>OZ010670.1:33228241-33933241 GCA_963932185.1 Troglohyphantes excavatus | reverse complement strand
CAAAGGAAAGTTCGACGCCTTCCTCGCATTTAGCGACGAAGACCTACTGTTTGTGAGGCAGCACATTTTACCCGGTATGCCAAATTGTACTGGTCCCTTAAACTGATTTTTATAAGTAATTTTATTACAGATTTTTAATATTTTTATTAATTCATAGAACTTGAAGAAAAAGAGCCGTATTACTCGATATACGTTCCGCAGAGAAATTTAGTAGCCGGGGAATTCAGAATCAATTCAGAATTGGAAAACGTGAGGAAGAGTAAGCGTATGATAGTACTGCTCTCACAGTAAGTGAATTTTTTTTAAATGGGTTTAATTTAGGATTTTCTTAAATGTTTTTCATGTGTGCAGCAAAATTTCAAGTTCTGAATGATTAGCTATCAATTAGAATTCGTTCTTCATTGATTTCAGGAACTACATAGAGGACGAAATCTGCATGGAGGTATTCAGGGTGATGCATGCTACTTGTCTTGAAGAACAATTGTACCGCATCGTCCTGGTCTTCTTGACGGACCTCCCTCCTCTTCCGGACCTGGACCCCATTCTGAGGACAGCTATTCAGGCGACCAGGTGCCTCAGATTCGGGCAGAAGCTCTTCTGGGAGATGCTCAGGTTCGCCATTCCGGACCCCGAAACAGACGAGGAGGAGGAGGACGAAGAAAATGACGACGACGACGACACGCCCCTTCTCAGTCTCTGAGTTACATTACTGGGGACAATTTGAAAATGAGCAAAACAAAAGAATTATTATTATGAACTAATCACTTTGGTTAAAAAGAAAGGACTGTTATAATTCTTGTGTAGCACTCGTATTCGACGTTATTTCAACCACGCAATTTTATTTATGACTTGACAACACTTTTATTTCAAATAATAAAATTCGTAATATATGACTTTCTTATATTCTAAATTTATTTGAAAATTTTGTGCAAGTGTTAATACTGTTTATACATTGACTTTTATCGTCTTGAAAAAAATTTAATATTAGCCAGCTATTTTAATTCAGTTCCAAACTATTTTTAAATTTTCCAAGGAAGAGTTTCAGAGGAAGAACCAACATTCATAACGTGTTATATCACATTCCTGTGACCCCTAGACTTATATAATATATCCCAATTTTTGAAAGTTAATTTTAATCGGACAAAATGTGTTTTATACGATTAAAACAGGTTAATTTTATAAAAAATCGAAAGATAATTTATTGATTATTTAGGGGTAGACATCTCCTGCATCTTGTTGTATACTGCAGTGCCGAAACTTATTTAAGAAATTTTTTCCGGAATATACAGCGTATATCGTCCAGCATTAAAACATTAGGAAAAGTCTTGTTATGGGTCATATTTAAATGTAATGGATATAGAATTACAAGAATGAGGAACATATAGGTACCATAGAACAGCGATTCTCAACCTTTCAGTATTCGCGGCCCAGTTTTCAATCATAATTTTCATCGCGCCCCCCCCCCCTCCCCCCCGCTTACAATAAAATGTTTACAACAATAATGTATATTGAGTATTTTGGATTCTGTTTTCAAATTATTTTTAACTAACTGCCCAAACAAGAGTAAAAGTAAGCCAACGTTGGCGAGAAACCACATCTGACATTTTGCCAAGCGGGCGGTGAACAGATGATGCGAATGAAATATTAGCGGAATATTTAAATATTATATTTGAAATGAAAGCCAAACAGGGAGATAACGTTAAAAGAATATGAAAGTAGAAAAATTCGTTAATGAAAGTTAACCTAGACGGGGTGAGCTAAATTTAGAAACTGGGAATACATTTTTTCGAATAATAAAAGAAGGAAAACAGAAGCATGACTAAACAAAAGAGAAAAAAATAAGTAATGTTTGTGGAAGGGAATCCACACGACCGATATCATCTCGAGCCAGTGGCGTACACAGGAAATTTATAAGGGGGGGGGGGGGGGTTGATCGTCAGATTACTTTACACGTGTATATATATATATATATATATATATATTATATATATATATATATTTATATATATACGCAGGGTGCGGCAAGTTAACTTCCTTTTTTGAAGTGAGTCCTCTGAAGCTTACAGCAGCCCCAGGCAGGTAGGCGTGGTCTCGAATAGATTTTAAAGTTTTGACCTTGTGGTTCAGACGCCATCATACGTTGGAATGCCTAGCGTGCATTTGCCTTAGAGGCCTATTTTTCCAACGGAAGTTCGGTGGTTTCAACCCAGCGCGCTTTCCGAAATCGCTTCAATATTGAGCCTTTGGGACATATCCCGGACCGGAAATCTATTTTTTGGTGGGTGACAACGTTCAGGGAAACTGGTTGTGTGCAGAAAAAAAAGAAGTGGAGACGAACGTCCCATCAGATCACCCATGGTTTTTCGAGGAAAATGAACAGACTATCACAGTCTCTTCAGACCATTATGTAAACATGCTCGAAGAGGTTTATTTTGCTGATTGATTTAAAAATATATATATACTTTAAGAAATAAAATACTACAGAGTACAAAAATTTTAATTTAGGGACTAATGGAAAAAAAATTATCATTTAGAATTAATTTTGTACTTTTTACCACTCTTTAAAAAATTTGTTCCAATTCACAAAACAAAACAACATAAATTTTAGAGCCAATTTCAAAAAGTGATAATTACCATAAAATTAATACTTAAATATTTAAAAAAATTCCACTTTTGTTCCTTAAATTAATAATTATTTTTTAAAAAACTTTTAGAGCTTTTTTTAAAGCCGGTTTTTATTTTGAAAAAAAGATTATTTTATACTATATTTTATTCACATTAACTATTGATTATTATGCTTGAGTTTACTTGTCATTCGGGCCCAATTAATTTTCATACTTACGAATCTGCCATTGTTTTTCACATACATTAAAACAAATTGCATATGTTTGCACAAAATATAAGTCATTTGTATTTTAGCAATTGAATTTTAAAGTAAAAGCAGTACAAATGTTATAACTCTTCTAAATTAGTATGCATGGGAACTGACAATAGGAATGAAGTCTTTTAAAAACACATATGGAATAATCTCACCTTTCCTGATTAATCGTTGGATTGTCTTTTCCTTCGCTTTTTTTTAAAAGAAAAAAAAGCAACTAAACTGGATTGTTATTGCCTTAGCTTTCTTCTAGAAAATAATTTAACACAATCATCTGATACATGTTTCATTTTGGCTTTAAAAGGCAAAACAAAGCACCATAACTTTCAGAAATATTGAACAAATAAAAGTCCTCAAAAACTAAAGTCCAATTTTCAGGAGTACAAAAAGTAGAAACTGTTCAAAACATTTTTTCATTTGACCTTTATTTTTGACCTGACTGTTTTAGTCATCCTTTACTTCTACACTACAAGACTTACAAGATATATTCAAATGACCGGCGACAAATTTTTTGAAACAAAATATTCTAAACCAAAAAAAAAAAAGTGATATTTTATTTACCATTTAAAAAAAATATTTCGTATTGACTTATTAAATTTTTAATGTAGATATATATCGGCGCCAAAATTGTTCCCGCCCTCTAAAATCTAAAGAGATGGCTATTTGTTTATTTTACATTTTCTTTTTATTTCCTGTCAAACGATGAATATTTTGTAATGACGGAAATGGGAAGGCGCCTAAATGGCTGTTAGCTGTCTGCCTGTTGGGAAAAGATGATACGAGACCCCCCCCCCCCCCCACACACACTTTTAAATAAAAAAAAACGTTTGTATATTTTCTAAACTTTTTGTTTTGTTTTGGAAATGTTTATTAATTGGGGAAAAAAGCATTATTTTTGTATTAATTGGGCTGCGTACGCCACTGTCTCGAGCATGCGCAGCAGTCAGTTAATCAATTTTTTTAAATAATATTTTCTCTTGGACATTCTCGCGCCCCCCTTCTAGTGTGCTCGCGCCCCCCTAGGGGGGCGCGCCCCACAGGTTGAGAATCGCTGCCATAGAACATAAAGGTAATGTAGAACATAAAGGTAATGTAGAACATAAAGGTAATGTAGAACATAAAGATAATGTAGAACATAAAGGTAATATAGAACATAAAGGTAGTGTAGAACATAAAGGTAATATAGAACATAAAGGTAATGTAGAAAATAAAAGTAATGTAGAATATAAAGGTAATGTAGAACATAAAAATAATGTAGAACATATAGGTACCATGGAACATAAAGGTAATCTAGAACACAAAGGGTAATATACAACATAAAGGTAATGTAGAACATAAAGGTAATATAGAATATAAAGGTAGTGTAGAACATAAAGGTAATGTAGAACATAAAGGTAATATAGAACATAAAGGTAATGTAGAACATATAGGTACCGTAGAACACAGAGCATATTTTAAAGAATTTCCACTGGTGGGGATAAATACTTTTCTATGACAAAAGATAGGATGCTGAGTTGCAGTTTGACTGTCGGCTAATTCCTAAACGGAGGGGAAGGGGGGAGGGAAGAGATTCACTTTGGGAGGCAGGATAAAGGGTTTTCAAAGCTTTGTGAAAGGATGACTTGGCTTACAATAAGAGGGGCATGTAACTGTCTGACGGAAGGATCGTTAGAAATCCTTCTTCAAAGCACGCAGATTTGGGGAAGGGCCATTCAGGTGTCGAAATATTGAAAAGCGCAACCTAAGTCGATCTGTATGAAAAATTAGCAAAACGTCACCTGTTCGAACATATGCAATTACCTGTAATGCCGCAAACAATATACTACAGACCACATGCGTTTTAAAAATTCTTCCCCCATACCATAGTTCTAAAGTGTCCTAAGCCCGCTACTATGCTCTATGCGACACGTTTCCACAGTCTATACGTAAAGATTAACAAAAATTTTGTGCTAAAAATACTGACAATTATTTGTTTGCCAATTCAAACTAAATTAATTTATTTAGTATAACAAAAATGATCGATATTTTCCCTTCTAGAAAATATTTAGGACACGAATAAAAAAAATGGACGTCAAACTCCGTGAGTAGTGGGGCCTTTCTTAGCACTGGTGGGGAAAATGCCCCACCAACTCTATGTTAAAATATGCCCTGGTAGAACATAAAGGTAATGTAGAACACAAAGGGTAATATAAAGCATAAAAGTAATGTAGAACATATAGGTACCATAGAACATAAAGGTAATGTAGAGCATAAAGGTAATGTAGAGCATATAAGGTAACCACTTAGGTACAGCGTTATAGGATTATATTTTAGCCACCCTAGAGTCTAGACCAAACTAAATTATCTCCAACAGCAGCAATAAAATGTGTCTCTTTTAACCTTTGTTGCCCTAATTTTTTGGTAGTAGTCAAAAAGGCTTACCATTACCAAGGCTTACCGGGAATCGAACCCATATTCACAGGCACCGCAGTCCAAAGCCTTATCCGTTAAACTAGCATTGTTACTTGAAGAAGTTAGAAACATAAAAAAATGTTAGAAAGGTGTGCTAAAAGAATGGGAAATAAGATAATTGAGTTGAAAGAACTAATTTTCCATTTAAGCAATCGCCAATAAATATTGTGGAAAATACATCTTCTAAACTATTTTTAGTTTGTAAGGTCGCTTTGTTAAGATGGCTAGAACAGAAGCTGAGATTAGCAATACTAAATCACACTGCACATTTTTGAGAAAATACGGTCACTTAAATTTGAGTATGTCGTCGGTCATTTACAATTCATAATACTGAAAGAAAGTAGGTTCAAGTACTTTTATTTAAGCATATTTTTGTAAAATTGTAAAATAGTCTAAAATGTGAATAGAATTCAAGCTTTCGGTGTTTTGTCCTAAGAAGAATCGATCAAAAGGCGAATACAGAAGTTACTATGGGCATCGGTAGGTAGTGAGTAAATCATTTTAATAACAGTTATGAACAATATATAAGTATGTTATTAAATATTTAACATAGTATAATAAGTTCAGAACAAAGTGTAGTTGCAAGACCTTATACTTAAATATTCAAAAAAGTATATACACACATATATATATATATACCAGATAAAAAAGTATATACATATATAAAAGAAAAAATACATTACAAAGTAGAATGGCCAATAAATTATAGATTGGAAATATACTTTTGGTAAACAAATTGGTTACAATTAGGAAGCCAATTGAAGTTTTTTAATGTAAGTTCCCCTTTGAGAACATTTCTCTCTTTGGACATTAGAATAGAATATGTTTATCATTTTGAATGTCTCTTGCGCTTGCATTTACGTATATTTGATGGCGACAAGTGGCATTTATATAAATAAGATTTAAAGTTACCATGACCAGATAAAAATTGTGTGGGTTATTCGAGAAATCATATCACGTGGTATGATTTCTCGAATTACGCGCGTTTTACTCGTTCGTGTAGAATGGGCTTTAAAGCTTACTTAAGAGCTTGAAAATTTAAAACAACTCTTCTCCATATAGCGAAAGCAGTGTATTTCACTATTTGAAATGTATTTAAACCAGGCGAATTGGTTCAAACTTTTAATATCAAACTCGAAAAAATAGCCTAAAAATAGAAACCTAATATGACATTAAAAATTTCATTATTTTTTTTGTCTAAATATAACGTCGATAACCAGTTTTTCTTGGATTTTTTAAAACCATTTCACAATTTTTAAATCCAATTCTAAAGTTTCTGTCACTGTTTGGACTTTTAAATAATTTTATTGGTGTATGTTATTTTAAAGTATTATTTTAATTAATTATAAAGATATAGCTTTTATTGTGTACCTTAAACTATTAGATTTAAAAATAATGACGATATATCAAGTCCACAACCGTCAGTGGTGAAAAAGGGTTTTCTTTCAAAATATAAATATAAGATATTTTTTAAATCTTTTTCATGTGAATCACTATCTTGATCGTTTTCGAAGCGTCAAAAGTGCAAATATCGTTTTTATAAATTGATAATTCACAAAATGACGGTTAAATGTCCATTGGTTTTTCTGATATAAAGCACCGAAAAAAATTATTTTCGTTAAGTATTACCCTTTCACTTAAGATAAGCTTACAGTTTTTCAATTATTATCTATGCTTTTCCGCAACGGTTATAACCTAAAGTTACGTCATTATAAAATTTGTAAATATCTCGGACTAATTTTAAGTTCCATGTAGGTTACTATAAAATTGATAGTTCTTCTTAAAGTAACTTGTAATATTCGCTATTAATGAACACAACAATGCATATTGAAATACTATACATTCTTATAGTTTACAAATCTGTTTTGATTTTTTGCAACAAATCTTTGTGCCCGGATAATACAAAATGTAGTTGTTTACGTACAGCAAAGTATGTAACTGTGAAATGCACCAATTTAGAAAATTTTCCTCAATTCGAAGACATTTTCGAAAAAGACCCGATTTTCAAGTCAGTCACTCTTCTACAGCTTGTCGGCTGTTCGGCCACTACAATTCCGATAATGGCATTTTCGAACGCCAGTGTTCAGATAATCGATTCTGATTGTCCGTTTCGAAGCATAGCTGACGGTTCGTTGTCATCGATCGATTCTCTGAAGGATCTGCAATTGATTTCGACTAAGTTTATGACCATTCCCAAAGGCATTGGGGAATTGAGCGATCTCAAGAGTTTGCAGATTATAAATGGACAATTGAAGGAAATACTCGTCGAAATACACAATATGACGGATCTCGTGGAACTGTCCCTCATGTACAATCGCCTTGAAAATATTTCAAAAGATGCCTTTTCTCGAAATTCGAATCTGAAAGTTATTGATTTATCCCAAAACAGACTGGTTTCCCTCGAACCTGGAACTTTTGATTCATGTCAAAATCTGGAAGAAATATATCTGCAAAATAATAGGATAAAGTCAGTTGTTGGTTTATTTAAAGCGCCAAAATTGCAGGTAAGTTAACTTTTTTTTTCATTATACAGTAAAATCCGTTTATAACGATGCCTGGTTATAACAATACGCCGGATATAACAATATAAAATGCAAAGGAAGTTTGGATTTCTATAGCAGTCCACGTTAATATAACGATTCCTGATATAACGATTTCTGGATATAACGGCCTCTTGAACATCGTAATAAGCGGTTTTTATTGTACTTAATGCGTTTTCTTCATAGTCTACTTAATAAATACTTCTTTAAGATTACTTGAATATAACTTTCGTAAAGTATGATCAAAACAAAAATATCTTCAAAAATGTGTTTTTATGCCCGGCCGTAAAATTAATGGGATTTAAAATGTGAGCGAGTTTAATTTCAATGGAAAGTACTGTCGTAGAAGAATGTTATTATACAGACAGTTTGGTATTGTTAATTAACGTTACGCTAGAGCTGCACAGTGGGCTATTGGCGACGGTTCGGGGCCAATCTCGAAGGAAAGACCCGGGAACGTTAAACGTTTTCACGTGGTCTAAGTTAAAGAAAGTTGCCTGCCTATGTGCTAATTCCAAAAAAGATTGAGAAAATATCTCTTTTGGAAGCTGTACAAGGAGTTCTCAAAGCATTGTGGAACGACGTCTTGCCTTACAGTAAAAGACGTGTAACTGTCTGACGGACGGATTCTTAACAATTCTTCCTAAAAGCAGGTAGATTCGCAGATGGGAGTAGGGTCATTTGAAGGGGTGGAAAAAAATGAAAAGCGAAACTGAAGACGATCTGTAAAAACCATTAGTCAAGCGTCACATGTCCGAAACCATGTAATTACCTGTTCTGCTACAAACTGCATACTTCAGACCACGCATTCCTCCCCCTCTGTGGTCAAAATTGTCCCAAGCCCATCGCTAGACATGTAAAATCTATGGGACAGATGCTGTCCCAGCCCACACCTAAAGGTGAACTGACCCCTCCCTTTAATTTTCTTCTAATATTTCATATAAATCTGAATATTTCTTGACTTGACTATTAGAACCTTCGAGCATGAATGGTCTGTAGTAGAGAGAATATGACGTCATAATCCTGAAGCTCACATCTCAGAGCGAAAGACGTGCCATCTCATAAAAATTATGAATGAAAAAATACTCGCGATTGGCTGATGAATTAGGAAATGTGTGACAAAGAATATTTATGAATGGAATGACGTAATTAACCACGTGTCTTGGGCCATACATGTTGGCTTCACTTTGATGTTAGCGAGAGTGACGTCATGACTCCCCTACTACAAAGGATCCATGCTCGAAGATTAGAACCACCAGAATCAAAATTGTCTATCTAACGATTACTTTAAGTATGGCATTTAATACACTAATAGGACTTACTTTTAGTAATGCGAAATTCCCAAATTACTTAACCCTAGTTGTTGATATCAAACTTACCCGAATTTTAAATCTATCTTTTTTTCACGGTCATGCTTCTATTCTATGAACTTTTTTACTGATGTTTTTATAATTTGTAGAAATTTAGTGCTACATCTTTGTGTATTAAAATATTGGTTTTCTTCTGTCATACCGTTAAGGTTCTCGAACACACATTTTTTTTTAATATTATTTAATTTTATGTTTTCAAACACTTAAATTTACATTACTGCATATTTTACGTCAATTCTTTTGTTGCAGGAAATAAATTTGAGAAACAATGATATCAGGACTGTCGAAGGTGTGTTCCACTCCGAGATAGAACTAGAGATCTTAAATTTAGGTGGAAACCCACTGGTTGACGTTAGTGACCAGGCATTCGGCAAAAATATCAAAACTATACGAACCTTGTTCCTGGACTATTGCGAACTGAACAGGCTACCACGAAGGATTTTCCAATACCTGTCAGAACTGCAGACGATAACTTTGCACGGCAACCAACTGCAGGCGATACCTGCTGGAATTTTTAACGGTCTCCGCAACCTCGTGGAACTGGACTTGAGGAGCAACAAAATACGAAATTTTGATGGGGTCTTCTTTCAAAACGATGGATTAAAAAAAATATTACTTTCTCACAATCTCATAGACAGTTGTGGGAATATGTTCCACAACGCGGAGTCTTTACAAATAATATATTTGGAAGGAAATCCCCTACACGTGATTGAAAATGGCGATTTTTTGTCTATCTCTGCACTGACAGACCTAATATTAAGGAACAACCGTATTGAGCGCATTGATTCTGACGCTTTCATGCATCTGAAACAACTGGAGAATCTTAATTTAGACTTTAATTCCATCTCTTTATTGAATCATTCCGTCAGAGATCTTCCCGAGCTGCAGCTGCTTTCGCTTCGCTCAAATAGATTGCAAGAAATCGGCGAATACGACTTCGTAAATTTACCAAACTTGAAATTGCTCGATTTAAGGAGCAATCTTCTTGTACGTTTACAAGATTCTTTCAGAAGACTCACTAGCATGACGTCATTGTATTTAAGTGAAAATATGCTGACAACCTTTAGCAGGGGCACATTACCAGAACACATTCAAATTCTCGAAATGGATTTAACAGGTTAGTGATATAAATATTTTTATTTAAAAAAAAAATCTATTTATTTCTACAGTTTTGCTTTCGTATTCAACATATTTAATTTCTTGCGCACTTATCTAGTACTCTGTTTTTGATTTGGTTTTGGTTTCGGTTAATTAACGTCACACTAGAGCTGCACAGTGGGCTATTGGCAACGGTTCGAGGCCTATCTCGATGGTATGGTTTGGTTTGGTTTTGTTAATTAACGTCGCACTAGAGCTGCACAGTGGGCTATTGGCGACGGTTCGGCGTCAATTTCGAAGGAAAGACCCGGGAACACATACACATTCATACATGCACCTCGTTATTTTAGAACGATGGTCAGATGACGAGGACAACACCTGCGCTGGCACCCAACGCCTTCAATAGACGTCGGGGGACTTTGGACCCCGATCAGATGTATCGTGCACCAGTCCCGTATACACGCCGTTAATTTTTGTGGATGTTCTGGACGACATTCTAGTATTTTGGTAGCGAAGTTGGCAACCCTCCGATCGCAATATCACTACTTTTTACTATTCTTCAGTCTAGTCCGCGCAAAGGCTCGAACCGGGTACCCCTTGGATTCCCAGCTGACGCCCCAATCCACTCGGCCACGGAGGCCTCACTCTGTTTTTGAAAGAAAACAATAAAGTTTCGAATTATGTAAAACTCACATGTTTTTCAAAAGATTTTTTTGTCAAATAAGCAATAATTTTAAACATCATTTTTTTAAAATGATTATAAAGCAAACCTGGAAATAAACTTGCCTATGGATTTTTTATGCAGAGGAAGAGGGGACACATTGATACCCTGGAATATTAATACAGTCTTTTATAATTACACATTAAGATTAGCGAAGAATTTGTGTACTCACATATATGAACGCAACACACACTTAATGATATTTAGCTCTAAATAAATATGCTTCAGAGTGAACTCAATTTCTCATAGTGTGTTATTGTTGTTCACAAATACAGGCAACATTTGGACTTGTGACTGCCGACTGTCATGGCTTAAGGACTGGATGACCAGTGTGAATCAACAAGGATTATTGAAGCACTCTCTGCAATGTTTTACGCCTGACGCTTTTCGGTCAAAGACCCTGACAGAGATCACTGCTTTGCCAGATAAATGCGATCCCGTCTGTAAGTGCACATGCGTGACAGAAGACGAGGGATATACCAGAGTCGACTGTTCTAGTAGAGGTTTGTCTGAAGTAGGTATTAAAGTTCTGGAACTTTTCAGGTGTTGAAATATGACTGCCAGCAGGTGCAAGGTCTTAGGCCCATTCTACAATAACGAGTAAAACGCGCCTGAGCTTGTCGGTGATTCGGTAACCCATAAAACGTGGTATGAATTCTCCAATCATCGAGAAGCATCCGTGTATTTTTCCAGTTCGTGTAGAATGGGCTTTACAATATTGGTTAAATCCAACATCCATCACAATTTTCCAATAAAAACTGGTTTTTAAAGATATTTATTTAAACTTTTACAATTCTACTCCCACTGATCTCTAACTGTAACTTCTGGATTGGACAAGGTAGTTTGTTCACTTGAAGTCAATTGAAGGTTAAAAACTGTACACCACTTCTATTTCTACCTCTATATTTCGTATATTGTTCATGCTAAAATATGCTGAATTGTAGTGCTTTTGGCTATTTATTTTTAAAAATGTCCATTGCAACCCATTTTGAATGCCTATTCTTTGAAATGCATTTTAACCAATAATAAATGGATAAGCAACAAAAAGAAAAATTATATTTTTGGTGATATACAAATTGATTCTTTATGTAGAAAATAAAATATCAAAACATATTTAATATTTCTATAACGGCTTGAGAAGAAAAAAAACCCACAAAATCTGTTTAAAAATTAATTAAGGTACAGTATGGCTGCTTACAGTACGGCTTCAACCGCGTCTGTAGGGGGAACCGATTTGAGCCTTCCAGAAGTTACAATTAGAGTTCAATGGCTACTCCTAAATGACTAAAATAAGAATCTGTTTTGGAGTTAATGATAAGGGAAGAAAGGAATGAAGGTTTTTTTTTTAGAAGTAAGACTATGCTGTTCTCCTTCCATTTGAAAAAGAATAAACAAAAGAATATTTTGTTTATTTTATCGTCTGATAGGTGATACTGAAAGGGTTAAAATAAATTTTTAATATAAATAGTCAGCAGGACTTGATAAGTAGTAATTTATTTTCTTCATAATAGCTAAGATTTGTTTTGTACGATTTTGGCATATATCGTTTATTTTTTAAAAACGTTTCTATAATAAAACCTATATTTCCAATTGTTCCACATGAAAATAAACATATTTCATCTTTATTTTTACTTTCTCTTTTCAATATTATATTTTTCTTTGAGTTATAAAAATACTCTAATTTAAATTAACCTACATATTTTAATTGCACTTTTATTAATTGTTGAAATTTCTTAATTTTATTTTGAATAGCTATATATTAATACCGTAATGTATCTGCATTTCTTATTAAAATTCGATTTTATTTACATACAAACATAAATAAAACGTTTTTGAAATATAATTCTCCCAAATTTACCTTAAGATTGCATGTTTTTAACGATTTTTCAATTTTTGAATAGCTACAATTACTATCGATTTCTTCGAAAGAAGTATTGTCAAAAATGCATTATCTTGTTCGTATTTCCTATTAATAAATTTCCATAAAGTTGCTATTTTTTATATTTAACATAAATTGTGTAACATACATGATAATTTGAGAAGATTCAATATTTCTATTTTAAATTAAATTATAAATAATAATGCGATTTCTGCAGGCACCACTTCATTTTCCAGACGATGCTGGAGAACTACTTTTGCAAAATAATTTATTGACTAATCCCATCGAGTTGAACATATCAAAATCAGCTCAACTCAAGTTGTTGAACATGGAGCATAATTTCATCACAGAGATTGACTTTTATTTGCCAAACAATATCAAGATATTAATGTTGGCCGGAAACAACCTGACCAGTTTCAAGACAGATTTCCCACCATCCATAACAACATGGACGCTTTCACGCAATCCATGGATTTGCGATTGCGACGCTGTTCCGTTTTGGAAGTTTATAACGTCGCAAGAAAACACGGTTAGTCACTTTGCTGTATTTGTATTAATTTTATGAAAATATGAAGCAGTGACGGTACTATAGTATTGTAACTACCATACCAAATTTCGTATTTTTTTATTGCCAAAATAGACTTAAAAACTGATATGAACTCTAACTGTAACTGCTGGAATGCTCAAACTTTGTTTCCTCCATGGAAGCCAATTGAAAGCTGCCATGCTGTGTCCCAACATTTTTTTTTAAGTGATTTAGTGGTGTTTTTTATTACCGTAGCATTGTAGAAATATTAAATGTATATAAATATTATATTTTCTTCTGGTAGAATTAAATTTTACATTGCCAAACAAATAGTTTTTCCTCTTGCTTTTTAACTACTTCTACTTTGACTTGAAAATGACTTCTTATTTTAATAGCAGATTGCATTTAAAATGGGTTTAAAAATAAAATTTAAAAAAAACTTAGCCCAAAGCAATATATGTCGGCGTATTTTAACATGAAAAATATGCGAAATATTGCGGTATCAAGAAAAGTGGGGCACAGCATGGCGGCTTCCATATCGACTTCAAGTCAACAAAATGTCTTGCACGATCCAGAAGTTACAGTTAGAGATCAGTGGTGCAGATAGAATGGGAATCGAAACTTCTTCACTATATATATTTATGTATGTATATATAAGTGAGATACGTTAAATTCGTGGATTCGTTCGCATGGTGTATGCAGGGGCGCCCTTAGGTGTGCGCGACGAGTGCCACCGTATAGGGCCCCACGCTGTAAAAGAGGCCCCGCTCATACACTGTTAAAAATTATCACAACCTTGAACCGAAATTTGGTTCCCATTTATCTGCAACCAACATTCGGTGCTTAGTTTCACCATTTCACGGTTCTGCCGCGGATACCATTTTGTGGTGAAACGTTGCACCAAAACTCATAACGTGGCATAAAACTCAAAATTCAATTTTTCTTAGTAATTTTGTATCAGAATTTTTGTAGCGAAGCTGGTAACCCTCTGATCGCAAGAACACAACTTTTAATTTTTTTTTTGTTGTCAAACCCACCGATTGGACTCGAACTAGGAATCATCTGATTCCTAGTTCGAAAATTTTGGTTGCAGTTGAAGAGATTGAACCAATTATCTGTGAAACCTCTGATTTTTCCCGATAAGGGATTTTTGGTTCAACCTAGATTCCACCATAAATTGGTGTAATTTGCTGCAGACCTCTGTTTTGCATCATGATATGGAACACAATTCAACTGAAATTTCAACAGTGTAGTCAATAAACTAATAAAATTAAGAGTATTACAGAGAAAGCAATTTTTATTTTTTCGAATCTTTATTAGAATTTTCTTTTTTTAATTTCCGAATTCTTGCTACGTGAGTGAAATATTTTCAAATTTTTTCAGTGTAAAATAATTAAATTGTCCTAATTTTCCGAACATTTAAAAAGGAATTCCAAAGAATAAAAAAATTCAAATAAAAACCGTCTTTGTATAATATGACGCATTTACGTAAAAATTGTACCATACAGTTTTGCCTTTGAGATTCTGAATAAAAAAAATCGAGCTTCAACACAAATTAAAGTTGAAGTAGGAAAATTTAAAGTTGTTCTTAGGAAAAAAGGAAGTGTGTGGGGGAGTACTTAAAAAATTTGGGGATATCGCCAGAATAATAAATTATGTTTTTACGTTTCTTTATTCAGGTAATGTAACACACTTTTCAATTACCATATATTCTGGAGCCAATGTAGTGCTTTCTTTTGATTTTTTTTTTTAGATTTTAGACAGAAATTCCATCCGATGCAATTCAGATCGTGGGTGTCACGAAACACGTGGAAAACTCTTAATCGAATTGACCGAAACTCAGATATGTCCACCATCATACATCGTCCTTTATGCGTCTCTAGGAGCCACTCTTGTTAGTAAGTACCGTTGCTTGGGCATGCTTGGATCCACAAATAAAAAAAAAGGTTTTAAATCGATGTTTTCTTTTGCTACCTGTTAGACAGATGGTGAATCACGTCTTTATTTCCATGACAGCAGACTCATTTTTTCATTCCGGTGATATGGGTAACTTGTAAAAATCCAAAGTTAATGGAGGGGGAAAGATACGCTCTAGTATTTGCGCAGTAGTACACAAAAGAAGCTTTCAGCGCAATGCATCTTGGGATACTGAGAGAACTTTATAGTGAAAAGATTGTGGATCTGGCTATGGCAGTGATTTGACTTTTTTATGGACACGACACTAACCAACTAAATACTTATTTCTAATTTGCTTTATAAAGACTGATTTGATAAGGTAGTTTTTAATTCTATGTCATCTGGGACTTTCCGGCCATAAGTCATCCCACTCTTTTAAAATAATATATTTAATGTGTCTAGGGCAGTGATCGGCAAACCGCGGCTCGCGAGCCACATGTGGCTCTTTGGCTTCTTGAGTGTGGCTCTTCCACAAAAATTAAAAACTACTATATACAAACTTGACTTAACCAAACTTTCTAAGGAGACGCAAGGCCATTGTTTATATTAATGTTTGTCAATCATCGTTTTGATTTAATTTTATGAATACTTTACAATATAATTTTTTTCACTAACTAATATCGTTATTAAGTGTGATATCAAGTTTTATTCAACGTACCTATAGTTTAACTAAGACTTAAAACTTTAAGTAAAGTTTATTAAATTAATTTTAAGGAGCGTTGTGGAGTGAAAGGAGAAGTAGTGCCGAGGATTGAGAAAGGTATGTTGAGATGGTTTGAACATATCGAGAGGATGAACGATAGTAGATAGTCAAAACAAGTATACAAGACGAGTATGTATGGGAGAGTTGAAAGGGGTCGACCTCAGCGAAAGCACCTTAATCAGATTGAGGGTCAAGGCTAGCTTAGGAGTAACCTAATTTACCTATATAGTTTAAGTTCAAAAAATTTGGCTCTCAAAAGAAATTTCAATCGTTGTATTGTTGATATTTGGCTCTATTGACCAATGAGTTTGCCGACCACTGGTCTAGGGGAAGTAGACCTTCTGCATCCACCATGCATCCTCAGACGTTTCACGTACTACCCCATGGTGGCTACGTCCCTGATACAACCCCTCTTTTTTGGGGGAGTGGGGGGGGGGGGGGGTGTTCGAGTAACCCTATGACCCCATGGACGTAACCCGCCAGTATATATATATATATATATATATATATATATATTGGTCAACGAATGAAATCAGTTGTGAATAGAAGTTAAAGACGATGATTTTTAGTTAAGATTTTTTGAAACGGTTTTCTTTTACAGTGATCTCTATTTTGGCGATTGTTTCCTACATTGGGTACCACCGCTACCGCCTCAGCCTCAAAGTGAAGATTCATTCCAGTGAAGTTAATCCCCCTGTTCCAGTCAGCTCGGAGGATTAATGTTGCGGGTCCAGATGAAACTTCTACATGGCATTTCCTTCGTTACGCGTGTTACTTTTACACGACATTTTTCAACTTTGGTGATTTTTTTTTAAATAAAAAATCTTATAGGATAATTGTAATGATTTTTACAATTTTTATTTAAAGTTATGTGTCTTGAGGATGTTTACGAAAATATCTGAAAACTTTCGCTGCCTAGATGTTATCATAAAAAAGTTGCCATACATGTGTTACGCAGTGTGAACTTTCTATATAAATAGTTACAAATAGTTTTACATGTCATATACAATTTTAAAAAGTGTGGCATGGAATGAATTTTTCCGACTGACAAATTCTGCGCAGGACAATGACTTATTGCTTTGAAAAACAGCTGGTACCCCTTTGGAGCAGACGTTTGGGGATTTCATTTTAAATTGCTGAAAGTCAAAGAAAATGTGTTTTGGAAAGACATATTTTCTTTGACTTTCTTTTGGCTTGGTTTGGTGACCAAACCGGCATGATTGTTGACATATCGAGCATATACAAATTCCGCCTTTCTACTTGTAAATTCCGGAGATAGCGATTAAAAGAAATGTCTAAATTAGGTCTGAAAAAAATATTTTTTTGATATCTTGGTTGATATGTTGTAACGTACTGGATTTTTTTTGTATAATAATTAATTTCTTCTCGGTGTCTTTTGGTATTTAACAAGATACTCTTGGCCCACCATGCTATTCATAAACAGTATGGTACCCTCATCGAGCAGCCGTTTTGGCTTCCTTTCAGAAATCGATTTTAAACCGGGCAATGACAGGTTGCTGTTAAAAATAGCTGGTACCCCCTTGGAGCCGACGTTTGGAGCTTCTCATCTCTTCCGAGCAGTCGGTTTAGTCATGTCAACACTCTCGTTTTGAGAATCGGAAGTCTTAATAAATTTTGCATTGTAATTAAACATAAATTAAACCCAAAGTAAATTCTTGAAATAGGTCAAAGAAAGAGCACGTGCAAATTCTGCAAATAATGAAAAAATAAATCACCTATTTTATATTCACGGTAAAACCACAGAGTAAAGAAAAAGGTGGAGATGATTTGGCGAGATTTCATGAGACGTAAGTTAGCAACCCCAAACTAGGAACAAACAAACCTAGTTTGCAGTAGCTTTCCTACGAGAGAAAAATAAATTATCGCCAAGTACTGGTACAAAGTAGTGCTTTGGAATAGCTCCAAACACTTCGCCAGTTCCTACTTTTTAAGCGATTGTTTACTTCATATTGCAAACCGGTTTTAGACTTGTTCGCACCTCCACCTTCTTCTTTACTCCGTGCGGTAAAACAATTTAATTTGCTTAGTATTTACATCATTGTAACGTAAAGAATTGCCAACATTGATTTAGTAATACATAAACATATTTTTGTGAAAGAGCAGAAAACTTTTTGCGACGATATTTACCAATCGATTTAGAAAAACAAATTGTGCCTTAGTTTACATATTCTGAACACATCTGCTTCAGCGAAGTAATTTTTGGGAAACAGAAAATAAGTATCTTTGCCGGTTTTTTCTCGCAGATATAGAATTTTCAATTCAGAACCTCTTTATTCTTATTTAAATTCCTCGTTAATATGAGTGATAGAACGAGAGGTCATGGGTTTAAATTAAACAAATCCAATTTTGATCGGGAAGGGAGAAAACACTATTTCTATAAATGGGTAATAGACAAATGGAACAATTTGCCAGTGAATATTGTTAATGGGGGAGTTTCACGTGACGTCACATGATGGAAATTTACTAGTAGTTTCGATTTCTTCCCTACAGCAGACAACTTTGCTTTTGTTTGTTTAGTCGCTACGCCCGCAATTATGGGAAAGTTTGTAAATAATATTTTTTTCCCAAATAAGTAATATTTTTATTCTATATGTGAATAAATTTAAACGCAGAAATACTTATATTATATATGTATATAATTAGAATTACAACAAAATACGGGAAAATACTTTTATTTCAACACACAAAATCTTCATAAACGATGAGTACAATCTATCTCAGTATATGAAGAAAATATTTTTATATTGAGATATTATTTAACGACAAAAACTTAAAATTATAGTACAGGAACTGAAGTTCCATGCTAATCCTACGGAACTTCTTCGGTGTCGCGGATTTTTCTCCATGTTCCGTCGGAACAGCGGTCTTCTTCTTCTTGGCGTGAAACTCCCCCATTGTACAGGAGTTAGATATTCATTGGCGGATAGTTGGAGATACTAGCTGGACAAACCTTGTTAGGTCTTGAGCCTGGTGTTGGTTGTTTGTAATTGAATTTACATTCATGATGTGGCTAAGATAGTATACATCTCGTTTAGGTACTGGTTGAAACTTACGTAATAGATAATGTAATTTTTTAAACTTTGTTTCAGCTACGGGTCTCTTTTTATGAGGTTCAGGAATCTTTCGGGGTTAGAACAATAGCCCAATGGCCCTCTGGTCACCTATCTGGTCAAACAATGACCCTCTGGTCACAGTGCTTGGCTCCCTTGCCCCCCCCCCCCCCAATAAGTTATAATTTGACATATCGTACATGCTTAAGTACCATTGGCGTTCATTTTGATTTTCATCATTGATTGTTGTGCTGCGTAGTTCTGTAGGCGTATTTCCATCTACGATGTCCATTGAGATATTGGCGTATTTACAATTCTTTAATAGCAATTTAGAAAAAGTTTTTATGTATATGATTTATATTTTACCCATCAAAAACATTAAATATATGTAAATTTTATATTTTTATAACAATTTGAAGCACAAAATGTAACGTTAACACACGTAACAAAAAGTTACACGCGTTACTTTTGTAAAAATTATCTGCCAAAAGGTAATAAAGTGTGTAAAATTAAAAAAATATATATTTATGATGTACAAGCTTGCTTAATTTATAAAAAATAGAGTTATATAAAACTTTATGATATATTGAACCTGTTATAATAATAAATGTATTATTTCGTTAATTGTGTTACTTTTTTTAAAAATAAATTCGTCAAAAGGTAATAAATTGTGTAAAATTAAAAAAAAAATGATGTTGCAACTTAATTTATAAAATAGTTTTTATAAAAATTGGCTTATATTTTGAACCAGTATAACAATAAATGTATTATATCGTTACGTGAGTTACCCTGTAAATAAAATTTTTATTAGACAAGAAATGTATCTAGATTTACTTTTAAAATTTGAAATGAAAGTTAATGAAATTATATACTGATACATATTATATTGAGAACCATTTAAGTGGTTTTTAATATTTTATATATACCATAGAAATATTGGATTGACAAAATATAAAAAAAGTTAAACATTAAAGGTACTATACTTTTTCTAAAATATTTTCTAGTTACCGTTGATTATTACAAAAATCTTTAACATTGTTAGAAGAGCACATTTTCTGGATTAATTTTATGTTCGCTTGTAGGACAATTTTAAATTTTTTGGTCACTCAGGACCACTTTCCGTGAAATTGCCCTACATTTGTTTATTAGGTCACATAAAGTGCGATATTTTGAGACTATATTTCGCATTTTCTGTATCCGATCAGTTTTATTTTTGTTTCAAATGAAATCTAACTAAACTATCTTTATTCAGTTACAAATATTTTTTAAAATAATTAATTCTATAAAAAATCACTTATAAAAGTAAATTTTATAGAATTAAAAGAATATTTTTATGAAATTTTCGAAATCGGACAATATTTTTTTTTAAACGGTCCGGTTAATTGAGAATTTTCTATAAAACTATTCAATATATTTTATTCGTCAAAATGCATGTTATTCCTTTAAAATTATATTTAAAAAATTGGAATATGTTCATAAGTCAAAGTATTTAAGAATTTTTTTCTGGTTTTCCCAAGAATCAACTTAAAAGGGTCAATACATATTTTGAATATTTGCTCCTCAACTGAAGCCCGTTTCTTGAAACATTTTAATATATAGTTTCGAACTTAATTTAAATAGTTGATTATTTATTTATTTTTCAAGAAGAGAAAAAAAAACAGCGGCCGAACAAAACAAACATTTGTTTAAAAATTCAAATAAATATAGAACAAAGATAAAAAATTAAATAGCATTAAAATATTATTAATTGAAAAAAAGGCAGTTTCAAATCATAAATAAGATTGGTTGATTGAAATAACTCATTACATTTTTAACAATAATTCATTGTCTTTTCCCATATTAAAAGTGTCTCAGAAGTAACTCAGAGACTGAGCTGAGGCATTTCTGCGTCTTCTTCCTTCACCTTGTCTATTTCTGGGTCCGGAATGGCGAATCTGAGCATCTCCCAGAAGAGCTTCTGCCCGAATCTGAGGCACCTGGTCGCCTGAATAGCCGTCCTCAGAATGGGGTCCAGGTCCGGAAGGGGAGGGAGGTCCGCTAAGAAGACCAGGACGATGCGGTACAGTTGCTCTTCAAGACAAGCAGCGTGCATCACCCTGAATACCTCCATGCAGATTTCGTCCTCGATGTAGCTCCTGAAAAGCATTAAAGAACAAAATTTAACTTTCTTTAACACTCTTTAAAGGGGGTGTAGGACAAATTTTACTATATTTCTTTAATTTTGCAGATATCAATGTAATATTTTCTATATATGTGTGCAAAGCATATTAACATAATTAAATGGTTAAACATTTAAAAAAAAAATTAAAAAAATCTTTTTAAAAATAAAAATTGACAAAAAAGTGACTTTTCTTATTTTTTATATAAGTCAAGAAAATATTTTCTGATTTTTTTTTTGATTTTACATAAACAAAAGAATATGTTTAACAGACTGTCTTTACAGATTTTTGTTATTTGCAAAGCAATTTTTGTTAAAAATATTGGAAAAAAAATCACTAATTTCACAGATCAAACTAACACTAATTAAAAAAAAAACCACTAAAATATATAAATTATATACTACCAATCCCTAAAAACAAAGTAATGTATTTGAAAATACACAGTAGCAAAATCGGAGCAATTTCTTCAAGTAGAACTGAACTTACATCAATTTAAACTTGACCAAACATAAAAAAAGTCATCACTGAGAAAAATGAATTCAAAGGCAATTTTGTACCGAAGCTTAATATTGATTCGGAAAAATAATTAGTACTACTTAACTAGAAATATAATTGTTGCGTCGTTTTTAACCGAGCGACCCCTAAATTATATTTCTACGTTAAATACTCCTAAATATAAATAAACTATTTTTTAAACCAATAAAATATTTTTGGATATTTTTGATGATAATGTGTCCCATACCCGCTTAAATGATATCTAATCACCGTGTTTTACACTTCGAAAATGGACACGAAGTAAAGAAAAAGGTGGAGATGATTTGGAGAGATTTCATGAGACGTAAGTTCGCAACCCCAAACTAGGCACAAACAAACCTAGTTTGCAGTGATTTTTCTACGAGGGATGCATTATTTTCAAATTAAGAAAACGCGTGCAAAAACTTTAAAAATGACTATTTGTGCAGTTGTGGGATTCAGTACAAGTTCCAAATCGATAAAGGATGCTATTATTTCCACTTCATAGGTAAATTAAATTATAAAATAAATTATCGCCAAGTACTGGTACAAAGTAGTGCTTTGGAATAGCGCCAAATACTTCGCCAGTTCCTACTTTTTAAGCGATTGCTTACTTCGCATTGCAAACCGGTTTTTGACTTGATCGCATCTCCACCTTTTTCTTTACTGATAGATCCTTTGTAGTAGAGGAGTTATGCCGTCACTCTCGCTAACATCAAAGTCAGACAAGTGGTTAATTACGTCAATCCATTCATAAATTTTTATTCTTACACATTTCTCAATTCATCAGCCAATCGCGAGTATATTTTAATTCATAATTTTGAAGAGATAGCACGTGATATGGGCCTTTCGCTCTGTGATGTGGGCTTCACGATTATGACGTCATATTCTCTCTGCTACAGACCATTCATGCTCGAAGGTTATACGTTTATCATATTTGCAAAATATTTCAGGAAATTCAAATTAAACATTATTTAAAGATTGCACTTACTTTGAGAGCAGAACTATCATACGTTTACTATTCATCGCATTTTCCAATTCCGAATTGATTCTGATTTCTCCGCCTATTAAATTTCTCTGCGGAACATACAGTGAGTAAAACGGTTCCTTTTTTTCAAGTTCTGTAAATTAATAAAGACAAAATTATTAAAATCTCCAAAAAATTAGAAAATTTGTTTAAAGAAATCACTTTAATTGACCAATACAATTGGCGTACCGGGTAAAATGTGCTGCCTCACAAACAGTAGGTCTTCGTCGCTGAATGCGAGGAAGGCGTCGTACTTTCCCTCGTCTCTGTCGTCCTTCTTCTTCTTCAGCCATCGGAATCCCCTGGAGTAGAGCCACACTTTGAGATGGTAGCGGTAACGGCGATATCCAAAGTGCGAAACAATAGCCAAAATGGAGATCGCTGTAAAAACAAAGAAGACTCTGATAGCAAGGTGATTAGTATACACTAGTAAAATTATAAAGCAGAGACTGGAAGGAAACTTTAATGAAAATTGTAAAAGGGCGGTGGACTTAATAAAGAAATGTACATTTTTTTTTATCTTGCGTTCTGGGGGTTGCCATCTTCGCTACAAAAATACTACTTCTAATATATTAAGAAAATTCGAATTTTGAGTTTTATGTAACCTTATGAGTTTGGGTGTAATGTTTCACCACTAAATGGTATCCGTGGTAGCACCGTAAATTGGTGAAACTAAGCACCAAATGTTGGTTGCAGCTAAATGGTTACCAAATTTTGGTGCAAGGACGTAATAATTTTTAACAGTGTATATTAAATACACTGTAAAAAAAAGTACTTAAAAATGAGTACCTCAACCTACTTGTACTTCTTTTGAGTACAATTGCAGAGTAAGTGAGCAATGACGTACTCAAATTTAAGCAACTGTACACTTTAAAAAATGAGCAGTGTGATTTAATATTGCTGATTTCAGCTTATGTTCAAGCCATTTTAACAAAGCCATCTGACAAACTTAAAATACTTGTTCAGAAGATGGTTTTCTATATTATTTGATGTCGATTGCTTAAATGGAAACAAAGTTAATATAACCCAATTTTTTTCTTTCCAATTCTTTTGGCACACTTTAAAAACAAATTCTGTTTATAAGTTTTTTATGTCGCCCTGGTAGTACAACGAATAAGACACTAGACTGCGGTGCCTGAGGATATGGGTTCGATTTCCAGTAAGTCTTAGTTGTAAGTGTCGATATTTATTGAAAATGATTTATGAAGGCCGACTATGTAGGATATTCAAGCTACTACTCTTTTTATTCAATTTTACTCAATTTTTGGTACATATCTTTTTCAAAAATGAAACTTACGTATTCGGGGCTATGATAAATATCAAATATAATCAAAAATTAGTACATTTTATTTATTTTTGAGTACCTATTTTTAACAGTGTACACTAATAAAAATTATTACGATCTTGCACCAAACTTTGGTACCCAACATTTGGTGTTTAGTTTCAACATTTAAACTTTGCTACCGCGTATGATTTAGTGGTAAAACGTTGCAATAAAACTCAGAACGTTGCATAAAACTCAAAATCCGAGTTTTCATAGTATTTTAGTAGTAGTATTTTTGTAGCGAAGCTGGCAAACTTCCAATATGACAACTTGTCACCGATCGGACTTGAACTATGAATCCTCTGATTCAGAGCTGAACACCTTTGTACACTGGGTCACGGAGGCCCTTGTCCGTGGTTGTCTTTCTTGGACGTGATTTTCGGCTTGTTGATGTAGCGACAGCGAAAATTTCGGCTGCAGTTAAAGAGGTTGAACCAATTATCGATGAAACCTCCACTTTTTCCGATAAAAGATTTTTGGGTCAACCTAGATTACACCATAATATGGTGTAGACCTCTGTTTTGCACCAAGATATGTTACATCGTTGGGGTCAGATTTACTGTCCGGTCACCCTTGGCGCGATTTTTTCCATATTTGGCGATACATTTTTTTAAACGGCAACCCCCTCCGACCCGACAAGGAATTACAGCAACCCAATTGGATAACAGTTGTTTTCTTTAGATCTCGCTCGTGCAAAAAGTCGCCAAAATGGCGAGATATTGAAAAAGTCGCCAAGGGTGACCGTACAGTAAAATTTTACCCATAGTTGAACTGAAATTCTTAACAGTGTATATGTACCAGTTTTTCTGGTTCTTCAGTATATTCACTATGCACTTGATTTGTCAGATCGTGTTTAATATTTCTTGGGGGTACTTACATACAAGAACAACGGACAGAGAAGCGTAAAGGACGATGTATGATGGAGGACAAATCTGAATTTCATTCAATTCGATTAAGAGTTTTCCACGTATTTCTTTTAGCCCGCTATCAGAACTGCATCGGGTTGAATTTCTGTCCAAAATCTAAAAGAATTAAAAGGTAGAACCTCAATATATGTAAAACGTTTTGAAATGCATGGTAGAATAACAGAATAAAATATTATTACAATAAGAAAAACGTATGGAAAAAGTAATCCCATCAAAAACTTCTCTCTAAAAAAAGTAAAGTAACCCAGCAATAAAAGTCAGCATGAAACCTTCATCAAAATTGTAAAAATTTAAGGTTTTTTGAAGGTTTTATAAATGATATTGAAACAAAAAACTGCAGTGTTTTTGAAGTTTTTAATTTTCCTGCATAAAACCTTTAAAATATCTGCATTTTCCCTTCATGATTAAAAATTGAAAGTTTTTTTGTAGGTTTTTATGAAGGTTTTTTGCAGGTTTTTATGAAGGTTTTTTTCAGTTTTTATGAAGGACATTGAAGCAAAAACCTTGAATTATATAGATATTCAAAAAAATTGCAGTTTTCCTGCACAAAACCTTCAATTTCAAAATTTTGATGAAGGTTTTATGCTGACTTTTTTTGCTGGATAATATACACAAAAAGCGCTGGCCGTAAATAAGTAGTGAAATATAATATATGACTAATTTTAATAGCAATGGAGATTTATACTATTAAAAAAATATATATCGTATGGATGTTGGTTAAACTTTTTTTGAAAAATATAATTAACTCTATGAAGGAAAGTCTATGTATTTCCAGCCTTTCTAGCAATTTATATAAACATTAAACTCATAAAAATGTTCGATGCTGAAATATTTTTCGTAAACAATTTTACATAGCAAATATATTTAAAACATTTGACATTTAGCAGATCCGTAAGAAAGTCAAAACTATGCAGACCACTGATGTTTTTGCATCAATTAAGTACATTTTCTTTAAATAATAATAAATTATATTTGTTTTGATGACCCAGGTCAAGGTGCATAGGGAATCAGTGTATTTCTACTTGTATTATATTTATTTACATTTAATTGTAAACATATATGTTTAAGTAACGTTAATAACCCAAAAAAATATTTTAATCTTCATTAGGCTAGCAAATTATATAAAATATTATGTTTAATTTAAAATAATTAAAAATAGTTTAAACAGTGTAGTTCAGTTAATCTTTTTCACAAAATCTATATATCAATGCTTTATATGATGACCAATCATTTGAATAATTTTTAATAAAATACGTTATGGCCAAGTTCAACATACACAAATAAGACAGATAATTTTGTTTAATAGCATTCACCTACATTGTCATTAAACTTGGCCATATCTTAGATATCACTACTTTTTATGACCAGTCCTCTCTGTGTTTAAAACTAGGCTTTTTTTTTTACAGAGATTATAATGATATTTTACTTCTTTTCGTAGGTGTTTTATTTTTACTTACCTTACAAAAATCCGCCAACAATTCATTTGAGAAATTTCGTCAATATAGCACCACTTAAAAACTCAATTTCCATATTTTCCTATCTCATAAAGCAACGAAGAAACGAATCGAACGAATCCAATAACAAAGAAACATTTTATGAATTTTGACATTAATTTTATAATTTTGACACTAATTTCGCCATTTGGAAGATATTTTTCATATATGATCATATTTTAGTTCATTTGTCAATATTTTAATCCTTTGGAGACATTTTTAGAACTGTCCTCCTACTCACCAACCAGAGAAACTCATTGCAGTAAAATAATAACGTTTCTAGCTCTAATTTGGCAATAGAAAACATAGAATTTGGAATATGGTAGCGAAAGTTACCCTAACAATATTGCCACCACTTCGTTTTTTTGCAATTTAATTGAATACAATATAGCAAAGTGACTCACCTTGTTTTCTAGTGACGTTATAAACTTCCAAAGCGGAACAGCGTCGCAATTGCAAATCCATGGATTGCCCGAAAGTGTCCAGGTTGTTATGGATGGTGGGAAATATGTCTTGAAACTAGTCAGGTTGTTTCCAGCCAACAATAAAGTCCTTATGCTGTTTGGCAAATAAAAGTCGATCTCTGTGACAAAATTATTCTCCATGTTCAACAACTTGAGTTTAGCTAACTTAGATATGTTTAATTTAACGGGATTGACCAATAAATTATTTTGCAAAAGTAGTTCTCCAGCATCGTCTGGCAAACCAGATGGGGCCTGCAAAAATCAAATTTTTATTTGTAAACTTATAAAATAAACTCTTTTTGAAAATCTTCGAATTAAAATTTATTATAACCAAATTGATGCTATGAATATTTTTTAAAAATATCAATTTTAAGCATGTGGAAGGATTAATTTAAAAGAACGTAATGGAATTTTTTCACGTTTGTCAAAAAATATATTAATGTCGTTTTTATACCAGAAATCTCAAGTCTGAGAAACTAATCTTGTATATTAAACAATCTAAATTAGTATTAAAAAAAAGCCACATTATTGAAACTTGTTAAAATGAAGCATTAACTAGATAATATATTTCTGACAAGTTTGTTTCGATGTATTTGCAAAATATAACGGAAATTTCTGGCTTTCTTTTCTAAAAGTTAGAAAATTTAAGAAATTGCAATCTTAAGAAATATTTGTGAGAATTGAATAAGTAATTATATTTTAAAAGTTTTTCCTTTAAAAAAAAAAAAAAAAAAAACGAGTGAAAAAAATTGTGCTAAAAAGTAATTTTTTTTTTAATTTTACTAACATGTTAAATAAAACGAATCATTTAATATCAATTTTATTCTTACTCTACAACTGTTTTTTAAATCGCCGTCAAAATTTAGGTATATTTTTTTGCAAATTGGCACCATTTTCATAAAGTTGTAATAAGTATAAAATTGATATTAAATAATTCAATTTCTATAATTTGTTCGTAAAATTAAAAATTATTTTTTACTTTAATTATTTTTTTCTTACTGTCAGTTTTAATTTTTTTAAACAGATTATTTTATTTTTTAAAGTAAAGATTAAATATCCAATTCAGAACTTTCCATATGCATTCAATATCTATATATATAAATGCGAAAACCCCACTCACTCACTCATCACTAATTCTCCTACTCCCCGTATACCTATGAGGATGAAATTTGGCAAAGTTGTTACTTATACCTTATATAGGAAAAGTAAGCTATTTTTGTTCCGATCGAACGTTTTTAAGGGGGTGTAAAACCCTTTTTTCGATGTTAGTAGCAACTTTAGTTTGGATATCTACAGATCCAAAAGACATAGAGTGCTGAAATTTAGTACACAGATTCATCTTGGGCCAAATGGGTGCACTAAGAAAGGATTTTTAAAAATTCAAACTCGAACTGCCAAAATAACGATTTTTTAAAAACCTTCCCATAGGATTAACATGGAGAACATATAACAATGCAAAATATAAAATTGAAACAAAGGAAAATTTTAATATTATGTAACTAGGAGCATTCTGATTGGCTTATGACTAAATATCGCCAAATTAATAATAACATCGCAAAATAAATTAAAATTTCACCGAATGAATAAAAAATTTCGCCAAACGATTCAAACATCGCCAGATGAACTAAAATATGATCATATTTGTAAAAATAACATAAAATTGACGAAATTAGTGTCAAAAAATGATAAAATGTCAAAATGGTGAAAATATGATTGGATAACGGGATATTCCGTACTACAACAACTATGAAAATTAAATTTGGCATGGAGCATGGCGTTTTAAGCCAACATTGCTCACTAAGAAAGGATTTTCATTTTCAAAAATTTAATCTCTAACTGCCAAAAGTAAAAATCCTTGCCACTTATCCACTGACTCATCACTAATTTTCTAACTTTCTGAATACCCAGGAAGATGAATTTTGACAGAGTTGTTACTTATATCTTACATAGAAAAGTAAGCTATCTGGTAGGTAGAAGCCACTCTGTACCGTAATAATTAGTTCGTGAATATTTTGGACCCCACGTGGTAGGAAGGTCAGAGAGAGAGTGTATAAATGGTCAATCTGGTTGACGCGGCCTACCTTCTTCTACTCCATGTTATGTCATTTATCCACTAAATCTGATTTCCCATAGAATTTTTGGACTGGAAGGGTATACTGCCTGTCACCAAGGGTGATATTTTCCTTCATGCGGTGATCAAAGGGTAAAATGGGTTAACAAACGACCTGATCGACGCGACTCACTTTCCTATACCACGGTAGGTCATTTATTGCCCATACCACGATTCTCCGGGGATTAATGTGAACGAAATCGACAGTTTTGTATGTGTAAATAAAGTACATACGCAAATAAAATATTTAAAAATGTTCGCATGTGTATTTTTTAAATCAGATTCCAAAAGGTTTGGCGAGATTACAAGTAGCTGTCAAGCCTCGTGTCTTGATTTCGTTTAAAAAAGCAATTCCTGGTTATTTCGTAAGGCTTTGAGTTATTTTCTATGTGAGACTTTTTTTATGCGGTCCCTATCCACCGCATAAAAAAAATATTTTTTAATTGTGTTGCGAAAACTATTTTTTATAGCTACTCGGGAAGTTTTGTGCAAATTTTTTATGCGTTTTTTTATGCGATCTCTATCTACCGCACAAAAACAGGTTTGAGTGTAATTTTCAAATTTAAAGCATTGAGGGGACTTTTGAAAATCTTCTCTACTGATACAATTAAAAAAATATCTTTTAGAAAAAAGGAATATGTTGGATATATTAATTAAACTTTCCTGAAGTGAAAACAAACTTACAGATCCGTAATTTTGCTTATCCGTCAGAGGGTTAAAAGTACGAAATATGTCCTCCCGTTTTTCTTCTGTGGAGGTTGTATTGTTAATATACACAACAAACCACACTGTAAGAAAAGGTACTTAAAAATGAGTACATGAACATACTCGTTTTTCTCTGAGTACAATTGCATCGTAAATGAGCGATGACGTACTCATATTAAAGCAACTGTACTTTCTCAAAATGAGCAGTGTGATTTTATATTGCTAATCTCTGCGTCTGTTTCAGCCACCTTAACAAAGCGACTTGGCAAACTTAAAATAGTTGATCAGAAGATGGTTTTCCATATTATTTGATTCCGATTGCTTAAATGGAAACTGAGGTATAACAGCTCAATTATCTTACTGCCCATTCTTTTGGCACACCTTTCTAACATTTCTTCTGTTTATAACTTCTTCACGTTGCCCTTAATGCCATAGTATATGGGTTCGATTAACAGTAAGTCTTGGTTGTAATTGTTGATATTTATTGAAAATGATTTATAAAAAAAGTTTACGTAGGAAAGCAACTGGTCTTTCAATCAATTTTTACTCATTATACTCATTTTTTTGTACATGTCTTTTTCAAAAATGAAACTTATGTATTCGAAGCTATGATAAGCATCGAATGTTCTCAAAAGTGGGTACTTTTTACTTATTTTTGAGTACCTATTTTTAACAGTGCAACTAACCAAACCAACGTCTCGAAAGAAAAACGCTAGCACTTCCGAAGAATAATGAGAGGACTGTTCGGGCCTATCCGGACGGTACTTACTTTCCCAATGAATTGCAGCCATTCATAGTGCTTCGACCTCCATGAATACACATTCATGCTTGGCCCTTTGTGCTCTGCGCTTTGTGCCGTCTGGTGCAGCCTGGATATACCATTCGCCTTAATCTTTTGAGTTATCAAAAATACTAGAAAGTCTTCCAGAATATCCAACAAGTATACGGGACTGGTGCACGATAAATCTGATCGGGGTCCAAAGTCCCGAAGTCTATTGAAGGCGTTGGGTGTTTCCTCGTCATCTGACCATGGTTCTAAAATAACGAGGGGCATGTATGAATGTGTATGTGTTCCCGGGTCTTTCCTTCGAGATTGACCCCGAACCGTCGCCAATAGCCCACTGTGCAGCTCTAGTGCGACGTTAATTAACAAAACCAAACCAAACCAAACCTAAAATAACGAAGTGCAGGTATGAATGAATGTGTGTGTGAATGTGTATGTGTTCCCGGGTCTTTCCTTCGAAATTGACCCCGAACCGTCGCCAATAGCACACTGTGCAGCTCTAGTACGACGTTAATTAACAAAACCAACCAACCAAACCAACTTTTGAGTTATGTTAATTATCTTTATTGCTATATAAGACTGCTGTTCAGTCTGAGACGGAGAGAGTGCGGTAATGACCTGCTCAAGTAGCTGTAATTCTAATGTCTTTATTTACCAGTTTAATTATTCTTTTTAAAAATAATTTTTGATGTCAGTTTTAACCTTGTCCGGCTGATTTTAAAGTATCGCTTCTTACGAGGGATTAGCCTAGCATAATCCCTCCTCATCCCTCTTCCGCACTCTCGATATGTTAAAGTTTAGTTTGGTTTGCTAAATAACGTCGCACTAGAGCTGCACAGTGGGCTATTGGCGACGGTTCGGGGTCAATCTCGAAGGAAAGACCCGGGACCACATACACATTCACACACACATTCATACATGCACCTCGTTATTTTAGAACCATGGTCAGATGACGAGGAAACACCTGAACTGGCACCCAACGCCTTCAATAGACGTCGGCACTTTGGACCCCGATCAGATTAATCGTGCACCAGTCCCGTATACACGCCAGTATAATTTCTTGGATATTCTGCGATATGTTAAAGAATTCCAACACTTACTTCAGTTAAACCATCATTAGAACAGTCGACTCTGATGTAGTACCCTTCATCTTCTGCCACACATGTGCATTCGCATACAGGATCGCATATCCAGGCAGTGATCTGGGTCAGTTTCTTCGAACGGAACGCTTGGGGCTCAGAACACTGAAGGGAATGCTTTATTCCTAATCGATCCATTCTGGCCATCCAGTCCCTGAGCCATGAAAGTCGACAGTCACAAATCCATTCGTTACCTATATTTATGCACAACAAAAACGCAATATGAGAAATTAAGTTTACTATGAAACCTATTTGAGCAGAGAGTTGTAATATTAAATAGAGAGCGCCTTCAATGCCAGACACTCATAAGGCCGCGGTGTCAACGTTGAAAAGAAAAACACACATCACGTGGTTATAGTGCTGCCACATTTGGCGTTCAGACATCTGCAGAAGTTTCAAATGTGGCGCACTTAGTTCTTTTTTGGTGATAAGGAGTTCTATCCGTATTTAACTTTTTAACATATATGTAGATATTTACTTATATTCAAACAATATGCGCTAAATATTTCCTCTTCATTAACGAAACGAAAATATTTTATTTGTGTTTCGAAGAAGCGAAACTCTTTATATTTCTCAGGTTTTATTGTTCATATTTTTTATTGAAGTATACAAAATAACAATTGAAAGAACTTCGCTTATGGTAAATTTTTTACATAAAAACGTAATACAATTATTTCAATACTACAAATTAAGAAAAATCTCCTTAATATATCTGTTAAACTCCCTTAAATTGTGCTACTCGTTCAAAAAAAACTACATTTAAATACAAAATTAAACACAAAACCATATTACAATACTTCGATCTCGTTTAGTTCTTAAAGTCGCCAACGCCTGCCAAGTAATATTGGCGCATGAATAAATTAGCATTTCCACATATCACGTGGTTTCAATGATGGACACACGAAAATCAGCATTTTTATTACTCTATTTGTATCATTATTCTATGTATTTGAGCAACATGTGTAAAAAATGCATTGGTCTAATTTTTTTGAATTTTTGGAAGAAATACTTAAACTATACATGCAGCTGATAATGTGGAGTAAATTATAAAACACACAGTCAAAAAACAAAGGTACATAAATACGAGTACCTGGCCCTACTCGGTTTTCTTTGAGTACAATTGCATCGTAAATGAGCTTTGAAACACTTAAATTTAAGTAACCGTACTTTCACAAAAATAAGCATTGTGATTTAATCTCAGCTTATGTAGAAAATTATGTAGGCTAGTCACTTATCTTTTTATCCATTGTACTCATTTTTGAGTACATGTCTTTTTCAAAATTAAAACTTATGTATTTGGAACCATTATAAACAACCAATATACTCAAACCTGAGTACATTTTACTTAGTTTAGAGTATGTATCTATTTTTAGCAGTGCATAGAAATGTATTTGTAAATTGAATTTTTTTATTAGTTTATATGGATCCATTAAAATAATATCTTTCCAACAATTAATATATGCATCAATTTGCCATTTCTAAGGAATACGTTGATACTTAGGGTACATTGAAATAGATTTGAATTATTGTTTTATTTAGAGTGTTTATATTTATATCAGCTTTTTATGTAGTATTAATTAAAACAAAACACAATGAAACAATAACTATTTTTGACGTAAAACGTCGCGTCGTATGCAACGGAAGTGTGAAATATGTTACGGAAGTATGTAGTGTGCTTGTGCAGATGTCATCTGCCATTAAATAAATCAAATACCGCCCTGTTTACGTAACGGCAGTAACGATTAAACTCTGAAACCTCATATTGGGTTGTGTTAAAAGGAAGAAATCGAAAATACCGATCGTGAAAGTCAAAATTCACCTTGGCAGAGATTGGAACTCGCAATCAACAGCCAGATACCAATATCCAAGCGCTTTAAATATATATATTTTTTCGAATTGATCTCTATTTAACTAGTTATCGTAGCCATAACATTTTTTGCCAAAATTATAAGATAAACTGAACCTTTCGCCAAATTGTACTATCAATCAGAGTTCGTTAAACACTTATTTATTTGCTCCGCGACATTGCGCATAGAAAACAGACACGGAAGTTCACTAGATGCGCACGCAACCGTTGATCGAGAAAGATAAGCAATGGTTGGAATGCCGCATTTAGAAATTAATTGCCTCGGTGAGAAATCCGTCTCAAACTGCCCTTCTGCAGCACGCACAATACATTTCGCGTATACCATTGTGGCTGTGTTCCCGACACAGTTTAATTTGAAAAATAGAATACTAGAGAGATATAAGTGCATAGGAAGTTTAATAAATAATCATCAATCGATACGAAAGCAAAACTGTCAAAAAAAAGGGGGGAAGGGGAGAATTTTTTTAGAAAAAAATCATATTTCTATTACTAACTTGTTAGATTAATTTCGAGAAAATAAATTTCTTCTGGAAATGAGCTCCTAGTAAGGGTCGTCAGCTGATTTTCGTTTAAGTACAGACACTTCATACTATCTAGTTTTCTGAATGCACCTTCTAAATTTAAAAGTGAATTGTTTTCTAAATTGAGTAGTTCCAAGTTTGGTAAATTTAGCATGTCGTATTCTCCTACTTCTTTCAGCTTATTTGAGTGAAGCAAAAGCAGCTGCAACTCGGGAAGATCTCTGACCGAACCATTCAATGAAGGGATAGAATTGAAGTCTAAAGCTAGGTTCTCCAGTTGCTTCAGGTGTATGAAGGCGTCTGAATCAATGCGCTCAATTCTATTATGGTCTAATCGTAGGTATTTCAGTGAAGGGGTATGCGAAAAATCGTCATTTTCAATTACATGTATGTGATTACTTTGCAAATCCACGTTCTGTATAGATTGCATGTTGTGGAATATCTCCCCACAATGGTCTATGAGATTCTCAGAAAGGAGTATCTTCTGCAATCTGTGGTTTCGATAAAAGGCCCCATCAATACCCCGTATTTTGTTGCTGCTCAAATCTAATTCCACGAGATTGTTGAGATTGTGAAAAATTCCCGCAGGAATCACCTCTAGCTCGTTTCTGCTCAAATCTAGTTTCACGAGGTTGCTGAGATTGTGGAAAATCCCAGCAGGAATCTCCTCTAGCTCGTTGCTGCTCAAATATAGTTTCACGAGATTGCTGAGATTGCGAAAAATTCCAGCAGGAATCTCCTCTAGCTCGTTGCTGCTCAAATCTAGTTCCACGAGATTGCCGAGATCGTGAAAAATTCCTGCAGGAATCGCCTCTAGTTTGTTGCCGTTTAAATATATCTTCTGCAATTCTGACTGGTATTGGAAAAGCAAACGAGGTAGCCTGGTTAGTTCACAGTTATCCAGGCTTAGGATTCGTAGATATTTTATATTTTTTCCAAATGCCTTGTCGGTAATGTTATCAAGTGGGTTGCTTCCTAACTTTAATATTTTTAGTTCAATTTCGGATTGAAACACACCTTCGAATGTCCTTAGTTCATTGTTCGGCAAGTTTATTTCCTGAAATAAAAGAATTTATAATATAAAATATGTAAAGTTAAATACTTGAAATATATAGAAATATCTGTGTTCGAAGACCTAAATAGTATGACAGGAGTTGCCAAACATTTAAATACTCACGATTATACCAATGAATACATACAAATTACAATAAAAAATCAACGACATTTAAATTTATAATTTTTCTGAAAAAAAAACGACGTAGCCGTGAAAAGGAGATATATTTCAAATGTAGATAAGTTTAATATACAGTATTTGGGTATCGTAGTAAGTAACTTGCCAATGTCGTGTTAATATAAATCATTCAAATGAACCGGTATAGGTAGTGCTATTAAATGTCCTACGTACTTAGAGAAGATAAATTAAAAAATGGTAAGGGTGTTGCCGATATGTTGATGACACTTTCGCCCTATTAAACAACTCCACCGGATAAGTTTATAGGATCCTCCCTTTATTAAATTTCATAGATCCTAATATACAATTCACTGCCGAATCCGAATCCAACCATACTCTTCCTTTCCTTGATGTTTTAATTACTCGTAAAGATGACCAATTGTCCACCACCGTATACAGAAAACTCTTCGCCGTTTCTTTGCCCACTCATTTTAAGTCCTGTCACCCTATACAACAAAAAAATGGCTGCTTTTTATACTTTTGTTAACCGTGCTCTTAACATATGTTCTACACCCGATTCACTACAGGCTGAACTTGATTATTTGAGAGCTGACGCCGTGGATCGAGGTTTTTCACCCAACGTCGTTGACAAGGCTCTACATAAACTTAAAAATCCGCTTAAAAATTCTAATCTATCTGTGCGCTCTAATCCTTTGGTTGTTTTATCATATTATTCCCAGATCAGCCATCAAATTCTTAAAATTCTCAGTAGGTTCGACATACGTTCCATTTTTTCACCTATCAATAAGATCACCTTCACACAACTTAAAAACCCCATTGACGTCCTATTAATAACTGGGGCATATACAGTATTTCATGTCAATGGGACATGTTATATATCGGTCAAACAAAGAGAGCATTAAGATATCGTATTAAGGAGCACCAAGCATATACTATCAAACAAGAAATAAAGAAGTCCTCCATTGCCAAGCACTCTTGGAAACATAATTATATATTTAATTTTTCTAACCCACCTATATTTAACTTACAAACCCAAATCTCCAGTTGAACTTGACTTCTGGAGGCGTTTCATATTTTTAGCAATATTGATTCGATTGTCAATGAAACATTTGCGGTCCCAGTATTTCCCGCTTGTTGGCACACAATAGTTCACTCCAACCGATTGAGATAGTTTTTGTTCTTTGGCAACATTTTTAATTCTGGGTTTATTTCCATGTTATTGTATATACAGACTTTTTATTTTCTGCTGATGAAGGAAGATGTATCTCCCGAAACATGTCCAGATTTGATGGATTTTTATTGCGTATTTTAACGTTGTATTTGTATTTCAATATTCTTAACGCAATGTTCGATAAGACGAGTTTTTATCTTAATATGAAGTATGTATAATTCTAAATTTTCTGGTAGTATTATCCATTTACAATAAACACGCCCATATTTTAAATTACTTTTCTTTTGATCATATTTTACGAACATTATATTTAAATAACAGTAACACTGTTAAAATAGAAATGTAACGTTTAAACTACGCAATAAAAATACATAAAATTTAGGCATGTTTTGGGTGATACATTTTCCTTCTTCAGCAGAAATTAAAAAGTCTGTGTACAGAACAAAATGAAAATAAACCCAGAATTGCAAGTTTTGGCAAACAAACAACTATCTCAATCGGTTGAAGTTAATTATTGTGTGTCAACAAGCCTAGAAAAGAGGCATTGGAGCACCAAGACATACTGCCAAACAAGAAACAGAGAAGTCCTCCATTGCCAGGCACTTTTTTGAGCATAATCATATATTTAATTTTCTAACCCATATTTTATTTGCAAACCCAAATCATCAGTCGAACTTGTCTTTCTGGTGGTGTATATATATATTTAGCAATTCGATTGTTGTTGAAATCTTTTCTGTTCCGGTATTTCACGCTGTTGGCACTCGATAGTTAACTCCAACCGATTGAGATAGTTTGTGTTCTCTGGCAACACTTTCAATTCTGGGTTAAATTTAATTTTGATGTGCGCACAGACCTTTTCATTTCTGCCGATGAAGGGAAATGTATCGCCAGAAACATGTCTAGATTTTATGTAATTTTATTCCGCAGTTTTAACGTTGCACTTGTATTTAAATATTCTTATCGCACTGTTCTGTAAGATGAGTTGTTTTAACAGTAACATTGACTATGAGGAAACTTCATTTAACGTAATGAAAACAATTTAACTTACCTGCAATTTACGGTTTCCTAAAGCTCCAACAAATGATTTAATCTTATTCTTTTGCAGAAATAACTGTTCCAGTTTTTGACAGGAATCAAAAGTTCCAGGCTCAAGAAAAATCAGTCTGTTTTCGGATAAATCAATAACTTTCAGATCCGGGTTTCCAGCAAAGGCATCCCTTGAAATATTTTTAATATTATTGCTCTGCAAGGAAAGTTCCACAAGATCCGTCATATTGTGAATTTCGAAGTTTATTCCCTTCAATTGACCATATACGATGTGCAAACTCTCGAGATTGTTCAATTCCCCGACGCCTTTTGGAATGGTCCTGAATGTGGTCCAGAATAGCTGCAATTCCTTCAAGGAATCGATCGATGACAATGAACTGTCGGCTATGTTTTCCAACGGACAAGTTGAATATATGATCTGAATACTGGCGTTTGAAAATGCCATTGTAGGTATTGTGGTTGCCAAACAGTTGGAAAGCTTCAACAGAGAAACAGACTGGGAAATCATATCTTTATTGAAAATATCTTCGAATCGTGTGAAATTTTCTAAATTGTCGCATTTGACAGTTATTTCCTTTGCATCATCCAAACAACTACATTCTAAATGATACGAGAAGTGACCCGGGCACAAAGATGTTTGACAAAATAGCCAAACAATTTGGAAAACCGTAAGAATATATAGAATTTCAAAATACATTTTCGCTTTCATTTCATTCCGAGAAATCTTCATACGAGGCATAAACTAATCTTTAATAGCTATTAGTTAAAATAGTACAAATATATGTACGTTAAATCTATCTGAGCCCTGAGAACATTCAAAGTTTGTTTATGATTTAATTTTAAGTTTTAACAGTAGCTCGCAAAAAGTAGTAATGTCTGTAAACGGAAACCTTATCTAAAACTCCTTAATGGAAATGTTTTAAGATTTTCGATATTCCATATCGGTGAAACGAATGAAACATTAAACGGTTTTTGTGTTGATTTTAGAATTACCTATTTCGTAATTCTAAAATCAGAAAAACCGTTTAATATTTCGTTCGTTTCACCGATATGGAATATCGAAAATAGATTATCTGAATACTGCATCTGAATTTGCATTTTTTACAATTAGAAAACTGTTCATGAACAATTGTACACATGGGTGCAAGAACCAGACAGCTCTAAGAAATGGCTATAGATATATAAAAGAACACTGTTAAAAATACATATTCAAATATAAGTAAAATGTACTCATTTTTGAATACATTCGATGCTTATTATGACTCCGAATACATGAGTTTCATTTTTGAAAAAGGCATGTACTTAAAAACGTGTGCAATGAGTAAAAACGGTCAGTTACTTGCCTACATAGGCTGCCTCCATAAATCACTTTCAATACATATCAATAATTACAACCGATACCGACTTACCATGAATCGAACCCAGATCGTCATACACCGCAGTCCAGAGCCTTATTCGTTAAACTCTATAGATAGAACAAGTGTTAAACGGCGTGCCAAAAGAAGGGGAATTAAGATAATTGAGATGCAATAACTCAGTTTCCATTTAAACAATCAACATCAAATAATGTGAACCTTAATAATGTATCTTCTGAACAACTATTTTTAGTTTGTCAGGTCGCTTTGTTAAGCTGGCTTGAAGAGAAGCTGAGATAATAAAGATTAAATCAATCTGCTACTTTTTGAGAAAGCACAGTTACTTAATTTTGAGTACGGCATCGCTCATTTACGATGCAATTGTACTCAAAGAAAAGCGAGTATATTTTGGTATTCATTTTTAAGTACCTTTTTTTAAAGTGAAAAGAAGTCGAACTTGTCTTATACGATGTAAGAAACATGTTTTTCGTCTCTCTTGAGTAATTTTGGAGTCCCAGTTGCTCAGTGGATAAGGCGTTCAGCTACTAATCAGAAGATTGGTGGTTCGAATCCGTGCGATGGACTTGACAAAGAAAAGTAGTGATCTTGCGATCGAAGGGTTGCCAGCTTCGATACAAAAATACTAGAAAGTCGTCCAGAACATCCAACAAATTATACTGGCGTGTATACGGGACTGGTGCACGATAAATCTGATCGGGGTCCAATGTCCCGACGTCTATTGAAGGCGTTGGGTGTCAGCTCAGTCCTCGTCATCTGACCATGGTTCAAAAATACGAGGCATCGTTCCCGGGTCTTTCCTTCGAGATAGGCCCCGAACCGTCGCCAATAGACCACTGTGCAGCTCTTGTGCGACGTTTTTTAAATCAAACCCAAACCTTGAGTAATTTTGAAAGTTGGAGCTGTGTCTGGAACTTCTTACACCCAAGTCTTTAATTATTGCCATAAGAAAGACATGAAATTTTCTTCTTCATATACTTTCAAAGCGAATACCCTATATGTCTGTTTATTGTATTTCTGTGAAAAGCTCTTAAGTACCATAAAAAATTGGAAAAATGCAATCAACACACATATTTTTAAGCATAATTCTGAATTTGATTTATTAATTTTGTAGCACTGCTAATTTTTTAACGAACGATTTCGGACCTCATTTAGTTTTAAGTTTAATTTTAAATATTTCGTTACATTTGACAGAGGCAACTTATTCATTTTTAAACCTGTAATAAAATGTTATACTTCGATTACAATTAAATTGTAAAAAAATGTAACCACCCATTTCAATTATTAACCCTCTTTTGTGTTCCAGGTTTAGAGTCACTTTACAAAAAGTAACTGTCGGATACTTTTGACATTTACTGAGTTAGTTAAGAAATGTTTTAGAAATACGATGATGGTTTTTTTATTGTAATACAACACTCAAGGATAGTGAAAATTATATATAAAAGGTGTGCTCGTTTTTCGCTTTTTGAAAGTGGGCAAGGAAAGCAACTATTTGACGTCATATTTGCTCCGCCTTACTATGGATTTTTGATCATTCTCATTGGCTGTGTGTTTCAAGCATTGCTACTTAGGTTCGATCCCCGGTTGAGTAACAACTGGTGATTTAATTTTTAATTAGCAAAATAATGTAAATATATCTTTCAAAATTCATGGACATGCTCTCGTGGCAGCTAATATTATTTTAATACGCTTAATTTATTAAGCAACTCTTTTGCAATTTTTACATACTAAATACAATCCTTAAAATATAATTTAAACTCTTAAAATATAGCGAATTCTAAATAAAAATAGCGAGTATCATTTTTAAATAGTTCACAAAAAAACGAATAGATGGCAGCACGTCACGAACCATTCGTTCAAATTAACTGCAATTAACATCGAGATATTTTAATATCTAAAGTACTCTGAAAATCGATTCAAGTTGTTTATTGAAGCAAATTTTAACTGTTTTCTTTTATATAAATTCATGATTAGTTACAAACAAGAATTCTTGTTAAATTAAGTTTGCTCTGTAGACCCTAAAACGACTGTACAAACTTCTGTGGGCATTAGACACGCCCACAAGTCAAAGGTAGGCGTCACTATGACGTCAAATAGTTGCTTTTCTCCGCCTTCTTATATATATATATATATATATATATATATATATATATATATATATATATATATATATATATATATATATATATATATATATATATATATATATATGGTCTTCACTATCCTTGTACAACACTTATGTTAGAAGTTATAAATTATATTAAATATGAATAAATGCAAGAACTTGCGTTATGCCTAACAGAACGTATAGAAACAAACATTTCAAAATTCATTTTTTATTGAATAGTAGCCATATATCTGATCTAATGCACATCACTATTTAAATTTAAAATGAGTTATTAGAACTTGAACTTAAATCGAACTTGTGTCAAGCAAAATGCATAGAAGCAAACATTCCATAATTCTAACTTTTGATGGAATAGCAGACAAACATTTCAAGGAAAGTTACCAATCGTAAACAAGTTTGGCTGATTGAAATAACTGAATAAATATTTAACAATAATTCATAGATGTTCCCCATTTTAAAAGTGTCCCAATTGATATAACTCAGAGACTGAGCTGGGGCGTTTCATCTTCTCCATTTTCTTCATCTGTTTCAGGGTCCGGAATGGCGAACCTGAGCATCTCCCAGAAGAGTTTCTGCCCGAATCTAAGGCACCTGGTTGCCTGAATAGCCGTCCTCAGAATGGGATCCAGGTCCGGAAGAGGAGGGAGGTCCTCTAAGAAGACCAGGACGATGCGGTACAGTTGCTCTTCAAGACAAGAAGCGTGCATCACCCTGAATACCTCCATGCAGATTTCGTCCTCGATGTAATTCCTAAAAAGCATTAAAGAACAAAATTTCACTTTCTTTAACACTCTTTATATATATATATATATATATATATATATATATATATATATATATATATATATATATATATATATATATATATATATATATATATATTATAAATATTTCCCCCTTTAAAATGTACTTTTTTTTAACTTTCTTTAACTATGGATATCGCCCCCTTTTCGCAGTACAAAAGCACCCTTCATGTGACTGCTTTCCCACCCACGCCACTTCAAAATCCCGAACCCAAACCTAAAAATGCGAACCAAAACCGAGATGAACCAATCAGAGGCGTCCACGGTCCAGTCTCCTTCTCAAAGTATCCGTTATCCACAGATTCAAGATGTAACCTCGAGCTATCAAGTCGGGCTGTGAAGTTCGGAGAAATAAATGTTGTGAACTTGATCTTTCGGCCTTTAGTTTATACCTGCATCATGGAACTTATCATCTAATAACTAACAACTGCACATCTAAATAATAAACATTACATATATATATATATATATATATATATATATATATATATATATATATATATATATATATATATAATATAGTATAAATGATACTTTTAAAATTTTGAATACACCTATTAACATTTTCAAAAAGAAGGTTATTGCATTTAACAAAAAACTAAAAATCAAGAATAATAAATTCAGTTTCCCTTATTTATTTTTAAATTGTAAGTTTCACAAAAATCCTGTTGGATTTAGATTTGTAACATGTGGCACCAATACATATATAACTAATGTTTCTCTGGAATTACAAAAAATGCTTAAGATTGTTATAGATCAAATACACAGAAATGGAGAAAGTTTTATGATTAGGGATAATACCAAGATAATAGAGTTTTTGAACGAACATAGGGAAATTAATAATATTGAAACATATGATTTTGAGAATCTTTTCACCAGTATTCCACATGAAAAACTTATGGATATTTTTCATAGGATTTTTGAAGAATTTGAAGTTTTTATTAATTGCGATTTTGATAAGTGGTCAACATTAATTAAACATTGTGTTTTCAATAATGTTTTATACAATGGGCAAAACTATTACATTCAAATAAAAGGGATCCCAATGGGAAGTAATTATTGCAGTGCTTTTGCTAACCTTTTTCTTTATTATTACGAAAAAAACGCACAAAATTTATATGATAATAAGATATTTAGATATATTGATGACTTAATTATTATAGACTTTAAAGATTTTGATCAAATATACCAAAATATTTATCCCTCAGAATTAAAACTTAAGAAAACTAACGCAAATAATAACAAAGCAGAATTTTTAGATCTAGATATAAAAATAGATGATATAATAAAAATTAAAATTTATGATAAAAGATTAGATTTCAACTTTAAGGTCTTGAAACTAACACATTGGGATTCAAATATTAGCAATAAAGTACATAGGAATATCATTCTTTCACAATTATACAGGATTAAGAAAATATGCAATCACAGAGAAGGTTTTATGGAAAACCTAGTATTATTTTTTAAGACCCTTTCCGATAATTCCATTCCAAAAGGATTCGTGTATTCCCTATGTGACAAGGAAGAGGACTTCGCTATACTTGCGGGAAATTTGTTACGACCAACATTGCTGGGTTCATCTTAGTGAAAAAATGGAGGACATGCAAGATAGGGCTATCGGCAAGCGCACATAAGATATTTTTTGAAGATTTAGATTCCAGTTTTAGGCACTATGGCACGGATTTTGGATTTTATTGTTGGATGTTGATTTGTTGGTTGTGGCTTGATGGAGGTTCACTCATAGCTAAGTTTATGTTTTGTTAATTTTCTTGTATTTGAAAAGCTTAATTTTTCACTTTGATATTTTGCAATTTTGTATATTTGTGTTCATATATGTGTTTTTCGGAAAAACCTATTCTGTCCATGGTGTCGGGGGAACTGCGACATTTTTGCATTTTTAATGCACGTCACATCAGAAACACCATGGATCCTTGGGACGCGTGGACCTCGCTCCCCCCTGATGAAGAGGGGTTCACGTGTTTCGAAGTTTCTATTCATTATTTTTACTTTTACTATACTATTAGAAAAATCTACATTGTTATTGCTGCTTTGCGCATACCTTGTGGTTTTTAAGTATGTTTAAATGTGTTTAATGTGTTTATTTAACCTGGTTTTCAATTAATATTTAGGTTTATGACTTGTTGTCCAATTTATTTATTAATGCATTTCTGTATTGCTGTTCAATTAAATTTTGCATTTCTGGGAAGATTTCCATGGAATTTACATATTACTATAAAGTTTATATATATATATATATATATATATATATATATATATATATATATATATATATATTATAAATATTTCCCCCTTTAAAATGTACTTTTTTTTAACTTTCTTTAACTATGGATATCGCCCCCTTTTCGCAGTACAAAAGCACCCTTCATGTGACTGCTTTCCCACCCACGCCACTTCAAAATCCCGAACCCAAACCTAAAAATGCGAACCAAAACCGAGATGAACCAATCAGAGGCGTCCACGGTCCAGTCTCCTTCTCAAAGTATCCGTTATCCACAGATTCAAGATGTAACCTCGAGCTATCAAGTCGGGCTGTGAAGTTCGGAGAAATAAATGTTGTGAACTTGATCTTTCGGCCTTTAGTTTATACCTGCATCATGGAACTTATCATCTAATAACTAACAACTGCACATCTAAATAATAAACATTACATATATATATATATATATATATATATATATATATATATATATATATATATATATATATATATATATATATATATATATATATATATATATATATATATATATATATATATATATATATATATATATATATATATATATATATATATATATATAAAATTTGTTTTTTAAATACAAATTTACAAAAGAGTAACCTTTCTCATTTTTGATGTACTTCAAAAAAATATTTTCTGAAAAAAAACCCTTTTTTTGCTTTTTTATAAACAAAAGAATGTGTTTAACAAACTGTCTTTAAAATTTCTTGTTATTTGCAAAAGAAATGTTATGAAAACTATTTGAAAAAAAATCACTAATTTTACTTTTCAAAATATTTTTTTAAAAATACTAAAATCATATAAACTGCATATTAGTAATCCCTAAAGACTTATTAGAGTAATGTATTTGAAAATACACTGTAGCACAAATTTGGAGCAATTTCTTCAAATAGAATTGAGCTTATATCAATTTAAACTGGACCAAATATGAAAAAAGTCATCACTGAAGAAAATGAGTTCAAAGTAACGTATTCAGGCAATTTTGTACCAAAGTTTAATATTGATTCGGAAAAATTAGTTGTACTTAACGTACAAATATAATTTTATTGTCGTCCGATTAAAAGTAAAATAAAGTATTTTTCAAAGCAATAAATTATTTTGGATATCTTTGATGATAATGTGTCCCATATTCGCTTAAATGATAGCTTTTCACTGTGTGTTTTACATTTAGAAAATATGCAAAATATTTTAAATCAAACATTATTGAAAGATTGCACTTACTTTGAGAGCAGAACTATCATACGGTTACTATTCATCGCATTTTCCAATTCCGAATTGATTCTGATTTCACCGCCTATTAAATTTCTCTGCGGAACATACAGTGAGTAAAACGGTTCCTTTTTTTCAAGTTCTGTAAATTAATAAAGACAAAATTATTAAAACTCCAAAATATTAGAAAATTTGTTTAAAGAAATCACTTTAAAGAACCAATACAATTGGCGTACCAGGTAAAATGTGCTGCCTCACAAACAGTAGGTCTTCGTCGCAGAATGCGAGGAAGGCGTCGTACTTTCCCTCGTCTCTGTCGTCCTTCTTCTTCTTCAGCCATCGGAATCCCCTGGAGTAGAGCCACACTTTGAGATGGTAGCGGTAACGGCGGTATCCAAAGTGAGAAACAATAGCCAAAATAGAGATCGCTGTAAAAACAAAGAAGACTTATATAGAAGTTACTTAGTACACTGCAAAAAAATGGTACTTAAATATGAGTACATGGACATACTCGTTTTTCTTTGAGTACAATTGCATCATATGAACAATGACATACTCAAATTTAAGTAAACGTACGTTCTCAAAAGTGAGAAGTGTCGTTTAATATTGCTAATCTCAGCTTTAGTTGAAGCCATTTTAACAAAGCAACCTGACAAATTTAAAATAATTGCTCATAAGATGGTTTTCCTCATTATTTGATGTCGATTGCTTAAATGAAAACTAAGTTATTACAACTCAATTATATCTTTTGGCACAACTTTCGAACTTTCTTCTGCGTATAACTTCTTCATTTCGCTTTGGTAGTACAAGGGATAGTAGTACAAGGGATAATACAATGCACTGCGGTGTCTGAGAATCTTGGTTCGATTCCCGATAAGTCTTGGTTGTAATTGTTGATCTAAATTGAAAGTGATTTATGAAGACAGCCTATGTAGACGAGCAACCGCTCTTCTTATTAATTTTTACTCATTGTACTCATTTTTGAGTACATGATAATTTCAAAAATGAAACCTATGTATTCAAAGCTATGGTAAGCATCAAATGCATCCAAAAATGAAATAATTTTACTTATTTTAGAGAACCTTTTATTTATATATAGCGGAGACTGGAAGGAAATTTTAATGCAAATTGTAAATATTACAACAATTAGCTCAGCGCTGATTGATTTGAAAACACACCGGGTTCGACCTCATTTTTTAAATAATTTAAAATTGCAATTATATAGAAATCCAAAATCCAATTTTATAGAATTAATGCAACATAAATCTTGCTATGTTTTATATAATCTAGGCCAAACTTGATTCCTCAATTATAATATACTAGCTGAAATACCCGTTCTACGCACGGGTAGGAAATAAGTTACAAAATAGATACAAATACAATATTTATTAGCGAAATAAATAATATTTTTAATTTGTCACCCATCAGATGGAACCACAGTATTAAAAGTTACAATTTGTAACGAAATTTTATTAGCAAGGTCTCTCAAGATTGAAAATATGGAGAAGTTGGCTGTACGATAATGTGGATATACATACGATACTCTCGTTGATTAACATCCATATTTTAATAGATTCCCAAACTAACGTTGTTACCGTAGCAGTATAAACTATTTGGCTACACTCGGTACCAAACCAAGGAACTTCTGCTTGCTACGCCGATACTCTGCCAGTCAGGCTAAAGTGATGACACCAGTCTAAGCGGGAGTATCGGGTAAATTAAGTAAATCCCACACTACTAACATCGAAAAAGGGGTTTTACACCTCCTTAAATACGTTCGATCGAAACAAAAATAGCTTACGTTTCCTATATAAGTTATAAGTGACAAATTTGACAAATTTCTTCTTCATAGGTATACGGGAAGTTGGAGAATTAGTGATGAGTGAATGAGTGGGGTTTTTCGCATTTATATATATCGATGACAATTATTATTAAATATTCTTTTTTAATACGTTTTAACTAATAATGAGGTTTAATGACATAATTATGATTAAAAGTAGTTATCCATATAGTTTCCCTAGAAAACGTTAGTTCTGCCTTTCTGAAGGTTTAATGCTATAATAAAAACTGCACTGGAAAAACTTCTCCAAATCCAAATATAGAAGTTAATCTAAAAAATATTACATTTTCAAGTTTAGACGCTATCTTTTTCTGGGTCTGATTCTGAAGGCGTTGTCTAAAGTAAATAGTTCTCGAAGTTGGTTTGTTTAGTGTTTCGGTTTTTTTTAAATAAAATTTTTAACACATATTCTTTATTTTATATTCACTATACACTTGATTCGTCGGATGATGTTTAATTTTCCTTGGGGTACTTACATACGAGACCAAGGGCCAGAGAAGCGTAAAGGACGATGTATGGCGGGGGACAAATCTGAATTTCAGTCAATTCGATTAAGAGTTGTCCACGTATTTCCTCCGGCCCACTATCCGAGCTGCATCGGGTTGAATTTATGTCTGAAATCTAAAAAGTATAAGGGCAAAGCAGAAAATCAGCTCCAATCTGTCTAAACACATTTTAAAGACATGATAACAAGCAAGGAACAATTTTTCTAAGAAAAAGGTATGCAAAAATAATATTTTAATCATTGCGGACATTGCAGTAACAATTAGAGGATATCCCAATAAACTATAACTTGCATTTTCTGTTCGAAAAGTAAATGTCTTCACATTTTCCAATGCTTGATAATTAATTATGTTGGTATGTCATCTGTAGGCAAGATTGTTGGGACTCAAGGCCCAGCAATGTTGGTCGTCAATATTTATACTTGTATTACTGTAGTTTTATACACATCAAATACCAAGCGTTCTCGTGTTCAAATAGAATTTCGATTCATAAAAACTTTTCAAAACCTTGGAGCAGTCGTTAGATAGATAGGGAGAAACATATAGATAGATAGGCATACGCTCTTTTGGGCAGTTGTTTTAAGAATCTCGCATCATAGTAAATGTTCAAAAATCTGGTACAACTTTGGAGAAGTTGTTTGGGGCATCTCTTCTCCTCCAAGCAGTCTGTTTTTGCATTTCACTACATAAAACCACATACTTTTTTTTAAAAATAATTTTTAATAATCTAGTATCGATCTAGGTTGTTGACAGAGGGGTCTATCCTTAGACGCGCATGTTTAGTTTCAATTATTTTTTAAAAAAGTTATAAATTTAATGAGCGTACAAAAACATATGCAACACATTTTCAATTCAAGTTAATAAAATATAGCAAAGTGACTGACCGTGTTTTCTTGAGACGTAGCTATCTTCCAAAGCGGAACAGCGTCGCAATCGCAAATCCACGGATTGTCAGAAAGTGTCCAGGTTGTTATGGATGGAGGGACATATGTCTTGATGCTGGTCAGATTGTTCCCCGCCAGCATTAAAGTCTCTGTACTGTTTGGCAAGTAAAAGTCGATCCGAGTGACAAAATTATTCTCCATGTTCAACAACTTGAGTTGATCTTTTTTAAATAGATTTAACTCCGTGGGGTTGGCTATGAAATTATTTTGCAAAAATAGTTCTTTAGCTTCATCTGGTAAATAAGGTGGGGCCTGCAAAAGTCACATGTTAATTTATTATTTATAGTAGAACTTCATTTATCCGGATCAATTGGAACCAGATATGATACGGATAATCGATTATCTGGATAATTGACGAAAACCAGGTTTTTTCTTAGTAAAAAAGAATTTTGCTTCAATATGTATTGTAATTTAATGACTATTAAAAACAATATCATTCACAGATAAAAAAAATTAAAGGTATATTTTGCTGAGTTCTTTTTTTCCCTCAATGCGATCCAGATCCGGATATTTGGCGATCCGCTTTGTTGGATCCGGATAACTGGAGTTCGGATAACTGGAATTCTGCTGTAATTTAAAATAGAAATCATTTATGACAATCTTTGAACTAGAATTTGTTATCAGAAAATTGATGTTGTGAATTTTTTTAAAATTAATATTAAGCATTTAAAAGATTAAATTAAAAGATAGTACCTTAATTACAGGTTACTGTGTCCCTGAGGTATTACTTTGCCCCAAACAACAACAAAATACATAACAGTCGAATTGATAACCTCTCGACTTGGCGGTTTTAATTTAAAATTTCTGGCGGTGTCATTTTGGAGTTTTGTTTGGCGCGCTGTTCAGTCGGTTAAAAATGACTGAACTTTTCATTCTACAAACTAATTATTCAGGTTCTCATAGTAATGGGCGATTCAAGCCATACCACAGTGCTATGTAAGCAAGAACACTTTCAATAGAGTTCCAATATTCGTCGTTGGGTGGGACGAAGTAACCTATATTTACGGTGTGGAGTTTTTTCACACTTGTCAAATAATATCGTAAGGTCGATATTTTCCCAGAAATCTTATGTCTTCTAAACAAAATACAAAGTAGCAACCTTATGGAAAATTATTAACATGAAGTACGAATAAGATAATATATTTTTGACGAGTTTTTCCGATGCAACTGCAAAATACGACTAAGATTTCTCGCATTTCTGAAAGTTTGAAAAATCATTTAAAAACATACTATTTTAAGAAATATATATAAAAAAACTAATTGTGCGTATGTTTGCAAATCATTTAAATTAAATTTAATTCTAAACGAAATATCTTCTATCAGATGACATATTGTTGTTAGCTCCACTATTAAGAATTAAAATATTTAAAATTTCGTTGTAAGATGCATCTTTATTGGGAATCCATCTTTTCTAAGGTTTCTCATGTACTTAAGGTTCTTAGTCACCAAAATTCTCTCTCTTTAGGATATCTAGTCAGGGCCGGATTTAGGCATAGGCTACATAGGTCAGTATCACAAAAGGGCCCGTACCACACATTGAAAATCGTGACAACTAACACACACACACAAACACACGATCTGTTTGAAAATAAATCACTCAAACAAACAGACAAAAAAAATTATAAGTGTAGAAATAGTTTTTTTTGAGTGGATATCTCGTAATTGTGAAGTGATGGGCACGTACACTGCAGTATACAAAGTTTTGGATACAAACTTTTTTTTCCCATACACGCATGCCATTTACACTTGTAGGGTACTGTTATTGAAACACTGTTAAAAAAAGGTACTTAAAAATAAGTAAAATGTACTCTTTTTAATTACTTTCGATGCTTATTATAGCTCCGAATACATAAGTTTCATTTTTTAAAAAAGACATGTACTCAAAAATAAGCAAAATGAATAAAAATAGCATTTGCTTGTCTATATGCCTTCTTAAATCACTTTCAATAATTACAACTAAGAACTTACGGGGCCTCGAACCCAATCTGTCTACCTGATGTCGTCCGCGCCGAAGTAAAGGGCCTTATCCGTTATACCACCACAGCGATGTGAAGAAGTTATAAACAGACGAAATATTACAAAGGCGTGGCAAAAGAATGGGAAGTAAGGTAATTGAGCAGTAATAACTCAGTTTCCAAATTAAGCAATCGACCTCAAATAGTGTGGAAAACCATCTTCTGAACAACTATTTTAAGTTTGTCAAGTCGCTTTCTTAAGATGGCTTGAACAGAAGCTGATATTAGCAATATTAAACCATACTGCTCATGTTTGCGAAAGTACGATTCCTTAAATTTGAGTACGTCGTCGCTCATTTACGATGCGATTGCCACCTACAGAAAAACGAGTACGTCCATGTACTCATTTTTTAATAATTTTTTTTTCACTGTGAAGAATGTTGCTTGTTGAAGAATATTGCATTTGAAATGTCCCGTTGCCAACGTGAAAGTGACATTTTGAATATATCTTCAATAATGGATATCAAAACTAGTGATCAAAGGTCATTTTCTAAGTTGAAACGTAATAGTCCTTGGACCACTATATCAGAAAATTAAAAAAAAAAAATGTACAACCATACCAACAACTAATAATTCATATAACTCAAAAATGATTAATTTGTAGTTGTTGGCGAAACTTCCTTTTCCGATATTGGCCAATATTGCTGTACTACCAGGGACAATCATAAAAAATAAGAACAACATAGTAAAAAATACAGTTAGTGTGGCTTGGACATAGATTTGATATCATTCTAACAAGGTTACCTACCTGTCTCAGACAGAATTTCATACTTACTTTAGTTAAGCCTTTATTAGAACAGTCGACTCTGACGTAGTATCCGACATCTTCTTTCACGCATGCGCATTCACATAAGGGATCGCATTTCCAAGCAGTGATATCAGTCAGTTTCTTCGAGCGGAACTCTGGAGGCTCAGAACACTGAATTGTGTGCTCAAAGGAGAACTTATTGCGATTGGCAATGGTCATCCAATCCCTGAGCCATGAAAGTCGACAGTCACAAACCCACCTGTTACCTAAGTTTGTGCACAACAAAAACACAATATGAGAAATTACGTTTACTCTGAAGCGTATTTGGGCAAATATGTCGAAAAATGCAATTTACTTATATTGAAACAAAACTGCACTGTAAAAAAGGTACTTAAAAATGAGTACCTGAACGTACTCGTTTTTCTTTGAGTACAATTGCACCGTAAATGAACAATGACGTACTAAAATTTAAGAAATCGTACTTCCACAAAAATGAACATTGTGATTTAATATTGCTAATATCAGCTTCTGTTCAAGCCACCTGAACAAAGCAACAAACTTAAAATAGTTGTTCAGCAGATGTTTTTCCACATTATTTGGTGTTGATTTCTTAAATAGAAAGTGAGTTAGTGCAACCAAATTATCTTGCTTCCCATTCGTTTGGCACACCTTTTAAAAAAAAATATGTTTATAACTTCTTCACGTCGCTCAGGTAGTACAACGGATAAGGCACTGGTCTGCAGTGCATGAGGGTCTGGGTCCGATTCCCGGTAAGTCTTGGTTGTAATTGTGGATATTTATTGAAAGTGATTTATGAAGTCAGCCTATGTAGGCAAGAAACTTATCTTTTTATTCATTTTTACTCATTGTACTTATTTTTGAGTACATGTCTTTATCAAAAATTAAACTTATGTATTCGGAACTATGATAAGCATCGAATTTACTCAAAAATGAGTAAAATTTACTTATTTTTGAGTACTTATTTTTAACAGTGTAGTCTTTGTAGGTGGATATGGGGATCATGGAAGTATTTTTTTTTTTATCACCGGCACTACTTAGTATAAATATGTATAAATTAAATAAATATGTATAAATTAATCAATTTAAAAATGCATATTTGTATTTAAATGGAATTATTTTCATTAACTTAAATGGTTTTATGAAAATAACTTTTTCCCAAAAATAAGTAATTTAAATAATTTACATCTGATCGGGAACATTAATAAAGTTCTGGTACACATTAATTTAGATTTGAATATTTAACTCTCTAAACTGTTAAAAACAAGTACTCAAAAATAAGTAAAATGTACTCATTTTTTGAGTACATTCGATGCTTATGATAACTCCGAATACACAAGTTTCTATTTTGAAAAAGATAAGTACTTAAAAATGAGTACAATAGGTAAAAATGAATAAAAAGAGCAGATGCTAGCCTGCATAGACTGCCTTCATAAATCACTTTAAATAAATATCGACTATTAAAACTAGGTCATACCCGGAATCGAAACCAGGTCCTCAGGGATCGCAGCCCAATGCCTTTTCCGTTGTACTACCAGGGTGACGTGAAGGAGTTACAAGTGTTGTGCCAAAAGAATGGGGCGTAAGATAATTGAGTTGTAATAACTCTGTTTCCATTTAAGAAATCGACATCAAATAATGTGGAAAACCATCTTTTGAACAAGTATTTTAAGTTTGTCAGGTCGCTTTGTTAAGATGGCTTGAACAGAAGCTAAGATTAGCAATACTATACCACACTGCTCATTTTTGAAAAAGTGTACGGTTACCTGAATTTGAGTATGTCATCGCTTATTTACGATGCAATTGTACTCGAAGAAAACGAATACGTGCATGTGCTCATTTTTAAGCACCTTTTTTTAAAAAACAGTGTGAGTACACAAATTCTTTAATTCTTTAAATTTAAAATAATAAAGACTGTATCAATGTTTCCGCATATAGATATGGCTATTTACCCCCTACACAAGTACAAGGCTCTTTCCCTTCTAAACGTGTACGATGCTATTTTCCCCCTAAACAGTTACGAGGCTCATTTCCCCCTAAACAGTTACGAGGCTCATTTCCCCCTAAACATGTACGAGGCTCTTTCCCCCCTAAACAGTTACGAGGCTCATTTCCCCCTAAACAGTTACGAGGCTCATTTCCCCCTAAACATGTACGAGGCTCTTTCCCCCCTAAACAGTTACGAGGCTCATTTCCCCCTAAACAGTTACGAGGCTCATTTCCCCCTAAACATGTACGAGGCTCTTTCCCCCCTAAACAGTTACGAGGCTCTTCCAGTAGCGGCTCGTGCACTACAGCAAGTACAGCCAAGCTGCACCTAAATTTATTAGTTTATTTTAAAACTAAAATAAGATATTTTTACTTTTTCTTAAATGAAGATCAGAATTGAAAATTAAATTTCTACCGTAGCAAACAAAATCTCCGATAAATAGCAAGCCCGTTACCATAATGCACAATTCAGGAGAAGGAGAAAACTCCATTCAATCAAACTTGCAGCCAAAAAGCGAAATTCGAAATCGGCTGCATCGTTGCCATGGCAACCTCAACGTAGTATGGAGATCCCCCCCCCCCTCCTATGCTAATGCACTGCATTTGTGAGAAGGTGCATCCAAAATGAATTTTTTTGTTATAGCAGCACTTGAGATTCGATAAGCTGATTGGCTCGGGGTTGGGAGGGTGAAACGAGAACTGACGAGAATCTCTCCAAACGGAAACGATTTTCGTGATACATTTACTGTTTCTCTGTTGTTTAAGAACCATTATGGTCCTGCTGTTGTTTCGTTATTTAAGATAATATTAAAATTGGCCGATTCGCATGTTTAAAAGAAAGGAGGATTGCTTTAATTTTCAAAAAATAAGTAAGAGTTTTCTATTTTTTTCGTATGTTATCATTTTGTAAAAATTGAAAGGAAACTTTGATCTGAGTAGTAAATTATACAGAATTTCCGTTCATGTATGGTTTGGGGAAAGTAGGGGGGGGGGGATTCACATGATTTCGGTTGCACTAACATTTTCGACCACGGGCCGCCACTGGCCGCTCTTTCCCCTTTAGTGCAACGGTCTTTCCCCCCAAACAGGTACGAGGTTCTTTCTGCTCTAAACAAGTACAAAGCTCTTTCCGCCCTAAACAAGTACAAGGCTCTTTCCCCCTAAACAGGTACGAGGCTCTTTTCCCCCTAAATAGGTGCGACGAAACAAATTTATTTCCCAGTTTGCTATTTACAATCGTTATGTATTAACAAAGTTTAATTTACAAAAACTCTTGAGAGCGTGTGAGGTTTCATAAATGAAAACCCTACTGTTTACTTTAAAAAATAGGGTTCTATATAAGTGCATAGGAAATGAACGTTATTTAATCATCAATTAAAGCAAGAGCAAAAGTGTAAAAAAAAAATTACGGAAATTGTTTAGAATATAAAATATCTCAATTACTAACCTGTTAGGTACATTTTATCGACATTAAAATGATCTGGGAAAGTGCTCCTGTTAAGGGTTGTCAGCATGTTGTCGTTTAAGCGTAGTAACGTCATACTGTAGAGTTTTCTGAATGCGCCTTGCAAATTTACGAGAGAATTGTTCCATAAAATGAGTTGTTGCAAGTTTGGTAAATTTACCATGTCATATTCTCCTATTTCTTTCAATCTATTTGAGTGAAGGAAAAGCGTCTGCAAACTGGGAAGGTCTCTAACCGAACCATTCAATGCAAATATAGCATTGTGTGACAAAACGAGATGCTCCAGTTGCTTCAGGTATATGAAGGCGTCAGAATCAATGCGCTCAATAAAATTATCGCCTAACACTAGGCGTGTCAGTGAAGGGGCAGACGCAAAATCGCCATTTTCGATCACACGCAGGCGATTTCTTTTCAAGTGCACGCTTTGCAAAGACCGCATGTTGTGAAATACATCCCCGCAATGGTCTATGAGATTGTTGGACAGATCTATCCTCTGCAGTTTGTCGGTTCGTAAGAAGGCCCCGTTAACGCTGCGTAATTTGTTGTTGCTCAAATCCAGTTTCACGAGGTTGCCGAGGTTGCGAAAGAGGTACATGGGAATCTCTGTTAAATTGTTGCAGTTTAAATGTATGTTCTGCAATTCAGGCAGGTGTTGGAAAAGCATCCGGGGTAGACTGGTTAAATTGCAATAGTCCAAGATCAGAGTTCGCAGATATTTTATATTTTTTCCGAATGCCTGGTCAGTAATGTCTGCAAGTGGATTTTCCCCTAAATTAAGAATTTTGAGCTCGATTTCGGAATGGAACACACCTTCGAATGTTGGTAGATCATTGTTTCGTAAGCTTATTTCCTAAAACAAAATATTCTTTAATATAACAGTTGTATCAATGTAAATTGAAATACTTGAAAAAATAGAAATATTATTATTCGAGGCTTAGACCTTAATAGTACACTGCTAAAAATTGGTACCCAAAAATAAGTAAAATGTACGCATTTTTGATTACATTCGCTGTTTATCATGTCTCCGAATACATAAGTTTCAATTTTGATAAAGGCATGTACTCAAAAATAAGCAAAATGAATAAAAAGAGCAGATGCTAACCTACATAGGCTGGCTGCCTTCATAAATGACTTTCAATAACAACAATTACAACCAGGAATTACCGGAAATCGAACTCAGATCCTAAGGCACATCAGTCCAGTTCCTTATCTGTTGTACTACCAGGTCGATGTAAAGAAGTTATAAACATACTTGTTTAAAAGGTGTGCCAAAAGAATGGAAAGTAAGATAATTGAGTTGTATTAACTCAGTATACATTGAAGTAATCGACATCAAATAATGTAGCACACCATATTCTAAACAACTATTTTAAGTTTGTCAGGACGCTCTGTTAAGACGGTTTGAATAGAAGCTGAGATATGCAATATTAAATCACACTGCTCATTTTTGCGAAAGTACGGTTACTTTGAGTACGTCATCCCTCATTTACGATACAATTGTACTCAAAGAAAACGAGTACGTGCATGTACTCATTTTAAGCACCTTTTTTTTAAAAAGTGTGAATACACAAATTCTTTTCTTCTATTTGCGGTGGGGTGGGCAAGGGCGGATCCCGATATTATTGTTAGGGGGGGAGGTAATACAATATATTGTTATCATGAACAACAAATTTGACCCCCTTAGTTTGAAATTTTTCATTGCCTAAGGTGACTTTTGAAAATATAATCTTAGATGTTAGAGGGGGGGGGGGTAATTTCCCCTTTACCCCCCACCTGGATCCGCGCTTGGGGGTGGGGTGGGGGAAGAGCCATATCGATGCGCGAAAACATTCATGCAGTGTTATAAGAATTTGTGTTAACAAAGTTTAATTTACAAAAAAAATCTTGAAACCGTGTAAGGTTTCATAACTCAAAATTCTACTGTTTACTTTCAAAAATAGTGTAATTTATAAGTGCATATAGAAAATGAAAGTTTTTAAATCATCAATGAAAATGAGACCAACAGTGTAAAAAAAAATATTTTTTCCGGAATTTTCTAGAATATAACGTATCTCAATTACTAACCTGTTAAGTACATTTTTTCCAGAAAAATATGAGCTGGAAATGTGCTTCTGTTAAGGGTTGTCAGCTTGTTGTCGTTTAAGAGTAGTAACGTTATACTGTAGAGTTTTCTGAATGCGCCTTGCAAATTTTCGAGAGAATTATTAAATAAACTGAGTTGTTGCAAGCTTGGTAAATTTACCATGTCGTATTCTCCTATTTCTTTCAATCTATTTGAGTGAAGTAAAAAACTTTTCAACCTGGGAATATCTCTAACCGAACCATTCAATGCAAATATAGCATTATGTGACAAAACGAGATGCTCCAGTTGCTTCAGGTATATGAAGGCGTCAGAATCAATGTGTGTAATAAAGTTATAGTCTAATACCAGGTGTGTCAGTAAAGGGGCAGACGCAAAATCGCCATTTTCAACCTCACGCAGACGATTTCTTTTCAAGTTCACGCTCTGCAAAGACCGCATGTTGTGGAATACATCCCCGCAACGGTCTATGAGATTGTTGGAAAGATCTATGCTCTGCAGTTTGTCGGTTTGTAAGAAGGCCCCGTTAACGCTGCGTAATTTGTTGTTGCTCAAATCCAGTTTCACGAGGTTGCCGAGGTTGCGAAAGAGGTACATGGGAATCTCTGTTAAATTGTTGCAGTTTAAATGTATATTCTGCAATTCAGACAGGTGTTGGAAAAGCATCCGGGGTAGGCTGGTTAAATTGCAACAGTCCAGGATCAGGGTTCGTAGATATTTGATATTTTTTCCGAATGCCTGGTCAGTAATGTCTGCAAGTGGGTTTTCTCCTAAATTCAAAATGTTTAGCTCTATCTCGGAATGGAACACACCTTCGAATGTCCGTAGATCATTGTTTCGTAAGCTTATTTCCTAAAACAAAATTTTTTGTAATATAACAGTTGTATCAATGTCAATTTAAATAGTTGAAAATATAGAAAAAATTATTGTTCGAAGACCTTAATAATACACTGTTAAAATAGTACACTTTTACTCAAAGAAAAATACGAGTAGGTTCATCTACTCATTTTTAAGTACCTTTTTTTACAGTGTTGTATGATAATATAAAGCAAACGTTTTAATACATAAGGATATACCAACGAATGCCTCATTATAAAAACATTAGAGAAAAGTCCAAAGAAAATAGACATAGACGTAAAAAAGAAGAGGGAGAGAGCGATTGAGGTTTAAAATGCGGATAAGTTTTATATAAAGAACTTGTTATTAATAATAACATTATGCATCTAATATATAAAGCTGAAATTTCCAAAATCTGTCCGGATGTTGGTTGGTTTGTTTGTTTGTCAGTACATTATAGGCTCCGTAACTACAAAACGCAGAGCTTTGAAATTCACAGAATAGTTAGTTCAAAAAATAAGAATTTTAACGCGACTATTTTCAAGTCTCTACGATGTTCCATTCGAATGTTATGACATTTTTTAGCGTACGTCATCAAAGTTTCACGAAGTGGCAACAGTAAAATCAGTTAAAATAAACGAAGAAAAGCGAAAATATAATATAACAAAATTATAAACCAATTAGAATGCCGATCTTTACACGGAATATTCCATAACTACAAAACATAGCTTTATGAAATTTACAGATTACTTTACTTGAAAAATTAGACATTTTTTGTGATAATTTTTAAGTTTGTACGATGTTCCATTCGTGAGTTAGATAACTATTTTAATGTATTCCATTGACTTAACATGGGTGAACATATCGTATGCAATTTAAAATAAAAATGTTCGTAATTTACACTATAAAAATGACGTCATAGGTTTTGTTTGATTTAATAATTATTGAAAAACGACTGCACATTGGGCTTTTTGTTACAATACGGATTCATTTAAACATTAAAAAAAAACGAATTTTATCTTAGGGAAATGGTTTAGAATTTTTTTAAAATGTTTAAATTGTTTTATCTCTTTTATTTTGTTTGTATACAAGTTAATTGTAACTATTTTTTATTATCGGAGATCGAACTTTTAGAACAATTCTTCGAAAATGCGAGTAATTTGTGTATGAACGTCCATTTTATTAATTTGAAAAATATTTATGCAAGTATTTTTTTAATTGTACGAAGCTTAGTTTCACTGTGAATTTTCAACTCTATATGACTTTTTAATGTTATTAAAGAATAAAATTCCTCATATACCAAATGATAATTGGGAAAATAAATATTTTATTTAATGTGCCAATGAATATTTCCTTTTAAATCATTAAATGGCGATAATTAAAAATTAAATGTTCTGAATTGTTGTTCTGAATGAATGTTCTGAATTGTTGTTCTGAATGAATGTTCTGAATTGTTGTTCTGAATGAATGTTCTGAATTGTTGTTCTGAATGAATGTTCTGAATTGTTGTTCTGAATGATTGAAAGTACATGGTGCGAGTTTATAATATGCTGCACCGTTTGCTAAACTATCGCCAAGTTATAACAGTTTATTCTTTGGATGAAGTGCGTCTTGGCTTTAATTTGCTGTGGAAACTTACTAAATATTTATATATAACAGGTATTTTTCGATGCGAATGCAATAACAATAGAATCACAAAATAAAAAAAATTATGAAAAATGGTTTAACAAAATAAGTAAATACGAAATTTTTAATACATTCATACGGAAATAAAAAATATATTCTTAAAATTAAAATAGGTGGTTATTCTTCTGTAATAATAGCATTCATGGAAAATATTTAAAACATGAGCATTTGCACATAGTAAAAGTGGGTGGGGGTTAAAATTCGGCACGTAAAAACCATCTGACTTTAGTCTACACGATAGTATATTATTTATACCCATCAGCTGATTTCACTTGGAGTTAAGGATTTTGCAAATGTCGTTTTTTATTATGGAATTTCATCCAACTATGTACCGAAACTACCCATACCAAAAGGAAATTCCTATTAACTTCTAAAAGTATTTTTGTACAGGAATGTTTAATTTTTAAGACTCCATACCTTTTGAGAGATAAACTAGAAATTACAGGATTTTTATCGGTGTTTTAGCAACCAAGTAGTATAGATATATTTTTACATTTTTAACTTCTAATTTATTAAAAATAAAAATATTTAAAATTATAAAAAACAGCTTTAACATTTTTAAAATGAAATCTAAAATGGTATATGCGATTATCTTAGGGAGGAGAGGAAATGTTTATATTTTCAGTTATTTGTCGTTATTTTATTTACCTCCGTGCGAAGAACGGGTACTTTTGCTAGTTATTACTAAGTATTATAATTTATAAAAATTATTCAACTGAACCGCCCTAAGTTACACACATGCTATACTAAAAATAATTGTAATTAGACGACCCGTGATTCTGGGGTTTTAACAGCCAAGTCACACAAATATCGTAAAAATAAGAATTCAAGTCTACAAGTCATTAGGAAGACAAGAGTGAATTGGGGGGAGGGGGGAGGTTATGTTAGTAAATTAATTCCATAGTTCAAATTTTCAATAATACTAATTTCCATTACCATTAAATTCGTCCATATGTTAATACCATTATTTTTTTAACAATATGGCTATTTTTTTAAAAAGTTTATTTTGTTTTGATGATATTATACGAATGTTCTACATAAGAGGCAAATTTATTTAATATAAACCTGAGGAAAAAGTTAACTTACCTGCAGTTTGGGGATTCCAAATAAGCCAACAACAGATTTTATAAAATTATTTTGAAGAAATATGCGTTCGAGTTTTTGACATGAATCAAAAGTCCCAGGCTCAAGAAAAACCAGACTGTTTTGGGATAAATCAATAACTTTCAGATTGGGGTTTCCAGCAAAGGCATGCCTTGAAATATTTTGAATGCAATTGCCCTTCAAGGATAGCTCCACGAGATTCGTCATATTGTGAATTTCGACGAATAGCCCCGTCAGCTCTCCATATACAATTTGCAAACTCTTGAGATTTTTCAAATCCCCGACGCCCGTCGGAACGGTCTTAAAGCTCGTTGAAAACAATTGCAATTCATTCAGAGAATCTATGGATGACAACGAATTGCCAGCAATGTCTTGAAACGGGCAATTAGTATAGATTACTTGAATACTGGCATTTGAAAATGTCGTTGTTGGAATTGTTGTAGCTGAACAGGGAGCAATCTTTAACAAAGCAACGGACTTGAAAATCATATCTTTTTTGAAAATATCTCCCAGTTGGAAGAAGTTTTCTAAATAGGAGCATCCGACAGTTATCTTTTTGTCCGCCTCTAAGCAGCTGCATTTCGTGTGATCTGGGCACAAAGACTTGTTGCAATAAATCAAGACACATTGGGATGCTATGAGAATATGTAGAATTTTAAATTGAATGGACGTTTTCATTTCGTTAGAGAAACTCCTAACCTAACTCGTAAAAAGTTCGTTAATAGTTTTTAGTTAAATTTAAACTACTTATTTTAAGTAAAAACTACCAATCCCATCTCAATTCAATAAATAAAATTATTACGAGGTCTTAAGGCGTTTATAAATTCTATAATGGATTATTTTAAAGTTTTAAGAGTACCCGAAAACTAACGAAATATTGGGAAACGATAAGCTTATCCTTTTTTCTGAAGATAAATATTAACGAGAGAAAAAATAATCAGTTTTGATACTTTAAATCAACAAAGCAAAGACACGTTATCCGTCACTACATAGATTATCGAAATATGAAAACAATGTTTACACTGCTTTTTGGAAAGAAATCTATAGATTTAAATTAAAATCGTTTTTGTTGTCAGTGTTTTCTATATGTGCATAATTTATTCAAATTAATACAGAAATTATTTGAAATATTTAAAATTTAAAACCATTAAAATTCAGATTATCAAAATATAAAAACATTATAAGAACTGGTTAGAAAAATAATCTATACATATTAATATATACATTGTACCATCCCAAGAACTCTTTATCTTACATTCATCAAGAACTATTTCTATCTAGTGACACTAAGTGGAACCACCAGCTTGATGCGTTAACATCTCTGAGAAAACTACCTTTGAGAAAACTAAAAAGCAGTTCAGAGACTTTTTGGACACGGAACTGGAATGACCGTTTATGTCGTTCAGAAGGACCAGACACCAGGCGTCCTTTCTGTTTTTCTTTTGTTTTATTTGTAAAATAATCTGTAACTTAAATATTATGTTTTTTTTATCTAAGAATTTAACTTTAATTAAATATTTTAAAATTTAATTGTGAGTATCTCATTTCTGGGACAGAAGTATTGGTATGGTAGGCGTATAGCGTATTTGCAGTCAACACCGGAACTCCAGTCTTTTTCGACAGGTGTGTGAAGGCGACGTTACAATATACAGTCAAACCTCGGTATAACGAACCCGGGATATAACGATCCCTCGGTTGTAATGAACTTTTCAATTGGTCCCAACCGAACTCCTATGTCACTAATGTATTTTCAAATGCTTATAACGATCTTCAAAAGTAAGGAATTCGAATGTAGCGAACTAAAATTCACACTTTTCCAGTTTAGTTTCATGTTTTTCAGAAAATTTTACTCCCCTCGACCACATTCCTTACCCTTTGTGCCTTTGACAGAAGCCAGGTTCCTCAAAGGTGACAATAGACTCTCATGCTCAGCTCCTCCCCTTCCCCAGTTCAACTGGTTTAGCATACATTCTTTGCCTATTCCATTCATTCTACTGCTGAAGATTATCGTTTAACTTGTGGACTTCGCGTAGGTTGAAAATCGCTCCTGTTTGCTAATGCCTTTTCCATTTAGGATAAAGCGAAAATTATTAAGATAATAGAAAACGGTGATTATCGTTTATCTACAGATATTGCATTCGAAGGGGATGTTAGTTCAGGTCCTTCAATTTCTGATGCTAAGAGTAAGGCAGCTGTGGACATTTTGCATAATTCTTTGCAACAGAAACTGTGGCTAAGAATGTAATGTACTCTTTTGATGCTTTCAACAAAAAATCAAAACTTATTTTCATACTTTAGATAAATAAATTTAAGTAGTAGTAAAATTAATTTAATTGTTTAATTTGTTATTTAAAAACAAATATTTCTTTTACTTAATTATTGCCCATTAATAATTGCAATTCAGTGTTCAGTGTAAGTAATTTGTTTCGCACAAATCGTGTTTAAGGACTTTAGGAAGTTTTTATAACGTCAATATTTGAAAATTCGGATATAGTGAACCCTCGGCTATAGCGAACTTCTGAACCAGTCCGTTGAGGGTTCGTTATAACGGGGTTTGACTGTATATATATAGCCAAAGTTGCTCATTAGTTTTTTAAAAATGAATGAATTAATTAATTTTATAGCTCCAATAGAAAATCCTCATACAATATTAATAAACTCGTTGTATGAAGCAGTGAAGTCATGAGGACAATTAAAGCAAATCATTAATAAAATCCTTAATAAGAATATCAAAGTGAATATTACATTTATATATAAGTAAATTTTATTTAATGAATACAAATTTTATCATTAAGTGAAAAAATTAAATTTTTAATCGGTTTATATTTGTATGATTTTATAAAACCTTTCTCAAAAAGTTGCAAGTTTTAAAGAGGAAATTAGAAATATCACATTTTAACTGCTGTATACAATTTCGCCCTCATAACTCAGCCGGGACAAGAGCTATGGGGATAAATGACCTACCGTCGTGTAGAGTAAAGAGAAACGCGTTAAAAAGGTTGGTTGTTAATATATTCCCCCTCTATCTTTTGTACCTCGTAGGGGATTAAGGTTCTTCGTTGCAGTATACTTTCTTCCCTATAACTCCACAAGGAATCAGACTATTTAGATAAATGAACTATCATCGTGTAGAGGATGGCAAAAGTAACCCACACCTCTCTATCGCTTTTGTACCGCGTGGGAGGAATGAGTCAAATTTCGACCAAAGAAGCAGCAGGACGAGCAGGCGCGGGTATAAAATATACATGAACCAAACCATAAAGGCGCAGTGGTGGGGAAAAAAAAAAGAACCTCTCCTCATCATTCGGACACTACTCACCGTAGGACTAAACTTAATATACCATTTTGTAGGAAATAAAGGAAAACTACGAAATTTTACACATCATATATAAGTGTTTCTGAATCCATTACTATCAAAATATAGCATGGTTGCTATTCATAATTTTATTTAAATGATTAAATGAACGTACTCGTTTTTCTTTGAGTACAATTGCATCGTAAATGAGCGATGACGTACTCAAATTTAAGTAATTGTACTTTCGCAAGAATGAGCAGTGTGATTTAATATTGCTAATCGCAGCTTCTGCTCAAGCCCTTTTAATAAAGCGACCTGACAAACTTAAAATATTTGTTCAGAAGATGGTTTTCCACATTATTTAATGTCGATTGCTTAAATAAAAACTGAGTTATATTACGACTCAATTACCTTATTTACCATTCTTTTGGCATACCTTTTAAACGAGGATTTTGCTTATAATTTATTTACGTCCTCCTGGTAGTATAACGGATAGTACTTTTTCGAAAGTGAGCAGTGTGATTTAATTTTTCTAATCTCAGCTTCTGTTCAAGCCAAAGCTTCTGTTCAAGCCATCTTAACAAAACTTAAAATATTTGCCCAGGAGATGGTTTCTACATTATTTGATGTCGATTACTTAAATGGAAACTGAGTTATTACAATTCAATTAGGTTACTTTCCTATCTTTTGGCACACCTTTTTGTTAACATTACTTCTGTTTATAACTTCTACCCGTCGCTCTGGTAGCTTAAAGGATAAGACTCTGGGCTGCTGTGCCTGCAAACATGGGTTCGATTCCTGGTAAGTATTGATTTGAATTGTGGATATTTATTGAAAGTGATTTATGAAGGCAGCCTATGTAGGCAAGCATCTCATCTTTTTATTCATTTTTGCCCATTGTACTCATAATTTAAGTACATGTTTTTTTGTATATTGAAACTTATGTATTCGGAGTCATAATAAGCATCGAATGTATTAAAAAAATGAGTATATTTTACTTATTTTTGAATACCTATTTTTAAAAGTGGGTTAATACAGCAAATAAAATACAAGACACAACAGGCTTAGTCAATCATCAATAATTAAGTCATGAATTATCCAATTAAGTAATTTATTAATGTTATATATTAGCTAAAAGTCTTTTATTTTCAAGAAATAACAGCCTTAATCAATTTTCGGGACAATTTATTTTATTATATATACCTCTCCTCCCCCCCCCCCCCCCCTCCCTTCCCGAAAAAAAAAAGGAAGAAAATTTAAAAATGGGATACTTCCTTGCACCTGAACATGTGTACAAGTTATACAAATCATAACTTAAAATAAGGATGGTAGAAAGCATGTTTTTTATTGAAGAGTTATAGATAAATATAGTAGTGTTCCTGAGGCTCTAGCAAGATCTCCAGATTTCACGACTTTCTGTTGGAATCGAAAGGACATGTGATATTTCCTTTGATATATCGACAGTAAGTCTTGGGATTGCAAAGCGATTTCGAAGGAGAGATCGGTTTCGCACGCTTTTCTTATCGCAATCTCAAAAAAAAGCGGTTTGATGATTGGATAAGTATTTGATGACGGCAGGAAGTACGTCACTTTCTTTCAGTGCGCATGGTCAACACGATGTTTCGGTTGGGAAAGATACCACGATCTAAAAGAATGTTGATATCGTTTCCTACATCTTGAGAGATCTCAAATGAAAAGCAATTGTACGCAATCTTGTTAGATGTACAAATATAAGTTAGTTTTTTTGTTGAATAATTTGTATTTATGTATTCCTATTTACTATATTTTTGCATATATGTATTACAATCTAATATGATATACTAATAGAATTGCTGAAATTTTACTTTTAATTAAAATATTTTCCGATCCTAATTTTTTGATATTTGAAAAAGCAATTAGATGAACGGGTAGTGATAAAAGTCCATTTCTAAGAAAAATATAATAGCAAATACAACATATTGAGCGAGATGGTTGTTTTCCAAATGTGGTCGTGCCTACGGTAATAACACGGTTAGGCCGCTTTTTCATTTAACGACACGATACCGATAAACCGTGAACGATTTGGAAGGAACGACACAGCGTTTTATCGTATCGTCTGGTGGTCAGTTTTTCATTGCACCGATATCGTTCACCGAAAACGATAATTTTTACATTCATTTCGCGGTCGTCTTTTGCCGAGAGCACACCTATTCTCGTTCCCGACATGGCGCATCGCAACAAATTATACACTGAAACAAATTGCGATTGTTGTATTCGCTGTATTTGGGAAGAATTAAAAGGAGAACAATAACAAAACACTTGTGGGTGCATGAAATCATACAAGTTAGACACCCTGAAGACGTTTTTTATGTTTTATTTGAGTGACTATAAAGGGATACGGACACATTTTTTAATTATTTTCGAACGAGCGAAAAGAATTTTAACTACGTATTTCATATCAAAAATATAATTCCGAAGAACACACATTCAATAATGTGTAAATTTAACTTCCCATGCGTAACTTTAATAAAAAAATATAATTTGTTTCAAATCAAATTTATTGTAAATTATCAATTATTGTATTAATTTCTTAAAAATAATGCTATTAAATACTTATTTATTGTGTATTATAATTTGGTATACTTTAAATAACACAAAATAGTGAGAATATTTAAATGCGTAATATTTAATATAATATATTTTTTATTTCAATAGTAAGATAGGTGGTCACAAATTTTACTACCCCCACCCACATTTAGCCACAATCGCATCCACTAATGCTAAAAGCAAGGCCAATCCGTCTACCCAATCACACAAGTTTACAATATAGAATTTAAAAGCCATGCCGACAATTAAACTTTAAAAAAAACACAGTAGACTACAGCAGACGGTAACAAGTTTTTCCAAAACAAACACAAAATGTCGTCACGATGAAGTAGGAAAGGCGCGTGCCCACGATAAAACGTTCCGATAAATTGTATCGTCTGATCGGCAACGACAATATCGTTATCGTATCGGCTAGTGAAAAAGCGCCCGGCTTCGTATGTGTATTTTGCGTACCCCGATATCGTGCCGCTGAAATCGTATACGATTTATCGGTGTCGTGTCGTTAAATGTAAAAGCGGCCTTAGGGGACAACCATCCGATTGGCGCGGGTCCGATCCCCAGCATGTGTGTAGCTATTTGATAATCAGAGACAGGTCTTTCCTTAGGGGTGTGCGACAAGTGCCACTGTACATTGCTCCGCGCTCAAAGAAAACACGCAAAATAAAAATGGTGCAGATAAAATGATTTTTATTCACACTTGACAAGAAGCGTATTAAAAATCAGCTACATAAAATATCAGGATATATCATTAGGGTAATGATTGAACGTACAATCTTCTTCCGGTAGGACGGAGATTGGAAGATTCGAGATCTACCTTGGTTTGGTTTGATTAATTAACGTTGCACTAGATCTGCACATTGGGCTATTGGCGACCGTTCAGGGTCAATCCTGAAGGAAAGACTCGGGAACAATGCGTCGAATTTTTTAACCATGGTCAGATGGCGAGGACAACATCTGAGCTGGCACCCTCGCCTTTAATAGGCGTAAGGACTTTGGGCCCCGATCAGATTTATCGTGCACCAGTCCCGTATACACGCCAGTATAATTTATTGGATGTTCTGGACGACTTTCTAGTATTAGTGTAGCGACGCTGGCAACCCTCCGATCACAAGATCACTACTTTTGTTTTACTTTTCTTTGTCTAGTCCACCGCACGGGCTCGAACTAGCAATCCTCCGATTACTAACGGATCGCCTTTATCCACTTGAGACCCCACGCCCCGCCTTTGAAAGAGAAGCGGACTTTGTGGTTGGTGGAATTAATGTCGTACTATAGCGTTACAAAAGTCTATTGGCGACGGCTCAGGATCTGCTCCAAACAAAGGTCCGAGAATCGCTACCTCGTAATTGTGAACCTCGGTCATATGTCGACGTGGCGACCTCGTAATCGGATGGTTGTAAGTTCGAACCTCGTCGTCCGATCAAACATTCATAATGTAGAGAGGGTCAGTTGATTAATGTGAAACTAGAGCTGTAGCTACACAATTAGCTATTGGCAAGTGCTATGTTGGTTGATTAATTAACGCCGCCCTCAATCTGCAGAATGGTTTATTGGCTACAGTTCGGATTCTTTCTCAAGGTTTGGTTTGGTTTCATTTTAATTAACGTCTGACTGGAGCTGCACAGTGGGCTATTGGTGAAGGTTCGAGGACTATCTCGTAGAAAAGACCCGGGAACGTTGCCTCGTATTTTTGAACCATGATCAGATGACGAGGACAACACCTGAGCTGGCTACCAAAGCCGTCAATAGACGTCGGGAGTTTGGACCCCGATCAGATTTATCGTGCACCAGTCCCGTATACACGCCGTTAATATTTTGTGGATGTTCTGGACGAAGTTCTAGTATTTTGGTAGCGAAGTTGGCAACCTTCCGATCGCAATATCACTACTTTTTTACTATTATTTGTCCAGTCCGTCGCACAGGTTCGAACCGGGAACCCTAGAAAATTTAGACGATAAATTAAGACGTATTAGCTCGAAGAAATTTTACATTGTGGAAGGCAAATCAAATAGGGTTATATGACACAAATTGATTTTCGAATAAAAAGGAGAGGATTTTGATTTAGACAATCACACCTAACACAATTAAAAGGTAAGTTACTTTAATAAAAAGAACACTGTGTGACGTTCGTGTTTAGAGCAACGCCATATATTTTAAAATTCTTTAATTGATAAGCTAAACGTTAAAACATATAATATAACTGTGACAATAAAGAACAACACAATGAGCAGATACGAGAATTTTTTTAGGCGCTTGCCTGTCTGGAAATTCGAAAACATTGCTCCTTAATTTAAAGAATTTATTATATATTTAAAACGTGGGATTCTTTTTTTAAGGAAATGATACCATGGTTAAAATTTTTTTCGTTTGACGCAATAAAAAAATACAATGGAATTTATAAAACAGTTCCGCTACTGTCGTTGTGTCGGCTGCAGACTGCATTAGTCAACTCCATTTGTAGCCTTGGGAGCTTTAGCGTCATATCGGTCGAAAGTGTGCAGTGAACTCTGAAACAAAACACACGATTAAGCTTAATTTTACAAGTTGGACAATTTCTAATTTTCCCTTAATAACCTTTGTGTTTTTGCTTTCATTTGTTAAAAATATTAATTTTCTTTTTTTTATAAATTTTCCCAACTCGGGTATTTTCAAACTTTTAAATTCTCAACTTTTAGGGTTTTCAAATTATTGGCCCCCTCCCCCCGGTGCGACGTGCCTGGTGATGATGCGTTAACGGGTCCACTTTTGCTGGTCATTATTTGTATTTGTAATTTTGATTACTTAGTAAATGATTTTATACAACAAGTTAAATGTGTGTATTGTAATTAAAAAGTATATTTAGTTTTGTTAACCAATATTTGTAAGTTAAGCAATAACATTATTTTCCCCTGTGCTTTGATAGTAAATGCAACCTTGTCGTGCAAGCAAACGACAAGGGTGTCGTGCAAGCATACAAGTCCACAGGTTCGAACCACCAATCCTCGGATTAGTAGCTGAACGCCTTTAACCGCTTGGCCACGGAGGCCTCCGAATATTCCCAGACAATCACTCGATTGATTACCAATCATGCACAACCGGATTACACTTTTTTGAGCGAGTAAGGCAAAATTTTGAGCGGAGTTAAGCAAAAAATAGTTCATTCACATGGCATAACCACTGAACTAGATCAGGCAAGAACTGTAGAGTTAACTAATTTTGCCACCACATGACGATGCACTAATTGTATTCATTCGCGCGCCATGGTAATGCCCATTTCTCCCAATGGGAGTATTCACTCCAGATATTATATTTGAGCTCTGTGATTATGACTAAAATAATTTTAACTGTGACTGAAACTGCTACCCTCCCGTCGTGCTTATTTTTGTAAACAAATGAAGTTTTTTGAATGTTAACCGTTTTAATTACGACAAGGTCGTTGCTTACGCAAGCTTCTAAATAATTTACAAATTAATTTTAAACAGGTAAAAATTATTTAAGGTTTATTTTGGTTCAATTTTAGCCTTACTTGAAGTTTTTGGTAACCAGAATGTTTCACCTAAATTCACTCTAGTCTAATTTTACAGCTGCTAATTGCTAAAAGTATATTATTTCCTAATGTATTATATGTATCCCATGATATAAACAGTGTTAAATTATCTTGAAGTTTGTAATTTAATTTTTATCAAAATTAAGTACTTATCGATTGCATCTCTAACACTAAGCCTAACCAAGGATAAAAATTGTACGCGTTGATGTTTACATCCGCCATTGAATCTCGCGCGTATACGAGATATTACGAGAAAATATTTGGCAAGGAAATTAAAGAAACCTGCTATATTCAATCAAATCCCTGTGTAAAATATCGGAAATTGAAGAATCTGGGCCTCTCCTCCCAAGGTTATATAAAAGGAAAACTTGTGCAAATGTTAAAAATTGCATTTCTTGTGATTACTTTTCACTTCCGTATTGAGCAACTTATCGTGTGTGAAATTTCTCAGGTTTAAAAACGACCTGATCGGGTAGCAAATATATTTAAGATAATTTTGTTGGTAAAAATTATCTGATATTTTTAAAGATGCAACCTATCGATAAGACTTGATATCATAGCTATTAAACACAAGTTACAGAAAAAGTGAGATGAGCTTTCCGGAAAGTATTGAAACATGTGTAAAGTAGGTTAGAAAAATTATATTTTAGAGTTCCAGTTGCCTAAAAATGTTTAAAAAATATGGATGCAATTAAAAACGTAATATTCTGTTGCAATCCTGGTAATAATTACAAATGTATATTCCTAATTTTTTTGCCAGATGTTTGTGTTTTTTTTTAATTAATGAAATACTATTTATAGATTTATTTTGTTAAATATGTTTGAATAATGTTTTCAGACTTTTACTTTCATAAGAATATTTCAAACTTAGCTTAATTATAAGTATATAATTAAGTTTCTCATTTATGTATCTTTAATTATCTTAATTTATCATGCATAATATTAAAATATATTGTAATTTATTTTTTTAATATAGCAAGTTTATCTGATTATAAGAAATTAATCGTTTCCCCTAAGGTATTCGGGAAATTTATTATTTTGACTTTGACACAGAAATTTCCCTGATTTTAGGATGAAATTTACAAGATTTCTCTCTGATTCTGCGTAAATTTCTGTCACTGAATATCAATTTTATATGATTGTGCTGGTATATATTTGGCTATTCGTCGAGCAGTATCGCCTTGTTTGGTTTGATTTAAAAAATTTAAATGTTGAATTAGCACATATTAATTTAAAATATTCACATTTATTGTAATTGGGATGCAATTATATAATAAATTTGTATTGTTTCTAATCAAACGTGTAGTCTTTTCCGTCAAGCTTGATAGAAAAAAATTTTTGGCATTTCCTTCAACAATTCAGATTACAAAAAGTATCGTAGAATTTGAATAGATTGAACATAGAGATCTGTTATGAGCTATGATTCAATTATATAAACATTTTCAATGACATGAAGAACAAAATGAGTTCCGTCAGGTTTGATAAAAAGTTAGGTTAACAACAGCTAATATTTTTTTTTTCATTATAGTTTATTTTAGAAATATAAAGGGCTATGCAATATTTTCATAAAAAAATTGAATTTAAATAAAAGTACATACATGAAATCCATTTTTAATTGACTTTTAAGTTAATTAGGTCTTTTAAAAAAGTGCATCAACCAATTTCAGAAAAGGTTATCAATTATTATTATTTTAATGTATTTTTCGCCAAAAAATTTTGTGCCACATATCTGGATATTAACATTTTTTTTCATTTTGAATTGGGGATGTTTCACGTGGCGCACCTTTGGGAAAAAATATCTGGTTATCCCCGGCATTTAACTATCCCTAATTTTCAATTTACCGGACCGTTTGAAAACAAATATTGTCGAATTCCAAAGCTCCTTTTTTTGTGAGATGGAGAAGAATCCACTTTGAAAAAAACGGCAAAAAATAATTGGTTATCTGCCTTTTATTTATCCAGAAATACTATAGATTAACCAGACTTTTCTTTAAACCTTTTCTCCGATCTCTAAATAATTTCATTGTTGGATACATGAAATTTCATTTACTCAGACATTATTAAACTGGATATTCTCAAAATATGCTATTCGCTCTGTATTTAAAGCGAGTAGCAACTTGATTTTCCTGGTAAATAATAGTGGGCAAAGCCCCTTGCATGGTTCGCACAGTCCTTAAAAGTCCTTAAGAACTACTTAATTTAGGTGTGTCCTTAATTAAGGACCCTTAAAGTCCTTAATTTTTGACAATTTTTTTTTTTTTTACCAATTCACATGGGTGGTATTTTTCTGTGTCTAACACGAAATTCTGAGTTTTTTAAATTTTCGAATTCAGAATTCCGGGTGCATTAAAATTGTTGAAATGTAGAATTCCGGATTTTATGTTGATCATGTCCAAACTTTTGACCGTTTTACGTAAGTATAACTCGGCAAGGGGAGAAAGGCGTGAATGGACGTATTTAGTGTCAGAAAAAAAAAAGTGAACTTTTGATCTCTTTTGTTCAATTTTTTAGTCAGTGGTATTTCATTATAATACACGACACTTCGTCGTTGGAAAAATCTCAGTATGTTTGTTGTTTTGTGAAGAATCGATACTCATTCTAGAAAAATGAGGAAATTCAGAAGAATGTAGCATTTTTAAGGGATGGGAATTCTGCGCCAGAGTTTTCCGGAAGTGGTGTCCTGCGCCAACTTGCTACAAAACCCCACTGACATGTGATTAAGTGCCAATTTTGCACCAAGCATTGTGTTGTTCTCCGCTAACGGCGCCAAAAAATTTAGGAGCTCCTTAAAAATTATCGAGAGGTCCTTAAAAAGTCCTTGAGAACTACTTAATTTTTACTTTTAAAAATCTGTATGCACCATGCCTTGCTAACTTAGAAACTAAAAAGGAAATAATCTTTTTTTAAAAAAACAGAAAACGGACTTTCAGAAAAATGTGCTAAAAAATAAAAAGTAGTAATTTGAAAATAAACTTGCATTCTCTGCTTCCAGATAACATGTTTAATTACTATTATGCTTCTCACACATGTATAACTTTATGTTGTATTCATTAATTATTATTTTAACCGAATATATAAGTATTGCTCATTATTTTTAATTTATAATACAATATATTTATTGTAGCATGGATACTTTGTTTCTATTCTAGGCATATATTGCAACTTTATTAAAACAAATTAATTTTAAATTAAAAAAACTTGTGTAACTAATATTGTTTTTAAACCGAATATTAAAAAATATAGATTCCCTTATTTAATTCTAAATCTAATTGCAAGTACTAAGTTTAACTTAAAAAGATATATTGCCGTTTCTCCCTGTAGTAATGTGATGGCGTCTCCAGACATGGACCTAACATCGTCTTCTGATGATGTCATTGAGGATGGCTGCAATTTGTGCAAGTCAAAGTTTAACCAGCCCAGAGTTTTATCCTGTCTGCATGTGTTTTGCGAGGAATGTTTGAAGAAATGTATGCCGGAAAACGGATACCTGCCAAATTTTATCGAATGTCCCGATTGTGGCCAGGAAACAAAGGTAAGATATTTTTAAATTATCAAGTATTTTGTATGATACTACAAATTAGGAGAGTTGTTGGGAAATTTGGAGTTTAGCTAAAGAAAAAAAAGTAATATCTAATTTTTTTCAAATTTTTGTGTTAATCACTTCATATCCTGATACAACCACCAGGGCTTGGGTATTACTTTTGCCCGAACTGTAGAGTATCATGCGAAAGGTCCCTAGTTCAATCCTTGTAGGTCGTACATTGCTACATTCTATTAAAAGTTTACCATGAAGACTTTAATTTTTAATATATATATATATATTTTGAAAAAACCTCCCGCATAACCCTCTTATTTTTCAAAAGAGTTTAATCTAGTTTGTACAAAAGCAATAAGAAATGTAATTGCTCATAAATATATATATTTTTTTTGTAATTTAAAGTTAACATCTTTTCGGTCTGTAAATCCTATAAATTATAGAATATTAAACTTGTAAAATATTGCTATTGATAATTATTTTTTCAAAATATGACTGATTGAGAAATATAAATACAACATACATAACCATATTTTAGATAAAATATTTTTATTAAAATACACCATGACCATCAAAGCTGGTTGTATTGTTAAATGAAATACAGAGTGTTTAAGAATTACCTGTACTGCCCTGACATGCCATACAGTGTTTACCCTAAAAAGTGGGTAGGGCGCTATTGGCAGGAAAAGGGCACTTCCAAAAAAAGCTTGGAGTGGGCGAATCCACCCATTAACACATCGGGATGCCCTTTGCCGACCAATAGGATGCCCTTTGCTTGAAATTATCGCGAATGTGCAACTAGCGTAGTTAAAGAGAAGTTTTTTTTCTTCTGCCTTAATTAATTTAATTCCGATTTACACTTAATACCTTAAAATCAATGCCTCTTTTTAAAGACAGTTAGGGGAGCAAAGACGTTTGTGCTTGATTAAAAAAGCTAGGGAGCAAAAACACTTGTACTTGATTGAAAAGGGCGGAATTTTTTCAAAACAGGGCGTCATTTCCCAAAAAAAAGCCATGAGGGCGTTATCAAGATTTAAAAAGGCTGACCTTCAAAAGACGCCTAGAGTGAACACTGTGCCATGAAACCTAAAATAAATAAGTTAGTCATGTTGTCTGTAAATGTAACAGCAACACTTGAAGTTTCATTCATATTTTATTCTGCAAACCACTAACGAATCATTCAATACTCCACACCAATAAAACATCAAAGCACTGAGCTTTCTTCTGAACATGGGTGTATGAAAATTATCTTTACAATGTTGACCTGCAATAAAATCTATGGGAAATGAGATATGTAAGTTACGTTGCTTGTGCATGTAACATGGCAACACATGTTTTTTTTTTTATAAGCAATACAAAAAAATTATTTTCTGTTTTGTATTATGTTAGTCAAAATTTTAATAAAGATATATTTTTATTCTGTACTTGGAGACAACTTAAGTTGAGCCTAAAGCAATTGAATATTTATACATATCATAGCTTCCGCTTCAAGTTCAACTTAGGTTGTCCCCAAGTATAGTTTATTTCTTAAAATACCCTTTATATTGTATGAATTTGATAGTACACATTTTTGGCAAGTAAAATGTATATTTCTAATGTTTTTTTCAGTTGAGCATGAAGGGCCTGTCTGGGCTGCCCCTGGATTACATCGCTTGCAATCGAATCGATTTGAAGGCTATGGAGGACACCCAGTTAATATGCACCAGCTGCAAAGCCAAAGAGACAGCAGTCGGGCGCTGTACCGAATGCGCAACGTTTCTCTGCCTGAATTGTGTGACGGCTCATCAGTTTATGAGGTGTTTTGAAAGCCATTCAGTGAGTAGTATTACTTCTAAATGTTTTCTATTATTAACTTTTGGTTAAAGTTGTACTAAGAATTACGGATGAAACGGATATCCGGTAACTAACCGGTATCCGGCTGCTTTTTAACTATCCGATATCTGGAAGTAAAGTGCCGGATGTCCGATTTTCCAAGCCGGATATCCGGATTAATAAAACATCGAAGATTTTTTTTTTGTGGCGATCAATTTTCTTTGTTCTTGCTTTAAGTATTTTCCTGAAAATTTGCCAATGTATTCACAGTGTGCAGATTCTTCCTTTAACCAATAGAGACTTTAAAAAAAAACACTTTTTTCAAATTTTTAACTTTAAAATTATTTTAACAAATTGTTATGGTGGAGGGTCATCCAATCTCACAAGAGTTTTTATGTTTGGAATGAAAGGGCATATGGTAAAATTACAATTATTCAGAAATTAAGTGCAAAATGTACAAAACATACGACCATTGCTAACAGCACCCTAGAATAACCCTTTGTAAATAAAAAAGTTTTTTGAATGTTTATTCAATTTTGGTATCACTTTAAAGATAAGGAATTGGGAAATATTACAGAATAAAAAAATATTTTTCAATTTTTGACCGATTTCCGTTTTTTCTAGTATGTATGAGAATTTATTTTCATAAAAAATAAACTGCCAGATATCCGGCAAAATCCAGTTCGGATATCCGGTTTGTAATGTTCACCGGATATCTGGTATCCGGCAAAAACACTATCCGGTTCATCCCTACTAAGAATGCCCCAAATCCCACTTTGTAATTGGCTATTGTACCTGTTCTTTATAAGGTTTAATTAGTGCCTCGTGACGTTCCCTTTGTTTTTACATTTCAATTGCATGTGAAGCAATTGTCTTGATTCGAATAACACATTTTTCCTCTTTAACTCAAGTGTATAGATGTTCCCGAATCCAGAGTATATAATTTTTTTTTCTGGTGTCATTGCACTTTTTGAAGTTTATATCTTATTGTGCTTTCTGGAGGGTTAATATAGTACAACTATAGAAATAAGCCTATGTCCTAATTAAAAGAAAAATTTCAGTTTTTAAATTAAATTTTTTTTCTTGAAAAACTTGATTTTCATGTAAATTTTATAATATCCTCTGTCATTAGAAAAATTAAATTAGAAGTACACACATGGCTGGGACAAAAAAAAAAGAAGAAAGGTTTTCCAGACAATGAGAAGACAAGATGTTGCAACTTAATTTCTTTTTAACATATTTACAATAAAATTAAGTGGGAAAACTCTTTCCCATGAACCTACTATTTTAAGTTTGTCATTTTTCATCATGATTGTTCCAATAGTTAAATGCTAAGATTTTATTGGTATAAACAAAATGTGATTTTTGGGTCAGTTATTAAATTGAGTTTTATACTAATTTTCTAAATAATATAAGAAAAAAAACAGGACAAAAAGAAGAATATAACAAAAAGACATTAAACCTTTTGCCGAACAACTATAATTTACCTTCTCATCAAAATTGAATAGTTTGATTCCGAGATGAACAATCAAACATAGTCTCAACTGTAATTTTTATTAATATACATGTCTGGGTGTAATAAAAGCAATTTGAAAATACGGAAGACAAGGAAGTTGAGTCACAATATGAAGTGATGATTTTTATTACAAATAGACTAAAAAAAATATTATTTGATGAAGCTATTTACGTAAAATCTAAGTCCCAATTAATTAAAAATATTTCACTGCATGTCTTTCTTGTGTATGTTTTTTTGTTTTCTTATATATAATTCTTGCAGGTTTTATCTTTTGACGAAATGAAAGGCGCTGGTGATACTATCACTACAATTCACAAGCCTGTAACATGCCCTTCGCATCCTGATGAAAGCATGAAGTATTATTGTCACACTTGTCATGTAAGTTTTGCATGATTTTACTTAGGTGATATTGCTTTTGTGAAATTTCATTGTTTATCGAGTGTATTGAATAAGCAATTTGTGTTTCACTGTGATGCAAAAGTTTAGATAATGACATAATTCATCTATAAAATTTAGAATTGTGATAGAAGCATTACAAAAACTCTTTGAAAATGCTATAATCAAAACACAGTTGTTTGATTTGCTACAATATTAATTTTTTTAATAAAAATTGAAATTTGTTGTAAAAGTTTAGATGTGGTTCCGAGTTTTTGTTTGCATATGCAAATTTAAATTAAATGACATCACAGACTTCGAGCACTTAAGTTCTACAAATGATAACACTTCATAGTTGAGATGCCGCTAGGTAAAGAAAGCAAGTTGAAGAGCTTTAGAAGGTTTGGCCGTTAAAAGCTGAAGGTGGTAACCTTGTTTCGGAAATTTCTGCTATTATTTAGTAATAGATCAAAGTATTCTATTTATCAAGTTTTAACTGCTGGATGAAAATACAAAGCAAAAATCAGATCTAAGAGGCTATGTGTGATGAATAAATGATGATCATCAGATCCAAAGACATGAGTACTCAACAAATGACTGTTCGTGAAGTTCAAAAGTCATCGCGATTCTCAGTATGAAAGGATACTATTGATAGATGAATATAGGAAACAGGAACAATGGTTCATTGCTAAACGAAAAAGAAGTTGTGGCCTGGAAATTATATGTAATATGGACCGAAATGGTAATGGGTGATATTTAGCAATGAAAAATATTGGAATCTGGATTGGCCCATATGTCTGGGAATCGTAATGGCATGCCTTGCGCTAGGAACCTCTATGATTTTTTAATTGCAGACAATGTGTTGACTCGGTGATTGTTGGGCAGCCTTTTGCCACAATGGACAAGTGTCCCTACATCTGACCAGTGGTCGACAAACATCACAGCATTATACTAAGACACTGGAGGATAACCTGTTGCTATTTGCTGAGCTTCTACCTGGCCCTCGTTGGGAATTTCAGCAAGCCAATGCTTCGATTCACACTGCAAACAACACAAAAGTCTGGTTTATTTCTCGGAAATTAATTCTCGACTGGCCAGCATGTAGCCCAGATCTTAACCCAATAGAGAATCTTTAGAGCATGATGTGTCACAAAGTTTTACAGTAATGGTAGACAATGCTCTTCTGTAAGTGAACTTATGAGATCTATTGAAGATGTTTGTAACAAAATCGAGCCCCAAACCATGCAATATTTAGTTTCTTCGATGGAAACTCATATTTATGAACAAATCAACAAGAATGGATATACAATCAGGTTTTAAATCCTGTTTATTTAGTTTCATGTTTGTATAAACCAGGGTTCCCACACACCGGGAAAACCTGTAAAACCGGGAATTGTAAGGGAAAATGAAAAGGGGTTGAAAAAACCGGGAAAAGTCAGGGAAAATCCAAGAATTTGAACAATTTCTGGAAAAGTCAGGGAATTTCTTTTCAGTTGGCTAATTTTCAATCTGTCACCGAAACTGTTCACCGTCGTTCAATATATTCCGTAGTGATGATGTCATACTTAACCCTTCCATCATTTTTAATGACAGGAAAAATGTGCGCATGCAAACGTCTAGCTTAGCTGTGCGCTTTCTATAATGATTGTCACAATCTATATTACGTTAGCTAACAACGCCGCACCCGTACGTTTTTTTCTCTCGTTTCTAGACGATCCTGTAGCAGATTTTTATTTTCTTTACACTCTTTTGTCTTAAACTCCATACTGTAAAAAAAAATTATGCTCGTATTGCCGAATTTGGTGATGTATTATTTTGGAAACGATGTAGATATAAATATTCTTTTTCTGTGCATACTCTTTGTAGGTGACGTTCGCACCGTGATTGTTTCTGCAAGGGATCGATCACTTTCTTGTTGCCGAATTTTTTAATGAATCTTTTTAGGGGTCATCTCTTCCAAACATTAGTTTTCTGCAAACGTTTTTTGGTTTTTTAATACCATGCAACAAGAATATTTCAGCTGCCCTTATTGCCAAATTTCCGAATGCAATCCTTTCCGGACGATCCTTTGCAGATTTTTATTTCCTACAATAAAGGTTTTCTTTAATTTTTAATTCCATATACTGCGAAATGGATATTTTTTTTATTGCAGAATTTTATGATGCATTATTTGCGTGGGCATATCATGTAAATAAATTTCTTTACATCCACCCGTTTCCTTAAATGGATCGTTCCCCTATTGAATAATTTTGCGGGTGCATTATTTTTGTGGTAAACTCTTCAGAGGTCCTACTTTTCGTAGTCTAACCCGGAATTCCGTTTTTTTTTTTTAAATTTGGAGACATTATTCTAAAGTTGAGATTGTTATACCTCTAAGGCTATGCTAAATTTCGTTGTGTCTGGCGAATGCGCGACCTCAGTAAAGGTCGGGTTTTTTTTAAGAATATTTTTCCATTAATGAAAAGCATCAATTTATAGAAATTCACGAAATGCGATTTGCTGCGAGGTCCGTTAAAATGCTTTCAATCCTTTTGCATCTCATAAATAAATGCTTATTTTTCAGTACTTCTTAGTTTATTAGGATTTGCATTGCACTAATTAACGAAATTGCTTTAAATTTTTCACAAATTAAATTTATTTTACTAAGTTGAAGTTTGCGACTTGTCTTTTTATGTTAAAACGTTGACTTTTGAAAGTAGCTTGTCTCTTTACGTTGGGATAAAATTTATTTTAGGCATTAATATTCGGTTGAAACTTTTATGTGTTTAATTTATTTTAATATTAAAAATTCAATTTTATTTAACTTTTTGAAGGTTTTTTATACAACTATATATTTAAAGGGATTGAAAAGCGAACCTTGCACCTTAATTCAAATTGATTGATAAACGAACAAATACATTTTGCATATTTTCATGTGTGCTTTTTTAAATGATTTTTTTTAGCAGTAGCTAATTTGACATAAATTGGGTATTTGCTGCAGTGTAAACTAACTGATGTTCACGCATGTGCTTAAGAATTTTTTTTTGATGGGTTAAAAAATGCTTAATACAGAAATTTATCTCTGCACACGCTGTTTCATAAGACAGTATTTGGTTTTTCATGCATAACAATGATGTCGGTCGTATACTGGAATTTTTTTTTTTTAATCTACTGGAAAACAGGGAAAAGTCAAGGAATTTTGTTTTAGGTTTTGAGTGGGAACCCTGATAAACTATTGAGACTATTGTTAATTTTCTTTTGTTACCTACAATAAGTTGCAATATGCACAAGTATACTTTTATTGTTATAAATGTTGTATATGCATTACACTGAAGATGTTAGGAAAGTTGATTAAATATATTTTGAAATCTGTGTGAATTTGTTCTTTTTCTAAGCTTTTGTGTCGTAGTGTATACAGTATAACCCTTCGAAGCATGTTGTTTAATTGAATATCTGTGTGTTAAGAATTCTTTTTAATTTGTTTTTGATATAATGCTGGGTGTTTAAATATTTAGTCAACAATTTATGAAGTTAAAAAAAAAAGTATTTTTTTATTTAACATCAATTGAACTCTAAACTTTTATAATGTTACATAAAACAATTTTTGCAAATTTTTTTTTTTGATTACAGGCAAGCTACTTTATAGATAAGGTGTGAAGCATAAGCCAGTCTGGAATTTAAGATTTATAAATTGTGGTTTCCTAAGATATTATTAATTTTAAATTTCAATTAAAATTTTGCTTCCTTATTCTTTTTTATCAAATGTAAACTATTTCATTGTAATGTTTGTTTTGTTATCAGGTTCCTATATGCAATGAATGCATGGTTGCCGAGCACAAGCAGCCAGAGCACTGTTACGAGAAGGCCGTTGATGCAGTGCAGAAGCAGAAAGACGAACTCGCTAACCTCATTTCGGAAAGCAAGAGCAAAGTTCAGTTTTGCGATGACGCAACATCAATTTTAGATGGCCATCTGTCTGATCTGCAAATGCAAAGGGATAATGCCAAATCCCATATTGAAGTGAGATATTTACCAATATATAACAGAGTGGCAACATAGCTAGAAAACCGGGAAATTAGGGAATTATCATGGAATTTTTTAATTCTAGAAATGTAAGAAACATTTTAACAGTTTAAACAAAATCAGGGAAATTTTCAAATTTGGATCACTAAAACAGCAATTATTATCATCTATTCTGCATAGTTTAGTTGTTGATACATATTTCCTTTTAGTTCTGATAAAGATTAATAACCTTTTTTTTTTTTTAAAAAAGCGTGTCTGTCTGGCAAACGAAAGCAACATAAAACATTAATATTATTTACAAAAGAAAAAATGTGAAAAGACTTACTTAAAATCACCAATTTTGGATGAAAAAACGTTTAATTATTTATTATACCTGTCGCAGATGTATAATTTTGTGTTGTATTCATAAATTATTATTTTAACTGAATATAAGTATTGCTAATAATTTTTCTTTATAATGTAATATATTTATTGTATTATTGTAGCGTAGATACTTTGTTTACATACAAAACATGTATCCCAATATTTCTGAATGTAATTGTAAAATCAGGGAAACTTTTGTGACACCATCAGATATATCAAGGAACTTTTTTTCCCAGGTTTTTGTTACCAGCCCGTATTAGCCTTTTCTTGGTGTTGCATGTTACTTTTCATTGTGCTTAAAGTTTGTATATTGCCCTGACATTGCATATGTGCAAAATCGATTGGATCTTTTTTTATGTGCTCGTAAGATTTTGGATTTAACTAATGTGTTTTTACTTGAAAGTATCAAAATGACAATTTTTAAAAGTGGGGACTGCTCAAAAGCTATCTTGGTAAGTTGTGTGGATCAGTTTAATTAACTTTATGAAAAAGTTTACTGCACAGTGCTTAATCCAATTTTACAATAATTTTCACCATTCGGAACTCTGCATTGAATTACCACAGTTACTAACTCAAAGGATACACAATGGATAATTAGAATTAGAATTAATTTCCAAAACATTATAAAATTTAAATTTTATACCCAGTTTTAAACATTATTTGTATATAAATTTAGTTTTAGCTTCAAAATGTTGTCCAATATTTAAGTTTGTCTATTCACAAGCAATTATTTTCATAACTGAAGATTTTAAATCTTCAGCAATTTTTTTTTTAATTTAAATATTTTGTGTATAGTTTAAAAATCCGAGCAGCCACCAAATTTTCGAAATTGTATAGTTTATTTTTATTCCCTGCTGGAGAGTTTAAATTATAATTTTAGAAATTATTAATAAAATGTTATTTATTTCTAAAAAGATAGCTTTCAATTTATACCCATATCAGATTTAAAAAATATTGAAAACTATATTATACAGAGCTGTTGCTACCACGTGGTGACCCACCAATGTTTCATGAGGGTACAGGCAAAGCGGGCGGCTAACGACTAAATTAATCTGCAAACATTGATTGGTTTACACAGCATCACATGTAGGTTTCCAATTTGGCTGGATATCCTATGTCAATTTCGACCAATCACAACTTATTGGTGGTTAGGTTGTTACCTGTTGTCCTTTGCAAAACGTGAAGAAAGGGGGTGCAACTGCCTTATATATGAATTTGAAAATGGTGTTTATAGTTTAACTTTCCGAGCAGCCACCAAATTATTGAAATTGTAAAGTAAAAACTAGTCCACCTCATGGGAAGAAAAATACAGGATAGCTATTAAGAGGGTTAAAACAATATTTACATATTTAAGTCAAATTTTAACAAATATGTTACTTTGCCCTAACACTTTCCTACCTGTATTAGTGGCATGCATTTCTAAAGGGTAGAATTGCAAAGTTTCTTAATGTAATTGTAAAATCAGACAACTTTTTTTTCCATGATTCTTTTTTTCATGTTCATTTCCTTCTTTAGGAAACATTCCAGAGCTATAAGGCAAAGTTGGAAAAGTGGAAGGAGCAACTTCTGAAGGATCTGGATTCCTTGCAGTCTTCTCAAGAGCTGCAGATCATGGAGACGAGCCACAATGTGGAGAAGACAATCAACAAGATAGAAGACGCCTGCAAGTTTGCTGAGAGGCTTTTGGATTGCGGCAACACTCTGGAAGTCCTGAGTTTAGTTCATGTATGTATTTATTGATTGAATGGATTTTACTCTTAATTGTTTTTATTTGCTAAATTAATTTTTCAAAGTTTTATGTATTATAAAAAGATGGTTTTAAAGGAAAAAGCATTCATTTTAAATCTATTGCAACTTGATTACCTTAGAGATTATCTGACACTGTTGTTATGGTTAAAACCATAATTGGTTAATTTTTAATTCCTCTTTTATTTAATTTAATTTCAGACTCCCCTAATTGTATTAATTAATTTATGTAATATTGATGTATCCTATTTAATTGTCAAACTTGTACTTGGGAACCTGCACTTTTGATTCCATTTAAGCCCAAACGTAAATTTCCCCCTTTTTCATAACCCCCTAAGAGCTTTTTAGTTGTAAATGGGGTGATAACCCCCTGTCTGGAGTCTTTTCCACCCTTTTGGGTCCTCACATCGGCCTCTCCTCCTGTATCATGTTACACATCTGGGGTCTGGTATGTCAGTTTGACTTCGTGTTTTTGAGACCGTTTTACGTACTGGTCTGGAATTGTGTTTAACTGTAACCGAAGTTGTAATTTTAAATTCTCTGATTGGCTGAGAGGTAAATTGATGTGCTAGTTTTGAGGGATCTGGCAAGGAGGTTTTGGCGATTTATTGGAAAGCGCACCTTTTAACGGGACTTTTTAACGCATCTTTCGAAGCCTCAAGACGTACAGGAGTGTAGCTCCCGTCTTATAAACGCGGACCGTGTGTCCTTTTTCAAAACCCGATGGGTTAATATCGTGCAATAGCCGCCGATGCTGATGCGGGGTTAGAAGAATTATTTAACCGCCGCCACCAACCTCAACGATGCTCGAGAGTCACCCATTCCAGTAGATGTTGCCGGGTTAACTGCAATAACCCCAGCCACCCATCGACGTAGCACCCAGAGGGATGTTCCCGTCCTCTGCCGTTGCCTCTGATGTCAGCCCTGGACGCCTCCCCCATCACCCGTCAGGCCTGTGATCCTCGCCCAGAGAAGGTCCCATCCACCAACCACCTCTGAACTGGATTTCTCTGCTAGACGACCACCACTGGCTGACGCCTTTTGACCGATCACCTCTGAAGCTGACATCGGAGTTCACACTCCGTCGAAGGATGTGCCAAGTACCACCCCCCATTTCGTACCACAGTGGTGCCTTTGACCTTAGGATTTTTTTTTTTCCCCGTTTATCTGCAATTTTGCGGCATAGCTAGGCCTAACTTCCAAGCGATTTTCGCCGATGGAGATGTGTCGCGATGTTTGTTTACATTTGTGTTTGTGTTCTTTCTTGTTGTGTTGAGGGATTTAATTGAACTGTAATTGCTTTTAATTTGTGTTTGAGGATTATTAATTGATTATCTTAAGTTTAATTGAGTTATGAATTTATTATTTTTGAGTTGAGAATTTGATAATCGGTTTGTTTACATACAGATTGGAATGTTTTAAGAGTTGTTTAAAGTTTTGCCTTGATGAAGTTTTTTGACCCTTTTGAGTAATGTTTGTGGAACTGCCTAATTTTGAATTTAGAGTATTGTTTTAAGAGTGAAGTTTAATTTTTTTTATTGGAAGGTTATTTTTGAGTAATGAAATTTTAGAGTTAGGAATTGAGAGAGAAATTGCTTGGTGCAATTATGTCAGTTATGAGTTAAATTACCTTCAATAAATTTTAGTTTGTTAATTTTGTGATTGAATATTGTGTATTTTCTGGATATTGGTATTTTTGGTCATGTTATAGAAGTGTCTTGACCTAATCGTGTGATTTAACGTCTAATGACTTTCATACAACCTGGGACATTCATTTTCTATTGTTCTTTTGAGCTTTGACCACATGCTGGCTTTGATTTTTGGGACACTTTGATATTAAATTTGGGTAAAATAGTTGTTGGTACATTAAAATTGTATTTCTGTGTAGTAGAGAAAATAGTGTAGCGTACGCCCCAGAGAGGTCTCTTAGAAAGTAGAGAAGTACTACCTATTAAGTGTTTTATCGTGTCATTGTATTTCTGTGTATTTTGTACTGCCATCGTTCCCCACTTTTTAAACTTGTGGTCACTTCACAAATGATCTTAAGTTGTCTTCGTGCCTGAAACCCTCTCTGGCTTGCCCAATTTACTTGTATTTAGATTTTTGCTGTGTTCTTTTCACTTGTTGTATTCAATAGCAGCTAGGTCTGTTTCTGCGAGTAACTTTCCCCCTTCCAACTTGCGTTTATCGTGTGATTTTAAGCTGGTCTTGGGTCACATGTTTTTTTTTTTTGGTTGGTTGTTTGTTTGTTTTAGCGCACAGTTGAATTTAAATTTCCCCTTCGTCTTTACTCGCTTGAACTTTCCTGTTTGTGTTTGAATGCCTTTATTTAGGTTTTTAATTTTAACAAGGTATTTTCTTACCTGTACAACCTTTTGAGATGGTTGTTTTGCTGTCATTCTTTACTGATATGGGTTTTTCTATACTGGTTGTTTACATTTGAAGTGTGGTCAATTACTTTTCTTCTTGGAGTGAGTTCTGATTTTTAATTGTTTTTTTAAATTTTGTTTAGGGTTGCCATCCTCAGACTTAAACTGTTAATTCTCGGTTGATTTCATTTTTTTACTATTTAATAATTTTCTTGTTTTAAGATGTTTGTTGATTATCTGTAATTGCATTGTTTGATAAGATTGATTTGATAGTAATTTATTTGCTTAAAACCTAAATTGCTTCAAGGACTCTAACTAAGCAATAGGTTGAATTTAATGTTGTATTTCTGATTTAATTAATTGTTAATATATTTTAGTTACTGTAGGGCTTCTAATTTTAAATGTTTGAGTTTAACTTTTAGATTTTCTCGTCCGGTTAAATCCCATTTGTCTTGTTATGCATTGTGTGACCTTATGGTGTTAGTTTTAAAGTTTTGCTATAATTGTGAACACCCCATGTAGGGGACGAAGATTTTTGGAGGGAGAGTCTGCTGCTGTTTACTTTCTGCCTAGATCTGTGTTTTTATTCTTGTGAAAAAAAAAAGTTAATTCTTAACTTTTTTTAAGAGGTACGCGTAGGGAATGTTATGGTTAAAACCATAATTGGTTAATTTTTAATTCCTCTTTTATTTAATTTAATTTCAGACTCCCCTAATTGTATTAATTAATTTATGTAATATTGATGTATCCTATTTAATTGTCAAACTTGTACTTGGGAACCTGCACTTTTGATTCCATTTAAGCCCAAACGTAAATTTCCCCCTTTTTCATAACCCCCTAAGAGCTTTTTAGTTGTAAATGGGGTGATAACCCCCTGTCTGGAGTCTTTTCCACCCTTTTGGGTCCTCACATCGGCCTCTCCTCCTGTATCATGTTACACATCTGGGGTCTGGTATGTCAGTTTGACTTCGTGTTTTTGAGACCGTTTTACGTACTGGTCTGGAATTGTGTTTAACTGTAACCGAAGTTGTAATTTTAAATTCTCTGATTGGCTGAGAGGTAAATTGATGTGCTAGTTTTGAGGGATCTGGCAAGGAGGTTTTGGCGATTTATTGGAAAGCGCACCTTTTAACGGGACTTTTTAACGCATCTTTCGAAGCCTCAAGACGTACAGGAGTGTAGCTCCCGTCTTATAAACGCGGACCGTGTGTCCTTTTTCAAAACCCGATGGGTTAATATCGTGCAATAGCCGCCGATGCTGATGCGGGGTTAGAAGAATTATTTAACCGCCGCCACCAACCTCAACGATGCTCGAGAGTCACCCATTCCAGTAGATGTTGCCGGGTTAACTGCAATAACCCCAGCCACCCATCGACGTAGCACCCAGAGGGATGTTCCCGTCCTCTGCCGTTGCCTCTGATGTCAGCCCTGGACGCCTCCCCCATCACCCGTCAGGCCTGTGATCCTCGCCCAGAGAAGGTCCCATCCACCAACCACCTCTGAACTGGATTTCTCTGCTAGACGACCACCACTGGCTGACGCCTTTTGACCGATCACCTCTGAAGCTGACATCGGAGTTCACACTCCGTCGAAGGATGTGCCAAGTACCACCCCCCATTTCGTACCACAGTGGTGCCTTTGACCTTAGGATTTTTTTTTTTCCCCGTTTATCTGCAATTTTGCGGCATAGCTAGGCCTAACTTCCAAGCGATTTTCGCCGATGGAGATGTGTCGCGATGTTTGTTTACATTTGTGTTTGTGTTCTTTCTTGTTGTGTTGAGGGATTTAATTGAACTGTAATTGCTTTTAATTTGTGTTTGAGGATTATTAATTGATTATCTTAAGTTTAATTGAGTTATGAATTTATTATTTTTGAGTTGAGAATTTGATAATCGGTTTGTTTACATACAGATTGGAATGTTTTAAGAGTTGTTTAAAGTTTTGCCTTGATGAAGTTTTTTGACCCTTTTGAGTAATGTTTGTGGAACTGCCTAATTTTGAATTTAGAGTATTGTTTTAAGAGTGAAGTTTAATTTTTTTTATTGGAAGGTTATTTTTGAGTAATGAAATTTTAGAGTTAGGAATTGAGAGAGAAATTGCTTGGTGCAATTATGTCAGTTATGAGTTAAATTACCTTCAATAAATTTTAGTTTGTTAATTTTGTGATTGAATATTGTGTATTTTCTGGATATTGGTATTTTTGGTCATGTTATAGAAGTGTCTTGACCTAATCGTGTGATTTAACGTCTAATGACTTTCATACAACCTGGGACATTCATTTTCTATTGTTCTTTTGAGCTTTGACCACATGCTGGCTTTGATTTTTGGGACACTTTGATATTAAATTTGGGTAAAATAGTTGTTGGTACATTAAAATTGTATTTCTGTGTAGTAGAGAAAATAGTGTAGCGTACGCCCCAGAGAGGTCTCTTAGAAAGTAGAGAAGTACTACCTATTAAGTGTTTTATCGTGTCATTGTATTTCTGTGTATTTTGTACTGCCATCGTTCCCCACTTTTTAAACTTGTGGTCACTTCACAAATGATCTTAAGTTGTCTTCGTGCCTGAAACCCTCTCTGGCTTGCCCAATTTACTTGTATTTAGATTTTTGCTGTGTTCTTTTCACTTGTTGTATTCAATAGCAGCTAGGTCTGTTTCTGCGAGTAACTTTCCCCCTTCCAACTTGCGTTTATCGTGTGATTTTAAGCTGGTCTTGGGTCACATGTTTTTTTTTTTTGGTTGGTTGTTTGTTTGTTTTAGCGCACAGTTGAATTTAAATTTCCCCTTCGTCTTTACTCGCTTGAACTTTCCTGTTTGTGTTTGAATGCCTTTATTTAGGTTTTTAATTTTAACAAGGTATTTTCTTACCTGTACAACCTTTTGAGATGGTTGTTTTGCTGTCATTCTTTACTGATATGGGTTTTTCTATACTGGTTGTTTACATTTGAAGTGTGGTCAATTACTTTTCTTCTTGGAGTGAGTTCTGATTTTTAATTGTTTTTTTAAATTTTGTTTAGGGTTGCCATCCTCAGACTTAAACTGTTAATTCTCGGTTGATTTCATTTTTTTACTATTTAATAATTTTCTTGTTTTAAGATGTTTGTTGATTATCTGTAATTGCATTGTTTGATAAGATTGATTTGATAGTAATTTATTTGCTTAAAACCTAAATTGCTTCAAGGACTCTAACTAAGCAATAGGTTGAATTTAATGTTGTATTTCTGATTTAATTAATTGTTAATATATTTTAGTTACTGTAGGGCTTCTAATTTTAAATGTTTGAGTTTAACTTTTAGATTTTCTCGTCCGGTTAAATCCCATTTGTCTTGTTATGCATTGTGTGACCTTATGGTGTTAGTTTTAAAGTTTTGCTATAATTGTGAACACCCCATGTAGGGGACGAAGATTTTTGGAGGGAGAGTCTGCTGCTGTTTACTTTCTGCCTAGATCTGTGTTTTTATTCTTGTGAAAAAAAAAAGTTAATTCTTAACTTTTTTTAAGAGGTACGCGTAGGGAATGTTATGGTTAAAACCATAATTGGTTAATTTTTAATTCCTCTTTTATTTAATTTAATTTCAGACTCCCCTAATTGTATTAATTAATTTATGTAATATTGATGTATCCTATTTAATTGTCAAACTTGTACTTGGGAACCTGCACTTTTGATTCCATTTAAGCCCAAACGTAAATTTCCCCCTTTTTCATAACCCCCTAAGAGCTTTTTAGTTGTAAATGGGGTGATAACCCCCTGTCTGGAGTCTTTTCCACCCTTTTGGGTCCTCACATCGGCCTCTCCTCCTGTATCATGTTACACATCTGGGGTCTGGTATGTCAGTTTGACTTCGTGTTTTTGAGACCGTTTTACGTACTGGTCTGGAATTGTGTTTAACTGTAACCGAAGTTGTAATTTTAAATTCTCTGATTGGCTGAGAGGTAAATTGATGTGCTAGTTTTGAGGGATCTGGCAAGGAGGTTTTGGCGATTTATTGGAAAGCGCACCTTTTAACGGGACTTTTTAACGCATCTTTCGAAGCCTCAAGACGTACAGGAGTGTAGCTCCCGTCTTATAAACGCGGACCGTGTGTCCTTTTTCAAAACCCGATGGGTTAATATCGTGCAATAGCCGCCGATGCTGATGCGGGGTTAGAAGAATTATTTAACCGCCGCCACCAACCTCAACGATGCTCGAGAGTCACCCATTCCAGTAGATGTTGCCGGGTTAACTGCAATAACCCCAGCCACCCATCGACGTAGCACCCAGAGGGATGTTCCCGTCCTCTGCCGTTGCCTCTGATGTCAGCCCTGGACGCCTCCCCCATCACCCGTCAGGCCTGTGATCCTCGCCCAGAGAAGGTCCCATCCACCAACCACCTCTGAACTGGATTTCTCTGCTAGACGACCACCACTGGCTGACGCCTTTTGACCGATCACCTCTGAAGCTGACATCGGAGTTCACACTCCGTCGAAGGATGTGCCAAGTACCACCCCCCTTTTCGTCCACCTCCCAATCTTGGACACTTAGTATGGCCGTAGCGGCTTAGCCATGTTTTCTGTTTTTTTTGGGGGGCACTCGTATTGTATTCGCCTTGACCTCCTGCCACATCTCTCTCGACGAAATCAGCTGAAGGTAGTAGTTTTTAATTTTAGTTTACCCTCCCCCTTTTAATTTATTTAGTTTTAACTTGTTTGGCTTTTTGTAAGGTTCTTAAGTGTTCCGTTCCCTTTTTAATCTTAGTGTTTTAATAAATTTGTTTTCTTTTGGTCACAATTTTTAGTCTTGTGTTTTTTTTTTGTTCAAAACTATACGATCACGCCAGGTAAATTCTTAAATTAAACAACGATTAATATTATCGTTCTTCTTTTCTTTCTTTTAATAATATGTTTAGTGTTTTATTTAATCGTAATAGTAACTACCACACTGTCATAAACCAGTAGAAATAATTATTTATAATCATTTTATAAAACTAGGTATTGGAGAAAAAATACGAAATTCGCACCTTAGAAGTTATATTTATGGAATCTATTAACTATATATTCACACAGTATTATTTAAAATGACACACCGTAGATGTAAATAGGTCTATGTTTGAATTTACTGAAACAATACTTAATAATAGCATTTTTTTGGAAAACTCTGGATTTTCGTGAAATTTTCTTTATAGGATTTTGAAAAAAATCGTCCCTGTGTCATTAAAATATATATATATACAAAAAAAATTAGTGCATCTAGTAAACAGTTAATCTGAACAAACACAAAAAGTGTACCAAAGCATGAGTAGAAAGAAAAGTTAGCTGTATTATCTTAAATCCTTTTTAACCTTTTAGCACAAAATAAAGGGAAAAGCCTTCTATTTAAAATACTATATTCATATTGTCAAGTCTTAAGATTAGTCCAGCTAATGCTGATATTAGGGCTGAAAAATTAGACTTTTAAATTAAAAAAAAATCTTCTTATTGGGAAAAAAATTGGTGTTAAAACATTCTTCAGATTGAAAACTATAAATTTTGCAATGTCTCATCAAGATCTGATTTAGTTTTTGGTGTGAACAAATAAATTCCATTCTGTAGTTTTATTAGTGGTATAGATATCCATAAATACATATGATTGTAAGCACTATAAGATTCAGTGTTCACTCTGTGTGTTTTTTGAAGGATGGACCACTACCCACCCATTTTTCATCTCGATAGTTGGTAAAATCTTTTTATATTACCTCTGTGTTCAAATGCTGCAATAAATGTAGTATAATATAAGTTTACTTATAAGCTAGATTAAAATTGCTGAAATTTGAAATTATTGCAATTTTAATTGCACTTATTACCTATACTTCCATTATTAGTTTGTTAAATTTAAAACTCGTAAAAATATTAATATATAATTTACAGAAATCATTAAATTTTTTTTACTATTTGTTGTCTTTTTTTAATCAGAATGGTCTCATTTGGATTTAGTACTAGGACATTATATAATGAATGTTGTTTACTGTTAATTTAGATTTGGGTTTGTTCAATTTATCACATTTTACTTTAATATTTTCTTTTGTAACATATTGAATATTTTTATTTCTCCTATCAGGTTGTTCGCACTCGTTTATCCTCACTGAATAATAGCACTCCTAAGCTGGACATCTCCATTGGGATGGCGTTCGAAACAGACGAGGACAAATTCGAGAGCAGCATCAAGGAGACATTCGGAAAAATCAAGAAGCCGGAGACACCGGCCGAAAAGGAAGACTCGCAAGTCTCCCAAAAGACCTCTCCGATGCCATCCAACTCATCCTTTGAGAGCGATGCGTTCAGTCTTTCAACGGGCGTCATGACACCTGAGAACCCGCTGCCCTCATTGGACGTGGACCTGGCCAATAACATCGTCGCACAGTATAACTTGGCGCAGTTGGCTGACATGGCCGAAAGAAGCAAGTCGCAGAGTTCGTCGAATGCCACTCCGCCGCCGATTAACTTCGCTGATTTGCTGTGCACAACCGCTGATGCAGATGTTAGTGCGGCACAGTTCAATGCAATGAACAACCTGGCAGCGCTTGCTAAAATGGGAGCTATATCGATTCATAATGGTAAGTGTTTTGACCATCTTTGAAGATTTCTCATTTTAAGTTTAGAAATGTATCTGCTTTGTAGTTTAATACATCGACTGCAATTGTTAGCATCCCCATTATAAATATTTTAGTTAAGGTGCAAGCAAATATTGTCAATAACTTTGTTATTTTATAAACTGAGGTAGAATTCGGTATTATACTTTAAAAAAAACTCGTCTTGGACTGCTTAAAGATGATTATGAAAAACTATTTTTGGTTTCATATTGTTGTGAAAATTGGCAAGTATGGTTATGGTAATGTTCTACCACTACATTTAAACCCTACTATGGAATTCTGTTGTATGGCATTTGCTATAGAAGCGGATGATTTTACTTAATTCCAGACGAGGAATGTCAAAATATGAGGATAGATACAAAGCATGTTGGTTAAGGAAATTTAACTATTTTTAATCTACACTGCCTCTGCTTTATTTTGAATGCTCTGTGATAGCAACCTTGTGTATTTAGGCTTTCTACCGACAGTCGCACAGTACCCATCACCTAAGGATAATGCTGATCAATCAGTTTCGAATAGTTGTGATTTCACTTTTTATGTTTAACAAATGGCTTTAGTATTGTTCAGGATAGTAATGTTAATAAATTTAATTTTGAATCGTGACTTGCTGTATCTGCATGTGAACAAGTACTAAAAAAAATCTTTTATTTTTAATATATATAATAAAGCACCTTTTTATAAAGCATTTTCTTTTTAATTTCTTTGGGTTTAAATTGTAATACAAGTTTCAATTCGTCTGTGATTCCGGAATATATTAATTTTTGTTTTTAAATGATACCACAAATATTTTTTTATTAAAAAAAATTCTAAGTCGGCTTATTGAAGGAATAACTAACACCCATTAGATAACCTAGCTATTTCGACAATTATTGTCTACTTCCCATGTTGACGGTGATGTTTTTTTAACAGGTCAACCTTCTCTGAACGGCCAGAGCCTGGCCTCGGCTCTGAACCTGCACTCGGCACCGATGCTCAACTCTCCACCTGGCAGCAACCACGTGATGCGAGGTCTCAGCACTCCTTCTCCGATCGAGAGCTTTGAGAGTTTCGTAGGGGGTAGCTGCATCGGGAGCCCAACCTCTAGGGTTGAGAGCCCTTTGAATGGGCCTATGAAGGGGATTCCGTTGTTGGGTGGACGTCGCACGCACAGCCCTTCGATTTTGCCCCCGTCTGGTAAGCGCATTCAGTGTTAGTCAATGTTCATTCTGTTTTATGTTCAGAGTAATTTGTTATTTGAAAGACTTTTCCAAATTTAATTGCTTTCGACATGAGTTTGTGCATGACTTGATTGATATTTATAAGTGTTCTTTATATTAGGTATCTATATTAATTTACATATTTGACAACTGATACAAATTTTAACAATTTTATATTCCTCTAGAATTTATTTTATATTTGGAATGGCATCAAAGCACATATATTTAGAACCTATGGATCAGTGTCTCTGCCCACAGGTGTCGGAAATGTGCAATATAAATTTTGATTATCTTAGATTTTAAGTTAACTATTTAACTTATTACCTTAAGGTGTTCTTACATAAACATACCTACTACCTACTGTTAAAGGCTGCCATGTTCTAATGAAACATTAGTTTTTAGTTTGCCTCATCTTTCGGTTTTATTACAACACGTACTTGTGTGCTTTTAAAAATTGTAAACATGGAAGACTGCAATATTTGTTTTGTTTGTGTTTGCTGTTGTGTTATAGACATATTACAGGGAGTTCAGCAGCAGGGAAATCACGGAATTTGGCAATTCGGGAAAAATCAGCAAATTTGAAAACGGTTATTATTACAAAGTTGACTTTTCTCCTATGAAACATTGCTGATTGACACTTATATTCAAATATATTCTAAATGCCATGAAAATGGGAGGGCAAGTATTTTAGACTGAGTGTACAATAAAAATTACATTTTCTCCGAGTTTGTAGAAATCTCACCAGTATCAGGGTTCCCACGGGTGCTTAAAAGTCCTTAAGAACTCCTTATTTTTGGTTTTCGTTTTTAAGAGCCCTTTAAAGTCCTTATTTTTGATCAAGAGTCCTTAAAAACTCCTTAATTTTCCTTCACGATGAAGTTGGAATTTTTGAATTATCAATTCCTACATTATCTCCAAACAAGTGCTTAATGTCACTTTTCAGCATTACGGAATTTTATTAAACGATGAATATCGGACAAATTGGTTATATTTTCGCCAAGTGTGGGGTTTTGAGAGCGATCGAGTCTCAAGGTCTTACTTTGAGCAAGTGCGATTTCCTGGTCTTACTTTGAGCAAGTGCGATTTCCTGGTCTTACTTTGAGCAAGTGCGATTTCCTGGTCTTACTTTGAGCAAGTGCGATTTCCTGTTCGCAGCGCAAATGTGCAAAAAGGGATGGGAATTCTGCTCCAAAAGTGGTATCCTGCGCCAACTTGCTACAAAACCACATTTATGTGTGATTCTCCACCAATTTTGACTTAAATCCTCGTTAAAAACGTACATAAAATGGCACGCTTTTATCTGTTGTACGGGGAATATAATTATGCATTATGGAAGGCAGAAAAACGCTTGAATGTATAAGGATTGTATGTCATAATAAAAGGACTTGATTACTGATGTCCAATTTTTTAGACAAGGGCATTTCGTTACCATAACACATTTCATCATTGGAATATCGGTTCGTTTGCTTTATGACAAAAGTATGTAGAATTGATGCTCAATCTTGAAAAAAGGGTATTTCAAAAGAATAGCATCTTTAACATGTAGAAATATTTGCGATCTTGGTCAAATGGAGGTAATCACTAAACGCTTCTGTTGCGATCGTCTTTGAAATGCTTACAATTCTTTAGCATCTGATAAATATACATATTTATTTTTCAGTATTTCCAATTTTATTGTGATTTGCATTTACTACCAAGGGGTTGTACTTTTTCGAACCTAACCCGGAACTCCGAATTATTTTAATTTTCGGAACCCGGAATTAAGGTATTAAAAACTTAGGAATGCAGAATTCTAAATTTTATTTTGATTAAAAATTTCGTCAACATTTCAATTTTAAGCACATTTTCTAAAGTAACATTTGTAAAAAAATTTAAGGTAATAACTTTTTAAGATTTGTCCGATTTTTTTTTATTTCATTATTAAAAGACACTGTCATTGGAAAATCTCAGTTCGTTTGTTGTTTTATGAAGAATCGATGCTCAATCTAAAAAAAAACAGATAATTTCACAAAAATTTAGCATCTTTAACATGTAGAATTATTTATTTTATTCGTCAAACGGGAATGATATCACTCTATAGAAGAGATGATTATAACTTCGTCGTGTATCTGCCGAATGTGACCTTCAATTGGCGCTCTTTTGATATTTTTTTTCATTCATGGAAACCTTGAAATTGTAGAAATTCACTAAACACGATTTGCTGCGATCTTCGTTGGTAGGCTTTCAATCCTTTTGCATCTGATATACAAATTCATATATTCCATTACTTCCTGTTTTATCATGATTTGTTTTGCACTACTTAACAAAATTGCATTACATTTTTCGAAAATATCATTTAATTCAAGAAATTGAAGTTTATAACTTGTCATTTTCTGTAATATAAAAGCATTTATTTTTAAAGAAGCTTGTTTCTTTTTGTTGGGCTAGTATTAAAATTCCAATTTAATTCTATTTTTAACCGACTGCCCAGCGCGCCCACCAAAACTAAAAAAAACCCTCCAAAATAAAACCGCCCGAAACTTTAAATTAAAACCGCCAACGGGCGCCAAGTCGAGAGGTTATAGATTCGACCTATATGTATATTTTTTTTTTATGTATGTGCGCGCGAGATTTCGATTCTATATCAGATATTAGGACAATTTTTTTTTGTTGGATAGGGGATGTTTCAAAGGGGGGCAATTTGAAAAAAATATCCGGTTATCCGGTATTTAACTATCCGGATTTCTCAATTAACCGGACCGTTTTTAAAAAAAATTCGTCCGATTTCGAAAATTGTTTTTTTGTTGGATAGAGAAAAATCCACTTAGGCAAAATCTTCAAAATAATAATCGGTTATCCGGCTGTTATATATCCGGAAATGTCGATTAACCGGATTTTTTTTAAACGATTTATCCTATTTCAAAATATTTTCATTGTTTAACGGAAGTTGTACAACAATGACATTTCGTTTAACATGCATTTATTGGCTTTGTTAGGGATTGTTTTAAAATATACATTGTTGAGCATAAGTTGCTACTAGAATTTCTTGGTGAATAGGGGGCGAAGCCCCCTGCTAAATTAAAAACTAAAAAGGGAAAAATAAAATAATCTTTCTAAAAAAAAAGGAAAACCGACTTTAAGAAAAATGCGCTAAAAAGTAAAAAATAATTTTTAATTTTACGAATGAATTGAAAAAATTGAATTATTGAATATCAATTTTATACGTAGTACAACTTTTGGAAGTTGGTGCCAATTTAAAAAAATCATACCTAAATTTTGGCGCCGATTTCAAAAAGTGGTACTAAGTATAAAATTGATATTCAATAATTAAATTTTTTTTAACTCATTCGTAAAATTAAAAATTATTTTTTACTTTTTAGCGCAATTTTCTTAAAGTCGGTTTTCCTTTTTTTTAGAAAGATTATTTTATTTTAGAAAGATTATTTTATGTTTAACCGTTTATATATTTTATTAAATGAAATATTTTTATTTGAAACTTTCCTTTCTCACAAACCCTCCCACTTAAAAAAAAATGGCTTTTATTTAGCTTTTTGAAAGTTTCTCAAATTTCTTATTAAATTATTTTTTAAGGAAGTAATTTAGTGTAATTTTTAATGATTTAGATTAACATGCTTAGAATAAGTACCAAGGTATGCTTTCTATAAATTTATTACTATTTTAATAAATCTAGTTTGAGTGGAAAAGTTAAGGAATTTTATATCCGTTAGACAGTGGAAACCTTCTTAACTGACTTCATTTCACTAGGTATGCAAATTTGTAATACATTGATAGTGTTTTGGTTTATTGCATAAACCACATTTTACTAAAAAATGTAACATATGAAAGTTAAGTATATATTGTAAAATATTATATAAATTGATTAATTCTTAATTCTCTTTTTGGTTGCATATTTTAACTGCTTTTAAATAGTCTCATTTAAAGCCTAACAGTTTCGATTTATTGTATAAAACAAATATAAACAGCAAAAGACACTTGGAGGGTTTTTACTGCTAGGGATGTACCACCCCTGAGTCTACCAACTTAACAAAATTGCATTACATTTTTCGAAAATGATTGTTTATGACATCTTATTTCTATTCAAAGACCATTTACAAGACACAGTTATGAAATCTACTTCGTTATTTCCGAATTTTGATCCTAAAACTATTTTATTGGATTCTTTTTTGGACCACTTTATTTCTGTTCATGAATCCAAAAATAAATTATTGAGATATGTAAAAATCATGGTAATTTTATCTCATGGTCAGGCTATTGAGTATCATTAAATCATTAAAAGTGAAGAATCTTACAGGAGAATCCTACATAGCATTAGACTCATTTTTCCGAACACAAACAGTTCAAATGAAATACACAAAACTGTAATTTCAAAAGACATGAGAGAATTTGTTTATAACTCTAGACAGTAAAAGTCATATGCATATGGAAGAACTTCGTAATAACTTAACAAATTCGTAAGTGCAAAAGAAACAAAAACTCCAAATGGAAGAAGTGGATAACTTGAAGTCAAAGAAAATATGCCTGGAAAGAGAAATTTTAACGTTAGAAAACACAGCAGAAAAATTAGCTAACGAGACAGAAACTGTCAATGACAATTCTTTATTTATAAAAGCTAATAGTTTGCGTAAGGAAATAAAAGAAAAGATATTAACTGATTTTTCTGCAGAAACTGCCAATAACAAATGTAAATCTTGTTAAATATAATCATTTGCAAATCAATGTGTTTGTGTTGTTTTCTGTTAAAACTTGTTAAATTAAATTAATTTTACAAAGATACAGCTTTAAACCCTCTGATAGCAAAGTCCTATTTTTTTTTTATTATTTCTTAAGCTCATTTTATATGATGATGTATGTTGACATACCTTCAAACATTGCATTGAACGTCTTTTGTAAGTTAATATGAACATTGACTGCTTCAATTTGTCTTTAAAAATTTTCTACCTACAGAAGACTCATGATAACAAAGGGTCCTTAAAAACTTTTTTTTTGTCCTTAGAAAGTGCTTAAAAAGTCCTTATTTTTTATTTTGAAAAAAGAGTGGGAACCCTGAGTATGTAAGAATTTTCCAAAACTATAGAAGCACTGGATAGGGTCAGGTGGGGAAAGTGGTCATAAAAACAGGCATTTTTAACTTTGCAGGAATATAAATATGAGAAATTTTCTAAAAAATATTATTGTTTGGGATTTTATTTTACATTACATTGTTCTAGAGTACATTAGAATGCACTTTAAAAATATGTTTTGAGAGTAACACCTTTTAATGACACCTTTTTTTTGTCATGTTTTTATGACCACTTTACCCCATGGGGTGGGGTAAAGTGGTCAGTGTGTGGGGTAAAGTGGTCATATCGAAGAAATATGACATAAAAAGGAAATTATAAGTAAACAGTGCCATTTTATTACTTAAAAATATGTTACACAACTTCTATATTTGTGAACTATTATTTAAATTAAAAATTTAAATAATATTATTATTAAATTATAAATTTATAGTGTTCTCTATAGTAAAAAATTTTTTTAAGGATATTTTAATAACTTGTGACTCTCTGTTTTTTCAATGTCGTTATATTCTGGAAATGTGTAGTAGTCACCAACTTAGGATTTTTTTAGATATTTAATGAAGAGTCCCATTACTATCTCAATCTTGTCCAATAAACTGTTTAATTGATTTCTTCACTTCATATTTTACTAATGTCCCACAAATATGGTTTGTCAAATTTGTATATATCTGTGGCACAAATTGGCTTAAAAGAATTTGTTGACATAATAATTTTCTGTTTTTTTAGCTTTTGAATTTTTTTTTATTGGAATCCCTCGTTCTTTTTTGTGGACAAAGTGCAACTGATTCTTCTGTTTTCATCTTAAGAGTTATGTACAGCCATTCTATGTACAATTGACACTGGTGGAGATATTGTTATCAGTATAGCTTAAAGTCCTTCAGCGGATATACAATTGTTGTATTAGCCATATTTGATACTTTTGTACTTTTAAAATTTAAATTGCATATATCAGATATTAATGGTTCTGAATTCTGATGAATATCTATTTGTTGATCTTGTGAAGTCAATGAGCAATTCTGTTATTTCGGTAAGGACATTGTTATGTTTGGTCAATTTGTTTGTTGACAGTTTTTCACATATTCTGAGGTAATCAGGTCTTGGTTGTCTTATCACCCAATGGACTTTCTCTGCTATTAGGCTATTTAAGATACATTTGGATTACATTTGATATATCAGAACGATCGAATGGATGTCCAACATGGGCAATAAATCTGAAGCTTTTAACGATGCAAGATTCTTCTTCGAAGCCATGATTCTCATTAGGACCTGGGCTTTTTAATGACCCATCTTCTTAAAGTCGGGTAATTCCTGAGCTACAGCATAAATGGATTTGCCCTTTTTAACCAGCATAGCTAACTGGCCTTACCAGCATAGCTAATTAGCCTTGCCAGCATAACTAATTATAGACTGGCATCAGAGTAATTTGGTACAATCTTCCTAACATATTTTCTTGGCATGTTTATTACGTAAAAAGAAGGAAAAAAACTGATTAAGACAATAAAAATTATTTTATTTTACAAGTTTATCCAAATTTTAATCACTAAATATTAGGTCTTAATGAAGTCATTCCAAGCAATGTAAAAGTTAAGCCTATTGCTGTTTACTTTATCTCATGTTATAAACTATGATGAATTAATATATGCTTTATTATTCTAAATTAATATTTAATAATCAATCATTAAATATTAGGCCTAAATAAACTCATTGTTACCATGAATACGTTAACATAGTCATATGACCACTTTACCCCATGTTACTAAAAACACTATAAAATAAAAAATTTAATAAACACAACTTGTCTATCAATGAAAATGTGTTCTTGAGATATGTTTGAAGCCTCCTGCAAAACTAATCTATTAAGATTTTGATTAAACAAAATGTAGGAGAGAAGTTCATAAGAGAGTCAAAAGTAGTGTTCCTGTTATGCGTTTTTCAAAGGGCGCCGCGCCCTGCCCTTTTTTTGTAAGTGCCGATGCGCCCTGCCCTTTTTAGAAGTTAAAAATGTGCCCTGCCTTTTTTTTCAGTATCTTCTTTGCGCATTGTAATTAAAAAAATTTATTTTTCCGCGAAAATATTTGCGATCTTCGTCAAACGAGGATATCACACGAAATTTAAGATGGTTATAACTCTTAATTTCGGTTGCCTCTGACGAATGCAACTTCCAGATGGCACTCTTAAGATTTTTTTCATTCATAAAAAACCTTAAAATTGTAGAAATTCTCTAAACGCGATCTGCGGCGATCTCTTTTGAAAGACTTGCAATCCTTTTGCATCTGATGAATAAATGTTTATACTTCACCACTTTCTATTTCATCATGATTTGATTTGCACGACATAACAAAATGGCATTAAATTTCTTGAAAATATAATTTAATTTACGAAATTGATGTTTAGGACTTATCATTTGGAGTTATAAAAATTGATTTTTGGAAGAAGCTTGTTTCTTTTTGTTTAGTTTGTATTAATGTTCTAATTTGTTTTACTGCTAATATATTTTGTTAATTTTTTTTTATTTGAAACTTATCTCTCTCCCCTCTTTATGAAATTTGAGATAGTAAAAACTTTTTAACAAGGAACTTTAGAAAATTTTGAGGATTTCAAAATTTTCTTTTTGAATTTAAAAAAAAAAAAAACTACTATTAGAGATTTTTTTTATGTAATGAGTTTATGGTGCAGTTTTTTAAATTTTTTTAATTTTATTTTTTGTGAAATTTTAAACATTTATAAAAAAACTCTAAATTATACAAACTTTAAAAATTCTGGCCCTCTTGAAAAAAATCCAGTTAAAGGTAAGGAAAGTGCCCTTTTAGTCAACAGAAAGTGCCCTTTTACATAACAAAAGTGCCCTTTTGACAAATCCCCCCCTGCCCTTTTTTTAAAACTATGTGAACACTAGTCAAGAGATTGTACTGAAACGTACAAAAACAAAATGGCTATTTATTGGCATTCAATGTGTTACTAAAATTATAATTTTGTGTGAAAACCATTGCTCCTGTTTACTGAAAACTAAAACAAAAATATGTGAAACCTTTATAATAATAATAAAACATAGGGAGGAAAAACTACAACATTTATTAGAGTATGACCACTTTACCCCACCTGACCCTAGTTGTTGATCAACAGATACCTGCTCACTTATAGTAGTCAAAATTAAAAATTGATGTTTAAAAAAATGGTCCGAATTCTCAATGAAATCAGAATTTTCTGTTTTTGAAATTGCTAAAGCAGTGTTCACTCTAGGAGTTTTTTGAAGGGCGGTCCGCCCTGCCCGTCCGTTTTTCATCTCAATAGTGCCTTCATGCCCCTTTTTTTCAAAAATGCCGCCCTCTTTTGAACAAATTCCGCTCCTCTTGCCCTTTTTAGTCAAGCACAAGCGATGATTCCGCGGATATAATCGCGATGATTCCGCGGTTATTTTGAGCACGAATCATATTGGTTGCCTATACCCGCATATGAAATGCTATATCTTTTTTTAATGTGAAGATGGTTTAGTTACAATATTAGGCCTTTTATTACCAAATTTTAGATTTAAGTAGCCTTTTCATCAGTTTTGTAAGGGGTCTGATTAGGGCTACTTACAGATTTGGTTTTTAGCGAAAACAAATTTTTAAGTGTCAAATTTTGGATTTTAAGTAAAAGACATCAATTTTGTACAGGTCTTTCCTTCGAAATAACCCCTGAATCGTCACCAATATGCAGTTCTTGCGCAATATCAATCAACAATTTTTTTTTGTTGGTCACGAGTCCGATACATCAACGGATGGCCATGCCCATTTCAAACTTTTTTTTTAAAAAAGTGCCCTTTTAAAAACAAGAAGTGCCTTTTTAAAACGGGGTGCCCTTTTACAGCCAACAGCGCCCTGCCCTTTTTTATTTCTAGAGTGAACACTGGCTAAAGTAACATTTTTGTATGCCGAACTTCACAGACTTTATTAACTGCTGTGAGGAGAAACACTGATCTTTTGTTCTTGACTCAATATTATCTATCATCCACTGATGATATGGAAATGTCAGGGGGATTTTTTTTTTCTCTCTGAACACCCTGTTATGTCTTTCTTATTTAAAAATAATTTTGCATATTACAGACATTGTACGATTTCGCTTTTTCAGACATTAATTTTATTATACCTGGAATGGATGCAAATCTGTATTACGATTTCGGTATGTCTATATGTTGGGCCGTGGCCTCTCGAGACGCATGAGGAAATTTTTGACGAAATAGTCCATGGAGAAAGGAAAATCCGATTTACGTTCAAATAGCTAAATTAAACCTGGCTATTATTATTCAATTTATTAATATATAAACTGAATTTATTTTGTAAAATCTTGTGAATTAAAATTTATATATTTACACACAATTATTTATATAAATTTGTCCTTGATAATTATTAGACTATTTTAGTAAATAACTCTTGATTCAGGCATGGAAATCTGTAGAATTTTGCTTTTTAGTAATTTTCTTTACAATGACAAAATTTGAGTTGGAAAGCCGCTTAATTAAACATGTATAACAATAGCCTGAAAACATGTATACATAACGTAATTGAACATCTTTCATTATTAAAAGACATTTTTTCTTGATATTTTTTATTTTGGTTAAAAGTTAGTCAGGCATTTGTTTAAAAGATATATTGATGAATATTTCCTTTTTAGATATATCACCACCAATGTCAGCATCAGGATATAACCCAACTCCTAGAAGCTCAGCAGTGAAACTAAGCACAATGCAAATACGGTAAGTATTCAGTCCGAATGAATAATCTCCCACTTTTTTTTTTATGTTTGACTAAATGGATGATTGTTTTCTCTTAAAGGTGCAAGTTTGGTCAGTTGGGGCCTGGAAAGAGTCAGTTTAGCTCTCCGCATGGCTTTTGTCTTGGACTTGAAGAGGAGATTATTGTCGCTGACACCAACAATCATCGAATTCAAGTTTTCGAGAAAACGGGCGACTTTAAGTATCACTTTGGTGTTGGTGGTAAAGAGGAGGGTCAATTATGGTATCCCAGAAAGGTACGAATTTGTGTGATATTCTTTATTTCTAACGCTTGGTAAAGGGTTACTATTAAAAAAAAAATTTGTGTAGTATTTATTTAAAATTCATACATCTATACCTTTTGAGTATAAAATACCAATAATTAACTTTTAACCATACCATTCAGTTGAGAACAGACCAGTTAATGCAATTTTAACATAAAGGCTCGAGGATTTTTAAATTTTACTTAATCACTAAAGAGAAATACTGCTCAGTATTTAATCTATTCTGTGGTAGATTAAATAAGGTACAATAAGCTTTACTGAGGAAACCAATTTGATTATGGAGCTCCTCGCATGTCGGTGTCCGAATCTGCCCTAGCCATTTTTAATTAAACTTGTACTAAAAAGAAGGTAAAACCACATTTGCCGAAAATTTATCTTAATATGACTTAAATATAGGTTCATACTTTATTTAAATGCATTTTAACTGGTTATTAGAAAAATTTTGGTTAGAAATCATGATTGAAGAAAACATATTATGTTTGTGTATTCAAAAAATTGGTCGACTTCTCAGAACCAAACCAAAGAATATGTCTCCGCTTTCCCCCAACTATAAATTAACAAATATAATTGTTTTTATTTTAAAAATCAGCTAACAATACATAAAATATTTTCGTAAATGTTTTTTTTATATTAAACTTATGATTTGGCAGAATAAAGTTAAACAAAGTGTACAAAATAACAGCTACTCTCCCTGATCCGTATAAAATCCCAAACAGTTGGCTTGATTTTATTATGTCCAATATAATTTTTTTGTTTTCCTTTTTTAAAATAAATGTTGACAATTTCATTTCTGTGTCTGTCACTTTCAACTGTTTCCTTTCCTAGGTTGCTGTAATCAAGAGTTCGGGTAAGTTTGTAGTATGCGACCGGGGCAGCGAGAGATCCAGAATGCAGATATTCACAAAGACTGGCCACTTCTTAAAGAAGATCGCCATTCGCTACATAGACATAGTAGCTGGATTGGCCATCACCAATGCCGGAACCATCGTTGCCGTGGATAGCGTTGCTCCAACAGTATTCATTATATCCGAAGCGGGCGACCTTCTGCATTGGTTCGATTGCAGCGAGTACATGAGGGAGCCTTCTGATTTGGCCGTTTGCGGTGACGAATTCTACATCTGTGACTTCAAAGGTCACTGCGTAATCGTATTCTCGAACGAAGGGAAGTTCTTGAGGAGGATTGGCTGTGAGAACGTCACCAATTTCCCCAATGGTATCGACGTCAGCGATGCGGGTGACGTTCTCGTCGGGGATAGCCACGGGAATCGTTTCCACATTGTTGTGTTTTCACGGCAAGGGACTTTGTTATCCGAGTTTGAGTGTCCTTATGTAAAAGTCAGCCGATGTTGCGGACTTAAAATAACGTCGGAGGGTTACGTGGTTACGTTAGCCAAAAATAATCACCACGTCTTAGTTTTAAATACGTTGTATATTATGTAAAACCTGGCCGTTCTTCCAAAGACTACCTTCAGCTCTTGCTTGGGTAGTTCTACTTACGCAGAGAGCGCTCAGACCCAATGTTTCTTTTTCAAGGCCAGAGTGTAGTTGCTGGGTTGGTAGGATTTATAAAAGCCATATCTTATTTATCTAGTATGTCAATCGTGAAATAATATTTAGATTGTAAGGTTGCTGTGTCATAGTCGATCTCATGAAATGTGGTAGTCATACAACATTTTGTAGATTATTCTGTCCGGGAGTAACCCGTAGCAGCTACGTATAATATGAGTGGACTGAGCTGTGTTTTGTACCAGTCTACAACCTTAGATATAAAAGTATATACATCATGTAGTCCTTTAGGGTTAGAGAATTGTTTTACACTTTGTCGTAGCAGTGAGTTGAGAGAATTATATTTACACTTGTGTGGGTTAGCCTGTGATATATATACATATATACACATATAACACCTAAAATTTACAACACAATTGCTCACAATATTCATTTGAAATTCACCTTTTAACGTTTTTCAGATTGTTATTTAAAGATTAATTTTTTTTTTTTGTAGGATGACAATCTTTATATTGTGTCTTTGTTGAAGTATCTACTTAGTGTATAAACTTTTGTACTTAAATTCTAAAAATTTTATTTTGACTTTTAACAGATATACAGTTATTAGTTGCATTTAGCTTTTTTTTCTCTTTTTTTTTTGTAGAAATTTAGTTCTTTCTTTTTCCTAAAACGCAAACTAATTCTTTTTATTATCTTTGGACATCTGTTTATCAAATGTTTTGTAATCGACTGCCGAGGCCGAAATCGATGGCCTCGACGCAGTGAATGTGTTTTATTAATTTTAAGATTATACTCTTTTTGTATTATTATCCTAGTCCTTGTGGAGTGTTTAAAGTTGTGGCAATTGAGAATTTTTTTTTTGGTGAGTACTGACAGCACTGTAACTAGTGCCAATTCTGTCTGCCTTGTGAGTTTGCAGTAATTTTTAGATTTTATATATATATCGAATTAACGAGATTTTGGTTTTTGCCTCGACATGCTATTCTGGACTCGGGAGTAGTCTGAATACTCGGTGTGTTCAATTCAGAATTGCTGTTTCACCTGGCATTCCTTACGTGAAAGAGACATGGACTCGCATGAACGTATTTTGAACAAACTTATTTGCACAAATTGTCGAATTGTGTGCATACTGTTGTCATCCAGCTGGACTGTTCCAAATAAACGGGGAATCAGCTCCATGCTTCTTGACGAAATGCTTATGTAATTGTTTATTATTATATGAGCGTTGGATGTTTATTTTTTGTGTGTCATTTTTGAAGTAAGAAAACATTTTCATATACAAGTAATTAGCTGGGCTGTTCCAAATTACTGGACTGTTACTGGCTTGTAAGACAAATGCTTATTTAATTGTTTATTATACGAGCATTGGATGTTTACTTTTTTGTTATATTGAAAACTTTTTTCATATACAATTGTATTTAACATTTACTTGACTTTTCTTTATTTAATCTTTTGATTTAAGGTGTGACCAGGTTTACGTCTCATCTAATTTTAAAGTTGTTTTATATGCTGTTAGTGTTTTTTTTTTCTCTTTTATTAAGTGTTTGGAGCAATCATCTCTACTCATTGTATTTATACAGCCCCAAATGTTGGAAATGTTAGCAATCGATTCTTTCAATATGCAGTCCCCTCCCACAGCGTTATTCGCCCAAACATTCCACTGTAACATGTAAAGCTTAAGCTACTTGCCAGTCTAGTCCTATAGTAATTACTAATTATTAAGAGTAGAAACAAAGCTCACCTGCAGGTTGCTACCACTTTCCATTTTTAAGTTTTTGATGTTATTGTTTATTTACAGCTGTGATGTTTTTACTATTAAGAAACTAAATTTATGTAAGTAATTAATGCAAATATTTTAAAATGCACTCCTGTTTAGATAATATTTATACAGCATTTGGTGAAGTCGAGCAACAAAATATCAATTTGTATTGCCAATAATATCGGTCGTTTTAAATATTTTTTGGTGTGTGCATTTAAATTAAAAAACAACAACATAATTTTTATTTATTTGTCTATGATTGTCAAGGGTATATTATTTAAAGTTTAGGTTTCTTTTTGAACCATTCACAAATTAATGACTTAAAAAAAACTTTTACAAATTATAATACTATCAAATTAATTTTTTTAGAAATCAAAAAATAAATGCAGGGTTGCCACATGTCTATAAAAATGAGTAAACCTAATTGTCGGACAAAATAAAAATGACCTAAAAAATATCAACCTTTTTACAGGTTCCAATGTAATCTGCAAAACAAACAAATTATGTATTTCAGAATTTGGATTTTTTTAATTACTCATTTGTTTTGGAAAAGTAGGAGATTTTCTCTTAATATTGTGTGGCACCCCAATGCATAATTTTATGCCATGTTGTAATCATACATGATTTTTTTTCCTATAGAATAAATATTATTTAGAACTTAAAATGACTTTTTTTTGTTCAGAATAGCTTAAAAACTTTCACAAAAATTAAAAAAAAATTTAAATATATATTTTGTACCCTTGACCCTTATTTTTTGGTTTTGTTTTTCAAAGTTTTCCCTCGTAGTTTAAATATTTTTTAATTTGTTTAAAATTTCTTTTGATTATGTTTCAGTATATTTATTTCTTAAATGTAGAGCTTTGCTGGCAGATATATTGCCGATATATATATTATCTTTTTAATACTCTAATTTACTAAGTCTAATTGCATAATATGCACATGTTGATATTTTGGTTGGTTGCATAATTGCATGGTTATTGATATGCAATTGATAGAAGCATGTTGAATAATTGTGCAACATTGATATTTAATATATTAATGCAAATAGTTCCTGTACATGAGAAAGAGTCTATGCTCCTTATTAATTACTTGTAAAAATGTTTGTTTGAATGTATGTTTTAAAGTAGTGTATATTGTAGCTACAAATTCAATTTTATCTGAAGTTACAATCAATATATACTTGTTAGCTATATTTTTTTAGAGCTTTACTACTTTATCATGCAGAATAGATTTAATATAACGTGTTTGTATTCTTAAGTTTCGCGTATCTGAACTTGTCACGTGTTTGTATAAGTACTCATAAAGATAGTGAAATGTACTCTTTCATTCAGTAATACTGACATGTAATTACTTTGTAGTGTGAATGATTGCAAACACCTTGCTTGAAACGGCAGAATGTGTCACTTGCAATGCTTTATGTTCTTTAAAAAGCATTAGATGTTGCTTTTAGCTGTTATGCACTCGTATATACATTTTATAAATTATTCTGTACCAATTTAATTTTTATAATAATCTAAATCATGAGTTTTATAGACTCCTATTATACTCAATACAATATTCACTGTAGAATCAAGCTTTAAGAAACTAGGCACGGATGTATTCTTGCCTGAATTCCGAGAGTGGAAATCATGTACTATTTATATACAATGAAACGAATATTAACTTTTTAATTTATCGCAAAAAGGTAATGTGGTATGAGGCTCGGCCCTCCTAGTTGTTGAGCTTTTTTAGGAATTTGTAAATCTAGTAGTGATAATTCAACCAATAGATATTGAAAATGAATTTTCAGGTTTGATCTATATAGACCTAAACTTATTGTAGCCGAATTTACTATTAGATTAAAATAAAGCTTCGGAAATGAGGTAGGCAAAAGTCGAATATTTACCAGTTATTCTCAGAAAATCAAGAGTATTTGGATGATGTGTAATGCATTGCCCTGCCCCTTCTTAAATTGAAGTCGCAAATCAATCATGCTGATTAAGTATATTTTTTTATTTGAATCTACTCTATTGTCATATATAAACTTGTTCTTTACATTTATACATCAATGAAATTTATATAAAATAATGTTTTAAGGTATTGAAAAGTTTTCAAAGTAATTAGTACAAATTTTAGTATATTTTTATTGTTTGAAAGTAATATTTTATCGCTCTCCTAGTCTCTTAAATTATATAAGAAGAAACTGCCTGTTATGTACATTCGCTTGTAATTTTAATATTTGCTTGTAAGATAAAGTTTATTCTTAAGTTGTTCCATACTTGCTAAGCTCTACAGATTGCATGTATGATTTTTAACTGAACAAATATAAAAATCTGTCGATTTTGTAGGATTTTTTTCGGCCACCAACTAATCAAATGATTTTCAGTGTTTAATAAAAATGACAGCATTGCATTTCCAAAAACTTAATACAATCCTTTTATTTCTGTTCCTGTAAAAAATGTAATATACTTTTAATTTTTAGCCTAAAAAGCTTAATAATAATTTATCTTGACAGCATATTTAATACTTTTGAGATAAATTGTTGTATTCATAATAATTACATAACTTCCAGTAGTTTTAGTAGATATTGTTCTTAAAATTGACAGCACAGTTTTGCTGGGTTTATACAATTAGTTGAGTTCTTAGGTTTGTTCTTAAACCTTAAAAAATAATTGATTCTTTATTATTTTTTAAAGTTGCATAGTAAGAATTTAAGTTTCCATAGCTTAAAAAAAATGTGTTACTGTGTAAAGAATTTTATTAAATCTTGTTAAATTGTTTTTGTTTAAACACTGTAAGTAACAAATAATTATGAAAATTAAATTACAATTACAAAAAAATGTTTATTTACATTTTAAAGAGTTTTTTTTTGTTTTAAAAAAATTTAAAAACTTACGAGATATATTTAAAATGTTATGGTAAAAAATTATTGTATGTTAATATGGATTTACATAACCATTTTGAGATTATAAAATACAAAAGGGTCCTTAAACAGTAACTACTGGATACAAGCAAACATACATAATTATCTATTTTACCATATGGTTTATAAAATATTTAAAAAGGTTCTTTAATTTAAAAAAAAAAAAATATACATATAAACCTGTCTTAATGTTTATTTAGCCAAATATTGCTGTCAGTTTTATTAAACAAATTATTCGTCAAATTTATCGAGTTTGAAATCGCAAGCGGTGGCCGACATGAATTCGTGGAGCATATTCCTTAATGCTTATCCATAAGTTTCCTATTTTATATAAGAATGGTTTTCTCAAAATATATGAATATGTAAAGCACCAAGTACCTTGTTATATGAAGTTGAATCCCATTCTTCTGGAGAAAAAAAAACTTTTTGTAATGAAATGTTTTAAAAATAATTCTTTAAAAAGCAGTATTTGCTACCTCTTGTTAACATTCAAGAATTATATTATAGCCAGTTTACATTATATCATAATCAGAGAGATATATCTATATACATTTAATTTTTATGCCTATTATATAGAATTTGACTACATAATTGTCTTTCATTAGGTTACCTGAATGCTAGTCTAGAGTCGAGTGTACAAGTTAAAAGTTATTGTAAGATACAATGTAGGGCACTGTTAAAGCCATAATTTTTTTTTTACATTGTAATGCTGTAGTTAGCTAGAGTAGGGTAGTGTTCCACAAGGTGTAGTTTTTATATATATATTAAAAAAATTATACTCTAATTTATTTTTGTTCCCAGAAAAAAACATTGGTTCTTGTTGGTCGAGGCAAAGCTATGTACCTCGGATTTAATCGTACAACTTGCAACACTATCATATTTATTCTAGTAACTAGAGCCGTACATTGTATTATTTTTTATCTTATTGTACAAATTTTAGTATAATTTTACTTAATAATGCAATATTTATTTACCATGACAAAATGCAATCGAGCATTTCATGTTATATTGCGTATATTTCACATAGGTGGCTTCCGTATTACATGCTTTTCGTCGACGCAATATATAAAAATATATACTTTGTTTTTAGATTTAACGCGGTACTTGAATGTGGTGTATGTACCCCAGATTGAATACCACATGGTTACCATGCACTGTCCATTTATTGTAAGAGTTTACACTTTTTGAATATTATGTCATCTTGGTCCCTTTTCAAAAGCACCGGAGTATTTGGTGCTGTTTTACAACCACATTGATGGAGCAACATTTGTTAATTGTGACTTCAAATGAAAATATATATATATTCTATTATATTTATTGATTATGAGGATTTAAATTTTTGAAAAATGATTTTGTGCCTAGATTTTTTGCCATGTAACCTATTGTACATCAGTACAAAGAAACCGATCCCCAGCGCCTGAATGTCGACATAGTTTCTTGTTGATCACTGTTTGATGTCCCCCCTTCACAATGCGTATATAAATTGTGCAATCGGGATTCGTCGTGCAAGAACCTAAGCAGCTCGCGAGCAAGTGGACATTCAGAAGTTGCAGGGGGATCTAGAATAAGGTATACTGCATTTACTTGTGCTATTTTTGGAAAAAAAAAAGCGAATGGATGAAGTTTGTAATAAGGTTCCATGTTTATTCGAAATAAAGCTGTTGCATTCTATTTCTTTGTTTAAAATGGGTCCTGTTTCTTTGACTTGTATTTTATGTCAGCTGTTACAATTTTAAAATTTCACGCAACAAGAGTCGTAAATTCTCAATTAAAAAGTAGATTGCTTCAAAATTACGAGGCGGTGTTTCCTTGTCTTTCCTTCAGGAATAGATCCCCCAGTGTCGCCAATAACTTATTTTCAGGATCCGATTATATTTTAGATTTCTATAGAGCCCCATGTAGCCCATTCTGTAATAATAATTAACATACCTAACATGGTTTGCTATTACATTTACTTAACCCTTTGCACTCCAAGAACTCTGCGTTTTCCGTTCTTTCTACGGAACAGTTATTCACCCTTATGTTCTTTTCCCTAGAATTTGTTTACTTATAGAAAAAAGAAACCTAATCTGTTTTGGATCTGCAAAAGAACGAGTTGAAAAAAAATCGATGTTTTTTTTTTAAACACAAGATCATGTTGTTCTCGTTTATTTTAAAGAACAGAGAACCAAAAGAACGAGTCATGTTGTCTCCTGAGCGGCGCCAACGGAGTGCAAAGGGCTAAAGTAACTTGTAAATAGGCGTACTTTTGTAAAAAAAAAAATCTTATATTTGAGTGCAATGGGGCCCCGATAGTAGGCAGGCTTGTCTTACGTCAAGGTCCTAATCGTGCCCTGCCTACTTTGCAGCTCTAATGCGATGTTATTGCAACAAACTAATCGTGAGATTTTGTGTTAAATTTCCCAGAAAGACTTCTCGCTGATGCTATACTGCAAAGTTCATAACTCGTATTACTCTGTTTTTACATCCGAAATCTACATTTACCTTGCCCTAAATATTTCCAATACAAGTTATAAATCACGGATTATTTATTCGGCTCGGGTAAATTGCTCTGGACGCACTCCAAAATTATCCATGCAAATCGTATCTGTTAATTTTAATAGTTGTAAGCCTCTCCCATTTTAGCCAATAGTTTTAAAATTAATATCTGTTATTTACCTGGTCATGTTGGCATTCGGTGTAACGAGATGTTAGATGTCTCTGCCAAGGCAGCTTGTCAAAGCAACCCCACTTCTCTCGACTTGCTTTATACTAAACTGACCCGTTCACATTCAATCCAAAAACAATGGGATGCATAATTAATGATTAAAGTTGCAGCCAATTTGTCCTTCAATAGTTATAGCCCATTAGTCGGGGTACAAAAACATGCTTTGCCTTTCAGAAGGTCATGCTCGTCTGATTTTTGGATATGTTGTGCATCGACCCTCTAATAAAAAATTAAACTCTCCTAGTTCCTGGATCCTTCTTTCCATAACCTTTTCACATGGGGTCCGTAACAGAAAAGCTGCACCGGCTGTTGGCTGATTCCTAGAAGTGTTGAAGGGGAGAAGATTTCACTTTGTTAGACAGGAACAAGAGTTCTCAAAGCTTCGTAGAAAGATAACTTGCCTTACAATAGGAGGCGTGTAACTGTGACGGAGGGATCGTTAACAATCGTTCCTCAAAGATTCGGAGTAGGGCCATTCAGATAACAAAATACTGACAAGCGCAACTGAAGACGATCTGTAAAAACCATTAATTAGCGAAACGTAACCTGTCCGAACAGGTAATTAATTATATGTTCTTCCCCCATACCATGGTTCGAAAGTGTCCCAAGCCCACCGCTTGTCCTCTATATTCTATGCGACCCATCTATAACGTAAATGTTATCATTGTAATTAAACGAGTTTAATAGAAATTACCTTACGAAGTTTTACACATTTAATAGTACATGTAAACATGGATCATGACTACTCTTGGGGTAAAAGTGGGATAAAATGGTCTGGCAAATGTAGCTGAAATAATTTAATTTTGTTACTACTATAGTAGTATATCTTTTCGCATAACTACTTCTTAACGAATGTTAAATATTTTAATTTATCATTAACTAATTACTGAATTATTAAGATATTGGGAATGGATGAAAAATTATTAGCATGTCTTTGTATTCATTGGAATGTATTGAAAATTTTTTAATACAAACGGAACATTTTCGGATTTAAAAACGGTTCGATTTTCATATATTTAAATTTGTTTAACTATTGCTACTTCTGAAAGTTTCGCAAGAATACACTAAAAAATGTCACTTTAAAAAAAATATATAATTTTTCAAACAAAATATCCCGAAAATTTAAAATGACTTCCTCTTATCGTTACAGATCCTTTTTTTTGTACTGACATATATGAACTGTCTTTTAAAACCAATTAGACCCATTTTCAAAAATTTTACATAAGACGCCAAAAACGACAGATACGTATAATTTTGGATCTAAAATCATGATTTTGAATGCATTTTTAGACTAGATTCAGACACTTTGGAAAAATATTGGTTTGTAATGAAAAGTGCTGAATTGAAATTTTGTGAAAAATATTTGTAAAAAAAATGACTTTGCGATAAATATGGATCTATCTGGCTTTGAAATTAGACGGCTCATATATCCGGACACATTTTTAGTACTTTCTCTTTTTTGTATTTGATTATTTCGAATAACATATTTGAGTTACTTAGTAAGAACTGTGTGAAAAAATTGCTAATTTGCAAAGAAGTTTTGGAAAAATTTCATGTTGGGGAAACAAATATCTTTATTATGCTGAATATTAAAGCAATTACATAAATTCCAAAATATACAAAATACATATGTCAATCTTACGATTAACCAAAATTTGACAATTTGTGCATTTGAATTCAGTTAAATTAAAGTTACAAAGCTGGTGCCACAAAAAAGTTAGATGGATCGTTGCAATACTACAAATCTAAAATTATTGTTTTTTAAGAACTCAGGATTATTGATTTAAATGTTATAATTTAAATTATTAAATTTTACTGCGAATCTAAGCTGTGGAACAGAATGTTATAAGTAAAGATAGCTCCTACGAATCCCACAATGAAATTTCTTCTAATGGTACAATTTTCCAAACTGTTAAGTTCATCTCCTTTTCAACATAAAGAAGGAATTTCTGTTGTGAAAAAGGAGAACCTTTTGCATTTCCTTGTAATAACCACGATTTGACTGCGACTTCAGTTGATGATTCAGCCACTAGAGCTGCTGATGATGCCATCGCCACGAACAAAACAAATTTGCTTATGAAAACGCATGCAATTGGAATAAAACTCATGTACCCAATCTCTTTAATGTGTAAAGCAAGAAACAGTGAGAAATACATTACGCTAGAGTTGTTGATAGTTGTAATGAGCATGGGAAAGCATAGTTTCTCATCGATGAAGACAACGTCGAATTTTATACCTGTATAATCACGCAATAATTTGTCGAAATCACAAACTGCGTCGGAAGAAAGCTGTTTAGAGAAGTATTTTATAACTTCCCTCAAATGTTGGCAAACTGTCATGTAGAACAAGCAAAACGTGTTCATCGGGAAGTCAAAGAAAACAAAAATTGAAAGTTTATAAGAGACCACAAAAATAACGTTGTAATATTCCTCATCAAATTTGAAACCGAATAAAATCCTCTGCATTTCTGATGAATTATTCCTTACAATGACTTTGTAGAGTTGAAAAATAATCTGCGGGGAAATGCAAATAATTGCTAACCAAGTTATCCATGCATTCTGACTTCTTTCAGGGATTCTGTATTTATCCATGAGTTTGAGGATGTTCTTCATATGATTCATCCTTTCATTCATAACCAAGCGAAGTATAACTAAAGTGAATGTCGATACTAAATAAGATATGATCATGGTTTTATTTTTCCTGTAACTACATACCGATACAGACGTCGATATAAATATTACATTAAAGATAAAATTGAAAAGTTTCAATAGAAATTGTTTTCTGCTGTCTACAGAGCCGTTAACTGAGGTAGTTGGTGAACATATTGCAGATAGATTAAAAAGTCGTAGTATATTCTTGTAATGATTTCCCAGATTAGTCGAATACACTTGTAAGTTCTTACACCAACCACGCCTAATTGCTATACGATGAGCATTCTGCCCTTCCATGTCGAAGATGCTTGTTTAGAACATAAAACCAGGCTATCCTACTTGTATATTACTAAACCGTATTAGAGTGGTTGCCGAGTCAACTATACCTGAGCAACGTTATAGAATTCTCTAAAATACACACAAATACAATATGCTAAAGTGATATACGAATAATTTATTCTTAACTCCTGCAAGATGAAAATTATTAGCTTTGTTGAATGAAATTACTGTTTACAGTCATATTAGAATTTTCTTTTGAATGCTCAGTTTGCCACACATACATTTGTTTCTTTTGCATATTGTACTTCGTTTAAGAAATATGATTACGCAGTGCGAGATGGAAATAAAGGCGATTGAAAATTATCTCACAATAGCAGATCGATATGCCAATAAAGAGGGAAGAAGTAATTTCAAAATAACTCTGTAAAGTAAAATATATTTTTTAAACATTTTCATAATCGAATATTGATTTAGAATTCATAGAAAATTTTATACATATATATTTCATACTTCTGAAAGATCGTACTTGATTTCTTGAAAACGTGGCAATGAAATATCGAACGTTTGCAAAATAAAGCACGTTGAATAAAATAAGGTAACTATTCAATGCTAAGAAAGGAAAATAAAATTAATCTAAGCATATTATAATTCATCTTGTTTCTTAAAAGATTTAATAATACTGTTATACTGCGAAAGCCGGAGACGAGAGACGATTGGGAATTGGCATCTTTTCTCCCGCGCGTTGGCGCGCTTGGCACTCTTTCTCCTGAAAACACTTTGGCAACCCCTCATTCGGAAGACTGCGTTCCTACGATTAGGACGTTTTAGCATGGGTCTAGGATGGCCAAACTCACCGTCTCTCCGTTTCCCGGCTCAGAATGACCGGTTGCTTGCATAATCTCTTTATAATAAAATTCGTTTGTTACCAAAAAGCTATACAGTCCATTATAATTATCCAGCGCCGGTACTCTAGAAGTAGTACTTAACAAATACTTTTTTAACTTTCCGGGCGGTTAGAAAAAGTGCAAATTGTTTTTTTTTCAGGAAGTTTACTTTTTATTTCTAATGCATTTATATATGTGTAAACTTAATGAGAATTGCGTTCGAGACGATCTTAATTTGCAGTTTCACGAGTGCGTATTAGTGCATCTGCAGAATCCCTAGTAAATCTGCAGATACACTAGTGCATGTGCGAAATCAAATAATATTCCGCACTGTCACGTATTCGCCCAGTGTATCTGCGGAGTCACTAGTGAGTCTGCAGATACACGGATTTTCGCACTATCTTGGTAACAATAGCTTCTAAAATTCACCCCAACACTTTACATTTGAAGATTATTTCAACGAAGAATATTATTATGAATTTAAAGTGTATGTTTATTTCTAAAAAAAATGGAAATTCAAGGTCCGTACTTTGTAACTCCGCGGACCTCCTAATATCGACCCGTGGACCCACGAAGGTCCGCGGACCACCAATTGGGAACCGCTGAACTAGATTATTCTGATGAACATATGTAATCACTGCATTTTGTGTGATCGCCTTACTATGATTGAAATTTAGAAAGTACATTTTCGCAATTGCAATGAAATTGATGTACAAGAATAATTTATTATTAAATATCAACTTAAAATAAGATAATAATAAGTTAAGAACAACTGACTTTTAAATTTTATATCACAAAATATTTCAATAATTCAGATATTTCATTTAATGTGTCGTGTTTTGTTTTGAATCTCATTTATACCTGTTTCACAATATCTTATTACAATTGATATGAAATCGAAATATAATATGAATAGGAAAGTCTTTACATTGAAATGAAGCATATTTTAATACTAAGTATGAAATAAATATAAGTTTTTATTTCTCAAATATGTTATTTTATATATTTTTTGGATTTATATTATTTCTGATATTATCGAATGTTATGGGAAGTTATAAAATCGGATCCATCTTTAAATATTTAAGTATGTTTCCAATAAAAGTAAGACAACTTCATTCAGTTATTAATCTATATAGATATCAAACTCTGACCAATAAATAATATATGTTTTATGATATCAATAATTCTATTGCATTAAAATTTACGAATAGACCATACAATTTACCGCTGCGACGGAAAATAATAAGCAATATTTATAATTCCGAACAGTAAACAACTTTTCGAAATCACGGTTAAACTCGGATATTTTCTGGAAGTCTCAATCGTAAATCTGCTTGCTTCTACTTTCTACTCGTACTTCTATTTAACTTATAGAAATATTCTACTTACCGTTACTAATATACTATACAATTGAAAACTATACAAGTTTGGTCAAACATACGCAAGTCAAAGGCTTAAGAACATAAATAGTCTTTATCTTGAGCAGCACTAAAATCCGAAGAAAATGGATAAAAATGCCCAGAATCAAATTGGACGCCCTTACAGAATTATATTTGCGTTGTTTCAAATAAGCGCAATTTTCAATATTTCATTTAAGCGTAAAAACGGGTTTCTTCAAAGCATTTCGAGATTATCCACCACATTGTTAACCATTATAGTGTTGGTTTTACAGCTTATTACAACGGCAAAATATTTCATTAACGATTCGCGTACAGACTTGTCCATCGCATATGCCACGTTCAATCTAACGACGTTTGTTCAGCGTTGGAAACTCACCCGAGATCTAAACGCTTTGAAAAAAACTGCCAAACTTTTGAGCAATCTGAACTTTGATGGAAAGTTTGGTAATATTCGCTTCATATATTTGCTTATCAGTTATATATGTTCAAGTCACTTACTCATGTTCGTCTGCATTGTTGCTATTCTACCTTTCAATCAATCGGAAAATTATCCGTACTTACTACTAGCAGTGGTCTACTCTCTGCTTGTTGTGTTACTCATATCATTGCCACAGTGTAGTTATCCTTTACTGTTTGTTACTATCTGCCAGCAGCTGCGAAGTGCCATTGAAGATCGTTCAAGTTACTTGCCCACACTCTCTCCTGCCGACTTTGAAGAACTGCTGCGTTCTTACACACGCTGGAAGACTGTTATTGGAACAATTGATGATCAGTTATCCTTCTTGATGTTTTGCGATGCTGTATACAGCTCAGCAATTATGTATTTTACCATGTCTATAATTCTTTACCCTCCTTTATATTTAGGGATTGGTTATCGAATTACATTGGTTTGCCTGTTCTTGAACACTTTTTTGTGCTTCATCGCGATGACAGCGTCTGCTTCTCTGGTTGCTGAAGCCTCATCTGATTTCATCGCCAAAGCGCATAATTATATTGAATGCTGCTCTGGGTCGGAAATACAGAAAAGAATGTATTACTGTTTAAACGCGGAAATCAGCATGACTGTCTGGAAAATTGCGCCTATCAAAAGAAATTTCATCATGGCATTTATAGGAGCAGTGTTTACTTATGTTGTGTTATTTGATAGTTTGATTAACAGCTAATTGTTTCCTGCGTGCCTGAATATCGTAATAAGTTAATTCTAAATGTCAACAAACATATTCACAAAAAGTATGTTTTATAAATTGTTGTATTGTTTTGTTAGTTTGTTTATGCACATAGTGTATTGCTGTATTTGTGCCTTGGAAATCAAATAAAAATGCATTTGGCAGTTATTGTGTTTTAATTTTTAACGTTATATTATTGACTGAAATTTGTCGTTATGGTGCATTATTTTCATATCAATAACTCATTTTCTGCACACTGAATTCAAGAAATATGAATAAATAAATAATTTTTATAAATGCTACATAATTTATTTTCTAATCTTGCAGCCTATAACTATTTTTTTAAATTGTTTGTGAAAACTTGCATTTCAAATTGTATTTAGTTTTGTCTAATGTGTTAAGTATTACTAAAGATATACGATATCTATGCTCAGAAAATGTGGGCCCTTTCCCAACACTGTGTTAATCCATTTCAAAAATTGCAATAGAAAGTATTAACTTATATTTTGCACTTAAGACCTCGATGATAAAAAAAATAATTTTTAATATTTTTCTGAAATATATATTTTCTAATAAATGTTTAGTCAGTCTAAAAATTCAAAACAATAAAAATAATGTTTAAAAGAATTTGAAAGGCTTTGTCTTGTCCTTTACGTGTGGGTTGGGTCAGGGATAATTGTTAATGGTCCGACCGTCAGACAGTTTAACGCCTCTTATTGTAAGGCAAGTATCCCTTCCACAATGCTTTGAAAACCCCTTGTCCTGCTTTCCTGTGCAGATTCGGAGCCGACAACATCCATAAGATATAAATGTCGGACCCTTCGCACAATTTGTAGATAAAAATAAATAAATAAGAGGGGCTTCAATAAATGCTACATTGTAATTTCTTTTTATAGGCGTAATTTTTCAGACGCTCATATTGACATTCGAATCAAAACTTTAGGATATCCGGCTCTACACTGTTAAAAATGTCAGCTCAACGATGTACCATATTTTGGTGCAAAACAGAGGTTTGCAACAAATGACACCATATTATGGTGGAATCTAAGGTTGAACCAATAATCCTTTATCGGAAAAAAGTGGAGGTTTCACCCATAATTGGTTCAAACTCTTTAACTGCTAAATGGGTACCAGCTGATATTGCAGCTAAATGGGTACAACATTTTGGTGCAAGGTCGTAATAATTTTTAACAGTGTATTTTGTCAATTCCACACGAAAGTGTTTTATATTAAACCCTATGATTTTATAGTTAAACCCTACATATAGGAGCGCGGATAATTACAGACGTTAATAATTTTTATACTAGATTCCATAAATTTGTATTTTAGATTTAAGAAATAAAATTTTTAGTATTCCACACTGAAAGAGTAAAAATATATATGAATATGGCTATGGTTTTAATACGAACGTTTGGTTAAAAAGTTAACCATATTTGAAATGTTGTTTTTGATTCTTAAATAAACACTGAACTAGAAAACCATTAAGAATGAATTAAAAACTTTAACGTTTTAACTTTGACATTTTCAATAATATATAAAGTACTAGCATGCTCTGTACGATAATTATCGCAAGAAAAACCCCGCATACACATTCGTTGTAACTTCTCATAGATGGCACTCAGTTAGAAGAATTCTAACCATAGATGGCAGCACTACCAACGGCTCGTTTAAAAACTGCTTGAAACTAATTATATTTAAACGCATTAAAAAAAAAACGTTAATATTCATCACACAAAATTACGATTCGTCACTGCTTCAGAAAATTCCTTTTTTTTATAACTCACAGGCTAAGATCCTTTGTGTCCATTACGCAAAAGGAATCTTCACTACCAAAATAATATACATGATACCTTATTTAGACGTGCTTTTAAAGTGTAATTAACAGAGTTGTATAATCAAAAAATACAAGCCGCAAAATAATATTTTAATTTTCGATATTTTTATAACATATTCGAAAAAAAATATTTTTGGATGCAATTGCAAACTTTCATAAACTATTACTATCACTATTTACCACACCATCTTTACTTTACATGTTTTTTTAAAATTGATTATAAGCATCTTAATTATTTCATTTATTTACGAACTCTAATTTAGATTATTTTATACATTAAGATAATAAAAAGAAGAATAAAGGAAGAGCTGCTTAAAAACATTTGTCCCAAGTTTACTTATAGTAAATTACTTTTATGTTTGAGTGACATAAACAATAATTAATCTCATTATATCACTATGCAACTTGATATTTATTGCGTGATCTAATTTCGGTTTAATATCTGTATCGACATAATGCCAGAAAAAATAATTTATAATTCGTAGATATTAGGTTGAGTATACAACCAGAAAATTAGATTTACTTTGTCAGAAAGGTTCGCTACTTTATCCTTCTCTAAATTGCATATAACTCTAATCTAAATGGAACTTCTTTACAAAATAACTTTTACTTTGTTCGTAGACAGTCTCATTTAAACATCCTCCATAACATCTTTTAGGAATTTTAGACGTTCCTTCTCGGCATGTGTGATGTTTGTGGCAAGTTCGCTGATAATGATGTTTCACGTTTACAGCAAGGCCTACCTCATCCATTTATCTAACATTACTTCATGTCAAAGCCATTGCAAATGCCATCAAATTATGCTTCGTTACTTTTTATGTAGAAAGATATACGAGAATAAATAGACGAGAATAAAAATCGCGTGTATGTATCGAAACTGTTAGGTGTCTCCATGAATAACAGTGTGCTGTATACGGTATAGCAGTAATATGTTATGCATTTCATACGATAATCCTAATGGAATTACCATTAAATAAATTTGCAGTATTTTTCGTGATGTTAAATCGCAGTGTTAAGTTTGTGCTGGTACAATTTTTAAAGGAAATTTCTATAGATTCCATGAACAACTATAACAAAATACTGCGCTCTTTAAGAACGATTGATTTTCTTGACAGTGAAGTTTCCCACTTCGTGTTATGGGAATTACTTTACTCGTCATCTGTACTGTTTCTTACTGCTTCATTTATTCTTCGTTCGCAAGGTACTGGAAATTGTTTAACTTGTCTTTGTAATCTGTCTTTTTTATGTCAATTGAGGAGTTTACTGTAAAAAGGAGGTACCTCCAATTATTCAAGTTTGCAGAAATCCTTAAAAAACGTTTGAAAATTCAAAATTCAAAGTTGTGTGAAGATATTCTTTTTGATCAATCATCTAAATTGTCCCTGCATATTATGACAGTATTTTCACTCAAAAATATCCCTTCCCGGTGACGTGGCACATGTTGGATTGTTGGACTATACTATACTTCCCTTATATTTTAAACTTTCCCATTAGCTTTGGTTTAAGTAGCAACAAATGAAAAAAGTTAAATCATAGCAAAAAGAATGATTTATTGTGTGTAGTTAAACAACTAAGCACTGACCATCGCCTTCAGACCACACTGTTTGTTTAATATATCATCATGTGTTGCGTCAGTTTTTAATTACTTAAGAAATTTTAATATGTACAACCTTACAATTTACAAAGCCTCTACTAAAAAAAGTTAATTTGTTTATTTCTGATCAGAACAGAGGGAGGAATATTTGAATTACGAAATAATTTAGCACTTGTCTTGCAAAATGTATGAAACAACCTTATTATTCAACAATTATATCCTACTGAAAAAAGCAACCAGAGCAATCATATTTTTGTGAGCATGGCTGTCAATAATATTTCACATCATTCTAAATTCAATAGTATTGAATGTAATTATAGCAGAAGGTATATTTTTTCCAGATATGATAGAACTTTTGAAAATATATTTTCGCTAAGCAATCATTACATTTTGGGTAATCGCCTTAATATGAAAAAAATTTAGGAAATATATCTTTGTGATTGCAATGGAGTTGATGTAGTAGAATTATTTATATATTATTAAATTTTGATCAAAGATTATAATAAAAAAATAACTTAAAAACAAGGTGAAATTTAAGTACAATACAATAATTAAATGCAATAATACATATATTATTTCATACACATTTCATACAGAGTCTTTTAATGCTTAATATTTCATTTTGCTGTTACGTATAAATTTTAAATAATTGTTGTAAAATCGAAATATAATATAATGTAATGTATATTTAGATGCTATTTTAAATGTATATGAAACATCAATTTTATTATTTAATTTTCTATAAATTGTTTTCGGATTGAAATTGAACGTCAGTAAATTGAGACTTCTATAAATAATTAAGTACATTATCCATAAAAGAAAGAAAACATCAGTTCTAATATAGTTAGATAATCTGATCAATATATAACATAATTTTAAGATACATTATCATTTCTATTATATTTCAAGTGCATTATTCAATAGTTTTATAAATCGAGTATAAAATTTATCTAATACGATTCAGCAGAATAAATTATTTTTTCAATTTGTAGTGAAAAAACTTTTCGAATATAAACTTTAAGTAATAATAGAATTATATTACTTCAGATTCTACTTGATATGCTTCTGTCTCAGTTTTTAAGAAAAGTTGAAATATTCTACAAAGTAACGGTTATCTCTATATCTGAATTTCGAAAATCAATCCGACATTGGTTTGCCACGTCCTCAAAAGAAAGAGAATACGAACTTTCTAAATTTTAAATATTTAAAACCAGTACAAATGAATAAAAAAGTAAAGAACCAAATATTAGCATTGTATTCATAATGTTTCAAATCAGTGCCATTTCCAATATTTCATTTAAATATACACGAGGGTTTTGACAAAACATTTTGAAGCTGTTGATTGCATTTTTAAGAATTTCAGTGCTTTTCTTTCAGATTATTACAACGGCAAATTATCTTTTTTTTTTTAAATCTGTAGGTTTTTAAAAAAAAGTTTCATTCTTAAGTAAACCTAAATAACCGCGATCACCCCCCCCCCCTCTCAATAATCTGGAAACCCTGAAAGAATTTCAACTTCTTAAAACCCCGAGTTGAGAAAATTTATGCGTGAAGAAAAGTAATATTATTAACAAATGAAAGCTAGTCAAGATTATAAATTGCCCAACTTGCAAGGTTACATTTAAATTAGACCTCAGAACGGACGCTGCTTTGGAATGTGGGTGCAACAAATCAATGCTTGTGAGGGAACTGATTAATATTACCTAAAATATATATAAAAAGGATGAAAAATGTCGATAAGTTGGAACTGGGAATTTTCAGCACTGTTGAGTTGGGAATTTCGAATAGTTGAGTTGAGGATTTTGAATTGTTAATTTGGGAAATTTCTTGTTTTAACTCCCCCCCCCCCCCCCCCCAAGAAAAATTATTCTTTTTGTAGTGGCAATGCTTCTATATAGCATAGAAACCTATTTTTTTAAAACGACCCAGCAAAAAAAGTCAGCATAAAACCTTCATCAAAATTTTGAAATTGAAGTTTTTATGCAGGAAAACTGCAGTTTTTTTTTTAAGCTTTATAAAATTTAAGGTTTTTGTTTCAATGTTCTTCAAAAAAACTGCAAAAAACCTTCAATTTTTAATCATGAAGGGAAAATGCAGATATTTTACAGGTTTTATGCAGGAAAAATTAAAAACTTCAAAAAAACTGCAGTTTTTTGTTTCAATATCCTTTATAAAACCTTCAATTTGACAATTTTGATGAAGGTTTCATGCTGACTTTTTTTGCTGGGGATTGTCTCTCACGAATGACAATTGGTTTCGTAGGAAAAAGAAACTCTATTAACTTTGTGTCGTAAAAATCAATATTTGCAATTTATTGCTACATAGATTAATAAATATAATTTGCACACTAAACACACACTATATTTGCAAATTTTGAAGTGTGGGAAAAATGAGATTGTAGTATCATATCTCGTGTGACATAAAGAATAAATAACTTTCAATTTAAGTTGATGGATAATTAGGCCTAATAACTTATCTTTGTCACGTGAATCGCTTGTCTGATAAGTTCGATTTATAGCGTGATATAATTTCATGTTTAAGTGTTATATATACCAGATATAATCGATGTAACATGGTAAATTGCAATTTTACTTTCAAGGTAGCCGGTCGACTGTCGAGATGAGTCTGTCTTACAAAATAATTTTCGCTTTGTTCGGAGTTAGCTTTATTTTACCAACATCCAACGATGGCAAGTTAAGGTGCTCTTTCTCAGAATGTCTGGGATTTCTGGTAAATACCCTGATAATGATGTTTTACGTTTACAGCAAGGTGTTGCGCGTCTATTTAATCCCTCTACTCCATTTATTAAACTCATTACCGAGCCTGGTTTTAGCAGAGGTCATTGCAAGCGCCATTATCTTCACGCATCGTTACTATCTATGTAAGAAGCTCAATAAATTCAAGAAAATTGCAAAGTTAATGAGCAGTTTCGAAATTCAAGAAGAAAGAAGATTGTTCTTATACATATGGATTGCACTCAGTACACTAAGCTACGTTCTGAAATGTGTGGCTATGGTAACGATGAAGGAAAATAGCTTGTATGTATCCAAATTTTTAGGTGTTTCGACGGAAAAAAGTGTGTTGTTCCAAATAGCTGTCGTATTTCACGCAATTCATTCAACAATCCTAATGGAATTGCCAATTAACACATTTGCAGCGTTCTTCGCGATTGTAAGCCACAATGTGGCATGTGTATTGAAAGATTTTTCATTGGGCATGCGTTCGAATTATGGGGATAACTACCAGAAACTGCTGCGCTCTTTCAATTCGCTTAAAAGAACTATTGATTTCCTTGACGGCGAACTTTCCTTCTTTGTATTATGTGAAATACTTTACCTGTCATCTTTGCTGTTTTTTACTTTCACGTTTGTTCTTCGTTCAGAAACATATGCGAGTTATTTTACTTACCTTTACAGCATTTCGTTCTTATGTCAGTTGGTTAACGTATTAGTGATATTCGCTGTCATGACAACTTCTGCCTGCTCGGTTTCAGAAACGTATGCCGAGATATGGACAAAAACTAAAACGTTAATTGTGAACTCTGAAATTAATTCTGTATTACGAAAACAAAATTGCTTTCTTTTTATTGATAAGGAAGCACATTTCACATTGTGGAAAATTATGCCTATTAATAGAAACTTTGTATTAGGCACTTTAGGTGCGATTATCACTTACGTAATGCTCTTCGACAATTTTGTTTCTGTCAAACAAAGGTTTAAGTAAAGGGCGACAAATAATAAAGGAGTTCTATAATTTTATTAGTCCTAAGAAAATATAATTGTGTTCTAATAAGTTTTCTGCTGTTATGTTGTGCTATCAATACATGTATAATTCAGTATATAAATATATCATAAAATATTAGTGGTATTAATACTTGTATGATCAATGCTTGTATAATTCAGTATATAAATATTATAAAGTATTAGTGGTATTTTTAATATTATCTTCTCCATAAAAAATAATTACTTTTGAAACAAGGAGTGTAGTTTTAAAATTTGACGAAAAAAAAAATCACATTTATTCATAGAAAACAGCTTACATGGCCATCGCCGCAAGTTCTGGAACTGTACTTCTCAAACATTGTATAATTTAATTGATTTTTTTAAAAATAGTTTAATTGCAGTGTTGGCAAACTATTTAGTTTTTAAAATATGAAAACTTTTATGACACTGTTGCAAATTAGCATACATCGGATGAAGTAAATTATGATGATAGATGAATAGTTTCAACAAATTAATATGCAAAATAGCACACCCTTGCAATATTTATCGTATGAACAACCCCCCCCCCCCCCAAAAAAAAAAAAAAAAAAGTTTAACAGTCTGTTCATGGAAGGCAGCAGTATCAATGGCTTGTATAAAAAACACTTTAAAATGAATTATTTTAAACACACTTCAAAATGAATTATTTTTAACACACTTCAAAATGAATTATTTTAAACACAATTGAAACACAATTTAAAACAACTGAAAACATTATGAGATACTTCAAAATGAATTATTTTAAACACAATTGAAATACAATTTAAAACAATTGAAAACATTATGATATGAAAGTACAATTAGTCATTGGTCTATGAAATTATCTTTCTTTTGAAACCTCATTTGTTAAGATTCGTTGCGTCTAAGGAACGTAAAAGGGATCTTTATTAGAGAAATAATATATATGATAGTATGACTAAACAAATTAAGAAAGTTAAGAAGCTGTTTAAAATTTAATTGAAAAATTCGACAATGCGACAATAAAATAAATATTCGAAATAATTAGATTTTTTCACTTTTTTATTTAATTCTTTATGACTGCCATAAAGAGTTAAATAAAAAAGTGAAAAAATCTAATTATTTCGAATATTTATTTTGTTTATGTGCAACACTAGATCTGTCGTCGTCTTTTCAGAAATTGTTGCCACTAAAATATTAAAATCTATTATATTTAATAAAATAAAAGTGTGTTTGTTACCAAAAAACTCCAAAATGACTCGACAGAATACTATAAGCATGTGTAATTTTTTTAACTCATGTGGTAGAATATTTCGGAACTATGTTTTTGAACGCTGCAACCCTAAAAAGTTGCACAAAGTTAAAAAAAAAATTAATTAAATTTGTTCACGGTTTGATACTTCAGTGGCAACATGTGAAGGCAAGTATATTTATATTTCAATGATTTTGTTCTTTAATAACCCTTTAGTACATTTCGAGAATATATTATCGTAAAAGTTTTAATTTAAAATCTACAAAATTACATTTTACTTCTTCTATACAATTTTAGTCAAAATTTATTTTTTTGATCTTGATCCAGAAAGTGTAACTGTTAAAAAAATGCAAATTATTAAAAGTGTCAATAAAAAAACTTACAAATTTATTTACAAAATACTTCTCAAAATACCTCCTTTCAAGAAAATAGATATGTAGCTCCAAAAGTGTTAATATATTTATATAAGTTTTATAATTAAAGAATCATGTACGAACGAAGTTTAAATGTATAAATTCCGTTTCTATGTAAATAAAAAATTAAAAAAAAAATTATATATATATTATTTTTTGGGTCAATATCTAGAAAGCGTACATTTAAAAGATGCAAAAGAAATAAAAATTGTATAAAAAATCAACTATAAAAAAATCAACTAAATTTCATTTACATTTCTTAAATAAACTTTCAAGAAAAGTGTATGTTATTTTATAGTTTATTGAATATTCACATAATTTTTATGTACTGTTACTAAAATATCGTAAAGGAGTAAACACATTAATATAGTAAACCTATTTCTAGTTCTTATCTTACGAACACATGTTGATTTAGGGTTAAATAACTGAAATTTAATCAATGTATTATAAATACAATCGTAAAAAATAAACATACATTTATTTCTGTTTCAATTGAACTATATTAGCAAATTAGTTTCAACATTTCGAGAGAAAAAGAGAAATCAAATTGAAATTAAAATATAAAGTATTAAAATTTTCTTTGTAACTTTAGAATTGCTACTTTTACGTAAACTATTTTAGTTGTCATTTTGTGTGCATGTGCAGTTTACTTGGGTATTTTTAATTAAATTTTTTGAATAGAAGATAGGTTAAAGAACAACAAATTTCAATCATGAAAGTATAAAGCAATTGAGAATGCCAATCAATACATTCTTTTACGTCTTCAATACATATGTAACGAACAAAATATGCAATTTTTAATTCTTTTGATACGGTAATATAACATAGAGAAGCTGCTGTTACCTAGGATTTTTATGCCATTAAATCATGGCCAACTGAAAGTATTAATATTAATATATGCTGATTTTTAAACATGAATTAATTATAAACATTGTTGATATAGTGTCCAAGTGTTTCTTTATTTAGAAGCAAAACTGCGCTTCTATATGTTTAGAAACAGTATTTTAAATTGAAAATAAACAGTATTCTTTTTATTTTATTATCATTTAATATACATCTAGCTGCTATTGCTAGACAGATTTGATCGATTATTAAATTGTGTTTAAATTAGTAGTCTCAACAGGAACAAGACCCACTACAAGTTATTTGATTGGATGCCAATGCAAAATGTATTGGTAATGTAATTAAAATGTATTGGTAATGTCGACCTTATTTGGAAAGAGCACAGAAATGTCGACCTTTTTCCTTTCCTGGTTAACCTAAATCTTCAATTAAATTTACGCGAAAATAATTGGGCATGCGATTTTATCAATCCCAGTTTGGTTCGAACACAAATTTATTGGAAACTAAATTAATCTGAAATTCAGATGATTTGGTAAAAAAAAAAAAAGCTAGAGTCCACAAGGAGATCAAGAAATAATAACTCAAAGTACATTATAGTTTTTTTAGCATATAAAATATGGTCATGTTCAAATTTAACACTTTAATATGTAAATATGAAAATAAATCAAAAATAAAAAGTTATTTTTCACTCTGATTGGAGCTATTTATAACAAAGTGAAATTTATTGAATTGTTTTTAAATGCAAAAAAAAACTTTATACAAAACATACACGTATAGTTCTTTAACTCAAAACATAGCTTCAAGACGTAACGGACAGTAATAGTCTTTTACAATAATTTCAAAAAGCCAGACACCAGTTTCTAATTTTCTAAAATTGCTTATATTAATAAAAATAATTTTACAATAGAAAAGTCCAGAATTAAAACAATAAGTGCCCACTTTTTGTTGATATCAAGGTCGCTGCTCCTTGCTAGATTGTTGTATTTACTTTCATTGCATCAAGTTATGAAACAGAAAAAATGATGACAGCACATTAAAAAAATTTAAAGGTTCAGATGAGACGTGAAACTGTTTGAGACATGGTTATATTATTTTTGAACAATTTCTCCATGCACCATCATCATTCTATCCCAGGACATTTCATACAAAAGAGCAATTCAATTTATTTAAATATGTTATTATAATATATTCTTAAAGTAGTAACGAAAACGTTCCAAGCTTTTTTCAAATCTTCATACTAAAAGTAAGAACGTCAATAATATCATTCAATTCCCTACAGATTTATCCTTTGTTTTATAGAAAAGTATATGCTTTTACCGTACTTGACCGAATCTTACATTCCATACGTTTGTATATGATATTCAATGTTAATTTAAATACCCGCAAGACAGTAATAGGCTTTTGTTCGTCTGTAAATATTTGACATGGCATTCCAGTCTATGTCTATAATTCGATAACCAATACATTCACACGCAATCATCAGTACAATGGTAACCAGGAATCAATTTCTATTATCACAATCTTCCAAGAACGAACAGTCCAATGAACGTGTGTTCCATTTAATGAGAGCTATGACATCATTCGACCATATAGCATATTGCAAAGAAATCAGTGCAATGTTCACTTGCACTACGCTGTGAAAAAAAGGTACTTAAAAATGAGTACCTGAACGTACTCGTTTTTCTTTGAGTACAAATGCATTGTAAATGAGCGATGACTTATTCAAATTTAAGTAAATGTACTTTCTCAAAAATGAGCAGTGTGATTTATGATTGCTAATATCAGCTTTTGTTCAAGACACTATATCATTGTACTCATTTTTGCAGTACATGCTTTTACAAAATTGAAACATTTATTCGCATCCATGATAAGCATCGAATGTACTCAAAAATAAATTATTTTAATTATTTTTGAGTGCCTATTTTTAACAGTGTTTTATTTATTTAATAAGTGGTATTTAAATCATTAGACCATATGACATATTGGAAGGAAATTAGTGCGGTGTACACTTCCACTACATGACACTCACTCTTTATTCTATTGTCTATTATAAATCTTTATTCTATTATAAGTCTTAAAGCTTAAAGTTAGCAAAAAAGGTTGTCTCAAAATTTATTACCAATATTCACGAAATGTAACTATCACAACAGATCTCATTTAACTATAGACTATTATAGGTTCTTAGTTTACTTTAAAATGTTCATTAAACATTGAACGTTATTTTATTTTAGTATTCATAAAATTATCAAATAACATTATATACGTGATGAATACCCCCATGGTACTCACGATAAAACTTCTGTTAATCGGAACAATTTTCCAAACCGTAAAATGCACCTCTTTTTCGATGCAAAACAATAGTTTTTCTTTTCTAAACATGAAATCCGCATCAGAATTAACAATTAAAGTTTTCATTTTAGTCCATATATTAGCGTACGCTTCGGAAACCAGAGAAGCAGATACAGTCATAACGAAATATATCACTATACTGTTTAAGAAATGGCAATGAAAAGAAATGCGGTCAGTGCAAACAAAGCAATTTACAAACTCGTCCGAGTGAAGTAGTCCCGATACAGTAAAAAACAACCCTGAGGATGTATAAAAAAGTTCGCACAATACAAAGAATGACAGTTCTTCATCAATAAATCCTATAATGTTTTTAACGTTATTATAATAACGCATAAGATTTTGACAGTTGACATCAGAAGCATGAGATAAATTACTCGAAATCTCTTTCAATACATACCGCATATGAAAGCACACTGTGACGTAGAATACAGCGAAGGTGTTTAGTGGTAAAATCATAAATATTGTCGAATAAAATGAATAGAAGACAATAAATGTTTTTTGGAATACAATCTCTACCACTGAAATGTTCAAAGAATTGATAATGTCTTCTTTGTCTCTTTGCAAGATGCGAATAATCTCTACGAATATAATAACATGACTTAATGTGCTGAATGCAATCCAAAGATACAAACTGATCTTGATTGTTCGATTTCCTTTCATTTCAAAGCTGCTCATGAAGTTTGCAATGTCCTTCAGGGAATTGAGTCTTCTGCCCAAACAGTAGCGATGCACGAGGATTATGGCATTTCCAATGACGTCCGCCAAAAGCATTGCCGCCGGAATTTGGGATGCTGCGAAATTTTGAATTGTGTCATAAACGAAATATACAAGTATCAGAGTACTGATTATAAATACTGAAAGCTTGGAGAATGGAAATCTGAAATCCCTACTGATTGGAAAAGAGAAAGGGAAAATAAAGCTTACGTTAAACAGGATAAAAACTATTTTATACTGCAAATTCATTTTCTTGGAATTACGCATCAGTGGCATCAACATAGAGACAAACTTTTGATAAACCTTGAAAATCACATATTTAAATATATAAAGTTCACACAGACACTTTCATATAAAAAAATGTGCTTATATGCTGACTCAGGATTATTTGAAGAAAAAATAACCAAAATAAGGATGTCTTTTTAGAAATGGCAGTGTCTGTTCTCCATTTAATTCAGTTTGAAATATCTCAGAAATATGGAATACAGTTTATTAATCATAGCCAAAACCCATCGTTGTTATCACTCATATACTATTATTCCATTTAAAAATCTGACGGAGATTTGATTGATAGTATAAAAGTCCAAAAGAATATATTATAACGTTTAAATAATTCATTGCCATTTTTCAAAAGGATACAGCGCAATTTTTTTTTAGGTATATTAGAAATACACAGGATATAAGAAAATAATTAAAATTTCATCTTCAATCTATAGTCAGTACATTTTGAATACAGCTGTTATACGAATTTACAATGGTGCAATGTTTTGAAAAGCTTTGCTAGTTAGTTGTATTTTTTCAAATCCATCATATTTTAGATCCACATTTAATATAATTTATTGTAGTTTTAGAATTTAAATTTTTGGGATTTTTATGAACAAAATTTCTATTTAGATTAGGTAAATTGGTTATTATGCTTTAAAGAAAATATTTTTTTATAACTAAGAAATAATAGTTAAATTTTATTTTAAATTGTTTAGGTAAATTGGTTATTATGCTTTAAAGAAAATATTTTTTTATAACTAAGAAATAATTGTTAAATTTTATTTTAAATTTATCAAATAAAATTTTAATTATATATTATTATTTTAACATCTTTCGTTGTTCAATTGTGACATATATGACAAACGACATACATTTTAAATTATTTTATGTGTGATGCATCACAGTCAGTAATTATACTCACAGTTTAAGCTTTTAATAATACTTAAACTCTGTAATTACAAGTCGAAACACGTATTTTTTCAGTACATTTTTCTAGCATCATTTACTAGATGATAGGGATCTACATTAACATATTTTTAAGTAGCTTCTGCCAAAGTTTATCATTTGCATTTAAATTAAATTTTAAATAGTCATCATTTATTCATATAAAAGAAAATATCCATCATCAATTAAGTTCAAAATTAATCATTGCATAGCTAACATATCACTTATTTTCTTATATCTACTCTCCTCACTCCCCCCCCCCCCCCCCCTTGTCACATTACTCTATAGTCTCCTATAGCAATTTACTAGTTCGGAAATCGGAGATGAACCTTTCGGTGCGTCCTTGCCTATTCATCGAAGTTAGCCTAATAGAAGAACTTTATATTGGGGCCTCCGTGGCCCAGTGGATAAAGGTGTCATCTGGGAATCAGAGGATTCCTGGTTCGATCCTGTGCGACGGACTTGACAAGGAAAAGTAAAAAAGTAGTGATCTTGTGATCGAAGGGTTGCCAGCTTCGCTACAAAATACTAGAAAAGTCGTTCAGAACATCCACAAAAATTAACGACGGCGTGTATACGGGACTAGTGCACGATAAATCTGATCGGTATCCAAAGTCCCGATGTCTATTAAAGGCGGTGGGTGCCATTTCAGGTGTTTCCTCGTTATCTGACCATGGTTCTAAAATAACGAGATGAATGTGTGTGTGAATGTGTATGTGTCTATAATAAGTCTCAGTACGAGGACAGAAATAGGTAGACGGAAACTGTATAAACCAACCAAACCAAATTTATATTCAATATAGTTTCATCAAACAACTTTACTTTATATCAATCAATGTTATATTCAATAATTATATTCTGATAAAAAAACGAAAACAACCAAAGTAATCGTATTTTTGTGGGCATAGCTTTCAGTAATATCATGTAAAAGTCGTGAATATAAAAATAGATTTTGGTATTTAAAAAAAAATACTGAAATAATATTAATAAATCTGGATTTTGATAAAGTTTATTTTTCACAGTTCACAGAGAGTCATATGTGATGGCTACGCTGACAAGGAAAAATCGCGCAGCTTTTACTGCGCAAAGTGACCACGAGCAACGCCGGGTCATATTGCTAGTACTTTTATATAAATCAAAATATTTTGAAATAATAATTTCTGAATTTAATTTCAATAAAATTATTCTGAAGTGAAACATTTCAAATAAGCTACATAGAGGTATAAATATAGAAACCCTAAGTTTACTTTTAAGAGGACCCATTCCGACACTATAACACTGTTCTACTTCGTAACAAATAGCACTGTTGGCATAAATGTAATAGCGTTGGATAGGAAATTAGGCACCGACGCTTTTAAGATCTTGAAACAAATCAATGTTTTGGACATGCATTGATACCCGTGGCGTCAGACGATTATTTTCCTCCTTCGGTTGGCGAGGTTGGTCATTAGGTTTTAGTTAACGACCTATTCCTATAATCTGCTGCCTAATAAATGTGGTTTGCAATGAAAAACCGAAATAATAAAAGACAGTCAGTATTGTTGAAAAATATTTTTGGTCGCCAAGGTGATTTTTAACAATAATGTAATGACGGGAAGATCTACATGTAAATTTCTCATAGGAATAATGTATAGGAAAATGGAAAAAGTTCTATAACTTTTAAACGGTTGCAGATATCCACACAAGTGCAGAATTTAAACTGGTAACATATTGTTAAAATGGTGAAAGTTTCATAGAAATCCGTGCTCTAGGTTTTGAGTTTAATCCGGACAAACAGACAGACAGACAGACGGGCAGACAGAAGGACGGACAAACATACAGACAAACAAAAATTTAATGTGATTTTCTGAATCAGTGTATCCTAATTCGTGAAGAAAACTCAAAATGAGTGGTTTTGTTCGATTCCACAGACAGACACTCCATTCTTATATATATGTATTGATTAATGTTTTTTTATATTAAACTAAAAATATTTATTTTATTTTATTTACTATAAATGACATTCGTATCGAACTTTAATAAATTACGCCTTCTATAAATAATTAAGTACTTTATCAATAAAAGTAATTTTACTAATCGGAGTACTAATCTTGTTATCTATCAAACTTTTTATCAATAAATAACAACTTTAAGAATCATTCTCAATTCTATTATATTTCAATTGTATTATTAAATTGTTTTATAAATCAAGTATAAACTTTATCTAATACGACTGAATATAATAAGTTATATTTTCGATTCGATTCGAAACAGTAAAAATAAAAACTTTTAAAAAGAAAACTTCAAATGGTACAGATTGATAACCTCGGACTCTCTCCCTTTCGACGCTCTATTTTCTCTAAAGATGAAATATTTTGTGAACTAGAATCATTATATTTATACCTGAAGTTTAAAAATCAGTTAAATATTGGCTTACGACGTTCTCAAATTAGAGAACAGGAACTTTCTAAATTTTAAGAAATATTCAAAACCCGCTCAAATGAATGAACAAGTAAAAAATCAAGTTTTAAAGCCTTACAGAATTGTATTTGCAATGCTTCAAATCAGTGCCATTTTCAATATTTCATTTAAATGTAAACGAGGATTTCGACAAAACATTTCGAGGCTGTTCACTTCATTATTAAGCATTTCAGTGCTTCTCTTGCAGTTTATTACAACGTCAAATTATATTTTTGTTCAATCCCACACTGACTTGTCGATTGCATTTACCGTATTCAAGCTTACAATTATTGTACATCGTTGGAAGCTTATCCGAAATCTGGCTCGATTGAAAAAAACAACCTCGATTTTAAGCAAATCAAAATTCGATAGCAAGTTTGAGAATGTTCGATGGATATACTTGTTGGGAAGTATTATATGTGTAACTAACTTACTAATCGTTATCTGCAGTCTAGCTGAATTAGTTTTTCAGAACGAATTTTTTAGTAATTTATTAATTAACAATCCCCTATATTTAATTATTGGATTTATCTATTCCCTGCTTGCAGTTTTGTTAGAATTAATACCAAAGAATAGTTTTGCATTGTTTTATGTTATTATCTGCATGCAACTGCGAAGCACAATTGTAAATCTTTCAAAATCCTTGACCACTTGTCAGTCTCATGCCGACTTTAAAGAAGTAATGCGATCTTACACAACCTTGAAGAGTAGTATTGAAACAATTGATGATCAACTGTCCTTTTTGATGCTATGCGATGCTGTATACAGTTCCTCAATTATGTTTTTAACGATGACTGTTTTTCTTCATTTCCCTCTTGATTTTACAACTGAATATCAAATTATAATGATTTGTCTGTTCTTAAATACTTTTTCATGCTTCATCGCGATGACCGCGTCGGCTTCAACGGTAGCTGACGCCTCATCTGAATTCATCGCCAAAGCCCAGGATTATATTGAACTGTCTCGTGGGTGGGATCCTGCTATACGAAACAAAGTCTATTTCTGTTTGAACTTTGAAGTCAGCTTGACTGTCTGGAAAATTGTGCCCCTCAAGAGGAATTTCATCTTGGCATTTATGGGAGCTGTGGTTACTTATGTTGTGTTATTTGATGGCTTGATTATCAGATAACTTTTTGTCTGTCATATGTCCATTTTATCATATGTGACAAAAGTGTATTTTTTTTAACTCATAAGAAAAATTGTGATTACGAAGAGGGATCTTAATTTGGGAATTTATATGAATGGTGTTTACTGATGTTGTATTATTTTATAGCGTAATTGGGCTCTTTAGTTTCAAGATACCCTATAGATCCAAAATCGTACTTTCGGATTTAAACGCATGATTTTGAATGCATTTTCGAATATACTTATGGTCATCTTTTCAAGGTGATGTAGTGCATTGAAAACTAGTAAACATTATTAAAAAAAAAGATTTTTTGAAAATGTGGATCTATCTGGTTTTGAAACTAGAAGTTACAATTATTAAATAATGTTCGATCTTTCATATGGCCATCATATAATGTGTGGCCAACCTGTTCATTTGTTTGAACTCGAAAGTCATCTAGACTGGCTGGAAAATTTTATATGTCAATAAGAAAATCATCTTTGCATTTATGAAAGCTGTGTTGACATTAAATGTGTTTTATAAAAGCTTGATTGTCATATAATTTTTGGCTTTGTACGCCATCTTATATTGTGTTAATGTAATATCCGTTGGATTTGTGATTTGAGCACTAATGCTATTTCGAAATATTAGCAGTTTCCCTGTTATTTTGTATGTTTTGCTTAATTACGATTATTTTGAATGGGCTATGTGCCCAGATTATTCATAAAAAGGGAAAATAAGTTGCTGATTGTTTGAACCCTATAAGGAATTATCCTCTTTTTTAACAAACTGAAAAACGCGCCAAGAAATCCTCCAAAGCACGCCAAGAAATCCGCCAAAGCGCGCCAAAAGGAAAGATGTTATTAATTCGACTGTTATTTTTTTTTATGTATGTTCGTGCAAGATTATTGTTTTAACTCAGATATCTGGAACATTTTATTTTGTTGAATAAGGCATGTCTCGCTTGGGAACCTTTGAAAAAAATATCCGGTTATCTGCCAATTAAGTATTCGGAATTCTCAATTAACCGGACCATTAAAAAAAAATTATCTATAATATTTTCCGATTTTGAAAATTCTTTTTTTGTTAAATAGAGAAAAATTCACTTTTACAAATTTCTTTTTAAAAAAGATCGTTTATCTGGCTGTTATTATATCCAGAAATATCAATTAAACAGACTTTTCTTTTTTTAACAATTTCTCTAATTTCAAGACATTTTCACTGTTGAATAAAAATTGTACAGCAATGACATTTCGTCCCCCCCCCCCCGGCATTTATTAGCATAAATAGAGATTCTTTTACAATATGCATTGTAGAGACAATATAGTTTAGTTTAACCGGCATTATTTTAACCGGATCCGAGATGTGGAAAAATGTGAGCAACGACGGGATTTTCTTTGTGAATGATAGTAGGGGCAAAACACACCGCTGAATAAAACACTTTAAAAAAAAAAATCTTTTACAAAAAAAAAAAAAAGAAAAAAAAAAAGGAAAACGGAATACAAAAAAACACGTTAAAAAAGTACAAAATAATTTTTAATTTTATGAAAATTAGAAGTTGGTGCCAATTTACAAAAAAAAACCCCTATATTTTAGCGCCGAAAAAAAAAAGTTGTAATAAGTATAAAATTGATATTAAATTCATATCAATTTAATGCTTATTATATAATAGGATTAACAATTTCTTTAAATTGTTCGTAAAATTAAAAGTTATTTTTAAATTTTTTTCTCACAGTCAGTTTCCCATTTTTTTTAAAGATTATTTTATTAACATTTAAATTTTCACAGAACAATCTGTAGATTTATATATTTTATGGTATCAAGCAATTACGTGAGGAGGTCTTACGTATATTATGTAAGTTTTCACTTTTTCTTTTTTTATCTATTATATATTAGCGTAAAAAATGTATTTATTTAATAAAAAGTCTACTAAGATCTCCTTGGAATGATATACTTAATAAGTATTTGTTGATTTGTAATTCATCATGGGCAATTATAATAGTTTTTGTTCTTTGAATTTTTTAAATATATGTTTATCTGAATATATGCTTTTTAAAAAATACAAACACGAGTACATATTTAATTTCCTTAAATTATTATAATATGTTTTTATAACAATTCATATTCTAAATTGGAGAAAACGATAAAAAATATTTTATAACAAAAAATGCGTTTAAGAATCCTTGTAAACAAGTATTATTTTTTATATCACTCAAAGTGTTAAAGTGTTTTCTAAAAACTGTTGATTAATTATTCATAGAAATTTTACTTGCATTATGTATGTATTGGATGTCTAACCTAAAATTAAATGTTCGTCACGAAAATATTATTTATGTAGAAAAGGCGTGATTAAATTATTAATTACTTGATAATTGATTAAGTACGATTACTTAAATTTCAGCATGTCATCGCTGATTGACGATGCAATTGTACTAAAAAAAACCGAGTACGTTCAGATACTCATTTTCAAGCAACTTTTGAAAGTGTATACCCCCCCCCCCCCTGCCCCCCAACACACCACACATTTTACATTACCCTATAGTCTCCTACAGTAAATTACTAGTTCTGAAATCGGAGATGAATCTTTCTGTATTTCAACGCGAAACATCCTTGCCTATTCATCGAAGTTAGCCAAGTAGAAGAACTTTATATTCAATATACTTTCATCAATCAAATTTACTTAATGTCAATCAACATTATATTCAATAAGATAAAAACTCGTCTTATAGAGCATTGCGTTAAGAATATTAAAATACAAATGCAACGTTAAAATACGCAATAAAAGTCCGTAATAATCCGGACATGTTTCGGGAGATACATCACCCTTCATCAGCGGAAAATGTAAAGTCTGTGTGTAATGAAATATAAATAAACCCAAAGAAATCTAAAATGTTGCCAAAGACTAAAAAACTAACTAAAAACTATTACAAACGGTTGGAGTTAACTATTGTGTGCCAACAAGCGGGAAACATTGGGACCGCAAACGTTTCATTGACAACCGAATCAATATTACTAAAAATATGAAACGCCTCCAGGAAGTCAAGTTCAAATGGAGATTTAGGTTTGCAAATTAAATGTGAGTTAGAAAAATTAAATATATGACCATGTTCCCAAGAGATTTATTATTCAATAATTATATCCGGATTATATTCAATAATTATATTTTGATAAAAAGAAAGAAAGCAACCAAAGTAATCATAGTTTTGTTTGGCATGGCTTTCAGTCATATTTCAAACCATTATAAATCGGCATTCAATGTAATTATAGCGGAACGTATATTTCTTCTGAAAAGAGTTAACTCTTGAAAATATGTTTTCGCTCTGCAATCCTTACATTTCGGGTAATCGCCTTAATTTGATCGAAAATTTAGAAAATATATTTTCGTAATTGCAATGAAATCGATCTAGTAGAATTATTTTTTTAATGTCAATATAAAATTATAAAAAAAACACATAATAAGTTCGAAACAAGGGGAAATTGAAAAACAATACAAAAGATAAAATGCAATAATACATGTACTATTTCATACAATGACTCTATGTACTATTTCATACAATGGCAGACAGATCATTACACTTTTTAATTACTTTGAAACAATTTTAAATAACATCATGTTTGCAAATACTTTTATTACATTACTTTTTACAATTCTGGTTTGCTTACTAATTGTATAATACTTTTTTTTACTTATATAATTTTCAGTTTTAAACTAATTAGATAAAAATTACTACTTCAAAGAAATTTCAACTATCTATTTAACTTTATTCTATTTCAATACACAAAAGATATATTTAAATTCGAGCATTTCTAAAAACTACCCAAAATAATATATACAAAGAGTATATATTTTTAATCCTTACCTTAATCTTCTATGGAGTTATCCAGCTGTAGCATTAATCCGATGATAGGCTTATAATATACATAAAAATACCATATCAAATTATAGCCTAACTACTAGATTTCTGGAGATTAAGATATCCCTAACAAAATCCTTGAATTCGATATTATGGCCATTTTAGATTGATTTTCGACGTATAGATGTCAACAAACTCTTTTTTACTACATTGGGATATACCGAGGTACTCCATTAAAGATTAAGGTGTTGCATACAGGTTAATAGTTGAACTCACCATAGTCACTTGAAATTCTCTTTCGAAGGACACGTTTGAAAGATTAAGTTAGTCATTTTTCGATTCCAGTATACTGATTAGCATATATATTCGGCAAATAGATGTTCGGTGCTAAAGCTCTAATTTCAACGAAAGGTTATGGACTCTCCGTGACGTCACCCTGGTGCAATACATGTTGAAACATGAAAGCAAATGAATATCGATCTGATGTCCTATAGTCAAAGTATATATGGAAACTTCATATTTTGATTTGAAGTGGATTATTTAAACCTGGATATCCATAAAGAAAACTATAAAAAACATCGACAAAAAACTTTAATAAACTTTCTTTCTTAATATATATGTTTTACTTCGTTGATGATGTATTTTTCACAGTGTCTTTCGCCCTCCATTCTAAATTTGTTTCTCAAGCGAAGAAACAAATTTCTGTTATTTGTCTCTTTCTGAAAACTTGTGTGTCTTTTCTTCTGAATAACTGAGTTAACGTTATACTTCCAAAACGCTTGCATTTTTAAGATTTATCTGAATTTTTTGAAAACCAGTAGAAACAAAATTATATAATAAGAAACAAATAGTTCAATTGCTGGAAAAGCTAGCTATTTCAAGTAATAAATTCCCGGTAAGCTTTTTTATAGCCTGGGAAAATAATATATGGATTAATACTTTTTTGAACAAATTTAAAGATAGAGAGTTGTTAGGAGCGTGGCTTTTACCATTCGTTAAGTTTTCTATTAAATTTACATATATTTGAAGTATAGTGAAAAAATATAACCCTTTCTGCATATTTCTACTAGAATTGTTATGTTTTTGTTTTAGCAGACATAAAACCGTCAAAGAGCATTATGTAAGTTAACATCGCTCCAAATGTGCCGAAAATAAAACTTCGATTTATAGGTGTAATTTTCCATACTGTGAAATAAGCTACTTTTTCGATACTCAACAAACGATTCTGTTGTGCAGAATTGAAGTTGGTGTTAGAGTTATCAATTAACGTTTTTAACCGTGTCCATACTTTCGCATATTCCTCTGAAGCCATAGTAGCATATGTTGTTATGGCAACGAATATCACCACACTGTTCACCAAATGGCAAAGGAAAGCGATTCGATCAGAGCACGTAAAACAATTGGCAAACTCTTTCCAGCGAAGAACTCCAGAAATAGTGAAAAACAGCACGGATGACGAATAGAGTACTTCACATAATACAAAGAAGGATAGTTCGTCATCAAAAGAGTCGATGGTAGATTTAAAGGAACTGAAAGTGCGTAGGATATCTTGACAATTGTCGCTAGTTTTGGAATTTAGTTTCTTTAAAAGTTCTTTTAATACGCATCTCAAATGACAGTTTACTGTTACGTAGAACACTGCAAATGTGTTTAATGGCAAATTCATCATCATTACGGAATGATATACGAAAATCATGGCAACTATTTTGTAGAGTACGCTTTTATCTACGGACACATTCAATACATTGGTTATAAACATAATTTTTTCATTAGCGTATACCATAGTCATACATTTTAGAACGTATCCCACTGTACTTATTGTAATCCAAATGTATAAGTACAAGCTTCGATCTTCTTGAATATCGAAGCTACTCATTATCTTTGAGATCTTCTTTAATGTTTTGAGTTTTTTACATAACCAGTAACAATGAATGAAGATAATGGTGTTTGCTACAATGTCTGCTAATACAACAGTTGGCGCAATCTTCGATACATACATCAGATGCACCTGGTAGATCGTGCCGCATACGTGAAACATCAGTATTATTGCATACATCAGAAACAAGAAACACATTGGGAAAGAACGTCTGAAATTGGAAACGGGTTGTAGTGAGATGGGTAAAATGACACTCACTCCAAAGAAGATAAAAATTAATCTGTAAATAAACTTCATATTTTTGGTCTATATTTTATTGCAAAAGAAACTACCAGTTGTTATTTAGATAATGTAGATAACCAATAACGAAATGCACATCACGGTCTACGTTTTCGCTTTCTTTCAGAAGTTACTCAGATAATGTAGATTGTAGATTTTGCTAATGAACTGTACATCACGGTCTACGTTTCCGCGAAAGAATCTTTCAGAAGTTACTCAGATAATGTAGATTACAGATTATGCAAATGAACTGTACATCACGGTCTACGTTTTCGCGAAAGAATCTTTCAGAAGTTACTCAGATAATGTAGATTGCAGATTTTGCTAATGAACTGTACATCACGGTCTACGTTTTCGCGAAAGAATCTTTCAGAAGTTACTCAGATAATGTAGATTGCAGATTATGCAAATTAACTGTACATCACGGTCTACGTTTTCGCGAAAGAATCTTTCAGAAGTTACTCAGATAATGTAGATTACAGATTATGCGAATAAAATGTACATTACGCGATAATAGTATATACCATTAAAAGTGCCTCATCTATTATTTGTATTCGTGTTAATATTTAATTTATTAATGATTGATGATACACAAGCATGAAAGTTAATTCTTTATATTAAAGGCTTAGAAATATCTTTCAAATAAATTTAGAACGTTTCTATGCATTAAAAAACGGACATCCGATTCGTAAACAAATGAAATAATTGCAGTGCTCACAATCAATTTATTATGTTTTGAAAATGTAAGTATGGATGACAATGAAACATTGAACGTAAGTTGACAATCGCATAATAATCTGATGAATAATTTATAACATTATGAATACAGTAAAAAAGATTGAAGAGAAACAGATAGTTTAGATGACAATACAACATCATTGAATGTGTGTTCTAATTCCATTTTGAAAAGACGTTCATAAAAGTGTTGCCAAAACAATTTTTATTTACCTATATTTATCGGTTATTGTAAAAACTTTTTCAGGATTTGCTTTGTGTCCAGGTTGTTATTGTGTTTAATTAATGTACAGTAAATTTCTATTTTGAAGAATAAAAATGGAAATTTTATATTATTCCTGTCACCACGGTTTCCAAAAAAAAAAAAATCATTTCAAAGAAATTTTAAATTATTTTAAATATGTATTTATTCTTCGGCAATCAAGTGAAAGCTTTGAAAGATTTTATTAATTGTTTTAATTAAATATTTAAAAAAAACTCTCCGGGGGGGGGGGGGGGGGGTCATGAATAACGAAACAAGGAATATAAGTAATACAGGGCGTTATTTCGTCATCGCCTGGACGTCAAAAGTTGACAAATAAATAATAGAGTTAAGTGTTTAGTTTAAGTGTTTAAATTGCAATATTATTAAGTTAACATATCGCTGAAGTTAAGACTGTTACATATGCCTGAGATTAACCCTTTTAAATCACAAAATTAAGAGCACAAGCTTTTTTTACAGAATATTACTAATATTAGGTATTTCATCTGTGCAATAAGTTTTAAATTTGTAACACAATAAATAAAATATGTACAAATTTTCCTACAGTGTCACCTTGAAGCAGTTTAGGAGAATGCTTCGGGATAGCTGTCACTATAAGTCATTCTCTGTCTGTCTCTAAAATTCATAAAATAGATTATTGCAGATTATTGTTCACTAAATTATCAAATAGCATTATATACGTAAAAATAGCTCCAAATGTGCACAGAATGAAACTCCTATTAATCGGTACAATCTTCCACATGGTGAAGTGCGCTTCTTTTTCCATGCATAGCAAGAATTTTAATTGTCTGTGAACAGGATCAGAGTCTAATTTTACGATTGCCGTTTTAGCTGTGGTCCATAGTTCGGCATATGCTTCGGAAACGAGACAAGCAGGAACAGTTAGGACAACGAACAGCAACAAATGGTTGAATAAATCGGAAAAGTAAAGGAGACAATTTACCTCTCGCAGGCAATTTGCGAAAGTATCTGTGTGACAAATACCAGAAAAAGTGAAAAGAAGATGGGCCGAAGTTTTAATCACTTCCAATAACAGGAAAAAGCAAAGTTGATCGTCCAAAGAGTCTATGGTTGTTTTTAGCAAGTTGCAAGATCGCAAAAGTTTTTGATAGTTGATGTTTGTCTCGTTTGATATCTCCCTTGATACACTTTTTATGATGCATCTAACATGGTAGCATACCAACGCGAAAAATACTCCAAATGTGTTTAAAGGCAAATACATTATTATCGATAAGTGAAAACCAAATAACAGTTCTGTTATATAGTATAATGCATTACTATTCATTGCATTACCAAACAGATGATAAAACAAAGTGTCTTCTCTTTTAATGTATATTATATATGTAAAATTCAGAATATGACACAACGTGCTTATTGAAACCCAAGAATAAAAATATATCTTCATGCGTTTTCCTTCTTTAACATTAAAACTACTCAGCAAATGTGCAATTCGTTTTAGTCCGTCAAGATGTCTTCCTAGTTTGTAACGATGCATGAGCAGTACCACGCTTCCAATGACGTTCGCTGTTAACACGGATGTTTCTGGTTCTAAATAGTTCGAGTAAATCTTTAAGAAAGCATCGAATATCATGATCAGAGCACTCAAAAGAACCATTAAAAATTTAGCTGTGAAATGTCTGTAATTACCTTCGGTTTGTAAGTTGGTAGGGAAAATAGCACTAACTCCAAGGAGAATAAAAATTATTTTATAAGAAAACTTCATTTCGTTGTTGCGTTGCTGGTGGATATGTTATCTAAAACTACGAATTTAAATGTAATGTTGAGTAAATGACTTGGCCATATGAATTATAAAATGCAATATTGAAAGGTTTCTTTGATGTTTAATACGAAAATAACTATTAATATATTAATATGTTTCTGATAAAATGTATGAATCTGGTAAATTCAACTTACGGATTGCATAGTGCTTAGCTTATAAGACACATAAAAGAATACCTGTTTCACCTAAAACTTAACAATCAATCATATTTTTCAAACCATATATAAAAAAATTGTGCCATAAAATAAATCAATTATCAAATAATTAATAATTTAATCACGCATTTCCCACGTAAATAATATTTTTGGGATGAATATTTGATTTTACATTAGACATCCAATACATATATTATGCAAGTAAAATTTCTATGAATAATCAATCAACATATTCAGAAAACACTTTAACACTTTGAGTGATATAAAAAATAATACTTGTTTACAAGTATTCTAAATTTTTTTTTTATCATAATATATTTTTTATCGTTTTTCCAAATTTAAAACATAAATCGTTGTAAAAACATATTAGAACAATTTAAGGAAATTAAATATGTACAAGTGTTTGCATTTTTAAAAAAGGCATATATTCGGATAAACATATTTTTAAATTCAAATAACAAAAACAACTTCCAGTAAACACAGCTTTCCTAAATGGAAAGCTGTATTTTTAATTGATAGTTACAATTTTCCAGACAGTCAACATGACTTTTGAGTTCAAACAAAAAGCAGTTTTGTCACGTATAATAAAATAAATGGCCATATTAAAGACCAAAAATTATCTCATTATTGTGCCCTCTAGTTTCAAACCCAGACAGATCCACATTTTCGTAGAATTGGTTACTTATAACTTTTACTTGTTTTCAATGCACTACATCACCCTCCCAGCGGTATTGACGAAAAGTATCTGTATCCTGTCTAAAAATCTTTAAAACCATGTGTTTAGATCCGAAAGTATGAGGCTGGATCTATAGGGTATTGAAACTAAAGGGCTCAATTACATTATAAAATAATACAACATAAAAAAACACAACTCATATAAGTATCAAAATAAAATCCCTCTTTGTAATCACAATTTTTCAGACAGTCAAACTCCCTTATGAGTTCAAACAAAAAAATACATTTTTGTCACATATGATAAAATAGTTATATGACAGACCAAAAGTTATCTCATAATCAAGCTATCAAATAACACAACATAAGTAAACACAGCTCCCATAAATGCCAATATGAAATTCCTCTTGATGGACACAATTTTCCAGACAGTCAAGCTGACTTCAGAGTTCAAACAGAAATAGACTTTGTTACGTATAGCAGGATCCCACCCACGAGACAATTCTATATAATCCTGGGCTTTGGCGATGAATGCAGATGAGGCGTCAGCTACCGATGAAGCGGACGCAGTCATCGCGATGAAGCATACAAAAGTATTTAAGAATAGACAAATCATCATAATTTGATATTCAGTTGCAAAATGAGGAGGAAAATGAAGAATTACAGTCATCGTTAAAAACATAATTGAGGAACTGTATACAGCATCGCATAGCATCAAAAAGGACAGTTGATCATCAATTGTTTCAATACTACTCTTCAAGGTTGTGTAAGATCGCATTAGTTCTTTAAAGTCGGCATGAGACTGACAAGTGGTCAAGGATTTTGAAAGATTTACAATTGTGCTTTGCAGTTGCAGGCAGACAATAGCATAAAACAATGCAAAACTATTCTTTGGTATTAATTCAAATAAAACTGCAAGCAGGGAATAGATAAATGCAAGAATTAAATATAGGGGATTGTAAAATAATAAAGTACTAAATAATTCGTTATGAAAAACAAATTCAACTAGACTGCAGATAACGGTTAGTAAGTTACCGACACATAAAATACTTCCCAACAAGTATACCCATCGAACATTCTCAAACTTGTCATCGAATTTTGATTTGCTTAAAATCGAAGCTGTTTTTTTCAATCGATCTAGATTTCGGATAAGCTTCCAACGATGTACTATAATCGTAAGCTTGAATACGGTAAATGCAATTGACAAGTCAGTGTGGGAGTGAACAAAAATATAATCTGCCGTTGTAATAAACTGCAAGAGAAGCACTGAAATGCTTAAAAATGAAGTGAACAGCCTCGAAATGTTTTGTCGAAATCCTCGTTTACATTTAAATGAAATATTGAAAATGGCACTGATTTGAAACATTGCAAATACAAATCTGTAAGGCAGCAGAACTTGATTCTTTACTTGTTCATTCATTTGAGCGGGTTTTGAATATTTCTTAAAATTTAGAAAGTTCCTCTTCTCTCATTTGAGGACGTTGTAAGCCAATATTTATCTAATTTTTGAACTTTAGTTCATAGAATATTTCATCTTCAGAGAAAGTAGAGAGTCGAAAGAGAGAGAAATTCCGAGGTTATGTATCTTAACCATTTGAAGTTTTCTTTCTAAAAGTTTTTTTTTACTGTTTGGAATCGAATCGAAAATATAACTTATTACATTCAGTCGTATTAGATAAAGTTTATACTTGATTTATAAAACAATTGAAATATAATAGAATTGAGAATGATTCTGAAAGTTGTTATTTATTGATAAAAAGTTTGATAGCTAACTAGATTAGTACTGATGTAAGATTACTTTTATTGATAACATACTTAATTATTTATAGAAGGCATAATTTGCTAATGTTCAATTTCAATCTGATTGTCATTTATAGTATATTACATGAAAATAATATTTAATATTTATATAAAAGGACATTAAAATATATATTATCTTATATATATGGCTTAGAACAAAAAAAAGGGACCAATGTCTAATGTAAAACCTCAGATATTGAGTTTCGATTTTATAGCAGTTGCTAAAAATTTATACGAAAGAGAAAAATTAAATATTAAGCAATGTAAGACACATTGTATGAAGTAATAAATATATTATAGCATTTTATTTTTTGTACTGTACTTAAATTTCCCCTTGTTTTGAACTTATTATATTTCTTTATTTTTCTACATCCACAATCAATAATAAATAATTTTGCTACATCAATTTCATTGCAATTACGAAAATATATTTTCTAAATTTTTAATCGAATTAAGGCTATTACCCGAAATGTAAAGGTTCCATATCGAAAACATATTTTCAAGAATTATGTCATTTCAGAAGAAATATACGTTCCGTTATAAGCTATGCACTCAAAAATACGATTACTTTGGTCGTTTTCGTTTTTTCATCAGAACATAATTATTGAATATAAAATGTATTGATATAAAGTAAAGTAGTTTGATGAAAATATATTGAATGTAAAGTTGGTTTGGTTGGTTTATACAGTTTCCGGCTGCCTATTTCTGTCCTCGTATTGAGACTTATCACAGCCACATACACATTCATACATGCACCTCGTTATTTTAGAACCAAGCTCAGATGACGAGGAAACACCTGAACTGGCACCCAACGCCTTCAATAGACATCGGGACTTTGGACCCCGCACATATTTGTCGTGCACTAGTCCCGTATACAAGCCGATAATTTTTGTGGATGTTCCGGACGACTTTTCTAGTATTTTGTAGGGAAGTTGGCAACTCTCCGATCACAAGATCACTACTCTTTGACTTTTCCTTATCAAGTCCGTCGCACAGGATCGAACCAGAAATCCTCTGATTCCTAGATGACGCCTTTCTCCACTGGGCCACGGAGGCCCCAATATAAAGTTCTTCTATTAGGCTGATTTCAATAACGGGAAAAGGATGTGTTGACGCACCGAAAGGTTCATCTCCAATTTCCTAAATTGTAAATTACTATCGGAGACTTTAGGGTAATGTGACTTTAGGGTAATGTATATATAAAATGAAAATAAGTGATATGATATCTATGCAATGATAATTTCGAACTTAATTGATGATGGACAGTTTATTTTATACGAATAATTGATGCCTATTAAAATTTAATATAATTACAAATGCAAAACTTTGATTGAAGCTACTTAAAAATATGTTAACGTACTGTCCTATCATCTAGTAAATGATGCTTGAAAAATGTACTGAAAAAAATGCATGTTTAGACTTATAATTAGGTATTATTAAAAGCTTAGATTTTGAGTATTATTACTGCCTGTGATGTATCAAACATAAAATAATTTAAAATGTACGTTGTTTGTCATAAGTTTCACAACTGAACAACTAAAGATATAAAAATAATAATACATGGTGCGTTCCATAAGTAATGCATCCAAATTCATAAAAAATATTTTATTTGACATATTCGTACAATTAGTTAAAAATCTTCAAAATAGTACTCTCCTGCGTCGATACATTTATGGAGGCGATTTTTCCAGGCCTGGAAGGTTTCGCCTGGCAGGCCTTCTCCGGGAGATCCTTTAGAGCCGATGTAACATGAGCCTGGATGTGTTCAATCGTGTCCCAATGTTTCCCTTTCAGGGCTCTTTTTAAGCAAGGAAACAAAAATTGTCTGGGGGACCTAGGTCAGGACTGTAGGGAGGCTGGGGAACCAGCGGGGAAAGGGTCCTTACTGACAACGTCCTCGTTGACAACGAAGGCGCTGTGGCTTGGCGCATTCATGATGAAGTTTCCATGGGTCCTTTATGCCACTTTGGCAGTGCGAGACACTCCTTCTCAGCTTTTTGAGCACTTTCAAGTAAAAAACTGCGTTCACAATGGTCCCGGTAGGTACGAATTCGTGTTGGACAATGTCTGTGACATCAAAGGAGACAATGACCATTGTTTTGATTCTGGACTCGATCATGCCTCCTTGAACAACTTGTGCCATCTGTGAACTTGTGATTTGGACAAGCTATCACTCCCAAAAGCCTGCTGAATTAATATAAACGTTTTGGTGGTGGACTTCCCAAGTTTAATGCAAAATTTAAAAGCGTAACGTTACTCTAACCATCGTGCCGTGTTACATTAATCTTAAAACGGGTTTCAGAGAAAGCACGCCCTGTCTTTCCGGCAGCTTGGAGCCGACTGAGATTGAGTGCGTTATGAAGCTAATAACCCCATCCACCTAGCCCAGCAGATTAGAGGGCGCTGCAGTATATAGTCGTGCCAGGAAAAACTTGGTCGCATTACTTATGGAACGCACAATGTATATTATTAAAATTTTATTTGATAAATTTAATATAAAATGTAACTATTTTCTCTTAATTATAAAAAAATATCTTTGTCTTAAATCATTAAGGCATAATAACCAATTTACCTAATCTAAATAGCAATTTTGTTTATAAAAATCCCATACATTTATGTTCTAAAACTATATATAATTTATATTCTATTCATCATATTTTAGATCCATATTCAATGTATAAATTATATCAAATGTGGATCTAAAAAATGATGGATTTGAAAAAATTAATGTGCTACTAGCAAGCAAAGATTTTCAAAGCAATTCCATTGTAAATTCATATAACAGCAGTATTCAAAATGTACTGAATACAGATTAAACATGAAATTTTAATTATTTTTGTATACCTCACGCATATCCAATATACCTAAAAAAATTGCACTGTATCATTTTGAAAAATGGCAATGAATTATTTAAACGATATAATATATTCTTTCAATTTTTATACTATCAATCAAATCTCCGTCAGAGTTTTAAATGCAGTAATAGTATATGAGTGATAACGACAATGGTTTTTGGCAATGATTAATAAACTGTATTCAATAACTCTGAGAGATTTCAAACTGAATTAAATGGATAACAATCACTTCTATTTCTAAAAAGACAACCATATTTAGTTTAGTTTTTTCTTAAAATAATTCTAATTCAAAAGCATTTTATTTAATATTAAAGTTATTGTGTGAACTATATATATTTAAATAAGTGATTTTGAAGGTTTATCAAAAGTATATCTCCATTTTGATGTCAATGATGAGGAATTCCAGTAAAATGAATTTGCAGTATAAAATAGTTTTTATCCTGTTTAACGTAAGCTTTATTTTCCCTTTCTCTTTTCCAAACAGTAGGGACTTCAGATTTCCATTCTCCAAGCTTTCAGTATTCTTTATCAGCACGCTGATCCTTGTTTACAACGTTTATGACACAATTCGTAGTTTCACATCATCCACAATTCCGGCGGCAATGCTTTTGGCGGACGTCATTGGAAACGCCATAGCCCTCGTTCATCGCTACAGATTGGGCAGAAGACTCAATGTCCTCAAGGACATTGCAAACTTCATGAGCAGCTTTAAAATAAAAAGAAATCGAACATTCAAGATCAGTTTGTATCTTTGGATTGCATTCAGCACATTAAGTCATATTATTATACTAGTAGGGCTTATTCGAATCTTGCAAAGAGACAAAGAAGACATCAATTCTTTGAACATTTCAGTGGTAGAGATTGTATTCCAAAAAACATTTATTGTCTTCTATTCATTTTATTCGACAATATTTATGATTTTACCACTAAACACCTTCGCTGTATTCTACGTCACAGTGTGCTTTCATATGCGGTATGTATTGAAAGAGATTTCGAGTAATTTATCTCATGCTTCTGATGTCAACTGTCAAAATCTTATGCGTTATTATAATAACGTTAAAAACATTATAGGATTTATTGATGAAGAACTGTCATTCTTTGTATTGTGCGAACTTTTTTATACATCCTCAGGGTTGTTTTTTACTGTATCGGGACTACTTCACTCGGACGAGTTTGTAAATTGCTTTGTTTGCACTGACCGCATTTCTTTTCATTGCCATTTCTTAAACAGTATAGTGATATATTTCGTTATGACTGTATCTGCTTCTCTGGTTTCCGAAGCGTACGCTAATGTTTGGACTAAAATGAAAACTTTAATTGTTAATTCTGATGCGGATTTCATGTTTAGAAAAGAAAAACTATTGTTTTGCATCGAAAAAGAGGCGCATTTTACGGTTTGGAAAATTGTTCCGATTAACAGAAGTTTTATCGTGAGTACCATGGGGGTATTCATCACGTATATAATGTTATTTGATAATTTTATGAATACTAAAATAAAATAACGTTCAATGTTTAATGAACATTTTAAAGTAAACTAAGAACCTATAATAGTCTATAGTTAAATGAGATCTGTTGGGATAGTTACATTTCGTGAATATTGGAATGGAGTTTTGAGACTACCTTTGTTACTACCTTTAAATTTTAACATTTATAATAGAATAAAGATTTATAATAGAATAAAGATTTATAATAGAATAAAGATTTATAATAGAATAAAGATTTATAATAGAATAAAGATTTATAATAGAATAATTATTTATAATAGAATAAAGATTTATAATAAAATAAAGATTTATAATAGAATAAAGATTTATAATAGAATAAAGATTTATAATAGAATAAAGATTTATAATAGAATAAAGTTTTATAATAGAATAAAGATTTATCATAGAATAAAGATTTATAATAGAATAAAGATTTATAATAGAATAAAGATTTATAATAGAATAAAGATTTATAATAGAATAAAGATTTATAATAGAATAAAGATTTATAATAGAATAAAGATTTATAATAGAATAAAGATTTATAATAGAATAAAGATTTATAATAGAATAAAGATTTATAATAGAATAAAGATTTATAATAGAATAAAGATTTATAATAGAATAAAGATTTATAATAGAATAAAGATTTATAATAGAATAAAGATTTATAATAGAATAAAGATTTATAATAGAATAAAGATTTATAATTGACAATAGAATAAAGAGTGAGTGTTATGTAGTGTAAGTGTACATTGCACTAATTTCCTTGTATTATGTCATATGGTCTAATGATTTAATAGCACTTATTAAATGTATAACACACTGTTAAAAATAGATACTCAAAAATAAGTAAAATATGCTCATTTTTGAGTACATTCGATGCTCATCATGGCTCCGAATAAATGTTTCAATGTTGAAAAAGAAGTGTTATTAGAAATGAGTACAATGAGTGAGTGGTTTGAACAGAAACTGATATTAGCAATAATAAATCACACTGCTCATTTTTGAGAAAGTACGTAGTAAGGAACAAAGCCTTAGAATAAACAAATTAAAATGCTTAGAAAAATATTAAATTCAATTCCAACCTATAGGTACGCATCTAGAACGGATTGCTATACACTGTTAAAAATTTCTGTTCAACGTTGCACCATATGTTGGTGCAAAACAGAGGTCTACACTATATTATGGTGGAATATCTATGTTAAACCAAAAATCCTTTATAAAAAAAAAGCAAAGGTTTCACCGATAATTGTTTCAACCTCTTTAACTGCATCCGAAATTTTCGCTGTCGCCACATCAACAAATACCTTCAAGAAAGACGACGGCGAACATGGGTCTCCGTAGCCCAGTGGATACAGGCGTTCAGCTATGAAACAGAGGATTCCTAGTTCGAGCCCAATAGGTGACATCTTGCGATCGGAGGGTTGTCAGCTTCGATACAAAAATACTACTACTACAATACTAAGAAAGTTTTGAGTTTTATACAACGTTATGAGTTTTGGTGCAACGTTCCACCTCTAAACTATCCGTGGTAGCACCGTAAAATAGTGAAACTAGCACCAGATGTTGGTTGCAGCTAAATGGGTACCAAAGTTTGGTGCAAGGTCGTAATAATTTTTAATAGTGTAGTCATACGCCACCCATCTTGGACATTTTGAAAATTTAGTTTCATATAAAAACTTGCACGCGACATTGATTAGGTTAAAATTATAAAGTAAATTCTATTCTATCAATTACACGTCTTCTTACACTGTTAAAAATTCAACGTTGCATCATATTTTGGTGCTCTGCAGCAATTTACACCATATTATGGTGAAATCTGGGTTGAACCAAAAACAATTAATCGGAAGAAAGCGGAGGTTTGACCAATAATTGGTTCAACCTCTTTAAGGGGGTCCGATACCCAAAATTCGCAAAAAAAGTCATTTTTTTTTTAATATTTAAAAAATAATATTCAAACTTATCTTAATAACTCACAAAAAATTGCTTAAAAAAATTCCTATTACTTTTTTAGTTATGAATGTTTTAATGATGTGTTCCTATAACATAGTTGTATCATATGTAAACTTTAAAAGCAAATATCTCTGTTCGTGGTTTTGAAATTTAATGAACACTAAAAATGCTAAGGGTCTTTTACTATTATACTTAAAATCATAATTTTTGTGTGTATAGCAAGATAAATATATTTTAAATAGATGTATGCATTTACATTTCCTATTTTTACCATAATTTGTTTTTTAAAACCACTTAAAATGGAATTTTATTTTTTTTCGTCAATTTTTTTCCAAAATTTCTAATATATTTTATTTTTTTAAAGTGATGTATCTGAATCAAAATTTGAATGCATACATCTATTTACATAGTATTCAAGATCTTAAATAAAAAAATTGCTTCAAAATATTGAAAAACAAAAAAGGAGTAGGAATTTTAAAATTGTTAAAAAATTTACTAAAATTATAATTTAAAAATAAATGTGCAATTTAAAAAAAAATTGAGGGTCTTAAAATGGTTTTTTATGCATATTTAGAAAGAGAAAAAAAAATTGGATTGTACAAGTATAAAAATAAAGAAAAAAATGTCGAAGGTATCGGACCCCCTTAACTGCAATCGAAATTTTCGCTGCCGCTACATCAACAAGCCAAGGAATCCCTTTCAAGAAATACAACGACGGACAAGGGGCTCAGTGGTTAAAGGCGTTCATCTATGAATCAAAGGATTCCTAGTTCGAGCCCGATCGGCGATATTTACAAAGAAAAGTAAAAGTTGTGATCTTGCGATCGGAGGGTTGCCATCTTCGCTACAAAAATATTACTATTTAGAAAACTCGAATTTTAAGTTTTACGCAACCTCATGAGTTTTGGTGCAAGTTTCACCACTAAATGGTGAAAGCACCAAATGTTGGTTGCAGCTAAATGGGTACCAAATTTTAGTGCAAGGTTGTAGTAATTTTTAACAGTGTAGATATTGTTACATTAGTCTTTAGAATGTATTATCTTAGTCACGTTACCAGTTATGAAATGATTTTCTATCTCTCACGAAAGCCGCGGAAAGCCCATATTTCCTGTAAGTATTTCATCAGACACTGACATATTAAGCAATGACATAGTCGTGTGAAAAATACGGAAAACTGCTTAAACTAATTGATAAAAGTAATTTAACACAAAGCTAAAATTAAAAATCTATTAATTTTGTTCTTACAATAATGTTATGCAAATCTGAATGATACGGCAATAATTGTTTATCTTCTGTTGTAAATGTAGATAATTGTAAAAATATTTTTTTTTATCATGAGTTCATTTATATATTTATCCTTTAACATACAGAAATTTTGTGCATATTTATCCTTTAACATACAAAAATTTTGTGCATTTTTATCCTTTAACATACAGAATGTTGTGCATATTTATCCTTTAACATACAGAAATTTTGTGCATATTTATCCTTTCACATACAAAATTTTTGTGCATATTTATCCTTTCACATACAAAAATGTTGTGCATATTTATTCTTTAAGATACAGAAATTATGTGCATATTTATTCTTTCACATACAGAAATGTTGTGCATATTTATCTTTTCACATACAAAAATTTTGTGCAATAATCTAGTCGTGATTAATAGTCTATTGTATCGATATCGTAATTGATCTAATACTAAATGATGATCCTTTAATATACAGAAATTTTGTGCATATTTATCCTTTCACATACAAATTTTTTGTGCATATTTATCCTTTCACATACAAAAATTTTGTGCATATTTATTCTTTAAGATACAGAAATTATGTGCATATTTATTCTTTCACATACAGAAATGTTGTGCATATTTATCTTTTCACATACAAAAATTTTGTGCAATAATCTAGTCGTGATTAATAGTCTATTGTATCGATATCGTAATTGATCTAATACTAAATGATGATCCTTTAATATACAGAAATTTTGTGCATATTTATCCTTTCACATACAAATTTTTTGTGCATATTTATCCTTTCACATACAAAAATTTTGTGCATATTTATTCTTTAAGATACAGAAATTATGTGCATATTTATTCTTTCACATACAGAAATGTTGTGCATATTTATCTTTTCACATACAAAAATTTTGTGCAATAATCTAGTCGTGATTAATAGTCTATTGTATCGATATCGTAATTGATCTAATACTAAATGATGATCCTTTAATATACAGAAATTTTGTGCATATTTATCCTTTCACATACAAATTTTTTGTGCATATTTATCCTTTAACATACAGAAATTTTGTGCATATTTATCCTTTAACATACAGAAATTTTATGCATATTTATCCCTTCACATACAAAAATTTTGTGCAACAATCTAGTCGTGATTAATAGTCTATTGTATCGATATCGTAATTGATCTAATACTAAATGATGATCCTTTAACATACAGAAATTTTGTGCATATTTATCCTTTCACATACAACAATTTTGAGCAATAATCTTGTCGTGACTAATAGTCTATTGTATCGATATCGTAATTGATCTAATACTAAATGATGATCCTTTAACATACAGAAATGTTGTGCATATTTATCTTTTCACATACAAAAATTTTGTGCAATAATCTAGTCGTGATTAATAGTCTATTGTATCGATATCGTAATTGATCTAATACTAAATGATGATCCTTTAATATACAGAAATTTTGTGCATATTTATCCTTTCACATACAAATTTTTTGTGCATATTTATCCTTTAACATACAGAAATTTTGTGCATATTTATCCTTTAACATACAGAAATTTTATGCATATTTATCCCTTCACATACAAAAATTTTGTGCAACAATCTAGTCGTGATTAATAGTCTATTGTATCGATATCGTAATTGATCTAATACTAAATGATGATCCTTTAACATACAGAAATTTTGTGCATATTTATCCTTTCACATACAACAATTTTGAGCAATAATCTTGTCGTGACTAATAGTCTATTGTATCGATATCGTAATTGATCTAATACTAAATGATGATCCTTTAACATACAGAAATGTTGTGCATATTTATCTTTTCACATACAAAAATTTTGTGCAATAATCTAGTCGTGATTAATAGTCTATTGTATCGATATCGTAATTGATCTAATACTAAATGATGATCCTTTAATATACAGAAATTTTGTGCATATTTATCCTTTCACATACAAATTTTTTGTGCATATTTATCCTTTAACATACAGAAATTTTGTGCATATTTATCCTTTAACATACAGAAATTTTATGCATATTTATCCCTTCACATACAAAAATTTTGTGCAACAATCTAGTCGTGATTAATAGTCTATTGTATCGATATCGTAATTGATCTAATACTAAATGATGATCCTTTAACATACAGAAATTTTGTGCATATTTATCCTTTCACATACAACAATTTTGAGCAATAATCTTGTCGTGACTAATAGTCTATTGTATCGATATCGTAATTGATCTAATACTAAATGATGATCCTTTAACATACAGAAATGTTGTGCATATTTATCTTTTCACATACAAAAATTTTGTGCAATAATCTAGTCGTGATTAATAGTCTATTGTATCGATATCGTAATTGATCTAATACTAAATGATGATCCTTTAATATACAGAAATTTTGTGCATATTTATCCTTTCACATACAAATTTTTTGTGCATATTTATCCTTTAACATACAGAAATTTTGTGCATATTTATCCTTTAACATACAGAAATTTTATGCATATTTATCCCTTCACATACAAAAATTTTGTGCAACAATCTAGTCGTGATTAATAGTCTATTGTATCGATATCGTAATTGATCTAATACTAAATGATGATCCTTTAACATACAGAAATTTTGTGCATATTTATCCTTTCACATACAACAATTTTGAGCAATAATCTTGTCGTGACTAATAGTCTATTGTATCGATATCGTAATTGATCTAATACTAAATGATGATCCTTTAACATACAGAAATGTTGTGCATATTTATCTTTTCACATACAAAAATTTTGTGCAATAATCTAGTCGTGATTAATAGTCTATTGTATCGATATCGTAATTGATCTAATACTAAATGATGATCCTTTAATATACAGAAATTTTGTGCATATTTATCCTTTCACATACAAATTTTTTGTGCATATTTATCCTTTAACATACAGAAATTTTGTGCATATTTATCCTTTAACATACAGAAATTTTATGCATATTTATCCCTTCACATACAAAAATTTTGTGCAACAATCTAGTCGTGATTAATAGTCTATTGTATCGATATCGTAATTGATCTAATACTAAATGATGATCCTTTAACATACAGAAATTTTGTGCATATTTATCCTTTCACATACAACAATTTTGAGCAATAATCTTGTCGTGACTAATAGTCTATTGTATCGATATCGTAATTGATCTAATACGAAATGATGCGATGTTCGTTTTTATTTCTCAACAACATTTTCACTATGCACGACGGTGACAACAATATAATTATTGAAATAGTGGTAACTTCATTACTTTTTTATGTAAATAAATTAAAATGCAGAATAAAAAAATATTAGACAGTATATATTTTTAACATGTGTTCATTAGATCATTCTATAACCAAATGAGCAAAAACAAATAAATTGATTTTTTGAACTTTCATGTTATGTATGTTTGTTTGAGCGGCATCCTTCAATATTTAAAATTCCTTGCGGATAATGAAAGACAAATGTTTGTTTACGGTAGTCCAACAAAAATGCATTTATTGATTTGAATTTTAATTCGCTTAATTTATCCGGGAATTTAAAATTTCTAGTCTTTCGAATTTTATCATCATTCTAAGTTCTGTAGTTTACTCGAAGAGGTTATTAAACAGAAGCAAACGGATAACTTATTAAGTGAAGTATTTTTATTTAATTTTTTGTTTGGTAAGAATATCGGAAATTTGGATATATAAAAAATAATATTTAGTTTACATTTAAAATTATCGCTGAGGAAGACAATAAAAAAATTTCTATTTTACAAAAATAAATACTGTAAAAATATATTTGTAATTCAGTGTTTTGGTTCGTAAATATTTTAAATAGTTACTTATTCTAAGATAGTCGATTTCAATTGGTTCGGGGATGAAGTAATATGATATAAGTGAAAAAAATAACACGTAAATGTGAAAGAACAGAATTATGTCTTGCGTGTAATTCAATTATTGATTAAATAAGTAATTTTTAAAACTAAAAAATTATAAATAAACTAGTAAAATTTTAAATAAAAAAGCAAACAATTTAAAAATGTGAATAATTGCTGTTACTAAAAAAATCAATATAATAAACGGTGTAGGAGTTTTATGCATAGTAAAAATTCAGATTTGTTATGTACAACAAAACAAATTTCTGTTATGGTAAATTTTAATTTTTTGGCCTATTTTCATACATTTCATTACATTAATTAAAAATGAAAAAGCCTATACATTTTGTCGGATCGTTTTTTTTTCTGATTGTGTCATTATCTACCAATATAGTGTATGGGAAAATGTGTTTTGAAAATAAAATACTGCAAATGAAATCCTTTCATTCGCAGAGTTGAAAGATTGTCTATGGCTTCAGTCCCTGTTTTTAAATGTGTGTTTGCGCCCAAAAGTATCGAAGTCCCTGACAAAGATGCAAACATAACCCATATATTATTTAAAGTACGGTAGATACGCATATATTCGAGAACTTGACATTGTTACCTTTATTAAAAAGATTATTTGATAAATAAAATTAAATTAAAAAAAAAAACAATTGCATAACAATTACATTATCTAATATTTTATGTATAATTAGTATTTAAATAATATCCAGTGTCCGCATACTATATTATGTAATTAAAAGAGAATGACTCATGCCTTATTAATTTTTTTTCTTTTTGAATAGATATTTAAAGATATGAATCACAATTTTAAGAGTACAAAGTCACTTAAATATAAGTAATTAATATGCGTTTTGAAATTCTTAAACAATGTACTTAATTAATAAACTTTTAATTTCAGATTTTAACGCCATACCTTGCAAATTTATTAATTTAACTCTATGGAGAATTTTCATTCAGAGCTACGGGATAATACAAGAATGTCAACCAAGAAAATGAACAGCTATTACAAAATAGTTTTTATCATTTTTGGAGTTAGCGCCGTATTCTCCACTTCAACTGGTGCAACCGGCGGTCGAAAGAGTTCAACAGTTCTTCAATACTTTGCAATTTTCTTGAACTTGCTGATAGTGTTGTTCAGCGTATACGAAACAGTTTACCTCATGAATGTACTGGGTATATCAACCATGACATTGTCCTGCACTCTTACAAACTTTATATCAATAATGCACCGGTTCAGACTTAGCAAAAGACTCAAAAAACTGAAAAATATTGCAAAATTTATGAGTGGTTTAAAAATCCGAAAAGAAAGAATATTTAAATTCTACATGTATCCTTGGATCGCTTTAATTATTTTAAATTTTGTTCTTAAATTCGTGAATATAATACAAGGGAAAAATATGTTATATTACATGTCTAATCTATTTGGCATTACATTTCAGAAATATATATTGCTCAAGGTAGCTGTGGTCTGCTATGGATATCACGCACAAATACTAATGAATTTGCCATTTCATATATTTGCGGTATTCTATGTTATGGTTTGTTACCAAACAAGGCTTTCATTGAAAGATATCTCGAGAAGACTAAAAAATGAATCGGGGTTCAATTATCAAAATATTCTGCGTTCTTATAACTCTATCAAAGCGACCATACAATTTCTGGACGATGAACTTTCTTTTTACATACTCATTAACACAATGTTCTCTGCTTCAGAATTTTTTTTTGCCATTTCGGGTATTCTTCATTCGAATATTTTTTTGGAAAGATTCGAAACTCTTGAAATTATTTCGGTGATTTTCCATATGGTCAACAGTTTAGTGACATTCATTGTTATGAGTGGGTCTGCTGCCATGGTGTCGGAGGCATCCAGCGATTTGTGGTCAAGAGCGAAAGAATTAGTTGTGTTATCAGATGAAGATTTCAATCGCAGTCATCAAAAGTTCCTGCTTTGCTTCGAGAAAGAGATGAATTTCACTATTTGGAAAATTGTGCCTTTGAAAAGAAGTTTTATTTTGGGGACAATTGGCGCCATCGTGACGTATATTATATTGTTTGATACTTTGATGCACGCACGTGAAAAGTTGTAGATCCCTATATATGCACGAATACTTGTTATTTAGTACTTTTTCTTTATATGTATATTTCCGATGTGTGTCGTTTTTGCGTATTGAAAATACAATTAGGTGAATAAATTAATTACATTTCCTTTGAAGTGATAACATTTGTCTAATTCGTTCATAAAGGCATTTTTACAAATTAAGAATATATTAACAACTAGATAGTGTGCGAAGAATTGACTTACTGACTTAAATATTTGTAAAAGTTATGTTATTTAAAATTATTAAAAACCCACTAATTTGTTCTCAATATTAGTAGACATATTTAATTTCGGTACATGGTATAAAAATGCATCAGTTTTGTAAGAGGAATTGTACCTAAAATGTAGAATAAACTAACGTTATATTAGAATGCACTTTTTATGAAAAAAGTGTGACAATCTTTCTGCTATCACCTTTAGATGCTTTATTGGACTTTTTATCGCAGAATCTATTTCAGTGAACAACTTAGCATACTAATATTCAGTTTATTATTGAATTTACAATATAAATTTAATTCTATATTGTGCATCAATTGTATCACATACACATATGTATTTTGGTATTTGAGGTAAGGAATGTTCTAAGCCAGCCGCGGCTAATGAGCAACATTCGGCTCTTTGGCCTCTTGAGTGTGGCTCTTTCACTAAAATTAAAAACAACAACATACAAACTTGACTTACCCAAACTTTCCAAGGTTATGCAAGGCCATTGTTCACATTAATGTTTCACAGTCATTGTTTTGAGTTTATTTTATATATTTTACAATTTAATTTTATCAATAATAATATCGTTATCTAGTGTGATATCAAGTTTTATTCAACATATCTATAGTTTAACTAAAACTTTAAGTAAAGCGTATTAAATTAACTTTAGGGAGCGTTGTGGATTGAAAGAAGATGTAGTGTGGAGGATTGAGAAAGGTATGTTAAGATGGTTTGGACATATAGAGAGGATGGACGAATTGAGATAGACGAAGCAAGTATACAAGACGAGTGTGGATGGGAGAGTAGGAACGTGTCGAACGCACCTTCATTAGATTGAGTATGTTTTTAGCAAAGTCCAGCTTAGGATTTGGTTTGGTTTGGTTAATTAACGTCGTACTAGAGCTGCACAGTGGGCTATTGGCGACGGTTCGGGGTCTATCTCGAAGGAAAGACCCGGGAACACACACACACACACACACACACACACACACACACACACACACACACACACACACACACACACACACACACACACACACACACACACACACACACACACACACACCTCGTTATTTTTAGAACTATGGTCAGATGACGAGGTCAACACCTGAACTGGCACCCAACGCCTTCAATAGATGTCGGGACTTTGGACCCCGATCAGATTTATCGTGCATCAGTCCCGTATGTACGCCGTTAATTTTTGCGAATCTTTTGGACGACTTTTCTAGTATTTTGTAGCGAAGCTGGCAACCCTCCGATCACAATATCGCTACTTTTTTACATTTCTTTGTCAAGTACATCGCACGGGTTCAAACCACCAATCCTCGGATTAGTAGCTGAACGCCTTTAACCGCTCGGCCACGGAGGCCCCAGCTTAGGAGTACACTAATCTAAATATAGTCTAAGTTTAAAAAATTTGTCTCTCAAAAGAAATCTCAATCGTGGTACTGTTGTTATTTGGCTCTGTTGACTAATGAGTTTGCCGTCCACTGTTCTAGGCTATTTAATATACGAGGAAAGTTTAATGCAAATAAAAAATTGGCTATGTTTTTTTCAATTATGATTTGTAAGTATTAGAAAGAAAAGTCCGTTTGTGCTTTTGTTATTACATGGCTATAATATGTAAAAAGAAACATACATCAGTTATGCATGTAACATATGAATTATATGTTGTTATATTACATATATAAATGTACTTATTTACAAAGTAAAAATATACTATGTTAAAATAGACTTTTAACGACGATACCAATCTCTGTTTATTGGATCTGAAATAAATTATGTTTTCATAATACAATTTTAAAATGAATAAAGTTTTTTTCAATTATGATTTGTATGTTTTAGAAAGAAAAGTCCGTTTGTGCTTTTGTTATTACATGGCTATAATGTGTAAAATGAAACATACATCAGATATGCATGTTCTGATAAAAAAGTAACATATGAATTATATGTTGTTATATTACATATATAAATGTGCTTATTTACAAAGTAAAAATATCCTATGTTAAAATAGACTTTTAACGACTATACCAATCTCTGTTTATTGGATCTGAAATGAATTATGTTTTCATAATACAATTTTAAAATGTATAAGGTTAATGGAGAATAAACTTTTTTGACATCAACAACAATATTATTGCACAAAGAATTAGAAGTGAATGATCCTCAATCAAAACAAAACAAAATAAGAGACTTAAATGACTACATTCAATTCTATTTAAAAAATAAGTTAACGTTTTGAATATTTATGTTTGATTTTTTTATTAGCATTGCACATTACTTTTCATGCCAAAAATTCTCTTACCTTTATTTTTGTCATTTTAATGAAGGTGATAACTGCATTGAAACATTTTTCAAAGGGGTAATTTTAATCCATAATGTTTAATTTATAAATGTGAATTTAGAATATATGACAGATATAATGATATTTTAATTAAGGTTTTTTTTAGGCAAAATGTACCACTGTCCAATTATGATCGGTAGCTAAGCGGTTGTAATAGGTCATGCCCATTCTGAAAAAAAAAATATCAACCCATCATGGTACAAATATAACATTTTATTTAAACCTCTAAAAGTGTTTTTAAAACATACGTCCGTGTCCAATTCTTAACTTTGTTCAATTTCTCGACAGCCCATTTTAAATGTATGACATACCCTTTTTAATTTACGAAGCCCACACTGAAAAAAAAGTACCTGAACCTACTCGTTTTTTTAGTATAATTGCATCGTAAATGAGCGACGACGAACTCACAACACGTAATCATCAAACATATTTTATTGATTAAAAAATTCAATTTATTTTAAATCTTATGACACAAAATTTATATTTCTATGTTAAGTACAACTATTTTTTTGCGAACCAATATTAAGCTTTAGTAGAAAATTGCCTAAATACGTAAATTTGATTTATTTCCATGGCCAACAGACACAGGGGAATTTTTTTTTATTAGGATGCAGGTAAAGATCTCCATAATCCATGTAACTTTAAGTTACGGTACTAAGATTGTGTAATCTACATTTACATGATTATTTATTACGGAATATACGTCGAATGTTTACTGTAGTAATTAAACCATTGAAATTTTGTCTTTCTATTTTTCCTGTATCACAAGACATTTTTACTTTCTTGTAACAGATAAAATATTGTCAAAGAGCATTACGTATGTGGCTATGGCCCCGAAAGTGCCTAATATAAAGCTTCTGTTAATGGACATTATTTTACACAACGTGAAATGCGCTTCCTTTTCCATGCAAAGAAAGCAATTTTGTTGTCGAAATGAGAAATTAATGTCCGAATTCACAATTAACGTCTTCACTTTTGTCCATATTCCGGCGTATGCTTCTGAAACTGAACAAGCGCACGCAGCGATGACAAAGAATATCACCAATACATTTATCAGTTGAAAAAGAAAAGCGACAGAAAAAAGGAAAGAAATATTTATATACTTATTCTCACGAAGAATCAGAGTGGTAGTAAAAAACCACGTAGTCAACGAGAAAAGTATTTCGCAAAATACCAAGAATGAAAATTCATTGTCAAGGAAGTCAATAGTTGTTTTAAGGGAATTGTAAGAACCCAGGAAAGTTTGGTAGTTTTGCACTGAATCGGTGTTAATTTTCTTTACAAATTCTCTGAGTACACATCTGACATCGCGGCTTACTATGACGAAGAACACTGCGAATGTGTTCAATGGAAATTCCATAGCGATTACCGAGTGATACGCGTAACACATAGCAACTGCTTTGTAGAACACACTTGAGCTCTTTGAAATTCCTAACAATTTCGATAAATACGTATTGCTTCCATACGTGTACGCCACAGTCACAAATTTTAGAACATAGTTCAGTGTACTTAATACAATCCATGTGTACAAACATTTCCTTCTTTCTTTTTTAATGCCGAAACTGCTCATGAGCGTCGCAATCTTCTTCAGTTCATTTAGCTTTCTGCATAAACAATAGCGATGCATGAATATGATGACATTCGCAATGACTTGTGCTGATACAAGGGCTAATGGAGTGTCCATAAAATATATGTTATAGGCAGTGCAGACCTGGTTGTAAATGTGAAACATCATTATCATTGCATTCACCAAGAACATCACGGACATTGAGAACGAACATCTGGAATTTCCAACAGGTCTCAATGAGATGGGGAAAATGATACTAACACTGAACAAAGTAAAAATTATTTTGTAAGGAAGATTCATTTTGAGAGTCGACCTATTTGCTTGAAATAACGAAAGCAACTGTCTGGAATTATCTCGATCAGCTAGAATAAACAGTTGTGTTAAAATAACATCGACTCTGCTGAAATTAATTTGTGAGGAAGTATTATCTTGTTTATCGATCTAATTGTTTGACATTGCAAAAATAATAGTTTCATCTGAGATAGACCGTAATGACTACCAATACCTTACTGAATTGAATATCACGCGATGTATCAAGCTATTAGACACAACTGTCGATTATTTAAATATATTAACATTTCAAGTAATTGTGTTTAATGTTTATGTCGCACAAGCGTGGAAGCATCCATAAACATTTGCCGAAATAAGTTGTCAGTTGGTTCATTGCATTTACATTCAAAATTAGGTTATTATCCTTGTGTGTCACGTAAGTCTAAAAGCAGTTTATTTCTGTAAGTGTTTTGTAACTGCTTGTATTATCTTCACTGTAAAAATAAACTGCTGTGGAATTATTACGCTACTACGATACTTCCAATCAATAATCAGTGGCGGCTCGCCCACTACAGCAAGTACAGCCGGGCTGCACCTACATTTATTAGAGTATTTTAAAATTAAAATCAGATATTTTATTAATTTTCTTAAATAAAGATTATAATTGAAAATGAAATTTCTACGGTATTAAACAAATCTCCGATAAATAGCAAGCCTGTTTCCGTATTGTACAATTCAGGAGGGAGAAAAACTCCATTCAATCAAAAGTGCAGCTAAAAAGCGAAATTCGAAATCGGCTGCATCGTTGCCATGGCAACCTCTACGCAGTATGGAGATTCCCCCAAGCTAATGCACTGCATTTGTGAGAAGGTACAGCCGAAATGAATTTTCTTGTTTTAGCTGCACTTAAGTTTCGATAAGCTGATTGGCTCTTCCGTTGGTGAAACGAGAACTTACGAGAATATCTCCAAACGGAAATGGTTTTCATGATAAATTTACGGTTTTTCTGTTGTTTCAGGGCCATTATGGTCCTGCTGTTGTTTTGTTATTTAAGTTAATATTAAAATTGACCGATTCGCATGTTTAAAAGAAAGGAGGATTGCTTTAATTTTCAAAAAATAAGTAAGTGTTTTCTATTTTTTTCGCATGTTATTATTTTGTAAATGTTGAAAGGAAACTTTGATTTGAAAAGTAAATAATAAAGAATTTCCGTTCATGTATGGTTTGTGGAAAATACTGGAGGGGGGGGGGGGGTTATATGATTGCGGCTGCACTAACATTTTCGACCACGGGCCGCCACTGTCAATAATGATGTACAAACATTAGTGCTGAAAATTAAAAATGATAACTGCATTAAAACATTTTACAAAAAGGGTAAATTATATCCATAATATTTATTTTACAAATGTGAATTTAGAATATATGACTTATATATTAATATTTAAGTTAAGATTATTTTCTAAGCAAAATGTACCACTGCCCAAAATATGACTTCTAGCTAAGTAGAAGTAATAGACCATACTATTTCTGTTATAAAAATATCAACAAATCATAGTCAAAATATAACATTTTATTTAATCCTCTAAATATTTAAAAAAAATACCTACCTGTCAGATTTCTTTAATTACTCCACGGCCCCTTTAAAATTTATGTAGGACATTTTTAAATTACAAAGCCCAATAAAACATAAACAGCCTTACTGTTCCATAACTTCACCCCTCTTCTTCTTGAAATCTTAACTTTGTTAAATTTCTCAAATTCCCTGGAGAAATTTACGAGTACCTATTTCTTATTTACAACTGCGGCTTTCTTTGCTCTCATGCAAAACAAATTTCAATAGTTATAAATGTAATGTTTTAAATTTTACATTCATACACCGTTAAGAATAGGTACTCAAAAATAAGTAAATTGCACTCATTTTTGAGTATGTTCTATGATTATTATCGCTTAAATTCATAATTTCAATTTTGAAAAATATATGTACTCAAAAACGAGTACAACGAATAAAAAGAGCAGATGTGGGCCTACATGGGCTGCCTTGTTAAATCACTTAAAAAATATCGACAATTACAACCAAGACTTACTGGGAATCGAAACCCAGGTCCTCAGTCCATATCCTTACTCGTTAAACTACCAAGACGACTTGAGGAATTTATAAACAAAAGAAATGTTAAAAAAGGTGTGCCAAAAGAATGAAAATTAAGATACTTGAGTTCCAATAACTCAGTTTCCATTTAAGCGATCGACATGAAATAATGGAGAAACCCATCATCTGAAAAACTACTTTAATTGTGTCAGGTGCCTTTTTTAAGATGGTTTGAACAAAAGCTGTGATTAACAATATTAAAACACACTGTTCATTTTTTAAGTAGTACGATTACTTAAATTTGAGTGCATCACCGCTCATTTAAGATGCAAAAGTACTCAAAGAAAAATTAGGATGTTCAGGTACTCATTTTTTAAGTACCCTTTTTTAAATTTATCACTTGAACCAATGTTCGTCATTGATTATTTATTGAAAATATATACATAAATAATCCTAAAATATGAATATTAGTTTGGGGTGAAGGATTTTCTCAATCAAATAAATTTACCCAACAAATTAACTTTTGATTTGTTTTGATTGAGTGTCGTCTATCATTAAAAGACATGAAAATTATTCCCAAGTAATATTGCTTTGGTTTTGCGCAGTCTTAAGTTTTCCCGCGTCATCATTGTACGATTTAACAGTAGCTTCTTATTAACACATTTATATAGAAAATGCATAGACAATGAGGTAACTTTATAAAACTTTCAAATTATATAAAAAAAATATAATATATTATATAAAATATATATAAAAGGATATAATATATTATATAAAATATATATAAAAGTATATAATATATTATATAAAATATTTATAAAAGGATATAATATATTATATAAAATATATATAAAAATATATAATATATTATATAAAATATATATAAAAATATATAAATATATAAAAATATAAAATATATATATAAAAATATATAAATATATATAAAAATATATAAATATATAAAAATATAAAATATATATAAAAATATATAAATATATAAAAATATAAAATATATATATAAAAATATAAAATATATATAGTATTATAAAAAAAGATAAATTATAATACAATGAGGTTTTATAATAAAAACTGCCGAAACTGATAATCATATAATTTTAATCAATTGTTTAAAACGGAATTTGTTTACTGTCACGAGAGAAGAAAAAAAATAGTTGTTAAAACTTCTGTTTTTTTACAAAAATAATAAACTGCATTTATATTCTCTTCATTAGCACATTTATCATCCAACCTTCATATTGTCTGTTTAGTATACATTTTTAAGGGTAAAGTGCACATGATTACCAAAATTATTTAAAAATATTTTATTGATTTTATTAAATAGTTAATTTTATTTTGAATCTAACGACACAAAACTTATACTTGCGAGCCAATATTTAGCTTTAGTAAAAGATTAACTGAATACATATTTTTGAAACCATTTTTCATGTGATGACCAGTTTAAATTGATATAAGTGGAGATCTAATTTTTTAGAAACTGTTTCAAATTTGCAAGAGTGTATTTTTAAACATATTACTTTTTTTGGTTTAAGGCATTAGTAATATATTAATTATAATTTTTGTAATATTTTTTAAAAAAATGTTTTGACCAGTAAAATCCGTCATTTTTTAAAAATTATTTTAAAAAAAATTTATTTACAAATAACAAACCTCTGTAAAGACGGTTTATTAAATAAATTCTTTTGTTCATAAAAAATCAAAATAATAGTTTTTTGGAGAATATATTTTCTACATATATCAAAAATAACAAATGTAACTTTTTTGCAAGAATTATTTTAAATAATATTTTAATATTTTTTTAAACGTTTCAACATGTGTTTATTTAATAAGCCTTGCACACATGTGCCGGAAAAATGTTAATGATATCTGCAAAATTAAAGACATTTTTTTTAATGTGTTTCATAATAAAATAAGGTAACATATTTTTATGTATTTATTAAATACTTGAATTACTAAAATAACTAGAGACTTCAGGTCATAAATTCTTGGTCAGCCGTTTTTATGGTTTACAGATATCATATATAAATCAATACGTATTTTGTTGTAATTAAAAAAAACATGGGTAAAAGCAAAGTGTTTTACCATTAGAAAAGGCTGTTATAGAATTTATAGCTATTTAAATTATGTAGTGACAAAAAAAGATAGAACTGTGGTTGTATATTTCAACTAGAATAGTTATTTAAGCTTTGATTTGACAGACATAAAACCGTCAAATAGCATTATGTATGTTAAAATAGCTCCTAAAGTGCCAAAAATAAAGCTTCTGTTTATCGGTGTGATTTTCCATACTGTGAAATACGCTTCCTTTTCTACTCCATACAAGGGATTTTGCTGAGCAAATATGAAATTTCTGTCACCTTTTACAATTAGTGTTTTTAACTGTACCCACACTTGGGCGTATGATTCCGAAACCATAGTCGCATATGTTGTCATGGCAACGAATATCACCACGCAGTTCACCACACGGTGGAGGAACGCGAGTCGGTCAGGGCAGGTAAAGCAATCTGCAAACGCATCCCATCGCAGAACAGCTGAAACAGTGAACAACAGCACGGAGGACGAATACAGTATCTCACAAAACACGAAGAAGCACAGTCTATCATCAAAAGAGTCGATGGTGGATTTAAAGGAACTGTAAGTTCGCAGAAGATGCTGACGGTTGTCGACATGATTTGAGTTTAGATTCTTTAAAAATCCCTTCAGTACACATCTGATATGGTAGTTTACGGTGACGTAGAACACTGCAAATGTGTTTAAAGGCAAATTCATTATGACATGGAAATGGAACGCCTGAAATATGACAAGTATTTTGAGGAGTACGCTGTTGTCCATGGAAACACCAAACATGTAAGCTGTAAGCAAGGTTGTCTCTTGCGTGTTCACCGTAGCAACAATTTTCAGAAAGTAGATCAATGTACTTATTGCAATCCACGAGTTCAAGTACAAGTTTCGTTCTTCTTGAATGCCACTACAAATAATCTTTGAGATCCTCTTCAACGTTTTGAGCTTTCTGCATAACCAGTAACGGTGTATGAAGGTGAGGGTACTTGCTGTGACATCTGCCAATAGAATAGCTGGCGAAATTTTAAGTAAATAAAATAAATACGTGTGGAGTATCGTGATGTATATGTGCAAGCCCATTATCAAAGCGTTCACCAGAAACAAAAAACACGGCACAAAATGCTTAAAATTGGATACAGGTCGTACTGAGATGTGTGAAATACCACTAACTCCGAACAGGAAAAATAATAATTTATAAAAAAAATTCATCTTGGTGGTAGAACTGACTGTGAAAGAAACTCCTGTATGTTGCCGATATCAAAAAGGAATACAAAACACTGTCCTACTAATTGAGAAACAAACTTCCAAATGTTATTTAGAAAACGTAGAATACAGATTATGAAAATGAAATGTACGTCACGCAATGCAGCTATATAAGTTAAAGTGTCATATCAATTATTTATTATTCATATTGGTTAGTAACTGATTAATGATTTACATGAACGTAAATCTTTTGTAGATAAACGCTTACAAAATATCTTTTACGTAGGTTTAAAACGCGTATTATAATAAGCGGACTTTATATTCTGAATTAAAATGGTTAGAATCAATTTTCTTCTGTTGTGAAACACGCAGGTGCGGATGATAAACCAAACTGAGGTGAAAATATATGACAATGGCATAATAATCTAATTTAGATGCACGATAGTTGTACCACTATGTTCATGGCAGCACTAGTACAGTAGTATCCTTTATCGAAAATATTGCGACAGTACTTTCGGACACTGTTAACGCGATCTACGTATCACAAGCAATAGAAAAAAACGTTACATTTTTTGTCTCTAAGAGTTTACTACACACATTCTCTTAGATTTGTAGAAAATGTAAATTGTATTCGTAGTGTGCAAAATTCGCTATTTAATTTTAAATAAACGGTACAGATGTAGTATAGGACATTTGGCGCGCGAGTTGTTTTTGGAGTGTTTTATAGGGGCGATAACTTTATAGTATGGCAACCCCACCAGGCATTGTTGGTATTTTTTTTAATTCTCGTGGCGACTTTCAGTTTGGTAACCCTATGACGTCATTGTGCTGCGTAATCATTTTTGTGCGTTGCGGGAACTATTTTTTACGGCAATTTTGAATGAAAGCGGAAAAATACAACATAATTAACAACAGTTAAATAAAACTTCATAACAAATTCTACAATTCAGGTGCACAAATAAAAAAAAACATTTTGGCGACTTTTTTCGTCGTCAACAAAAAAAACCTCGCCAAATGTCTTATACTACATCTGTTCCAAATATACAGGTACATAGAAAATATTTCTAGCAGAAGCAGTATTCAATGTGTACTGTAAAAAAGGTGCTTTAAAATGAATACCAGAATCTACTCGTTTTTCATTGAACACAATTGCAACTTAAATGAGAAATGCTGTATTCAAATTTAAGTAATCAAACTTTCTCAAAACTGAGCAGTGTGATTTAATATTGCTAATATCAGCTTCCGTTCAAGCCATCTTAACAAGCAATCTGAGAAACCTAAAATAGTTGTTTAGAAGATGGTTTTCCGCACTATTTGATGTCGATTGCTTAAATGGAAACTGAGTGATTACAACACAATTATCTTACTTCCCTTTTTATTGGCACATGTTTTTAACATTTCTTCTGTTTATAACTTCTTGAAGTCGACCTGTAATTTAAAGGTTAAGGATTGGACTGCGGTGCTTGAGGATATGGTTTTGATTCCCAGTAAGTCTTGGTTGAAATTGTCTATATTTATTGAGTTAATTTATGAATTATTTTGTAATTAAAATTAATTTATAAAGGCGGCCTATGTAGGCTAGCATCTACATTTTTTAATTCATTGTAGTCATTTTTGAGTACATGTCTCTTTCAGAATTGAAACTTATGTATTCGGAGCTATGATAAGCATCGAATATGCTCAAAAATGAATACATTTTCCTTCTTTTTGAGTGCCTATTCTTAACAATGTGGTATTTTACTTATCCCCATAGACTGATGATTACCCTAGGGTCTATTCTAATGAGAAATTGTGGCTTTATTGACTTAAAAAAGGGCAGACGTAATAAAAAAAAAGACTGTCCTAAAATTTTTCTAGTTGTTGTTTATAAAATCATAATAAAAAGCATAACAAATTATTTTAAATAAAATAAAATAAACGTATATTGATTAAAAGGAAATTGTGTCTAGTGTAGTATCATGATACCTTTTTAAATGCTGCTATTTAATTTGTTATTGCCATCGGGTAGTTATAAATTTGACAGTCATGTATTTTTTGGAGTAAGATCTGCATTATGTTAATGCGTTAAATATATATCTTGTTTCATTATGCTAAAATAGTGTCCTTTTGTCTATTGAGTTTGAAGAACGTGCAGCGGATAGTTTTACCATAATTGCTTTGTTATTGTAGTAATAAAGTAAAGGATTTACCATTTTATTTATTGACTCTTAAAGTGTTATACAAAGTAATTGATTATACATTATATATCTCCTTGAAACTGACAAATTTTAAGTAAATTTGTATTACGGTAATGACGCCATTGATATTCAACACCAAAGCAATGAATTATTAATGAATTTGAAGTAAAAAATAGAAAACACCCAAATATTGACGCATGAATAATTTTAAATGTTATTATTCAAACAGAAAAAAGATGAGCACTGTCAACGATTCTCATAAATTATTTATTCTTACATTAACATTTACATTTAAAGGTATTATAAAACACAATTACAATACTTTACTAAAAACAAAAGGTTCATGGTAGAAAACCATTTCTCAACTCGTTTTCAACTTAAAACCTTGTGTGCATTCGATTTTCCGAATCTTTCTATTATACTTTTTTGACACTTTAAAAAAAATGTACTTAAAAATGAGTACTTGAACTTGCACGTTTTGTTATTGGTACAATTTCATCGTAAATGAGCTACGACGTACTCAAATTTAAGCAACCTTACTTTCGCCAAAATGAGCAGTGTGATTTAACATTGCTCATCTCAGCTTCTGTTCAAGCCATCTTAACAAAGCGATCTGACAAACTTATAATAGTTGTTCAGAAGAGGATTTTCCGAACTATTTGATGTGGATTATTTAAATGGAAACGCAAATGTTTCGAATAAGAAAAATATATCAATGAATTTACATTGACGAATAAATGGGAGATATGAGAAGCGTACAAGCAAAACCAAACATGTCAAAAAAAACATAAAACAGGAGATAAGCATTGAATTTTTAGAAATAAAGACGATCTCTCTCAGTCATCTCTTTTGTTTTCAAACGTGAAAATCCGGATGTGCGTGGAAATGCATGCATCCACTCAACGTTTTCGCGGTTTTCCTCGATTTGAGAATATATGACATGTTTGTATTTGAAATATATCAAAATACTTAAAATACAAATATCTTTCAATTAAAATACAATTGTCAATTGCAGAAGCACCGTTCGCATGCGATTTTCGAAACCATTTTATTAAGTTCAAAGGTCAGTTCCTTTAAAGGTTTACAAATACTGTGTACTCAATTTGCAATAATTTCAAGATAGTGCATGTGTTTTATCATTAGTATAGAATACACATATATTTTAGGTTTGTACTATAAAAAATAAAAATGGTGGCTATTTAGTTCAACTTGTTATTATGGTTTCGTTTTGGTAGATATAAAACCATCAAAGAGCATTATGTAAGTTAAAATAGCTCCAAATGTGCCAAAAATAAAACTTCTATTTATAGGTGTAATTTTCCACACTGTGAAATACGCTTCTTTTTCTATACAAAACAATCGATTTTGTTGTGCCAAATTGAAATGTGTGGCATATTCACCAATTAAAGTTTTCAATTTGCACCACACTTGGGCATATGCTTCTGAGACCAAACTCGCATACGTAGTCATTACAATGAATATCACCACACTGTTCACCAAATCGAATAGGAAAGCGAATCGGTGAATACAAACGAAGCACTTTGCGAACGCCTTCCAACGAAGGACTCCTGAAACGGTGAAAAACAGCACGGAGGACGAATAAAGTATTTCACATAACACGAAGAAGGACATTCCATCATCGAATGAGTCGATGGCAGCCTTAAAGGAACTGTAAGTGCGTAGGAGATTTTCGTAATTGAAGACTTCTTTGGAACTCAGCTTCCTTAACATTTCTTTCAATACACATCTGAAATGATAGGTTACGGTTACATAGAACACTGCAAATGTGTTTAACGGAAAATCCATTATCATATTGGAATGAAATGCGTAAAATATGATAAGTATTTGGTAGAGTACGCTTTTATCCATGGGAACACCAAACACGTGAGCTATAAACATAGATTTTTCATTTGAGTATACCATAATCATGCATTTTAGTACGTAGCCTAACGTACTTATTATAATCCACGTGTACAAGTACAAGTTTCGATCTTCTTGAATGCCAAAGTTGCTCATAATCTTTGAGATCCTCTTTAACGTTCTGAGCTTCCTACATAACCAGTAACGATGCATGAAAGTGATGGTGCTGGATATAATCTCTGCTGATATAATAGTGGGCGCAATGTTTAATAAGTACATTAAATGCACGTAGTAGATAGTCATGTATAAGTGAAACAGCATTATCAATGCATTCACTAGAAACAATAAGCACATTGCGAACGCACGTCTGAAATTGGAAACGGGTCGTAAAGAGATCGGTAAAATTACACTTAATCCGAACAAGACAAGTATTAATTTGTAAGAAAACTTCATCTTGTTAGTTTACTTTAGTGCGAACGACACTTACAGACGTTACTTGTATCATGTAGTAACCGGTATGTAAACGAAATGTACATTGCGGTCTACTTTAATACCAAAGAAACTTCCAGACGTTATTTAGATAATGTAGGTTACCGATATTAAAACTAAAGGGACATCATGGTTTACTTTATTATGAAAGAAACTTCCAGATGTTCTATAGATGATGCATATTGCCAATATGAAAATGAAATGTACATCATGGTTTACCTTATTACAAAAAACTTCTAGATGTAATTTAGCCAATCTAGATTGCCTATATGGAAAAGGGAATGTAACATCATGGAATAAAGGTATATCATTAGAAGTGTCACATCTATTATTTGTATTCGTATATCTGTTATTTGATGGTATAACAAAAGCGGACATTCAATACTTGAACAAATGAAATAATTGCAATACTAGCAATCCATTTATTGTGCTTCGAAAAATGTAAGTACTGATGACAAAGAAAATAGTGAAGGTAATATAGAAGTTGACAATCCTGTAATCGTCTGATAAATAAAATACAATAGAACACATCGGGAATAAATAGAAGAAATATTGATGACTGAAAAGAAATACATACTTTAGATGACAATACAACATCACTGTGTGTATGGTATAATTACATTTCGAAAATATCTCTATAAAAGGTTGTGAAAGCAAATTTTATTTACCAAAATTTCGGTGATTGATAACTCAATATCTATATCAGAGAACTAAAAAAACTTTCATACCTTAAACTTTGTGACAAGTCTATTTCCGTGTTTAAATTATGTATATTATATACTATACAAAATTATACTTTGATAAATGAAAGCGTAAATTTAATGTTAATACCTATCACCATATTTCAAATAAAAAAAATTCAAAGACATTTTAAATTATTTTAAATATATATTTATTCAAACGTAATAAGATGAAAGCTTTGAAATATTTTATATTTTTTTTAAACCTACAATCGGCCCGTGAAAATATCAAAATTGTAAAGTTGTTTTGGCTGCAAGAGTGTTTAGTTTATATTTCTAACAAACGTATTTTATAACATTTTTTAATTTCAATTATAATAATAGATATATTATTAACAAAATACACTAAAGCTTTAGATTTGAGAAATAGTTTAACATTTTTTTTTTTTAATTTTTAGTTTAGTTGCATTGCTGGCTAAATAGAAGACGTAAAAGACTACAAACGTCCAAGTGCTTAAAGAGTCAATTATTTAGGGTAATTCAGGAGAAAAAGAAAAATGGGTTAAATAATTTGAAGAATACTGTGAGATAGATTTACACAACACTCCTCTCTTAAAGTCAGGTAGATTCAGGTACTCATTTTTAAGGGATTTTTTTATAGTGTAAACATAACCCACTTTTCTTCTTAAAATATAAGAATAATTAAAAGAAAATATATCTATAATTTTATTTGATTCAAACTTTCCCTCATGTATTGAATAACTTCGTACCTTAAGGGAGACCCGAGCCCCAAATCCGAAAATGTTAATTAATGAATTCAGAAATACTATTTTTTTTCATATTATTAGAACATCTTTTTCTAAATAATAATTAAAAAAAATATTTAAAAAAAATATAGACTTTTTTAAAAAACACTACTCCTCCTTCAATTTTTAATTTTTTAATTTTTTTTAATTGATTAAATAAGTCAAGGTATGCACTACAGACGTATGAATAGACTTTTGCAGATTTGGTTTTTAATAGTTTTCAAAAACTTATTTTAAGTTTTAAACCTAAAAAATATTCAAATTTTTATGTTTAATAATTCGTAAAAAAATAATTTGTAACTTAATTTAAAAAAGCTATTCATACGTGTATAAAACAAATATTATAGCTTCAAAAACTATTAACAGTTTAGTTTTAAGTTACTTAGTTACAAAGCTTTAGCATTTTAAACGTGACCAAAATGTTAAAAAAATATTTTGAGTAAAGGACGTTTGCTGCAGACGAAAAGTGTGTACATAGAAATTAGGCTACATTTCCTATTTATTTGGCATTTCATGCGATACTTATATATTGCGTTCTGTTATTATGGGTGTACAATAGGGTGGAGCGAAAAAACTTTTTTTTGAAATTCATGTTGCCTGAGTCATTATACGGTGCCAAACTCACTAGAACAAATTGTCACCAAATTTCAGCCCAAAATATTGCTATCTTGAGGTTCCACATCTCAAAAGAATGTTTATATATAGCCTTTTATATAAAAAAAAATGTGCTTTTATTTAATAAATAATTTCAATTAATTAATGTGTTAATTAAAATGATATTTAACATTAATTGTATGATAATTAATGGTAATTAATTATGATTTAGTCAATAAATAACTTAATTAACACGTTACTGTGAGATGTTAGCGCTATAAATTACTTTCGTACTCTACATAAAAAGCAAATTTACTTAATTTTAATAGATGGCAGCACGTGTTCTATTCTGATAACTATTTTTACCATGACATAGTTGTCACGTGGAATCCATTTTCTGGGACAGTTTTACCCACGTTTGCTGATTTAATAAAGCATTTCCTCTGGATCAAAAATTATTTATTGTGAAAGGGGAATAAGAAAGATCCTTCAGTCAAAGATATCATCGAAATTGTTTCTTGGGATATTTCAAGAATTTGGAAGAAAGCCTCCTTGCCAGTGGTATAAGTCATCAAGAAATTTTTCGACTTATAAGAAATTACAATAAAAATATGAAAATAATATCAAAATCTCGAAAGGGGGCTAACAAAATTAAGAAATATTTCTTCGACCAGACAAATAGTACTTCGTTTGATATTTCTTCATGCAAATGTTTGAATTATGAACAATGCAAGTGTTCTTTAAATATTCCTTGTATGGAGCGAAATTTTTTAACAGGTCAACGGCATGTAAGAAAATGACAATAGGGTCGATTGACATTTCTGTAAGCCGAAAATTGAAGCGTATAAGAAAAACAAAACATAAAAGGCAAAACCATGAGGGCAAAGCAAGATAATGCAAAACTAAAGCTTCTTCTAAGTCTATTACAGATTCAGCAGCGAACGCCATTCTAGGATCTGATTCAGAATTAGAAGATATCTCTGAAGATGATGACGATTACGTTAGCCTCGAAGCTAAACGTCTAAAAGCAATTGATGATAAAACTGCCTTAACATCCAAAACAAGTTAGATGAAAATATCCTTGCTGCATTTAGCGGTTGCTTGTGATAGGACAGGAATATCAGATAGGTCAGCTGCTGTCATTGCGTCATCTGTGGTTCATGATGTAGGGATTGTATCTAAAGATATTCCGGCTAAAGTTATCGACAGGAATAAGCTGAGGACGGAACGTCGAAAGTTACGGTCCCAGCTAGATTCTACACAAATACCGCAATTTTTGTATGCCCTCTACTTCGATGGAAGAAATGACAAGACTATTATGTATGAGAAGAAAGGGAATTCTTATACTACAGGACTACAGCTGTAGTAGAGCATATTACGCTCTTGTCGGAACCTGGTTCTGTTTATTTAGGACCGAAAGACGTCTGGACCACAAGAATTTTCCGCGACAATAGTCAAATCTATGAAAACATGCAAAACTCTTGCCCTGGCAAATTTTGTCTCTATTCTAGTTGCTTTTCCCGAAATTGACAAAAAAGAACTCAGTACAGACCAAAAACACCTCTTCGACATTTATAAGCAGTATCATTGGGGGTATGCCTTCCAGAATTAGCAAACAGAAGACCCGGGAAGATGTGTCACTCAAGATGGCTCACTTCAGCCAACAAAATTCTTCGCCTTTACGTACGGACCGCCAAACCAATAATGATGCTCCATGAGACTTTAAGCTCACGGTATAATATGTTATGAAAGTTTATGTGCCATCCTGGTTAGAAATAAAGAAAATCCCGAATGCCACTCATGGAACACGTCACCTTAATGTAATGATAAAAAAAAAGTTTATTATTTCCAGAAGACTTTAAGACAATCGTTCACGAATTTATTCAGAGGAACTGTTATTTTGCTCATTCTGATAATATTCTGTTAGCGATGCTAAATGAACGAGCACACATTCGAGAACTTGGCTTCAGAAGAATACTGAAATCAAGAAAAACTGACTCAAAGGGGAAAATAAGATGATTTAATATTCCCAATTTGAATTTAAAAGCAAATGACTAGTTCGAGATGATGCACTATGACAATCCTTTGGAACCACCAGTTACCACGAACTTCAGCGACGAAGACATAACAAGATTGATCAGAAATGGTTCATAATTTGAACAGAGAAGCCATTCTCAAGCAGTGGTGAGGCCTGTGAAACTGGAAACACAAGCATCATTGGCAACACGTGGTGTAGAAGCCGTCAGGGATGGATACTTCGCAGCGGAATAAAGTCACGAAACGAACTTCCGAAATTTTACACCAAGATGAACTTTTTTGGACCACGTGTGAAATCTGAAAATAATGTGTGTTAATATGTTCATGTCTATTTTTTAATAATTAGAACCGTTTTTTAATCTGAAAATAAAATATTGTAAAAATTAAGTTAAAATATTTTTTTTTTTTTTTTTTACTGTTTGACTTTAATATTATATTTTATATCTAAATGTGGAACCTGAAGATGATGAACGATTCCGCTTAAATTTTTTCACAGTGATTTTTTCACCAAATGGCACCATTCGTTGGGTCAGGAAACACTAAAATTTGAAATTATTTTTTTTTCGCCCTTTTCACTCCACCCTAGTGTACAATGTTAGCGTAATGAATTTATCAATAAACACATTAACTTTATTTTACGCGAAAGTTTGCCTAAAACAAGGCTTATACTACAATATATTATGCGACGGCTTAAACATTATTCGATATAAAAATTTAAAAAAAATTCTATGCTCATATATTAAAGTTACCATTCTACACAGTAAAAAAAGTACTTAAAAATGAGTACCTGAAACTACTCGTTTTTCTTTTAGTACCATTGTATCGTGAAAGAGTTTTTTAATTACAATTACTCAAATTTGACGTACTTAAAGTTTAAGTTATCGTTCTTTCATAATGGGAATAATGCGCGTTCTTCCGATTTGGCCCCATGTGATTTCTTTTTTGAGGGAGTATTTAAAATTCCGTGTCTATACTGGCTGTCCACTAGGGTGGAGCGAAAAAACTTTTTTTTGAAATTCATGTTGCCTGAGTCATTATACGGTGCCAAACTCACTAGAACAAATTGTCACCAAATTTCAGCCCAAAATATTGCTATCTTGAGGTTCCACATCTCAAAAGAATGTTTATATATAGCCTTTTATATAAAAAATGTGCTTTTATTTAATAAATAATTTCAATTAATTAATGTATTAATTAAAATGATATTTAACATTAATTGTATGATAATTAATAGTAATTAATTATGATTTAGTCAATAAATTACTTAATTAAAACTTTACTGTCAGATGTTAGCGCTATAAATTACTTTCGTACTCTACATAAAAAGCAAATTTACTTAATTTTAATAGATGGCAGCACGTGTTCTATTCTGATAACTATTTTTACCATGACATAGTTGTCACGTGGATTCCATTTTCTGGGACAGTTTTACCCACGTTTGCTGATTTTAATAAAGCATTTCCTCTGGATCAAAAATTATTTATTGTGAAAGGGGAATAAGAAAGATCCTTCAGTCAAAGATATCATCGAAATTGTTTCTTGGGATATTTCAAGAATTTGGAAGAAAGCCTCCTTGCCAGTGGTATAAGTCATCAAGAATGTTTTCGACTTATAAGAAATTACAATAAAAAGTATAAAAATATGAAAAGAATATCAAAATCTCGAAAGGGGGCTAACAAAATTAGGAAATATTTCTTCGACCAGACAAATAGTACTTCGTTTGATATTTCTTCATGCAAATGTGAATTATGAACAATGCAAGTATTCTTTAGAGATTCCTCGTATGGAGCAAAATTTTTTAACAGGTCAACGGCATGTAAGAAAATGGCAATAGGGTCGATAGACATTTCTGTAAGCCGAAAATTGAAGCGTATAAGAAAAAACAACATAAAAGGCAAAACCATGAGGTCAAAGCAAGATAATGTAAGACTAAAGCTTTTTCTAAGTCTATTACAGATTCAGCAGCGAACGCCATTCTAGGATCTGATTCATAATTAGAAGATATCCCTGAAGATGATGACGATTACGTTAGCCTCGAAGCCAAACGTCTGAAAGCAACTGATGATAAAACTCCCTTAACATCCAATACAAGTTAGATGAAAATATCCTTGCTGCATTTAGCGGTTGTTTGTGATGGACAGAAATATCAGATAGATCAGCTGCTGTCATTGCGTCATCTGTGCTTCATGATATAGGGATTGTATCTAAAGATATTCCGGCTAAAGTTATCGACAAGAATAAGCTGAGGACAGAACTGCGAAAGTTACGGTCCCAGCTAGATTCTACACAAATACCGCAATTTTTGTATGCCCTCTACTTCGATGGAAGAAATGACAAGACTATTATGTATGAGAAGAAAGGGAATTCTTATACTACAGGACTACAGCTGTAGTAGAGCATATTACGATCTTGTCAGAACCTGGTTCTGTTTATTTAGGACCGAAATACGTCTGGACCACAAGAGTTTTCCGCAACAATAGGCAAATCTATGAAAACATGCAAAAATCTTGCCGTGGCAAATTTTGTCTCTATTTCAGTTGCTTTTCCCGAAATTGACAAAAAAGAACTCAGTACAGACCAAAAAAACCTCTTCGACATTTCTAGGCAGTATCATTGGAGGTATGCCTTCCAGAATAAGCAAACAGAAGACCCGGGAAGATATTTCACTCAAGATGGCTCACTTCAGCCAACAAAATTCTTCGCCTTTACGTATCGACCGCCAAACCAATAATGATGCTCCATGAGACTTTAAGCTCATGGTATAATATGTTATGAAAGTTTATGTGCCATCCTGGTTTGAAATAAAGAAAATCCAGAATGCCACTCATGGAACACGTCACCTTAATGGAATGATAAAAAAAAGTTCATTATTTCCAGAAGACTTTAAGACAATCGTTCACGAATTTATTCAGAGGAACTGTTATTTTGCTCATTCTGAGAATATTCTGTTAGCGATGCTAAATGAACGAGCACACATTCGAGAACTTGGCTTCAGAAGAATACTGAAATCAAGAAAAACTGACTCAAAGGGAAAAATAAGATAATTTAATCTTCCCAATTTGAATTTAAAAGCAAATGACTATTTCGAGATGATTCACTATGACAATCCTTTGGAACCACCAGTTACCACGAACTTCAGCGATGAAGATATAACAAGATTGATCAGAAATGGTTCACATTTTGAACAGAGAAGCCATTCTCAAGCAGTGGTGAGGCATGTGAAACTGAAACACAAGCATCATTGGTAACATGTGGTGTAGAAGTCGTCGGGGATGGATACTTCGCAGCGGAATAAAGTCACGAAACGAACTTCCAAAATTTGACACCAAGATGAACTTTTTTGGACCTCGTGTGAAATCTAAAAATAATGTGTGTTAATATGTTCATGTCTATTTTTTAATAAATAGAACCGTTTTTTAATCTGAAAATAAAATATTGTAAAAATTAAATTAAAATAAAAAAAAAGATTTTTTTTTACTGTTTGACTTTAATATTATATTTTATATCTCAATGTGGAACCTGAAGATGATGAACGATTCCGCTTAAATTTTTTCACAGTGATTTTTTTACCAAAAGGCACCATTCGTTGGGTCAGGAAACACTAAAATTTGAAATTATTTTTTTTTCGCCCTTTTCACTCCACCCTACTGTCCACAAACTCTGAAAGATCGAAAAAGAAACATTCAGGGAGAAACGGCCAACATACACATCAACATGCTTGAGAGAATGATGAGAAACAGCAGGATTTGGTTCACCCAGGGAATCGATAACGGCGGGCGTCAATTATCCGATATGATTTTTAAAACTAAGTAAACCAAAACTTTAAATGTGTAACTTTTGTATAAAAAAATGAAAGATATCTTTACTACTTTTTGTTTTATTGCAATACGAAATAAGGAAGTTATCTTGCCGCACCCTGTATTACCATACTATACTATAAATTATTTAATACCGACCATTAAAGTTACCATAACATTTCTGGACGATCAACTATATTTTTTCATGCTAATTAACACAAAGTATTCTGCGCCAGGTAGTATTTTTATAGTTTCCTGTAATCTTCTTACGCATCCAGCGATTTTGTGGAGAACAGCGAAATAATAAGTTGTCATGATATACACATTTTAATCACAGTCAGCAATATTTCCAGCGTTGTTTTAAGAAAGATGAATTCCACAATGTAGAACCTTGAAACTGTGAAAAATGGCTTAACCTTCGGGACATTTGGCGTCAAGATGGTTTGGTTTGGTTTTGTTAATTAACGTCGCACTAGAGCTGCACAGTGGGCTATTGGCGACGGTTTGGGGTCAATCTCGAAAGAAAGACCCGGGAACACATACACATTCACACACACATTCATACATGCACCTCGTTATTTTAGAACCATGGTCAGATGACGAGGAAACACCTGAACTGGCACCCAACGCCTTCAAAAGACTTCGGGACTTTGGACCCCGATCAGATTTATCGTGCACCAGCCCCGTATACACGCCAGTATAATTTGTTGGATATTCTGGACGACTTTCTAGTATTTTTGTAGCGCAGCTGGCAACCCTCCGATTGCAAGATCAATACTTTTTTAATTTTCTATGTCAAGTCCATTTCCCGGGTTCGAACCACCAATCCTCTGATTAGTAGTTGAACGCCTTACCAACTGAGCAACTGGGGCTCGGCGTCAAGATGGCGTGTTTCATGGTGTACGCTACTTATATATAATTATTCTCGGAATTATTCGTAAAATATTTTATTTGAATAAATACGTTTGTGGGTAATGTTTTGCCTATTTTTTCTCAGTTTTTTTTAAACAATTAAAATATGCGCACGTATATGGAACATTTTCTAAATGAATTAAAGCATTGAAATCGAGAATAAAAAGTTGAAGGACGATACGCCTGTAATCTTGTAGAATCCATTAATTTGGAAAACATTTTAATTTTTAAATTCTGCCAAGATGGCGTGTTTTATGTTGTACGCTACTTAAAAATAATTATTCTCGGAAACATTCGTAAAATATTTTATATGAATAAATACGTTTGTGGGTATTGTTTTGCCTATTTTTTCTCAGTTTTTTTTAAACAATTAAAATATGCGCACGTATATGGAACATTTTCTAAATGAATTAAAGCATTGAAATCGAGAATAAAAAGTTGAAGGACGATACGCCTGTAATCTTGTAGAATCCATTAATTTGAAAAACATTTTAATTTTTAAATTCTGCCAAGATGGCGTGTTTTATGTTGTACGCTACTTATATATAATTATTCTCGAAAACATTCGTAAAATATTTTATATGAATAAATACGTTTGTGGGTATTGTTTTGCCTATTTTTTCTCAGTTTTTTTTAAACAATTAAAATATGCGCACGTATATGGAACATTTTCTAAATGAATTAAAGCATTGAAATCGAGAATAAAAAATTGAAGGACGATACGCCTGTAATCTTGTAGAATCCATTAATTTGAAAAACATTTTAATTTTTAAATTCTGCCAAGATGGCGTGTTTTATGTTGTACGCTACTTATATATAATTATTCTCGAAAACATTCGTAAAATATTTTATATGAATAAATACGTTTGTGGGTATTGTTTTGCCTATTTTTTCTCAGTTTTTTTTAAACAATTAAAATATGCGCACGTATATGGAACATTTTCTAAATGAATTAAAGCATTGAAATCGAGAATAAAAAGTTGAAGGACGATACGCCTGTAATCTTGTAGAGTCAATTAATATATAATAAATTTTAATTTTAAAATTCTGCACACGCTTTCGTTCATAAATAATCGGTGCAATTTATTGACATAATAAAAAAACATTCCAAAAGTGATATTTAAAAGCTTTATAAATGAAAACTTGGGGAGAAACTCAATTACTGTTTTGAGTACGGCGATGATAATATAATCATGCAGTGTTTACTTAACATAAATTGCTTTCATGTTTGCGTGACAAACACGATAATTAACCTTCACATTTAGTGAAAATAATAATCTAACTGGAAATTACATTTAGTAATTTCGCATTATCGCGTGATATAATTCTAATTTTACGTGTGCTTAAGATGATCTTTCAATGCCAGGTACTTGTTATCGTAATTTCAAAGAGGCAACAGCTCCCCATTCAAGATGAATCTTTCTTACAAAATAGTTTTCTTTCTTTTCGGAATTAGTGCTATTTTATCTACCTCCATCAAACGATTTAAAAATGTTAAATGCTCTTTCTCAAAGTGTTTGTTCTTTTTGGTGAATGGAATAATTATGACGTTTTATGTTTTCACCAAGGTCAACCGCGTCTATATAATGCTCATTTCATCAAACCGTTCACTAAACCTAATTCTTATAGAGATAATTGCAAATTCCATTATCTTTACGCATCGTTTCCATCTATGTATGAATTTCAACAAATTGAAGAAGATTACAAAGTTAATGACCAGTTTCCGAATTCAAGAAGGTAGAAGGCTATTTTTATACATATGGATTGCATTTTTTGCTCTCGGACACATTGTAAGATGTGTGTCCATAATTTACTTTCAATTCAACAGCGTGTTATTATCCAACGTGTATGGCGTTTCAGTGAACAAAACTGTGTTGTTCAAAATTGCTGCAGTACTTTACGGATTCAACATGACAATCCTAATGGAGTTACCAATTGACACATTTGCAGTATTTTTCGCCATTGTAAGCCTCAATGTTAGACAGGTTTTGAAAGAACTATTGAAAAGAGCAGATTCAGAGCATGCGTGCAACTATCCGAGCCTTCTGCGCTCTTACAGTTCTCTGAAGAGAACCATTGACTTTCTCGATGATGAACTTTCCTTCTTTGTGTTTTGCGAAATACTTTACTCGTCGTTGTGGTTGTTTTTTGCAGTTACATTTATTCTTCGTTCCGACGCGTACGAAAATTCGTATCTCAATATGTTTTCATTTTCCCTTCATTTTATTAACGCATTGGTAACATTCGTTGTCATGACTGTCTCTGCTTGTTCAGTTTCAGAAACATTCTCCCAAATATGGACCAAGCTGAACACTTTAATTGTAAACTCTGACAGAAATTTCGACTTCAGACAAAACAATTGCTTTCTTTTCATCGAAAAGAAAGCATATTTTACGTTATGGAAAATTATGCCTATTGATAGAAGCTTTATATTAGGCACTTTCGGGGCGATTTTGACTTATGTAATGCTTTTTGACAATTTCATATCTGCCAAAAAGTGAAAATTTATTTTAATAAACGAATGTAAATAAATAATTCCTGTATCTTAAATAGCACTGTCTTAAAGTGAAAGCGGACCCTTTATCAGATAATCTTGTAAATGTGCACTAATCTACTTTGGCATGTATTTCCAGGCATGCATCTACTAGGACTCGAAATACGATTTTGAAGCTGGCAGCAAACACTGCCGTGAGCTCTAAGCAAAAGTTATTGAGCTCACAGCAGAACTCAAAATAAATCCGGTTCTGTGATCTGTAATTTTCAGTTTGTGTTTTATGAATTTTAAAGCAATTGAATAAAGAACAAACTTGACTATCATTGTTTGTGAACTATACTAGTAATTATGGAAACAGTAGAGCAAGCGATAAATAATATACACGTTTATTTTAATTACTTCCTGTCACATTTGAAAATTATTAAGCAACGCGTTTGGTCGTAAATACGGAAGCAACATTTATGCAAAATTTGAAGATAATTGAAAAACGCGTTTGATCGTAAATGCAGACCTCGTTAAAGCTCGGCTGCATAAAACATAAAAATGGACGATAGATTTAAAACAAAAATACGTGAATTTGAATACATCATATAAAAAAACACTTAAATAGATGCAAGTATTTTGCAGAATACCGGCATAATATTTATAAGCAAAGTCTACGAATACATTAGAGAACCATTTCATGAATGCTTGGATCATCCTTAAATTCGAAAAGTGGATGGCCAATTGCACTTATTCTGATTAAATTTTATAGCATGTCTTTATTTAGCATATCTGCACATAAGCGATAATTGCACTGCAACTATCGCTTGCCGATATTTAACTGGGGGACTAAAAACTCATTTAGTAACTGCCGGGCGATTATTTTAATTGCATTTGACTGAAATCTGCCCCTTTTCAGATTTCGAAATAGCCAAAGTAAATATGAAGAATAGCAAAACTAGTGTTATCACAATCCATATAAAATCTTCAATATGTCTATTATTTTGCCAAAGTTGTTAGCACGGTATCGAGCGAAGGGATATTTTGTCCATTAGTTACATGCCCGATAATTGCGGAGTAAGCGGATAGATTCGTTGTTATTGAATTGCATGCAACTAAGTAGTTCAGTTGCAATAGTTGCCATTATGTGGCTAGCGTTAAAGAAGCGAACCAATTGAGAATTGCTTCTTGTTCCGTGCTTTTGAAAAGTCGGTATAGGCATTTTTAAAATCGCGCATTTCGGATAAAAAACAATTTTTTTTCAGAAAAACAATTTCTGGTTGAAAATACTTGCAGCAATATTTTCCGTGAGATACAATAATTTTCACAGCAAATTTAAAGTAACTCGCAACATTGCTGAGCATGCCGTCGCTTATTTCGATCCCTGATTCCTAATTTATTTTTATATATTTCGTATTTTTGTACAGTTTAGAACTTTATTTCATAAACATCATTTTGTTTACTTGTAATTCCTTGGATGGTATACGCAGAAATGTATTCTTTTGTTTATCAAATATATGTTATTTGTTTAATTAATTGTTGTTTTATGTACTTTAGCCCTAATGTGTTTTAAGAAATTGATTAAAAATAGTATTACAACTGTATTATATTTAGCTATATTTACATAAGAAAACATTAGTTTTGCCTTTGGATATCGAAACAAGAAACGTAAGAAGCAATAATTGTCGTACCTTGTACCTTATATTAAATACCTTGCATTATAATCTTTCTTGTACCTTAAATTTTAAACAAATCGTTAAGCTTTAGTAGCAACAAACGAAGTAGTTAAATCACAGCAAGAATAATGTTTTACTATGTGTCGTTAAACAGTCAAACAATGACCATCTCTTAAAAATTAGTAACCACCGCGTGTACACGACATGGTTAATAATTAAAAATGAAATAAAGAAATAAATTGAATTTGCTGTTTTATGTCTACTAATATCATTTTATCATGAGCACATTGGATATAATCATTACAACATTGTTTAACAATGTTCTGAATACCAAAATAAGAATATAAAATTTAATTGTTACTGATATTTGGATACTAATTGCAATGATAATTAAAAATTCTTATTTATATTTTAAGAGATATTTGTTTTTCAAAACTATATAGTGATGCTGGTAAAATATTTTGATACTTTGAATAAACTGATGTGTTATATTCCAAACTAAATAATTGTCGCATATCGAAATAAAATCTAAGATATCATAACTATTTGCCTCGCATCGACGTTGAAGATCTCTCTATATATAATTCTATAACAATATGTTAAAAAATAAACTCTCTGTATTTCTTTCTGTAGGTTGGAAACAGGAAGCTTTGTTAAAAGCATACCTTCGTGGTCGCTATTGTTATTTTGCGATTGCGTACGCCGTTTTGAAGTTTCGATATTAGAGTTTCTTACAGCATGAGTTTAAGTCGTGCTGCTGCGGTGTTTAAGCAGAACGCTAGAGATTTCTTCGAAGATCGAGCAATAGACTAGAAGTAAGCTGTTCCAGGCGAAATAATAGAATATTTCAAAGGAAGGGCAGTAACAGCAATTGTTCAACAGGAAGGGGGATAGCTTCATTAGAACTTCATTTAGGGTGTGTGGAAGAAGTTTGCGAATTTTACGGGCAGTACTTTTGGGAAAACAGCAGTAATGGAAACGTTTCCAAGGCAAACCTACTAAACATCTCAGATTTGTTATTTGACAATACACTCTCTGCAAAAAACTATCGCCAGCACAATACCCAATAGTATGCCAGATTTAAAAAAAATATTTCTTTTCGAAATACTTTTTTGGAGGTATTAATTTAAACACCTTGACAGAATGCTCCTCCCCCCCCCCCCATCGCCCTCCGAATTCTTAAGTTTATTTTTGTTTTAAACATGTGGAATGGGAAAGTTCGCCTGGAAAATGTATCGAACATTCCAGATTTGTTATCTGACAATACATCCTAAGCAAAAATGTATCTTGCGTAGGCTGTATCTAAGGCTTAGGCTTATTTTGCTTAGGCTGTATCTAAGGCCTAGGCTGATCTTGCTTAGGCTGTATCTAAGGCTTTGGTTTATCTTGTTTAGGCCGTATCTAAGGCTTAGGTTTATCTTGGTTAGAATGTGTCTAAGGCTTTATCTAAGGCTTAGGTGTATCATGTTTAGGATGTGTCTAAGAACTATTATTTTCTTGTTTAGGCTGTATCTATTAGGCTGTTGCTAATCTTATTACTTTTATTTATTTTACATAGTATTTATATTTTTAATATATTATATATTGATTTCCATGGCGTACTAAAATATTGATGATAATACGAATGATCAGTTTGCATAACTATATAATCAGCACTGTCAACGAAGTAGCGAACACAAATAAACTTACCATGTATTGTAATTATGCAAGTTCGATTCGTTCATGCCTTTATTTACATTCTTATTTATATCTATAAAAAATCCATTTTTTATATCTGAAAAAAATGACATCTTCAATTTTCAAAGTTTATTATAAATTTATTTATATAACTAAAAAAATATTGTTGATAAGACACATAATTATTGTGTCCTACTATACAGCGAGTGAAGTGAGAATTAGTTTGCGAAGCAAACCAACGAGGATTGTATAGCAATTCTCCGGCAGTGGCGAGCGTCAGTGAGTAAGGGCTGAAGTTCCCTAGTTTAATATAACTCAGGAAATGTTTCATAACAATATTAAAAAAAACGTGCAGATATTTCGTTTTTATAAAGCTTTGATAATGAACCCTCACTTATCCATTTGTCAGACGTAAATAAATTTTATTTTGAGGGTAGTTTTATGTATCACGGCATTAGTTTTATTTCGCAAAAATAGTTTACAAATATTATTTCAATATATTTCTTGGATTCTGAAACTGGTTACTGCAATATTTTTTGAAGTGCATAATTCAAATACTATTTCTCAATCATATTGCAACAGAAAAATAAACACAATACTGTTACATTTGCGAATGCACCATCAGAAGATAAAAGCATTTCCTATGATTGCCTAAGAAATTTTAAATCAAATATTTATCCGTAATTATATTTCTTTTCAGCTATTAGTTATTCCATTTTAACGGTCTTTTAAAAGAAGAACACATTTCAATCTTATTATATTTTCATGACTACTTATCATACTTTTTCTGCACGTTCAATGAAAATGATTGCTAAGGATTGCAAAGACATTGAAGTTATTATCTGTTGTCGTAAACAACTATATCATAACAACTCAATCATATGCTATATCGGATACGAATATCTAAGTTTATATTTATTTGCATTTATTTGACGGTTGGTATGAAAATGCATTGCTAGTGTGTTTCAATCTTCTACGATATATGCAAAGCAATAGTTCCATTAAAAGGATTATCGTCTGAAGACTATAAGTATTAATGACCATAAAGATGAATTTGTTCTATAAATTCGTTTTTATTCTGTTTAAAATCAGCCTCATTTTCCCCATCTCATTGAATGGCAAATTTAAATGCTCTTTTAAAAATTGTATTATGGTTCTGGTCAGTGGATTTGTACTTATGTTCCACGTTTACCATACTTTCTTACTCATCTATTCAAACGCATTTTCGACGGCCATGCTATCAGCAAATGTGACTGGGAATGCTATCCTCTTCATGCTTCGCTACAGTTTGGGCAGAAGACTGGATTCTCTTAAACGAATCGCAAATTTATTGAGTGATTTTGAAATCGGAGAAGTAAGAAGCTCAAATATTTTTTTGTATATTTGGATTGCCGTAAGCACATTGCTTCATATTGTAGTTTTCTTGGCTATTATATACATGAACATCAGTACAAATGATCAATTTATTTATAAAATTTTCGGTATCGCAGAGTACAAAAGTATACTCTATTATACATATGTGGTATTCTATGCTTTTCATTCGACTATTCTTATGGTTTACCGTTAAATACATTTGCTGTGTTTTTTGTGATAATGTGCTATCATGTCAGAATCGTTATGAAAGATTTTTCAAGAAAGTTGTGTAATGAATTTGTTGTGAATCATCAAAAACTATTACGATCTTGCTCCTCACTTAAAGCAGCCATTGATTGGTTTGATGACGAACTCTCTTTCTTCGTGCTATGTGAAACTCTTTACACGTCATGCGTGCTGTTTTTTACAATTTCGGGAATACTCCGTTCCAATGTGTTTGCGCTGTGTATAACTTGTATCGATCGTATTTATTTCCTCTGTCATTTATTCAACAGTTTGTTAATATTTATTTTAATTACTGTGTCTGCTTCCCTGGTATCGGAATCTTACGCTGAAATATGGATTAAAGTTAATAAATTAATTGTGAATTTAGATACAGATTTTACATTCAGGCAACAAAACCGAATGCTTTTAATAGAAAAAGAGGCACATTTCACAGTGTGGAAAATATTGCCTATAAATAGGAGCTTCATTTTGAGCACCTTTGGGGCTATTATTACGTATTTAATGTTGTTTGACAGCTTTATGCACGCCCGGCGAAAATTATAAAAGACTACTGAATTCTTATATAACTTTTTATACTAACTTGAGCGGTTGTAATTTAAGAGGTGTCCCGAACCTTCGCGCAGAGCCCACTGTGAAGCTCTTGTGTGGCGTTAGTTTAATCAAACCTCAACCCCCATTAAATATTTTCACCAGCAATAGTTTGAATTAAGATTTGAGTGCCTCTATGCTGTCACTAAAAAAAAATCTCCAACTCCAATTTCTTTAATTTTTTTTTTAGATTATTCGATATATCCTTAAAAATACAACTATTTTATGACATTAAGAATCCGTAAATAAACTATAATGGTGAGTTATATATAGTGAACTATATAGTGAAATTTATATTGGTCCTAACTTTTGTTCTCGAGACGGATTTTGACAGATTGTGGTACTGCCCAGGACAGAGGACAGCCGTACTATGTTATGGTTCCTTTGTGGTACGTGCGTGGTACTGCCAATGCAAGGATGTAATTCTGAGGAAAACATTACAAATTTAATAACTAACCTATTATAAGTTGATTACAGAATGCTACTGGAAAACTTAAGAAAACGACTATGGAAAGGTCGAAGAATAAATTGCTATGCAGAGTTATTGTTTTGAGGCAATTAAATCTGCCACTCCACCTGTGTTCCCACGCAAATTGGGGCGCCAGTCTAGGTATCATAAAACGTTTGAAAAGAAATCCTTGACAAAGAGAGTCGAGTAGGGATTTAAAAGGCCATAAATGAAAGTCGACTTGGGATTTAGTTCCTATAAACCAGGGCCCATAAAAGTGAAATATATGGGGTCTTTCGTCTCGCCGGGCCCCAATCGTGTGAATGGGGTGTTTCTACCAAATTGCGTACGAGCCGCAAGAGGTATTTGATCCAGTGAGCCAATGAGACAAGCGGGCAAAAATATGGGGAGATACCCACGCCCCCCATCGACTGAACTGTCTTCACGTTGAGACACTCTAAGAACACTTCTACTTAAACTTTTTCCACTGAGAACTGACACTCATAATTTGGACGAGCACTTGTCTGCTCCTTTTTTCCGACTTTAAGAGACTCTCAAAATGTTTAAATAAAACTTTTAATCAATCTCATGTTAGAGAGATGTCCCGGGATAGAGTGTCAGCCCCTGTTTTGTCTGGTGAGTCATGCGACCATATACTCTCGCAATTGTTATAAATATGTATTTATGGAAAGTTTAATTGTCTGTTCATTACTTTATTATAGTTCAGTTTTTGCATTTTTATGCCTTTTCTTCCCAATAGGAAAGTCCTCGGTCTGGGTTGTTTAATTCTTAAAACACAACGCAATGTAAATCTTTATATATACGATCTAGCCAAAGTAAATAAATGTATTAATCTTAATACTAACTGTAAATTTAATGTTAATTCTAACATTGCGTTCTCTGAAATTTTTACGTTCATACAGTTATGATATTACATAATCAGTCAATGGTTGAAATTTACAAAGAATTTGTTTCGATTAAACTCCCTCACTGCTAACCAGGCCATCACGGGCATGTGTGCTTCCCTTTCTAGTCAAGTGGAGAAATCAGTGCTCGAAAGGGAATCCGCTATAAGAAGAAGGCCCTATTTGGCAAGTAAATTCTTTAAGTGCCCTGAATCCATAACTAGCTGTACATAGAAGTACAAGGTTTGAAATTTAAAGGAGTCCCTCCCATATTTGAAAATTGTAAATTAAGAACAAATTCAAGGTTATTCATTAATGATATTGTTTCAAGCAATAACACAATTGAGATTATTCAGCAATAATGTAATTGATATTTTTCACTCGAAAAATATATAGAAGATTACTTTCATATGTTTTAAAAGTGAAAAATATGTTTAAAAGTGTAAATAATGAATACGTAAAAGAAATTCAATTTTACAAATTAAACAATGTAATTGCTTTTATTTTATTTTTACATATACTTGTTACGTTCACAGTTCTGAACAGTAATACATTTTTACATTTCCGTAATAAAAAAATGTGTAAAACAGTTTAGTACTTATATTACAATTTTAAAGTTATAAATTTGTTTTTGTTAATATACAGTGGCCCTAAAATAACTTTACCTATTTGAAGGCATCTCCCCAAGACGTCACAATTAAAACTTGGTAAAATAACGTTTACTAGTTTTTGCTACAGATTTTTCAAACTGGGAAAGTTGTTTTTTTGACCATCCTGTATGTAATTGTTTGATTTTTAACTGTTGTTTAGCTGTCATAACTCGATATAATTTTCATAAATTTATTTTTGCACATAAAATAAAAAAATATTTTTTGTAGCACTGTATAAAGTAACATTTCATAAAAGTAAATAAACTAATTGTGTTGAAAGCGCACAGTATCTCAAAGCTCAGGTCTAACCAGTTCTGTGTTTATCATCTTCATTAAAATAACGAAAATAATGGTAAAAATAGTTTGGTATGAAAAGCAAAGTGCGAATGCTAATAAAAATCAAACATAACTATTTAAAACGTTAACTTATTTATTTAAAAGAATTGTATGTGGTAATTTAAGTTTCTTATTTTGTTTTGTTTTGTTTGACAATCATTTATTTCTAATGTTTTTTGCAATAAATTGTTGTTTATGTCAAAAAACTGTACTATACATTATATTTATTCATTTTAAAATTGTATTATGAAAACATAATTTATTTCAGATCCAATAAACATAGATTTGTATTGCCGTTAAAAGTCTATTTTAACATAGTGTATTTTTACTGTGTAAATATCCAGAATCGTATATATCATTTACCAACATATTGTCCATATGTTACATTTCTATCAGGACATGTATATCTTATGTTTGTTTTTTCTTGCACATACTCTCTATATAAAAAAATGGAAATAACACACTTTTCTTTCTAAAACTTACAAAACATAATTAAAAAAAATCATATCCATACTTTTATTTGTTTTAAACTTTTCCTGGTGTATTGAATAGCTCACAGCATACCTTACTTTAAATACCAAAAATACATAATTCAAAAAAATAACTCAAAATACAAAAAAAATACATATGATACATTTGATACAAATTTGAATTACATTTTTATTGTAGAAAATTCAGTATGAAACAGAATATTAGTGTGTTAAGTTGTTCGCAAATATCAATGATAAAAATAGCAATAAAGCAACCAAAGGTGATAGCGGCAAGACTGTCGCAACTGTTTTAATAAAACTTGCATTCAAATATAACGTTAATTTATTTTACGTTTTCTGTACAATTCTTCTTATAAAACAGATGTATTTTTATCAATGTACCAAAATAAAATATGTCTATTAATATAGAGATCACATTTTTGTATATTTAATAATTTTTAATAACATAACTTTTACAAGTATCTAAGTCAATAAGTCTATTGTTTCTGCACTACCTAATTGTTAATATATTTTTACTTTGTGAAACACCATTTATGAAGGAATAATATAAATGTTTCCAATTTAAAAGAAATGTAATTAATTTATTCACATAATTGTATTTTCAATACGTATTTATTTTAATTCAATTAATGTAACTTCAAAAAACAAAACATCGGAAATATACATATCAAGAAAAAGTACTAAATAACAAGTATTCGTACATATATAGGGATCTACGACTTTTCCCGTGCGTACATCAAAGTATCAAACAATATAATATACTTCACGATGGCGCCAATTGTCCCCAAAATGAAACTTCTTTTCAAAGGCACAATTTTCCAAATAGTGAAATTCATCTCTTTCCCGAAGCAAAGAAAAAACTTTTGATGGCTGTGATTAAAATCTGCATATGATAACGCTACAGGTTCCTTTGCTCGTGACCACAAATCTCTGGAGACCTCCGACACCATGGCTGCAGATGCACTCATAACAATAAATGCCACTGCACTGTTGACCAAATGGACAATTAACGAAACACGCTCAAGAGTTTCGAATCTTTCAAAATCAATACCCAAATGAAGAATACCCGAAATGGCAAAAAAAAAAAATTATGCCGCAGAGCACATTGTGTTAAATAGCACGTAAACAGAAAGTTCGTCGTCCCAAAAATTGTATGGTCGCTTTGACAAAGTTATAAGAACTCATAATATTTTGATAGTTGATCCCCGATACATTTTTTAGCTGTCTCGAAATATCTCTCAATGAAAGCCTTGTTTGGAAACAAACCATTACATAGAATACGGCAAATATATGCATTGGTAAATTCATTAGTATTTCTGCATGATACCGTAGCAGACCACAGCTACATTGCGCAATATATATTTATCAAATGCAATACCAAATAGATAAGACATTTAATTTAGCATCATTTTTCCATATAGTGTAATCACGAATTTAAGAACAAAATTTAAGATAATTAAGGCGATCCAAGGAAACATGTAGAATTTAAACCTTTTTCTTCTCGGATTTCTAAACCACTCATAAATTTTGCAATAAATTTTAGTTTTATGAGTCTTCTGGTGAGTCTGAATCGGTATAAAATTGATATAGAGTTTAAAAGAGTGCAGGACAATGTCATGGTTGATATACCCAGTAATTTCACAAGGAAAATTGTGTCGTATAGACTAAACAGCACTATCAGCAAGTTTAATAAAATTGCAAAATATTTAAAAACTGTTGAATTCTTTTGATGTCCAGTTGCAGCAGTTGAAGTGGAGAATACGGCGCTAACTCCAAAAATGATAAAAACTATTTTGTAATAGCAATTCATTTTCTTGGTTGACATTCTTGTATTATCCCTTAGCTCTGAATGAAAATTCTCCATAACGTTAAATTAATAAATTTGCAAAGTATGACGTTTAAATCTGAAATTAAAAGTTTCATAATTAATTACATTATTTAATAATTTCAAAACGCATATTAATTACTTATATATAAGTGACTTCGTACTCTTAAAAGTGTGATTCATATCTTTAAATAGCGATTCATAAAGAAAAAATTTGACAAGGCATGAAACATCCCCTTTTAATTTCACAATATTATATTCGACACGTAATATTATTTAGATACTAATTAAACCTAGAATTATACATAATGTAATTTTTAAGCAATTGCTTCTTTTGTTTTTATTTTATTTTTCAAATCATATTTTTAATAAGGGTAACGCTATCAAGTTCTTTAAAATTTGTGTATATGCTGTACTTTAAATAAAAAATGTGATATTTTTGTATCTTTCTCAGTGACCTCGAAAACACATATTTAAAAACAGGGACTGAAGTCACTGGCAATTACACAATAATAAGACATAGGCAATTACACAATAAGGCAATATTTCAACACGGCGAATCAAAGGATTTCATTTGCAATATTTTCTTTTCAAAATGCATTTTTTCCATGCACTAGATTAGCGGATAGTGGCACAATCTGAAAAATATGATACTTTATCTAATAGTATCTATAAGAATATTTATTTTTAATTCAAGGAATATAATTAACAAAATACATATGAAATGTATTAAAATAGGCTACAGAATAAAATTTACCCCTTAAAAATTTATTACTTATACATAACAAATCTGAATTTTTAATCCTACACAATAATAATCCATCAATAAAACAAAATATAAATATCCTATAACAATTTTTATATGACTTTTTTAGTAACAGCAATCTTTCAATTCTTTTTAAATGTTTGTTATTTTATTTAAAGTAAGTTTTGCTTGTTATTTAAAAAAATAATTGTTTGCTCAGAAATTACATTACACGCAAAACATATTTTTTTGTCACGTTTGAGTGTTATTTATTTTCACTTATATCATATTACTTCATCTCCGAACCAATCGAAATCGACTATCTTAGAATAAATAACTATTTAAAAAATTTACAAAACAAAACATGAAATACAAATATATTTTTTACAGTATTTACTTTTGTAAAATAAGAAATTTTGTTGTCTTCCGGAGCGATAATTTAAAATGTAAACTAAATATGTTTATTTTTATACCAAAATTCCAAGTTCTAAACCAACAAAAGACAAAAAAAAATACTTACACTTAATAAGTTTTCTGTTTGCTTGTATTCTTCTGTTTAATAACCACTTCAAGTAAACTACAGAACTTAAAATGAAGAAAATAGTCGAAAGACTAGAAATTTCAAATTCCCGGACAAATCAAGCAAATTAAACATTTTTTCATAAATGCATTTTTGTTGAACTACCGTAAAAACATTTACTTTTCATTACCCGCAAAGAACTATAAATATTGAAGGATGTCACTAAAGCAAACAAATATAACATGGCTGTTCAGATAATCAATTTATGTGGTTTTGCTCTATTGATTTTAAGAATGATATAACAAACATATGTTCATAATGTATACTTTTAATATTTTTTATTATGCATTTTAATTTTTTAATATAAAAAAAAATGCATTTACCAATTGTTAAATATTGTTGTCACCATCGTGCATAGTGACAATGTTGTTGGAACTTAATAACGAACATTGCATCATTTAGTTTTGGATCAATTACGTTATAGGATCGTTACTAGCTTATTAGTCAGGACAATATCATTGCATAAAATGTTTGTGTGGTAATGGATAAATATATAAATGCACTCATGATATATTACTTAATTTTACAATGACCTACACATTTACAATAGAAGATAAACAATTATCTGCCATATCATTCAGATTTGCATCATATTATTCTAAGAACAAAATTAATATATTTTCAATTTTAGCTTTGCGTTAGATTACATTTATCAATTAGTTTAAGCAGTCTTTCGTATTTTTTACACGACTATGTCGTTGTGTAATATGTCAGATGATGAAATACTTACGAAAAAAAAGAGCTTTCCGCGGCTTTCGTGAGAGACAGAAAATAAAACTAGTAACGTGTTTCAGATAATACATAGCAAAGACTAGTGTAATACTATCGAAGATGACGTGTTATTGTTAGAATAGTATAGTCTATAATTGGAACCTAATCAACGTCACGTGCAAGTTATGATATGAAACTCAACTTTCGAAATGTCCAATATGAGTGGCGTAAGACTATAGCAATCACTTTTTAGAAGCATACCTAAAGCTTGGCATTGAATTTAATATTTTTTCAATGCATTTGAATTTGTTTACTCTAATAGGCTCTGTTTCTGCGAACTGAGTGATTTTTAAGTATTTTTCAACCTATATATCTATTATTTTTAAATAGATATATTTAGTTAATAGAGTTTTTATATAAAAATATAATGTTGCAGTAAAACAACATCATAATACTTTAATTTTTTTTTATTATTGAATGTACATTTGCGATAGAATAAAAAGGAGCTATTTCTATTCAGACATAGTTTATCGTATTGCAAAACCAAAGATACCGTTTTTTAGGTATCGAATTTTGCAACAAATGTATAGTTAAGAAATTGCATAAGGGGCTGTCTTTATATTAAAATGTATGCCAATTTTAAAATTTCACATAGCAACACTAATGCGCTGCTCAAAGTGTTACTAAGTTGCTTCTACTTTAAGTGAGTCTATATTCTATTTTCAAAAGCATATATTTGGAAGAATTATAGAATAAGATCTCAAAAGCTAGTGGAAGAGTGGGGTGTCATGAACTTCCTAACACTTTTGGGTTTATAAAATCAATAATTTCGCTTGACAATTTCTGAAAACAAATATATTTCATTGTACATTACAATTGTTTAAAATTATAAACAAATAACTTTACAAATAAACTTTTTCTATTTTTAATTAATTAAAATAATATTTTTTGGTTGAAAAACAAAACTTCATCTTTTACCACCGGTTGCACTATTAAAAATAATTACTTAATTTAGAATGTACTCATTTTTGTGTACATTCGATAAATATCAAGGCTTCGGATACAAAAGTTTATATTTTGAAAAATGCATGTATTCAAAAATATATACAGTGAGAAAAAAGAGTAGATGCTAGCCCACATAGGCTGCTTTCATAAATAACTTTCAATATATATTGGCAATTACAACCTTACCGTAAATCGAACCCAGACCCTCAGGCATAGCAGTGCATTGTCTTTTCTGTTGTAATACCAATGCGATGTGAAGAAATTACAAACAGAATAAATGTTGAGAAGGCGTGCCAAAAGAATGGACAGCAAGATAATTGAGTTGTAATAACTCTGTTTCCATTTTAGCAATCGACAGCAAATCATGTGGAAAATAATCTTCTGAACAACTATTTTAAGTTTATAAGTTTGCTTTGTTAAGATGGCTTGAACTAAAGCTGAGATTAGCAATATTAAATCTCACTGTTCAATTCCAGAAAGTGCGGTTGCTTAATTTTAAGTATGCCATCTCTCATTTTCGATGCAAACGATCACAGTGTGGAAATTTGTGTCACTTAAAATATATTGTACATTTGTCTCATCTTCGGTTGGCATGTCTAAAGGATTCGAAATCGAGACCATGTAATTCCGAGTCCACTACTTTACTTAATGGAAAATATCGAAAATAAAGTTACAATGGATATATATTTATAAATGGTCTATCATTAATTAAAATATATCTGAGAAATATTAATCAATCAAATGTTGATATTTTCTATAACGTAAAATAATGAGTAACTCTGCTTATTTCATAATTTCCGTTCAAGAAATTTCAATTTATTTTTAATGCAGTTTTCAGCATTTGTTTGGGGGGAGGGGTGTATTTATTGAATCGTGCAATAAACTACCAAACAAATTTTTATATGTAAGGATTGCACCAAAAATCCCCAAAATTATACCTATTTTTATTGGTACTATTTCTCATAATTTGAAGTAAGCCTCAGTTTCAATGCAAATCTAGAATTTGTGTTGCCTGCTTGAGAATTCTGTTTCCAAGTTTAGAATGAACGTTTTTGCTTTTGTCCATAGCTCAGTATATGCTTCCGAAACCAAGCATTAAAATGGTCATGGAAATGAATAAAACTAAATTCTTCAATAGGTTGAAAAATAATGAAATACGATAGAGGTAAAATAGGCAGATTTCGAATACTTCAGGACGTAAAATATTCGAAACTGTGAAGAAGAGTAAAGTTGAGGGGAAAACTGCTTCACACAATACAAGGAAAGCTTGTTCGTTATTAAGAAAGTCCGTTGTCGGTTTGATTGATTTGTAAGAGCACGTGAGTTTATGACGGTTGGTCACGAATTTGCTCAAGAGCTTTTTTTGAAAAACATTTTCAAGACACATCTGATATGGTATCATAGTGTTACAAATGAATTTATTGCTAAAGTTAACAGACATGACTAGCCGAAAGTTCCGTTCTTATATTTGCGTGTACTTTTTTTTCTCAGCTTTTTGAACAATTAACCTTTTGCACTCCAAGAACACTTTGCGATTTGTGTTCTTTCTATGAAACAGTTATTCCTCTTTACGTTATTTCCCACAGATTTTTTGTACACTCAAAAAGGGGAAAATTTTATAATCTGTTTTGTATTTGCAAGAGAACAAGTTGAAAAAAATATTGATGTTCTAAACACAAGATAATTCTGTTATTGTTTATTTTAAAGAACAGGGAAACAAAAGAACTGGTCGTTTTGTTGGCGCCTGAGAGTGCAAAGGGTGAAATATACCTACAGATATGGAACATTTTCTTAATGAATTGACAGTAGGCATTGAAATCGAGAATAACAAGTTAAAGAATGATATGAAAGCATTCTTTACAACGTCCATTAATATGGAAGTCAATTCAAATTCAAATTTTAAATTCTGCAAGTTTTTGTTCATAAAGCAACGGTACAATTAATTGACATAAAAAAAAGCATTCTAAATTGAATATTTAAAAGCTTTATAAGTAAAGACTAGGGGAGGAACTTTATTACGGTTTTGAGTATATGTCGATGATAATCTAATAACACTAGTCGCATCATGTTTACTTAACATAAATTGCTTTCATGTTTGCGTGACAAAAACTAAAATTAATCCTCATTTTTAGTGAATATAATAAACTAACTGGAAAATACATTTAGTAACTTCACATATCGCGTGATGCAATTCTAATTTTACGTGTGTTTCAGATGGTCGTTCAATGCCCGGTACTTGTTTCCGTAATTTCAAAGAGATAACAGCTCGCTATTCAAGATGAATCTTTCTTACAACGTAGTTTTCTTTTTATTCGGAATTAGTGCTATTTTACCTACCTCAATAAAACGTTTTAAGAGTTTAAAATGTTCTTTCTCAATGTGTTTGTTCTTTTTAGTGAATGCAATAATTATGATGATTTTCGTTTGCACCAAAGTCAATCGCGTTTATTTACTCATCCTTTCATCAAAACGTTCGCTCAACCTAATTCTTGTAGAGATAATTGGAAATTCCATTATATTAACGCATCGGTACCATCTATGTAGAAATTTCGATAAATTGAAGAAGATTGCAAAGTTGATGACAAGTTTTGGAATTCAAGAAGATAGAAGGTTCCTTTTGTACACATGGATTGCATTTATTAAACTCGGACACATTGTAAGATGTGCGTCCATAATAGACTTGCATTTAAACAGCGTGTTGATATCCAAAGTGTTTGGTATTTCAATGAACAAAACTGTGTTATATCAAATTGCTGTAATAGTTTACGCATTTCACATGACAATCCTAATGGAGTTACCAATTAACATATTTGCAGTTTTTTTCGCCGTAGTAAGCCAAAATGTTAGACAGGTATTGAAAGAACTATTAAAAAGAACATATTCAGAGCATGCTGACAACTATCAGAAACTTCTGCGCTCTTACAATTCTCTTAAAAGAACTATTGACTTTGTTGATGGTGAACTTTCCTTCTTTGTGTTTTGCGAAATACTTTACTCGTCTTTGGTGTTGTTTTTTGCAGTTACATTTATTCTTCGTTCCGACGAGTACGAAAGTTCGTATCTGATTGTGATTTCATTTCTCTTTCAATTCATTAACGCATTGTTAATATTCGTTGTCGTGACTGTCTCTGCTTGTTCAGTTTCAGAAGCATTCTTCCAAATATGGACCGAACTGAACACCTTAATTGTAAACTCTGACATAAATTCTGACTTTAGACAAAACAATTGCTTTCTTTACATCGAAAAGAAAGCCCATTTCACGTTATGGAAAATTATGCCAATTAATAGAAGCTTTATATTAGGCAGTTTAGGGGCTATTTTGACTTATGTAATGCTCTTTGACAATTTTTTATCTGTCAAAACAAGTTAAAAATGTATTTTAATAAACGAAACTAAATAATGAATTCTTATATCTTAAGTAGAGTTGTGTCATTGTGAAAGTGTACCCTTTATCAGACAATCTTGTAAATGTGCAGTAATTTACTTTAGTATGTATTTCTACCAGGACTCGAAATAAGATTTTGAAGCTGACAGTGAACACTAATAAAGCGGATTCTGCAGTCTGTAATTTTTCGTTTGTGTTTTTTGAATTTTAAAGCAATTGTACAAACTTAAATGAAGACAACTTGACTATCATAGTTTAAGAACTATGCTAGTAATTCTGGGAACAGTAGGATTAGCGACAAAAAAATATACACGTATATTTTAATGACTTCATTCAACATTTATGTCCAATTTGAAAAACAAATAAACAATGAGTTTGGTCGTAAATGCAAATGAATTTGAATACATAAGATTAAAATGCATACAAAGTTAAATACATTGAATTCTATTGCAAAATGCATACACAAAATTTATATGAAAAGTCTGCGATTCCATACAGTTGTAGTTTCTTGAGTTTCTTGTTCTGCTCATTTGAAAAGTCGGTTACTGTATTTTGAAAAATCGTGCATTTTGGATCAAAAACAAAGAATTATTCAGAAAAAAAAATCAAATTCTGCTTAAACATACTAGCAATCGTCTTTTCCATGAGAAGCAATAATTGTCGCAGCAAATCTAGAGTAATTCGCAGCATTGGCATGGCTTATTTCGAGCCCTGATTTCTGCTTTATTTTAATATATTTTATTTTTGTAGAGTTTAGAACTTTATTTCATAAACATCATTTTGTGCACTTGTAATTGTATGGATGGCATAAAAAGAAATGTATTCTTTTGTTTACCAAATTTCAGTTATTTGTAGGATTAATTGTTGTTTTATGTACTTTATCTCTAATGTGTTTTAAGAAATTAATTAAAAATAGTATTACTACTTTATTATATTTAGCTATAATTACAAAAAAAAAATTAATTTTGACTTTGGGTATCGAAACAAGAAACGTCAGAAGTAATAATTGTCGTACCATGTACCTTATATTATAAACCTTGTATTCTAATCTGTCTTGTACCTTATATTTTAAACAAATAGTTAAGCTTTAGTAGCAACAAACTAAGTAGTTAAATCACAGCAAGAAGAATAGTTTACTATGTGTCGTTAAACAGTCAAACAATGACTATCTCTCAAAAATTTGTAACCACTCTGTGTATACAAGATGGTTAATAATTAAAAATGGAATAAAGAAATAAATTGAATTTTCTGTTTTATGTCTACTAATATCATTTTATCATGAGCACATTGGATACAATCATTACAACATTGCTTAACAATGTTGTGACTGCCAAAATAAGATTATACTATTTAATTCTTACTGATATTTGGATATTAATTGTAATGATAAATAAAAATTCCATTCTTATTTATATTTTTAGAGATATTTCTTTTTCGAAACTTTATGGTGAAGTTCGAAAAATATTTGCCTATCTTGAATAAACGGATATTTTATATTCAAAAACTAAATAATTGTCGTATATAGAAATTAAATCTAGGTTATTACGACTGCTTCCTTCATAACGAGTTTGAAAATCGAAGAATCTCTCTCTCTCTCTCTTTCTATATATATATATATATATATATATATATATATATATATATATATTTATATATATATTTTACACGATCAAAAAAAAACGCTGTAATTCTTTCCGTAGGTTGGAAACTGGAAACTTTGTTAAAAACATAACATCGCGGTCCCTATTGGCATTTTGCGATTGTGTAATGTAATTTTAAAATTTCGATATTATATTTGTAAGCCTTGCTGCTGCGGTGTTTAAGAAGCAATCTAGAAAGTGTCTTCGAAGAATAAATTAGAAGAAAGCTACGCCAAGCGAAGTTTATTATTTTTGCGGGTCCTACTTTTGGGAATGCTGCAATAATGCGAAAGTTCGGCTAGCAAATTTATTAAACATTCCAGATTTATTAAAGGATTTGTTATTTGACAATGCAGCCTAAACAAAAAAACATCACAAGTACATTAGTGTTTATAGCTTTTATATAATACATATTGATTTACAAGGAGATATTTATGCCAATGTTAATGGTAATTTTGTATAATTATATAATGCGCAAGTCAACATACGTCAACGAAGCAGTGAACAAAGCTGAAATTGTCATGTAATTATGCAAGTCCCGATTCCATCTTGCTTTTATTTACATTATTTTTATATCTATAAAAATGCAATTTGTTATATGCATAAAAAATTACAGCTTCAAATTTTAAAGTTTTTACTATTAATTTATATAACTAAAAAACATTGTGGCTAGGACACATTGTTATTGTGTTCTATTTTACAGCGAGCGAAGTGAGGATTAGTTTGCGAAGCAAACCAACGAGAAATGCGAAACAATCCTTCGGAGGTTGACGAGCGTTATAGAGTAAGAGGTGGAGCCTCCTAACTTAATATAACTCAGTAAATGTAGATAATACTTTACGAAAAAGTATAAATATTACGTTTATATAAATTGATAGTTTTGATAGTAAATGCTCACTTATCAATTTGTCTGGAGTAAACACATTTTATTTTAAATTTATAAAATGGATTAACTTTTATGTGTCAGGGCATTACTGTTATTTCACAAAAAAAAAATTGCAATATAATATTTTATTATATTTCTTAGGTACTGAAACTGGTTATTGAACTATTTGAAGAAGTGCAGAATTCAAATAATATTTCTTAACCATATAGCAACAGAAAGAAAACACAAATCTGTTACATTTGCAAATGCCCCATCACAAGACAAAAGTATTTCGTATGATTATTTTGGAAATTGTTTATCAAATATTCATACGCAATTACCTTTTCTATCAGCTAGTTGTTATTCATTTTTAATGGTCTTTAATAAGAAGAAAACACTTATTTTCTATTATATATTCATGACTACTTATCACACGTTTTTTGCAAGTTCAATAAAAATAATTGCTAAGGTATATTACAAAGAAAGCTGTTATCTTCTGTCATAAATAACTAATCAATCATATGCTATATCGGATTCAAATATTTGAGGTAATATTTAATTGCATTTTCTCGACGGTTCGATTTGGTACGAGAATCCATTAGTGTGTGTTTCAATATTCTGCGACATATTCAAAGCAATAGTTGCATTAAAAAACTTATCTTAAGAGTACGAAGATGAATTTATTTTATAAATTCGTTTTTATTCTGTTTAAAATCAGCATCATTTTCCCCATATCATTGAATGGTAAATTTAAATGCTCTTTTAAAAATTGCATTGTGATTCTGGTCAGTGGATTTGTACTTTTGTTCCACGTTTACCATACTTTCTTCCTCATCTATTCAAACGGATTTTCGACAGCCATGCTATCAGCAGAAGTGACTGGAAATGTTATCCTCTTCATGCTTCGCTACAGTTTGTGCAGAAGACTGGATTCTCTTAAACGAATCGCAAATTTATTGAGTGATTTTGAAATCAGAGAAGTAAGAAGCTCAAATATTTTGCTGTATATTTGGATTGTCGTTAGCACATTACTTCATTTTGTAGTTTTATTGGCTATTATATACATGAACATGAGTAGTAATGATCAATTTATTTATAAACTTTTCTGTATCGCAGAGTATAAAAGTGTACTATTTTATACATATGTGGTATTCTATGCTTTTCATTCGACTATTCTTATGGTTTTACCGTTAACTACATTTGCTGTATTTTTTGTAATAATGTGCTATCATGTCAGAATAGTTTTGAAAGATTTTTCAAGGAAGCTGTCTAAAGAATTTGCTGTTAATCATCAAAAGCTATTACGATCTTGCTCCTCACTTAAAGCTACCATTGATTGGTTTGATGACGAACTCTCTTTCTTCGTGCTATGTGAAACTCTTTACACGTCATGCGTGCTGTTTTTCACAATTTCGGGAATACTCCGTTCCGATGTGTTTGCAGAGTGTGTAACTTGTATCGATCGTATTTATTTCTTCTGTCATTTATTCAACAATTTGTTAATATTTATTTTAATGACTGTGTCTGCTTCCCTGGTAGCGGAAGCTTATGCTGAAATATGGATTAATATCAATAAAATAATTGTTAATTTAGAAACAGATTTTACATTCAGGCAACAAAATCGAATGTTTTTTATAGAAAAAGAAGCACATTTCACAGTGTGGAAAATATTACCTATAAATAGGAGCTTTATTTTGAGCGCTTTTGGTGCTATTATTACGTATATAATGTTGTTTGACAGCTTTATGTACGCCCGAAGAAATTTATAAAAGACTATTGGATTTTGATTCTCACATACAACTTTTTATATTTGCGTGGTTCGAATTCGAAGGAGACCGCTAACCTTCGAGAAGATCCCTCTGTGAAGCTCTAGTGTGACGTTAGTCTAACCAAATCTGAACCCCTATAAAATATTTTGAAGAGCAATTGTTTGATTTAAGCTTTGAGTGAATAATAATAATAAAATGGAGAACCTCTGGGATTGCTTTTCCAGAAATAAATGCTTATTTAAAATCGTTAAAACCAAGGTTTTGAAAAGAGTCAGTTTATTTTAAACAATTTATCCAAAATCCCCAAACTTATTAAGCCGAGGAATTACAGAGAGTGAAAAACAATTATCTTCTTCTGTGGAATATAGATGCAAGATAAATTTGAATCTTTTGGGTGGATTAGCATGGATATTAACGTTATATTCCTCAAATAATTTAAAAATACTTTATAAAATACATATATTTAAAAGAGAATAACTAAATGTGTAGCTTGTGTAAATGAATGAGTGTGTCGTCATATATATCAAAGATGTATATAAATTATTTCACATTAAAAGGGGGTTTGTCCCATATTTAAAAATTGTAAAATAATCAAATTCTATGATATTCTAAAATAGTATGATTTCCAGCAATAACTCAATTAATGAAATATATATATTATATATATATAGTGACCAAAGTAAAAACGTTTAAGTAAGCATTGAATACATAGAAAAAAATCTATTTCAAAAAGCATTTGTCTGTATTTTATTTTTTACGTATACTTGTTGCGTTTAAGTTCTACAGATTTACAGTGTCGTAATAATAAAAAGTGTAAACAAGTTTAGTACTTGCAATGCATTATAAAAGTAAGGCATTTTTATTAATATACAGTGGCATTAAAACAACTTTAAATATTTAGAAGTATCTCCCAAAGCTGTCATAATTTAAATGTTGGCGAAATTACGTTTACTAGTTTTACTAGTTTTAGGTACACATTTCTATAGATTGGGAAGTTTTTATGAAAATCTTGTATATAATTATATTTTCATAATGGATCCCAGGTCGTTTGAACTGTTGTTTAACTTTCACGACGCAGGGGAATTTTCATAAATTTATTTTAGAGCATAAAATAAAACTTCTCAATTTTTTGTTGCTCTGTATGAAGCAAGACATTAGATAGAAAATAGTTTAATTGTCAAAAGCGCACAGCAACTCAAAGTTTAGGTAGAACCAGTTTTGTTTTATTACTTTTATTAAAATACATATTTTTGTTACAAAAGTTATTTTTACATATTTGTCTTGGTATGAAAGGTAATATGCAGTGCAAATAAAAATTATACATAAATATTCAAAACGTTAACTTAATTTATGGAAAAATTGCATGTAGTAATGTAAGTTTCTTAATTTGTTTTGTTTATTAAAAGATAATAATTTATTTCTAATTTTTTTTGTGCAATAATATTGTTGTTTATGTCAAGAAACTGTACTCTCTAGTTTTTAATTAATTTGAAAATTGTACTAAGAAAACATAATTAATTTGAGATCCAATAAATAGATAACTTTGTATTGACTTTTAAAGCCTATTTTAAGATAGTGTATTTTTAATATATATATATATATATATATATATATATATATATATATATATATATATATATATATATATATATATATATATATATATATATATATATATATATATATATATATATATATATATATATATATATATATATATTATATATATATATATATATATATATATATATATATATATATATATATATATATATATATATATATATATATATATATATATATATATATATATATATATATATATATATATATATATATATATATATATATATATATATATATATATATATATATATATATATATATATATATATATATATATATATATATATATATATATATATATATATATATATATATATATGTATATATATATATATATATATGTATATATATATATATATATATATATATATATATATATATATATATATATATATATATATATATATATATATATGTATGTATATGTCTACTATTATTGAGAACAAATTAGTGTATATTGAATATGTTTTAATAACATAATTCTTACAAGTATGTAAGTCAAAAAAAGTCAATTGCTTACGCACTACCTAGTTGTTAATACATTTTTGCTTTGTGAAACATTATTTATAAGAAAGAATTAGATAAATGGTACCACTTCAAAAATGTAACAACTTTATTCACCTAATATTGTTTTCAATACCCATAATCTATTTTTTTTTTAAATTCGATTTATGCAACTTCAAAAACCAACAAATCGACAAAATACATATAAAGAAAAAGTATTAAACAACAAGCTTTCGTGCATATTTAATGATCTACGACTTTTCAAATACTTGCATCAAAGTATCAAGCAATATAATATACGTCATGATGATGGCAATTGTCCCCAAAATGAAACTTCTTTTCAAAGGCACAGTTTTCCAAATAGTGAAATTCATCTCTTTCTCGAAGCAAAGCACGAACTTTTGATGACTGTGATTGAAATCTGCATCTGACGACACAACGTAGTCTTTCGCTCTTGACCACAAATCGCTGGATGCCTTCGAAACCATGGCAGCAGATCCACTCATCACAATGACTGTCAATAAACTGATGAGCAAATTTAAAATTAAAGAAATGCGCTCAATTTTTTTTAATCTTTCATAAAAATTCGAATTAAGAATACTCGTAAGGGCGAAAAAAAATTCTGACGCTGACCACATTGTGATAGTTAGCATGTAAAAAGATAGTTCATCGTCCAGAAATTGTATGGCCGCCTTGATAGAGTTGTAAGAACGCAGAATATTTTGATAGTTGAATCCGGATTCACTTTTTAGTTTTCTCGAAAAATCTTTCAATGAAAGCCTTGTTTGGTAACAAACCATCACATAGAATACTGCAAATATATGCATTGGTAATTTCATTAGTATTTCCGCGTGATACCCGTAACAGACCGCAACTACCTTGTGCAACATATACTCATCAAATGTAATAATACCAAACAGATAGGATAAGTGATGTTCCAATATCTCCTCAAATACTGTAATCGCGCATTTCAGAGCAAAATTTAACAGAATTAAAGCGATCCAAAGATATATGCAGAATTTAAATATCAATTTTTCTCGGATTTTTAAACCGCTCATAAATTTTGCAATAAATTTCAGTTTATTGAGTCTTCTGGTGAGTCTGAACCGGTGTATTATTGATATAGAGCTCGCAAAAATGCAGGACAATGTCATAGTTGATATACCTTCTGAATTCATAAGGTAATATGTGTCGTATAAGCTGAACAGCACTGTCAGCAAGTTCAACAGAATTGCAAAGTATATAAAAATTCTTGAACTCTTTTGATTTCCAGTTGAAGTGGAGAATACGGCGCTGACTCCAAAAATGATAAAAACTATTTTGTAACAGCAGTTCATTTTCTTGGTTGACATTCTTGTATTGTGACGTAACTCCGAACGAAAATTCTCCATGGCGTCAAATTAATAAATATGCAAGTTAAGAAGTGTATTCCTGAAATTAAAAATTTAATAATTAATTACAATGTTTTAGAATATATAAAAGAATATTAATTACTTATATTTAGGTGACTCCGGGACTCTTAAAACTGTGATTTCTACCTTTAAATGGATATTCACAAAAAAAATGACCAGGCTTGTTCCATTCTCTTTTTATTGCAAAATATTATATTTGGATACTGAATAATATTTAGATACTAATTATAGCCTAGAATATTACATAGTATATGTTTTATTTTATTTATAAAATCGTCTTTTTAATAAAGGTATCACAATCAAGTTCTTGAAAATATATTTTATCTGCTGTACTTTAAATAATAAATGTTATACTTTTGCATCTTTTTCAGTTCCCTCGATGCATTTGGATGGAAATTAATATTTTAAAATAGGGATTGAAACCATAATCAATCTTTCCAAGCTGCAAAACGAAGGATTTAATTCAATATTTTTTCTTTTCGAAAGATATTTTCCCCCATAAAATATATTAGCAGATCATGACACAATCAGAAAAAAAATAGTTGCTTTATCAAACAAAATGAACAGGAAGCTTTTATTTTTAGTTGATGAATTATAGTAATAAAAAAACATATAAAATGTATTAAAATATGCTGACCAAAAATAAAATTTCTCTTTTATGCATAATAAATGTGATTTTTTTTATGAATTCACCTCATACACCATTTTTCATATTATTTTTTTAGTAACAGAACTCATTAAATTTTTTCTGCATTTGTTATTTTATTTAAAGTTTTACTTGTTATTTAAAAGAATTGCTTATTTTTAAAAAAATTAAATTACACATGGAATATTATCTAAATATTTTGTTTTCACATTTACGTATTATTCTTTTCCCACGTATTATATTTTTTCATATCCAAACCAATCGAAATCGACTCTCTTAGAATAAATAATTATTTAAAATATTTTCAAACCAAAAAATATAATACGAATATATTTTTTCCATTATTTAATTCCGTTATGTATCCATAGCGAAAATGTTGAATGTGAAATCGACTAACTTAGAATAAATAATTATTCAAAATATTTACAAACCAAAACATTAAATACAAATATATATTTTTTTTCATTATTTATTTCCGTTACGAATCCACAGCGAAAGTGTTGAATGTAAACTAAATATTCTTATTTTTAACCGACTGAACAGCGCGCCAACCAAAACTCCAAAAACTTTAAATTAAAACCGCCAATGTGCGCCAGGTCGAGAGGTTATCAATTCGACCGTTATGTTATTTTTTTATATCCAAATTTCCCCTTTCTTACGCAACAAAAGGTGAAAAAAAATACTTACACTCATTAAGTTGTCCGATCGTCTGTATTCTCCTGTTTAATAACCGCTTCGAGTTAACTACAAAACTTAGAGTGAAGATAGTAATCAATAGACAAGAAATTCAAAATCCTCGGACAAATTAAGTAAATTCGAAATCTAATCAATACGTACATTTTTGTTTGAATACTGTAAAAAAAACATTTGCTTTTCATTATCAGCAAAGAATTATAAATATTAAACGATGTCCCTCAAATAAACATACATAACATGAACGTTCCGAAAATCAATTTATTTGGTTTTTCTTAATATTGTAAAAATTATCTAACAAACACATGTTAATAATATATATGGTCTAATATTTTGTATTCTTCATTTTAATTTATTTACATAAAAAAAAAATAATGAATTCCAATGGTTCAATAATTATACTGTTGTCACCATCGTGCATAGTGACAATGTTGTTGAGAGATAATAACTAACATCGCATCATTTAGTTTTGGATCAATTACATTCGATACATTAGATTACTAGCACGACAAGATTATTGCATACCATTTTTGTGTGTTAATGGATAACTATATAAATGAACTCATGATAAATATATTAATTTTACAATTACCTACAATTGCAAAAGAAGATTATCAATTATTGCCAAATTTTTCAGTTTCGAATAAACATTATTGTAAGACAAAATGCATGCAAGGTCGCGTGCAAGTTATTATTATATTACTTTTAACTTTCAAAATTTCCAAGGTCAGTGGCGAAAGACTATATAAATCCTTTCTAGAAGCGTACCTGTAGCTTGGCATTGAATTTAATAATTATTTTCTATGCATTAGAATTTGTTTACTTTAGTGGGCGTTGTTCCTGAAAACTGGATGATTATTAAGTATTTTTTTTAACCTACATATCTACTATTTTTAAACATATATATTCAGTTAATATAGATTTTATTTAAAAATTACCGTCTAACAGTAAAACAACACGATTATGTTTTTCTTTATTAAAATATACTATTAAAATACATGCTAAAACAAATATAGTGTTTTTCAAGGGATCGAATTCTGCTAAAAATTAATATGTAAGAAATTGCGTAGGGGGCAGTCTTCATATTAAAATGTGCACCAATCTTAAAATTTCACATAGCAACACCCATGGGTTAGTTTAAAGTTATACTAAGTTGTTTCTACTTTAAGTGCGTTTATATTATATTTTCAGAAGCATGTATTTTAAAGAATTATAGAAAACATCTCAAAAACTAAAGAAATTTAAATTTGGGAAGAGTGGAGTATGAAGGAGTCCCTAATGCTTTCGGTTTATACAATCGACAATTTTGCTTTTAAATTTTTTGAAAACAACTATATTTTATTGTACATTGCAATTGTTTATAATGATATACAAATAAACTTATTTTCTGTTTTTAATTAATTAAAAGGAAATTTTATGTTTAAAAACAAAATTTCATCTTTCTTCACCGGGTAGGGAAAGTTGTGGTAGCTGGTGGGGGTCATATGAGGCTATGCTTGGTATAATGTACAGAGATGAACTGATGCATCATCTTTATCTTTCTTTACTTGCATTGGAGTCCATCGTTTGCTTTCTTTTCCAACCCTGAATCTTGCCCTCAGTAGACTGTGAGTATAAATATCAAAAATAAAGAGACATCTAATGAAGAAGAAGAGTGTGACCGTTTTTAGTTCGTCTTGTTCACTTTTTACTTTTGCTTCGTTTTTCCTTTTCATGAACGATCTTGTGTTTTAAATTAATTTTTTTTATCTTTCCTCCCATTATTTTCACAAAATTCCATTACCAATCGTTTTAGTCGTATTCCGTAACTATTTGATAATTGGTGTCCACATTCTCTGAGTGAATAATAACAGACATCAGAGTTGCAGAACGAGAAGTAATTTTTTTTTAATTCCCACTATTTTCTAAAGTACATTGGAATCGAGGTGTGGATAATTTCTGATTAGGGCAGTACACTAAGTTATTAAATACACACAAGTTAATATATTCATGTAATAAATAACATGATAGGCTATTTGGTGTTGACAACGGATCAGACTTAATTCATTCACAAAATACAACGATATACCTAAACGTGTGTAGAGACATAAAAGTAGAATATGTCTTGCGCAAAGTCCGACTTTTTCTACAGTTAAATCAGATATATGTGCAACGTCCATTAATATGGAACTCATTTTAATTTTTAAATTCTCCCAAGCTTTTGTTCATAACGTATGTGGTACAATTTATTGATATAAGTAAAAAACATTCCAAATGGGATATTTAAAAGTTTAATAAATGAAAACTTGGGGAGAAGGGAGAAACTCAATTACTGTTTTCCGTACATCAATGACACTCTAATCATGCTAGTAGGATCGTGTTTACTTAACATAAATGGCTTTCATGTTTGCGTGACAAAAACAATAATTAAGCTTCATTTTAACTGAGAATACTAAGCTAACTGCAAATTACATTTAATAATTTCCCATTATCGCGTGATATAATTATAATTTTAGGTGTGCTTAAGATGATCATTCAATGCCAGGTACTTGTCTTCGTAATTTCAAAAGGGGTAACAGCTCGCTATTCAAGATGAATCTTTCTTACAAAATAGTTTTCTTTTTTTTCGGAATTAGTGCTATATTTCCTACCTCAGTCAAACGTTTTAAGAATGTCAAATGTTTTTCATCAACGTGTTTCTTCTTTTTGGTGAATGCAATGATTATGGCGTTTTACGTTTGCACCAAGGCCAATCGCCTCTATGTGCTCCTCCTTTCATCCAACCGTTCGTTAAACCTCATTCTTGCTGATATCATTGGAAATTCCATTACCTTCACGTATCGTTACCATCTATGCAGAAATTTCAATAAATTGATGAAGATTGCGAAGTTGATGACCAGTTTTGGAATTCAAGAAGATAGAAGGTTATTTTTATACATATGGATTGCATTCATTGCACTCGGTCAAATTGTAAGATGTGCGTCCGTAATAGACTTTCATGTAAACAGCGTGTTCGTATCCCAAGTGTTTGGTGTTCCAATGAACAAAAATATGGTATTCCAAATTGCTTTAATAATTTACGCATTTAATATGACAATCCTAATGGAGTTACCAATTAACATATTTGCAGTATTTTTCGCAATAGTATGCCGCAATGTTCGACAGGTTTCGAAAGAACTATTAAAAAGAGCGGATTCAGAGCGTGCGTGCAACTATCCGAGCCTTCTGCGCTCTTACAGTTCTCTGAAGAGAACTATTGACTTTCTCGATGATGAACTTTCCTTCTTTGTGTTTTGCGAAATACTTTACTCTTCGATGGTGTTGTTCTTTGCAGTTACATTTATTCTTCGCTCCGACGCGTACGAAAGTACGTTTCTTAATCAATTTGCATATGTCCTTGTAATAAGTAACTCATTTCTGATATTCGTTATCGTGTCTGGCTCTGCTTGTTCCGTTTCAGAAGCATTCTCCCAAATATGGACCAAACTGAACACCTTAATTGTAAACTCTGACAGAAGTGTCGACTTTAGACAAAAAAATTGCTTTCTTTACATCGAAAAGAAAGCGGATTTCACGTTATGGAAAATTATGCCTATTGATAGAAGCTTTATATTAGGCACTTTCGGGGCGATTTTGACTTATGTAATGCTCTTTGACAATTTTATATCTGTCCAAAAATGAAAATGTATTAAAAGAATGTAAATTAAGAATTCCTGTATCTTAAATAGCGCTGTCTTAAAGTGAAAGCGTACCTTTTATCAGATAACCTTGTAAATGTTCAGTAATTTAGTTTAGCATGTATTTCTACCAGAACTTGAAATAAGATTTTGAAGATACAGCAAACACGGCTGTGAGCTTTTATAAGCTGTTAGGAAAAATTATTGAGCTCACAGAAACACTCAAAATAAAACTGATTCTGTTATCTGTAATTTTTAGTTTGCGTTTTATGGGTTTTAAATTAATTGAGCAAACATTAATGAAAAAAACTTGACTATCTTAGTTTGTGAGATATACTAGCAATTCAGGGAACAGTAGAACTAGCGACAAAAAATATACACGTCCATTTTAATTACTTTAATCATCATTCATGTCAAATTTGAAAAAAAAAAAAAAACGCGGTTGGTCGTAAATGCGGACCTTGCTAAAGATTACATGGACTTAATCACTTTTCTTTGAGTACAATTCCATGGTAAATGAGCGATGACGTACTCAAATTTAAGTAATCGTATTTTCGCAAAAATCATCAGTATGGTTTAATATTGCTAATATCAGCTTTTGTTCAAGCCATCTTTAGAAAGCGATCTGACAAAACTGAAAATATTTGTTCAGAAGATGGTTTTCCACATTATTTTAGGTTGATTGTTTAAATGGAAACTGAGTTGTTACCACTCAATTATCTTACTTCCCATTCTTTTGCCACGCTTTTTTAACAATACTTCTGTTTATAACTGCTTCACATCGCCGTGATGGTGCAACGGATATGGGCTGGACTTCGGTGCGGACGACATCAAGTCGACGGATTAGGTTCGATTCCCGACAAGTCCTGGTTGTAATTGTTGAAAGTGATTTATGAAGGCAGCCTATGTAAGCAAGCTAATGCTTTTTTTTATTTATTTGACTTATTTTTGATTACATGTCCTTTTTAAAAATGAAATTTATGCATTCAGAGCTATGATAAGCATCGAAAGTAATAAAAAATGTGTACATTTTACTTAATTTTAAGTATCCGTTTCTAACAGTGCATTCCTTAAAAGCCTAATCAGGCTTAAATTCGGAAAGTGGAGAGCCACTTGCTCTTATTCCGATTAAATTTTATAGCATGTCTTTATTTTTGCTAACTTCTCACGAGCGATAATTTCACTGGAACTCTCACTGGTCGGTATTTATCTGATGGGCTAAAAAAACACTCAGCAACTGCTTAATTGCATTTGTCGGAAGGCTACCGCGTTTCAGATTTCGAAATCGCCGAAGTAAAGGTGAAGAATCGCCAAACTTGTATTATCACAATTCAAACGAAATCTCCAAATTGTCGGTTATTTGCCAAATTGATGCAATGTTTTCAGTGAAAATCAATAATTGTTGTAGTAAATTTAAAGTAACTCGCGACATTGCTGAGTTTGTCGTCGCTTATTTCGAGCACCTGGTTTCCAATTTACTTTAAAATTTAGTATTTTTATACGGTTTAGAACTATATTTCGTAAACATCCTTTTGTGTACTTGTAATGGCTTGGATGACATACACAGAAATGTATTCTTTTGTTTATCAAATATATGTCATTTGTAGAATTAATTGTTGTTTTCTGTACATTAGCCCTAACGTGTTTTAAAAATTTAATTAAAAATAGTATTACCACTGTATTATATTTAGCTATATTTGCATTATAAAATATTATTTTTGCTATTAGATATCGAAACAAGAAACGTAAGAAACAATAATTGTCGTACCTTGTACCTTATATTATAAACCTTGTATTTTAATCCTCTTGCATCTTATATTTTATATACATAAAAAACAAACAAAGTAGTTAAAGTACAGCAAGGAGAATGGTTTGTTATGTGTAGTTAAGCAGTCAAACAATGACCATATCCAAAAAATGTGTGACTAACCTTTATATACAATGTTGTGAATGACTTAAAATGGAATAAAGAAATACTTTGCTATTTTATGTCTAGAAAAATCATTTCATCATGAGTACTTTGGATACATTCGTTACAATGTTTTTTGAGCGATGTTATGAATACGAAAATAAGATTTTAAAATTTAATTCTTACTAAAGTTTGATAATATTTATAATGAAAATTAAAAATTCGATTTTGTTTTAGAGGATTGTATAGCAATTGAAGGGTTTGCTGTAAGCAGGAAGTAGTTCCAATTGTTCAAGTTTGCAGAACACCGTAAAAAAAGTTTGAAAATTCAAAATTCCAAGTTGTGTGAAGATATTCTTTTTGATCAATCTTCTTAATTGTTCCTACATATCATGACAGTATTTTCACTCAAAAATATATATTCCTGATGACGTTGCAGATGTTGGATTGTTGGAGCTACCTCTTTCTTGCAACCAAATACATGCTATGTCTACCACTAAGAAAAATATTTCACAAAAAAAGACAATTTAATATAATATTATTTTATTTAAAGAAAACTTCAATTGAAATATGGCATGTAACTTAGCTTTAAAAACAGAAAATTACATTTTTAATTATCACACTCCCTCTCTGTAATGTCCGGCTCATCTGCTGCGTTGTCATCTATTGAGTAACGCGAGAACTAACGATTGGAGCTATATCTTTCTGGCACGAAACGAACAAGTTTTTTTTTACCACAAGGTAGTACGTGTAACTCCTAACTCACCAAACATGGAGTTACATACTTTTTGTAGCAAACCCTTCGATTCTCCGTAGATGGCAAGCTTTAGCGAGTAAGGGGTAAAAACCCCCTAGTTTAATATAACTCAGTAAATATTTCATGCCTATAAAAAAAACACGCATTGGATACTATATAAATAATATAGTATCCAAATTATATAGTGTATATAAATTTTACGACTTTTCTCATAATAGAGTTAACTTTCTATGTAAAATAATAAACTTAGTAAATCATCTTTTATGTTCCATATACAAGTTGAGTTTCAAATGAATTCTTTTATAAATAAGATATTTAATATCCAAAGAAAGAAAAAGGGAATTGCTGGCATTAAAACTTGAAATTGAAATCCTGGCATAAAAACTTTGAAGTAAAACCTTGTTGTATAAGTTGATTTCCAGCCTGAAATGTACGAAGTAGATTTGGCTGCAACCCAGAAAAGAATCGCAAACACAAAACAATAGATTCACGCACAAGTAGAGTTGACAGCAAATGAAATACGTTTTATGTGCTTTTTCATCCATCCTAAAGATAAGATCTAACTAATGTAAGCTTGAAAAAGAAAGTAAGTAAACTCTGGTTATTTATGTAAACTAGTACAAGTTATCTAGTTGTTCAGTTTTTGTTAGTCAGTTATTTTTCATTTGTCAAGAGATAAAAAGAATTTGGGGAATTGAACTTCTTTTTGTGTAAAATCGGTTTTATAAAGAATGACAATTACTCAATTTGCAAGCACTATAAACTTGTGAATATTTTTTTACATTATATATTTTTAAAGTTCGAGTAAAATATCGCTGTTAAGTTTGATTTGTTTTTCAAACAAAATTAATTAGAATATATATTTTTAAATGTTATTAATTTGTAAAATTAGTAATAATTAGTAAAAATTATATAAATTTTTCTGGGGACAATGGCAATGCAAATCGCTATCTTTAAGAAGGATATATTGATTGAAGCAATTAATGTAATATGCTAAAGTAGATAAAAATGTATTAAAATAGAAATGTTTGCGTAGTTTTAACGTTGCATTTGCATTTTAATATTCTTAACACAATGTTCAAAAAACGAGATAATAATGTGGTGATTAACTAAAATTTAACTATTAAATTTTTTAACCTATTATTTGCGTAAAATGTATGCTCAAAAAGTAAAAATTATTAAAGTGTGTTATTAAAAGTACACACATACATACAAAGCAACATATGATAAAGTAATTGGCAATTGGAAGCGAGAAACAAACAACGAAACAAGCGCAAAAAAAATCAAAATCTCGTTATCAAAAGATTTCAGTCACAATAAATTTCTTACTTAGCTTATTAGATCTAAAGAATTTTAATATTGAAATATATTAATCTAATTCCATTATATTACAATTTTTTATTTTACAAGGACGATTTTAACTAATTACTTTACCAAAATATGGATTTAAAGCTAGAATCATATACGAAAAGAGGATATGTCTTTTTTTATGAGCAAATCGTGAAAAAATATTAAAAGAATTGACAGATCTTTGACAGAAATGACTATCTTATACACACATTTTATTAATTTTTACTTTTGTGTTTTTTTTTATTGAAAAATCTTTTATTTAAATCAACTCCGAATTAAATTTCCGGCATATTGTTTCACCATTAGCATTACGAATAGAATACATTTCCTAATAAAATAAAAAGATGTTCTATTTATAAACTTTTAAGGAGACATTTGATATTTTTTTCTGAACTGTCAAAAAGATACATGAAGTGTCTCGGATAAAAAATAACTGGATCTATTACTTTTTTTATAATCGGCATTTGCTCGGTTATGTTAAAAAAAACTTTTTCACTCATATATATTTCCAAAGAAAAGTGGTACCTAATTAAAACATTAATAAATTTGTAGAAGTTTTCAAAAATCCCATACATACACTCTAAAAAAATTTACTTAAAAATAACCTGCACATACTTGTTTTTCTTTGATACACAATTGCATCGTAAATGAGCGATGACGTACTCAAAGTTAAATAATCGTACTTTCTCAAAAATCAGCAGTGTGATTTAATATAACTAATCTCAGCTTCTGTTCAAGCCATCTTAACAAAGCAACCTGACAGACTTTAAATACTTACTCAGAAAATGGTTTTCCACACAGTTTGATGTCGATTGCTTAAATGGAAAATGACTTATTTCAACTTAATTATCTTACTTCAGATTCTTTTGGAACACCTTTTTAACATTTCTTCTGTTTTAACTTTTTCACGTCGCCCTGGTAATACAACGGATAAAGCACTGGACTGCGTATGAAAGCAGCCTACAAAGGCAAACAACTGCGCTTTTTATTCATTTTTTCCTCCTTAAACTCGTTTTCGGGTATATGTTTTTCAAAAATGAAACTTACGTGTTCGGAGTTATGATAAGCATCGAATGTACTTAAAAATGAATACATGTTACCCATTTTTCAGCACCTATTTTTAAAAGTGTACACTGTCATTTGGTAGTATTCACTTAAATCTAAAAAAACGCATTTCCATAAATTATTAGTGCAACTTTTTAAAAATGTGCATTTTATTAATTCAATACATTTTAACAATAATTGCTTTTTTACAATAATTAACCTTTTATTTTTCGAAAAAATAAAACGCAGTTTTTATAAAATGTACTCAAAGAATTTGATTTTTTTAAAAATTATTTTCTTACCGAGTGGATACAATGAATTATTACGGATAAAAAATTGTGTGTGTCTCTGTTTGATTCCCAAACATAACCAATTATATTTTTGTGTTTTAATAGAATTTTTTTTAGATTGATACAATTGAAAATTAAGTATCTGCATGTTATTCAGCATTAAATTTTCAACTTTATTAAAGTTGAATAAAAAATACTATGCAGTACTGTAGACGGATAACGTTCACAAAGTATACTTTTAATTTTTATTTTTAAATACCCTTTTATTCATTTTGAAAGTAAATACTTTTATATATACTTTTCTTATATATGAATATGAATAATTAGTTCAATTACTCACTAATTTAACTTATGCATAAACATCTGTCTAACAGGTGTTAATCAGGCTACTAATTACATTCATTTATGTCATTAAGTATAAAATGAATGCTATTTACCGTACGAAAGAGAAGTAAACAAATTGAAACTTAATTAACATATCTGCAATTAATGTCAATTAAATCAACTTTTTCAACTGATTGCGTATAAGACAATTTTTGTAATTTGTGAAAATTATCTTCAAAAGGATAAAATTATGTGATTTTTATTTAGAAAAAACATGCTTTTTGAAGAGAAATTAACGAAATTTAGCACGCAATTCATATTTGTTTTCTTTTGCTAAGATAAAGATTTTGTTTTGCTTATAAAAACAAAGAATTAGTATTAATCATCAAGTAAAAGTGTTAGTTTTGATTTCTTCATTTCACAGCGTTGCACTTTAACATAATTAATGTTGAGTACAACTTGTTTAGTAAAAGCATGGATCAGCTTTGTTAAATTGTTGTTTCAGCTAATAAACTCATTATTATACTCCTAACTCTCAGAAATAACAGTCTCATTTTTGAGAATTCTGCAATCGTCAAGGTTATTGCGTTATATTTGACAATGGTTTCGTCATTGAATCACGTGGCTTTTGACGAAACAAGAATCCTCAAATTTTAAACGAAAGTCATTTACTCAGATTCCTTTACGGCCCTTTTTCTAGGTCATTATCTCATGTTTGGGTCTTATACTTATAATATAACAATTTATACGAGCTTTTGTGGCCCAGTGAATAGAACTTTGTTCTCTTAAACGAGAGGTCCGCCGCTCGAGTCCTCTTGTTGATTTTCAATTATTATATTATTTAAAATCGACCTCATTGTTGACGAAATAAATTTCGTCAAAAAAACAACAAAATGTATTTTCACAGTTCTACGAAATGTTTAATCGGAATATACAGCAGGCGTTTGTTTCGTCAAAAAGGACAAGGTTTCGCCAAATATTATAATGCATTTTTAACAATGGTATTACAATAAGTTAAAATAAGGGCGAATGATTAAGATATTTTCTTCCACTGGCAGTGAGAGTGAGGTGGTATCGGAAGAAAAACTTGAAAAGATATTTTAAAGTAACATGAATAAAATATAATTATAAATATAAAAATATTCAGGAAATATATATGATATACAAGTTAGGAAAATTTAAAATTTTAAAACACACGTCAGTAATAATTTTAGGTAGTGACAAAATGCAAATGTGTCCAGCACCAAATGTCTCCTCATACGTTATTATTTTTTCCTAGTTACAAATTACGAAGCACCGTTCAGCTATTTCTTCTAGGATACATCCCGGGCTACATGTATTTTAATTTAGCACTAATACTCTTAACGAAAAGCAAAATTGTGTAACTAAAATTTTATAGGTCCTATCCATCGAGAAGGTCGCTGTCGAATAAAAGGTACGTAAAAATAAATCCAAGTGAGTGGAACCATTTTGGATTCTGAACAAATTAATTACTATTTTTCTTGCGGCCTTCGTGAAGTCAGTAACGATAACAGTTTCCTTAAATTTCCATTATTAGCTACAAAGTTACAAGCGTATTAAAATTGCATAATGTAGAAATGACCTACCTTGTCCTACATACAATTATTTTCTAGAACAGAGTTTAAAGACTTTACACGTTAAAAATATTGAATATTTCAAATAAAACGTATTTTTAAAACTTTTTACAAGATGGTGGAAATTTTTTAGACTATCATTATTTGGCTGTTTCACTACACATTATAAAACATTCTTTTTTCTACATTTTAACTAGATTTTAGGTAATAAAACAAGCAACTTGTTTAAAATAAAAGCGAATTAGTTTGAAAATAAAAATAAAGTCTTATTATACGAATACCGGCGATTGCGATACAAAACGCAATGACTGTTGCCCAACAATTTGTAACCCCTGTATTTAATAAAATCTATTTAAATGGAACATCATTTGTTTATTTAAAGTATTTTGCACACACTTTTCACATTGTATCAGACAAAATATGTTTTGAATTTTGCATCATTTTAAGGGCTATCCAACCTTTTACTTGTATTCATTTACTGCGTAAATATGAACGTTATCTAGAAACTATTGACATTGATAAATCACAAACAAAGATTGTAATTTTAAAGTATTTTTATACTCTTTTCACATTGTATCAAGACAAATTTACAATTTTACAATTTTAGTATCATTTTAAGGAATATCCAACCGTATTCTTATTTTCATTTACTGCGTAAATATAAACGTGATCTAGAAACCATTGACATTTATAAATCCCCATACCAAGATTGTTAACTTAACGTATTTTGAATACTCTTTTCACATTGTATCAAACAAAATATTTTTACAATTTTAGCATCATTTTAAGGGCTATCCAACCGTGTTCTTGATTTTATTTACTGCGTAAATATAAACGTCATATAGAAACCATGGACAATGATAAATTCCCATACCAAGATTGTTAATTTAAAGTATTTTTAATACTCTTTTCACATTGTATCAAACAAAATATTTTTACAATTTTAGCATCATTTTAAGGGCTATCCAACCGTGTTCTTGATTTTATTTACTGCGTAAATATAAACGTCATATAGAAACCATGGACAATGATAAATTCCCATACCAAGATTGTTAATTTAAAGTATTTTTAATACTCTTTTCACATTGTATCAGATAAAATATTTTTACAATTTTAGCATCATTTTAAGGTCTATAAAACCTTTTTCATGATTTCATTTACTGCGTAAATATAAACATCATATATAAACCATTGAAATTGATAAATCCCCATACCAAGAGTGTTAATTTAGTATTTTGAATACTATTTTCGCAAAGTATCAGATAAAATATTTTTACAATTTTAGCATCATTTTAAGGGCTATCCAACCTTATTCATGTTTTCATTTACTGCTTAAATATAAACGACATCTAGAAACCATTGACATTGATAAATGCCCATATCAAGATTGTTAATTTAAAGTATTTTGAATACTCTTTTCACATTGTATCAAACAAAATATTTCTTTAATTTTAGCATCAATTAGGGTTATCTAACCTTCTACTTGTATTACTGTTTACTGCGTAAATATAAACGTTATCTAGAAACTATTGACATTGATAAATCCCATACAAAGATTGTTATTTTAAAGTATTTTGAATACTCTTTTCACATTGTATCAGACAAAATATTTTTACAATTTTAGCATCATTTTAAGGGCTATATAACCTTCTATTTGTATTCATTTACTTGTAGTCATTTACTGCGTAAATATAAACGTTATTTAGAAACCATTGACATTGATAAATCCCATTACAAAGATTTTATATTATAGTTTTTGAATACTCTTTTCACATTGTATCAAACAAAATATTTTTACAATTTTAGCATCATTTTAAGGGCTATCCAACCTTCTACTTGTATTCATTTACTGCGTAAATATAAACATTATCTAGAAACTATTGACATTGATAAATCCCATACAAAGATTGTTATTTTAAAGTATTTTGAATACTCTTTTCACATTGTATCAGACAAAATATTTTTACAATTTTAGCATTTAAGGGCTATACAACCTTCTATTTGTATTCATTTACTTGTAGTCATTTACTGCGTAAATATAAATGTTATTTAGAGAAACCATTGACATTTATAAATCCCCATACCAAGATTTTATATTATAGTTTTTGAATACTCTTTTCACATTGTATCAAACAAAATATTTTTACAATTTTAGCATCATTTTAAGGGCTATACAACCTTCTATTTGTATTCATTTACTTGTAGTCATTTACTGCGTAAATATAAACGTTATTTAGAAACCATTGACATTGATAAATCCCATTACAAAGATTTTATATTATAGTTTTTGAATACTCTTTTCACATTGTATCAAACAAAATATTTTTACAATTTTAGCATCATTTTAAGGGCTATCCAACCTTATTCATGTTTGCATTTACTGCGTAAATATAAACGACATCCAGAAACCATTGACGTTGATAAATGCCCATATCAAGAAACGCATGGCTGGTGTTTCTCAGCATAATTTGCAAAGTTGCATTTCTTTCTGCAACGGACCTGCGATGCTTTCTAAGGGACAAACCCAGCATGATGCAACCGGGTAAAGTGTACCCGGGTAGAAATAAATCACCCCCGGGTCTATTACTCTTCCGCTGCATTACTGTCAGACGGAATCTCCTTTTGAATGAGGCTTTTCGGTTGAGTTAATGATAGTAAATGGAGAGACGAAAGTACTGAAAGCTTTGACTTGATGACTTTTAACCCGATCTGGGATACAATGTAATACACACAATCGTTGGGTCATTTATTGTTAAATGGCATAGATGTTTAAGTTGGGTTTATAAAAAAGGAAATGTATTACTTTGTGTGTTGTTACACATTGACTGGAAATGTGTAAGATTTTATGGAAAATATATATTTAAAAATGGATAAAAAATATTAAAGTTTTATTTTTGGAATCTCCTTTTGAATGAGGCTTTTCGATTGAGTTATTGATAGTAAATGGAGAGACGAAAGTACTGAAAGCTTTGACTTGATGACTTTTAACCCGATCTGGGATACAATGTAATACACACAATCGTTGGGTCATTTATTGTTAAATGGCATCGATGTTTAAGTTGGGTTTATTAAAAAGAAAATGTATTAGTTTGTGTGTTGTTACAAATTGACTGGAAATGTGTAAGATTTTATGAAAAATATATATTTAAAAATGGATAAAATAATTAAAGTTTTATTTTTGGAATCTCCTTTTGAATGAGGATTTTCGGTTGAGTTAATGATAGTAAATGGAGAGACGAAAGTACTGAAAGCTTTGACTTGATGACTTTTAACCCGATCTGGGATACAATGTAATACACACAATCGTGGGGTCATTTATTGTTAAATGGCATAGATGTTTAAGTTGGGTTTATATAAAAGGAAATGTATTACTTTGTGTGTTGTTACACATTGATTGGAAATGTGTAAGATTTTATGAAAATTATATATTTAAAAATGGATAAAATAATTAAAGTTTTATTTTTGGAATCTCCTTTTGAATGAGGATTTTCGGTTGAGTTAATGATAGTAAATGGAGAGACGCAAGTACTGAAAGCTTTGACTTGATGACTTTTAACCCGATCTGGGATACAATGTAATACACACAATCGTTGGGTCATTTATTGTTAAATGGCATAGATGTTTAAGTTGGGTTTATATAAAAGGAAATGTATTACTTTGTGTGTTGTTACACATTGATTGGAAATGTGTAAGATTTTATGAAAATTATATATTTAAAAATGGATAAAATAATTAAAGTTTTATTTTTGGAATCTCCTTTTGAATGAGGATTTTCGGTTGAGTTAATGATAGTAAATGGAGAGACGCAAGTACTGAAAGCTTTGACTTGATGACTTTTAACCCGATCTGGGATACAATGTAATACACACAATCGTGGGGTCATTTATTGTTAAATGGCATAGATGTTTAAGTTGGGTTTATATAAAAGGAAATGTATTACTTTGTGTGTTGTTACACATTGATTGGAAATGTGTAAGATTTTATGAAAATTATATATTTAAAAATGGATAAAATAATTAAAGTTTTATTTTTGGAATCTCCTTTTGAATGAGGATTTTCGGTTGAGTTAATGATAGTAAATGGAGAGACGCAAGTACTGAAAGCTTTGACTTGATGACTTTTAACCCGATCTGGGATACAATGTAATACACACAATCGTTGGGTCATTTATTGTTAAATGGCATAGATGTTTAAGTTGGGTTTATTAAAAAGAAAATGTATTACTTTGTGTGTTGTTACAAATTGACTGGAAATGTGTAAGATTTTATGAAAAATATATATTTAAAAATGGATAAAATAATTAAAGTTTTATTTTTGGAATCTCCTTTTGAATGAGGATTTTCGGTTGAGTTAATGATAGTAAATGGAGAGACGCAAGTACTGAAAGCTTTGACTTGATGACTTTTAACCCGATCTGGGATACAATGTAATACACACAATCGTTGGGTCATTTATTGTTAAATGGCATAGATGTTTAAGTTGGGTTTATTAAAAAGAAAATGTATTAGTTTGTGTGTTGTTACAAATTGACTGGAAATGTGTAAGATTTTATGAAAAATATATATTTAAAAATGGATAAAATAATTAAAGTTTTATTTTTGGAATCTCCTTTTGAATGAGGATTTTCGGTTGAGTTAATGATAGTAAATGGAGAGACGCAAGTACTGAAAGCTTTGACTTGATGACTTTTAACCCGATCTGGGATACAATGTAATACACACAATCGTGGGGTCATTTATTGTTAAATGGCATAGATGTTTAAGTTGGGTTTATATAAAAGGAAATGTATTACTTTGTGTGTTGTTACACATTGATTGGAAATGTGTAAGATTTTATGAAAAATATATATTTAAAAATGGATAAAATAATTAAAGTTTCATTTTTGGAATCTCCTTTTGAATGAGGATTTTCGGTTGAGTTAATGATAGTAAATGGAGAGACCAAAGTACTGAAAGCTTTGACTTGATGACTTTTAACCCGATCTGGGATACAATGTAATACACACAATCGTGGGGTCATTTATTGTTAAATGGCATAGATGTTTAAGTTGGGTTTATATAAAAGGAAATGTATTACTTTGTGTGTTGTTACACATTGATTGGAAATGTGTAAGATTTTATGAAAAATATATATTTAAAAAAGGATAAAATAATTAAAGTTTTATTTTTGGAATCTCCTTTTGAATGAGGCTTTTCGGTTGAGTTAATGATAGTAAATGGAGAGACGAAAGTACTGAAAGCTTTGACTTGATGACTTTTAACCCGATCTGGGATACAATGTAATACACACAATCGTGGGGTCATTTATTGTTTAATGGCATCGATGTCTAAGTTGGGCTTATAAAAAAGAAAATGTATTAGTTTGTGTGTTGTTACAAATTGACTGGAAATGTGTAAGATTTTATGGAAAATATATATTTAAAAATGGATAAAATAATTAAAGTTTTATTTTTGGAATCTCCTTTTGAATGAAGCTTTTCGGTTGAGTTAATGATAGTAAATGGAGAGACGAAAGTACTGAAAGCTTTGACTTGATGACTTTTAACCCGATCTGGGATACAATGTAATACATACAATCGTGGGGTCATTTATTGTTAAATGGCATCGATGTTTAAGTTGGGTTTATAAAAAAGGAAATGTATTACTTTGTGTGTTGTTACAAATTGATTGGAAAAGTGTAAGATTTTATGGAAAATATATATTTAAAAATGGATAAAAAATATTAAAGTTTTATTTTTGGAATCTCCTTTTGAATGAGGCTTTTCGGTTGAGTTAATGATAGTAAATGGAGAGACGAAAGTACTGAAAGCTTTGACTTGATGACTTTTAACCCGATCTGGGATACAATGTAATACACACAATCGTTGGGTCATTTATTGTTAAATGGCATAGATGTTTAAGTTGGGTTTATATAAAAGGAAATGTATTACTTTGTGTGTTGTTACACATTGATTGGAAATGTGTAAGATTTTATGAAAAATATATATTTAAAAATGGATAAAATAATTAAAGTTTTATTTTTGGAATCTCCTTTTGAATGAGGCTTTTCGGTTGAGTTAATGATAGTAAATGGAGAGACGAAAATACTGAAAGCTTTGACTTGATGGCTTTTAACCCGATCTGGGATACAATGTAATACACACAATCGTGGGGTCATTTATTGTTAAATGGCATCGATGTTTAAGTTGTGCTTATAAAAAAGGAAATGTATAACTTTGTGTGTTGTTACAAATTGATTCGAAATGTGTAAAGTTTTATGAAAAATAAATATTGAAAAATTGATAAAATAATTACAGTTTTTTTTGGATACTAATTAAATTGTTTAGTACCATATATTTTAATACGCGATAATATTTTATCAATTTTAGGTCCAATTTTAGCATATTAGGGGCTACCGAACCTTATTATATCCTCCAATTACTAAGTGAATATATATGGCATCTAAAAACCATTGATATTTATAAATGACGAAACTGATAAGATTGATTTAACGATGTCAAATTACTTACTTTTCATTTATTCTACAACCGTAAAGTTCCAATTGATAAAAAGATTATGTCGCAATATTCCAAACATAAATAAATTAAATATTTATTAAGTAATGCATATGATCTAAATTCACATAAAATTTAAAATTATAATTATGTTATTTTCTCTTGATAAAATAGCATGAAATAAGACTTTTTGTTGTAGTGATGTCCTCATATAATTTTTAATAATATCTATTTTGATTCATTGAATTACTATCAGTTAACCATGAATTATTTCAAGTAAGCAAGGCGTATTTTTAACTCGACAATTTACCGTAAAGAAATAAGTAAAGAAACATTGTGTAGTATCATCTGCATGGGGCTGGAGGGGCTGACACATAGAGGGATAGACAGCCAGAGAAACTCTATGAAAAAGATTGTTTAAAACTTTTGTGATTCATTGCATAATTTTCGTAGTGTTACCAGATATTTCGATAGTGATAGATCCCAAACCGTCGCCAATAGCCCATTGTGTAGCTCAAGTGGGACGTTAATTCAGCCAATTAAAAAAGATGTTTGTTTCTGCTGACAATTCCAATCACAAAAGTTTATAGAACCTAGTAATAAAACTTTTTCCTAAGATAAGGCATCTAACAGGATCCTACAGCATATATTTACAAAATATTTTTCTAAAAATTATTAATACTATTTTAATGCACTTTCAAAAAGCCTTAATAAAATTATAGAATATCAAGCATGTAAATTTGTAAACATATTAGGAGGGAAAGTCACGTTATTGGAATTGTCGAATTTAAACTTTTGAAGTTTTATAAACTTTACGATATATATTACGTTAAAAAAATAGCTCAAATAAACCTATATTTTTTCAATTTTAGGTAATTATTATTAATTATTTATATATTCGTTTCTTAACAGATTTGGATAAAAACCTAAACGTTTATGATCATATTTTTGTTGGCTTCATAAGTGATGGTGTAAAAACTTTTTTATATTACTACTCTCACAAACATTTTAACATTGAATTGAAATAATCTTAATTCAAGTTGAGCAAAGATGGCAACCTAAATTGGTGTTTAATAAAACTATTTTTATTTTATTTATTTTATATATATAATAATATTTCATATAACCCAAAATCTCATATCCATCAAAAAGTTAACGAGGCTTTCTAATCTAAAATCTGGCATATTTCATAAAGTTAACGCACCTCAAAAAGCAATCCTCAAATCCCAACAAATCAAAAATGACAAAAAAAATAGTTTAATTCAACAAGAAAATCAATCAAAATAGAACAAAGAATGAATACACAACTATTCAAAACAACCATCAATAAATATGACCAAAACAATAACCACACACAAAGCAAACTAAAAGACTCAAATCCACTTTAATACCACACAAAACAAACACTTATCCATTGACAAAAACCCTTAATTTACCATTTCCAAATAGTCCCATTCAATGCCTATAAGAAGTACAATCTCAATATTCTCTCCACGCATGCGCGGAAGTCGCTGGAGTGGGAGAAGGGGATACAGAAGATCTCTCTGAGGATCGTCAGAGGAGGGTATGGCGGGCCGCCGCCCAGGTCGGCAGGAAATCGTCTGCTGTTGCGTTATCGTTTGTACTTTCACGTGCGGCCTTCTCATGTGTTTGTGGATGCAGGTATCGGATGATTTGTGCTTTTCAGTAGGGGGGATTTTTAAAAAGAAGGCTGTCATGGTGCCGTCTGAGGTGAGGATTTGTTTGTTTGTTAATATATTTTATTGTATTTCAGATGTTGTTTATAAATATATTGTATTGTATTTCAGATGTTGTTTATAAATATATTGTATTGTATTTCAGATGTTTTTTATAAATATATTTTATTGTATTTCAGATGTTTTTTGTAAATATATTTTATTGTATTTCAGGTGTTGTTTATAAATATATGTTATTGCATTTCAGATGTTGTTTATAAATATATTTTATTGTATTTCAGATGTTTTTTGTAAATATATTTTATTGTATTTCAGGTGTTGTTTATAAATATATGTTATTGCATTTCAGATGTTGTTTATAAATATATTTTATTGTATTTCAGATGTTTTTTATAAATATATTTAATTGTATTTCAGGTGTTTTTTGTAAATATATTTTATTGTATTTCAGGTGTTGTTTATAAATATATGTTATTGTATTTCAGATGTTGTTTATAAATATATTTTATTGTATTTCAGATGTTTTTTATAAATATATTTTATTGTATTTCAGATGTTTTTTGTAAATATATTTTATTGTATTTCAGGTGTTGTTTATAAATATATGTTATTGTATTTCAGATGTTTTTTATAAATATATTTTATTGTATTTCAGATGTTTTTTGTAAATATATTTTATTGTATTTCAGGTGTTGTTTATAAATATATGTTATTGCATTTCAGATGTTGTTTATAAATATATTTTATTGTATTTCAGATGTTTTTTATAAATATATTTAATTGTATTTCAGATTTTAAGTTTATTGTATTTCAGATTTTAAGTTTATTGTATTTCAGATGTTGTTTATAAATATATTTTATTTCATTTCAGATGTTGTTTATAATTATGTTTTTTAAAATTCTATTTTTTATAATTCTAGGTCGTATAATTTTATTTTTATAATAAAAAATAGTTAACTTGACTTTAACTATAAGAAAATTATATAAATATATAACATACTTCTATATTTATATAACAACAGAAAAGTTTGCATTCCTAGAGATCCGGTTACTTACAGTTTTAGAAATGTAATTATTTATAACATTTTAAACCCACGAAAACTTTCGCAAAAATTTTGTAAACCTAGCTTCTAAATTGTTAATTTTTTTACCTGAGATATAGTATCTATAGGATGCAAATGTAAATTTAAAACAGAGACCAAGAAATATGTTTCAAATATTGATCAAAATCCCTATTAAATTCTGTAATATAATTTTATACTGTCCAATCGATTTGAAAAATATTGATGTAATATATTTTTTGAATTTGGAAATTAATTATATCTGGTGTTTGTAACGTACTTTCTGTTCAACTTTCGTGTCATCTTTTCTTTGTTTTTATTTTGTGTGTATATATTCTACGATATGTATTTTATTGTATATATAGTTTTTAAAATAAATATATTAAATTGTATATGTATTTTTATTGTGTTGTCTGGTCATGGTCTGGGTATCCTTGGCAATGTTGTATCTAATAATAATAATAAATTGTAAAAATGAATAATTCTATATTTATATTTCCCTTTTGAAATTCTCTTTTTTTATAATTCTATTTTTATATTTCTCTGTTTTGTAAATCTATTTTTCATAATTCAACTTTTATAACTCTATTTTATAATATTATTTTTATAATTCTGTTTGTTTTAGTTCTATTTTCTGTAATTCCTATTTTTAAAATTCTCTTTTTTGTAATTCCTATTTTTAAAATTCTCGTTTTTGTAATTCTCTTTTCCGTAATTATCTTTTTTTTTGCATTCTTTTAGAATTCTTTTTTAAACTCTATAATAATTTTCATTTTTTGTAATTAATTATTTATGATTATAATATTTTTAATTCTGTTTTTTATAATTTTATTGTCATAATTATATATATTTAAAAAAAATATTTTTAAAAGATATATTTATTTATCAGAATTCTGTTTTTCTAGTATTTTTTATAATTCGATTTTATATATGTGTATATTAGTTAATTTTCCGGCATTAAAACGGATAGTTATTTTTTGCGAATGTTAGACATGGAACTGATATTTCAAACCGCCAACTATTCAAAAGTAATAAATAAATTGTCATCAATAATCAATAAATGTTTAAAGATTGCATTACAATGTAATAAAAATTAAAATAATCATAGTTTATCAAAGTGAAATAATTTATAATGATGCTGAAATGGCATTACATGTTTTAGTTAAATGAGTGTTTTATTTAAAAAAAAATACTATACACCTATCTACAAGCTTTTTGGATTTAGGACAAATATTTATATGTGTTTGATTAAAAATTAAACATGTAATTCATTTGTGGGTACTAAAATTTAAATGTCATCTTATGCTTCTTTCGGTGGCGAATCGAAGATGTCCAGGTTCTGTCCTCGTTATTTTGTAGATGTGCCTAGTGTATGATAAATATGTCTGGCTCAAAATATCCCCCAAGTTGACCATGGTATAAAATTTTGAAAGCGGATTTAGTGTTACGTCAGTCATTTGATCATGTTAAAATAATACGTGACAATGTTCGCGGTTGTTTTTCTTCTTTTGGACAGATCCCGAACTATTTCCAATAGACCAATGTGTATTTCTAGTGTAAAACCAATTCAATTAAACAACTTTTTTCTAAAACGGGATGAATAAACGTATAGTCACTTTCATATTTAAATTCCACAGATTTTCAATAAAAATATTAATAGAAATAGAAATAAATAGAAATGAAATGATAATAAATAGAAATAAAGATAAACATTTAGATCGAATAGAAATAATGATAAATATTTAATAATAGAAATTTAAAATAATACAATTTTAAAATTTAAAATAATACAATTTTATTTAAAATAATACAATTTTAAAATTTAAAATAATACAATTTTAAAATTTAAAATAATACAATTTTAAAATTTAAAATAATACAATTTTAAAATTTAAAATAATACAATTTTAAAATTTAAAATAATACAATTTTAAAATTTAAAATAATACAATTTTATTTAAAATAATACAATTTTATTTAAAATAATACAATTTTAAAATAATACAATTTTAAAATAATACAATTTTAAAATAATACAATTTTAAAATAATACAATTTTAAAATAATACAATTTTAAAATGATACAATTTTAAAATAATACAATTTTAAAATTATACAATTTTAAAATAATACAATTTTAAAATAATACAATTTTAAAATAATACAATTTTAAAATAAATTAAATATTTTTAAAGTTTAAAATAATACAATTTAAAATAATATAATATTAAAGTTTAAAACAACACAATTTTAAATACCAAAATTAATACAATTGTAAAACATTACAAATTCAAAATATTGCAATTTTAAATATTTTACAAATTTAAATATTACAAACTAAAACTTAAAAAATATTCAAAAAGAATTTAACAGTCATATCTATTCCACATTTCCAATCAGACAAAAGAAAAACGGACAAGCACTTCTACTTCCACTCCTCACATCATTCCATTCCTTCATATTTATATCTTCCCCAACTCGCAAATGCCTCAGATAACCGAATTTATTCCTTACAATCGCAAAGTACTGCACAACCCCACTTACCACAGAAAAGAAAATGACCTGACAACTACTCACATTTCCACAGTTGTAACTCCCTTTCTTTTCTGGAAGCATTTCCACGGAATATTTTTCTTTTCTGGAAACATTTCCAACGGAACATTCATTTTTTTTCTCCCTTCTTCTATTCTAGTGGTTGAGTGGGTAAGGCTGCGATAACGGGCCACTTTCGCCGCTTCCATTTCCAGCAAAGTACCAGATCCTTAAATCATATTTTCCACTGAAGTACGGCGGCCGGAAGTAATTTACCACAAGGGGAAGGTTTAGAATTACTTTTGCTTCCTGTGGAGGCATCGCGGGATTTCGTGTGGGTTTGGTGGAAAAGTGAAAAATAAATGAAATTTCTGTTGCTGTGTTTGTTCCATTTAATTTTCGATATCGGAATTTTGGTGGGGAACAAATTGTGGGGATAGATTATTTGTTGATCGATAAAGTAGGTGACGGAGGAAAAATAATTTCGAGGCTTAATTTTGCTTTTGGAAGAAAAAAAAGAATATTATGATTTTTTTTTGCGTTGGAACTCAGATAAATCGGAAACTAATGATCAGAATTTAATAAGACTTGGTAAATTCATTCTATTACTACAAAAAAATTCCAATTTAATTTTTTATTTGACGTAATAGAATTTTTTTTCACCTTAATCACATCATTACTTAGTTTGATCTTAGTTAAACTTCGTAAGTTCAAAATAGTAGTTAAAACGGTTTTCAGTTTTATTTTGGGCCAATATGTCTCACAGAATATTATTTTTGCTTCTCTTACCCCCCCCCGCCCCCCCCCCCCATTCCATTCTCTTATACACAATTTTTTTAAGTTAGTAACGGATATAAATCTTTAAAGTGGACATTTATATTGTAAAGTGTTTCGAATGATGGTGGACAGCCCCATGATGTTCTCACCTCATCGATCTTGTAAGCAATATTAACTTATATTTTAACATGTAAATTCAACATCATAATCAGAACAAGTATTTGAAATTTGCCAAATTTCATTACGATCAGTTCAACAGATTTTACGATTGCAAAATAATTCATATATATATATATATATATATATATATATATATATATCATAAAAAAACTCGACGTTTAAACTCTCTTAACCGTAAAAAGAACTATTTATTTTTAAAAAAAAACCTAGAATTGTTTTTTATTATTTTCAATAATTATTTGCGGTCACTAAAATAAAAACTATTATTAGAATACATTTCAGTTCTCTTGATACCAGATTTACACAGTAGTATCGATTTTTTTTAAATATGAAAGGTGTTGTATGTGGATCGATTAATAACGCAGACATTAGCTGAACAAGAACTTTATTTGTAAAACCACAAGTATAAGAAAAAAACAGCGCCATCTAGACACAGAAATCATAAGTAAAAATATTTGCATATAACCAGATACTGTCTGATGCCAACAAACTCCCCCTTGGGTAGATGCAAAATTTAACATAAACAATCATCTTGATTGATACCTTTTTCTAACAGACTTACTTCATTTAAAGTCCACAACAATTTATCTTCCGACACAGCTTTCGTACAAAAATCTGCTAACATTTCATTAGTTTTGCAGTGTTCTAGTTTAATCTTATTACTTTCAATTAAATCTCTAATAAAATGAAATTTTAAACATACATGTCTCGTTCTTACAGAAGATTTAGCAGCTTTGCACCAATCTATGGCGGCTTTATTATCACAATAAACAATAACTGGAAAATTAATATATTTAGAGCATTTTAACTCTTCAAATAGATTACATATCCAAATTAAATTCTTAGTAGCATCTGCAATAGCAAAAAGTTCAACTTCACATGTTGACAATCCTACACACTTTTGCTTGTTTGCTTTCCAAACTAATAAAGAATTACCAAGCATAATAACCGATCCAGAGAATGACTTTCCTCCTTCGGCGTTTCCCCAACTTGAATCAGCACTAACCTTTAGAACCCCAAGATTGTCGTCGTAAAATAAAATACGATCTTTGGTACCTTTTAAATATCTTAAAACCCTTTTAAGTAACAAAAAATGACGCTTTTCTGGTCTTTGATTATACTGAGATAAAAAACTTACAACAAAACTTAGATCGGGACGTGTGCGATTCGCAAGATAAGAAAGTTCACCTATTAATTCTAAATACTTGGTTTGATCAATCTGCTCGTTCGTAGTGTCTAAACATTTGTCCTCATTTTTAGAGATTGGGAGTTTTACAGGTTTACATTCACTCATACCATGTTTTTCAAGAATAATTTCTATATACTCTTTTTGAGATAATCCTATTCCATTTTTGAATTTTTGTATTTCTAATCCCAAGAATTTACCTTTTTCAGTTGTTTCATTAAGATCAAAATGTTCTCTTAATTTATGAATAATCTCATCTGCAATTTTTGGATTACTGCTAAAAATACCCAAATCGTCTACATATATACACATTGCAAAGAAATTGTTCGGATCATCTAAAATAAAGATACAATTATCAGAAGCGAGTTGTTTAAGTCCGATTTCTAATAACACAGTTTTGAGTTTTTAAATTCCAATTTCTACCAGATTGCGGTAAACCGTAAATACTGCGTTTAAGTTTACAAACTTTGTTTTCTCCGAAATTATTTTCATAACCTGGCGGAATAGTCATATACACGGTTTCCTTCAAATCACTATACAGATAAGCTGTTTTAACGTCAAAAAATCGAATATCTAAATCAAGCTTTGCAGCTAAAGCGACTAATAATCTAAAAGATTCGATATTTACTACGGGAGAATACGATTCGTCATAGTCTAGATTTTTGATTTGATTAAATCCTGCTGCAACAAGACGCGCTTTATACTTAGCACAATTTTGATCTTGTTTAAAGTTATAAACCCATTTACTTTTAATAGTTTTTACGTCATTCGGTTTATCCACTATTTCCCATACGTTATGTTGTTCTAATGATTTCAACTCGTCTTGCATTGCTTTAAGCCAATCATTTGAGTTTTTATTGGACATAGCTTCATCGTAATTATTCGGTATATCCTGAGTAACTAAATACGTTAAGTTCGTTTTTAATCTTTCTGATCTCCTTACACCTTGTTCTAACATTTTTCGTTCTTCTTCTAAAACACGTTCGCGATTCAATTCCTGACTTTTAAGCTTAGTCATACCAATAGGTCTACCACGTTTCTGTGTTTGGATATTTGCTTCTGTCGAATATTCACCCAGATCTAAATCTAAAAGTGGTTGATTTTGCACATCACTTTTCGAATTTTCGGCTTCGGATTGAATTAACCCATCGTTAAAGTACGTCCCAATATCCCAATTATTATCAAAAGATTGTTTCAACAAATTCGAACCTTTCAAGTTTTCATTAAATTTTACTGAGCGTTCTTCTATCACACAATTTTCCTCAACATTAAAAATTCGATAAGCTTTCCTTTCTCGAGAATATCCCACCATAATACCAGTTTTACCAGGGATTTGCAATTTGTTGCGGTATACTTTTGGTGTGTGGTAATAAGCTACACAACCGAACACTTTCAAATATGAAATATTGGGCTTTCTTTTGAAAAACAATTCATACGGAGTTTTAAGTTTAGATTTTCTAGGGGTTAAATTTGTAACATGTGTACTACAAGCAATAGCTTCAGCCCAGAAAGTTAAAGAAAGTTTACTTCCGTAAATTAATGTTCTAGCACGATCCAAAAGAACTCTTACAGCTCTTTCACTTTTACCATTGCTGGGAGGATTATAAGGAACTGTTTTTTCGTGAGTTATTCCACATTCATCAAAATAAGATTTTAGTTCATTATTAATGAATTCACCTCCATTATCAGATCGGAAACGTTTGATACGTTTATTTAACAAATTCTCGTATTTTGCTTTGAATAATTTAATCTTATCAATAGCTTCACTTTTACGTTTTAAGAAATATGTAAAATACATTCCAGAATAATCATCTACTATAACAAGTGTCGTGGCGGTAAATTGGCTAGTACATTTTTTGGATTGCGTTGTGTTATTTTTTTTGTATCTTTATGAATAATGTCGTCTTGGAAAAAATACATACATACCAATAATTTACTTTTAAAACGGTGCTTTATTGACACATTAAATTATATAGGAGAAAACTTATGGTTGGGGGGGTTATGTGCAATAATGTGATACTGACTCACGTGTACCGGTTGGGGAGAGTTCCGTCTGAGGCGATTAGCTGGTTGTTTGGGGTGTAGATGACCGGCTACCAGGGGCGTTACCATGAAATGTGGATGCTGATGTCTGGTGTCCTGGCATCAGGACCTTTCCTTCTCCAGGGGCTCGTCTGGTGTCCTGGCATCAGTGGCGTTGGTACGAAATGGGAGCGCTGCCGTCTGGTCTCATGGAATTGGGGACTTTTCCGGAGATGGACATGAGGACGGGAGACGATGGAGCAAAAATTTACCCGTATCTCTTGGGCAAAGGCAGAGTTGAAAGTCATGTGGGAAACCTTGAATTTCCCACGGTGGTGTCTTGGGGTGGGGGTTGTAATTCTACATAAATTACCAAACCCACCACTTGGAATACGCTCCGCCCTTCCTGGTCACCCCTCCTGGCCAATCCTGGCGTGGTTGTAAAAAATGGCTCAGTGACGAAACTCTCCCACAATGTAACACAGTAATAAAAACCGGCGACCGCCAGTCTAGCCATCTGACCAAATTGCACAAAGTACAAAATAGGTCAGATCCCTATGTAAAAATTGCAACGTGTGACAGCACACTGTCACAGTACCCCCCTTCCACTAATTAAAAAAAAATTAAAAACACATTAAAATACAATTTTTACATATAACAAATTTGGGTTGGTAATTTTTAACATTTATAAATTTTGGTCTTGAACCTTATTTACATTTCATAATCACAACTGACATACTTGGTAACCCTCAAATTATAAAATTTGGTCTTGAACCTTATTTTACATTTCATAATCACAACTGACATACTTGGTAACCCTCAAATTATAAAATTTGGTCTTGAACCTTATTTTACATTTCATAATCACAACTGACATACTTGGTAACCCTCAAATTATAAAATTTGGTCTTGAACCTTATTTTACATTTCATAATCACAACTGACATACTTGGTAACCCTCAAATTATAAAATTTGGTCTTGAACCTTATTTTACATTTCATAATCACAACTGGCATACTTGGTAACCCTCAAATTATAAAATTTGGTCTTGAACCTTATTTTACATTTATTCATTATATAATTGTTCCAGAATGTTAATTTGTAATGAAGGTCTTAAACCTCCTTGTATCAAGGCAAATTGCGTAGGAAAGTCTTTAACTTTTCCCGCGAAAACCTGAGTTCTCGCATTACCTGTTAATGGTACTTGTATGTAGAAAATTGTCCTGTTAAAAGTTCTTTAAACATTTGTATGGACATCCTTCGGTTTTCTTTTTATCTTCTGGAAATCTCAATGGAAAGTTATAAAAAGTCAGTCATACCACTTAGTCAAAATCACACATATCCCCAAAAGTTTATATTTCTAAAAGTTCGTATTGTCTGTATAAAGTACGATTTTCCTTATAAAAGTGTCATATTAGTTTCCAATTAATAGCACCAAAATTAAAATTAAAGTACACTAATTAATACAGTTATACACTTTAAAACACAAAATATCTCCATGCGAAATGAGTCGCAAAATACTTTTCTATGCGCTCCTATATTTACGCTAACTCGTCACATTTAATTGCATTACTAGTTAAAATCCTATATATATAATTATTCAATTATACACAAAATCATGTTTGATAGTCTCTTCAATCACACATAATTCATTGATTCTTAACAGATTTTTTTTTTTTTAAATTAAATACGTTACACTGTAAACACGTCACACACATTTTCCTTTCTTTTTTTTTTTATATCATTACAACACATATAGAAACAATCATTATCTAATTCTACACAATATCAATCAATAATACTCAAGACGCTTCTAATTGTCCATAATTCAATTCACACAGAAATAATACGTAACGTCTCAATTATTCACACAAACGCCAAAATCCCTTACTTAACGTGGGATCTTCCAGCGGCTTCAAAACAGAACCACCGCATCGTCTGCATTCTCCCATACTCTCGACATCATAGCTTAAGAAACCCCTGCGAAAAAAAAAACTGTCCCACCAAGGACGTTCCCTATTCAACCGAACCCTCGGACTTTTCACCCCAACAATAATTAGCCAACAAAACACACTTTTCCCCCTTCGAAGAGAAGTGAAAAGGGGCTCGGTCCCTCGATTGTTTACGCATTTCCCGAACTCCAAGACTCCGACTAAGGACCATGTGGCACTCAAATCGTCAGACCGCTTTTCCATTAAAAGCACAGGTAAGGTTTCGTATCACTCCGCTTTTTTCCTTCAAATTTCATTGTAAATTGAATGATTTGCCATAAATTAATATGAATTGTTTCCGCGAACGTGTTTAGTTCGACTTATCACCAAGTGCTCGCAAAGAAAATTTTGTCGCCAAATTGGCGTCACACGCCAATGTTGTAAAAGGAAAATTTTCTTATTTCCTGTCCATAAACAATTAATTGGTCCCTGAAATTAATTCTGAGAATATCTAACTCATTGTAATGCATAACCATTTAATCTTGTAATAGTTTACCTAACTATGACTCGGTTTATACATATTTAAATCGCCGCCAAGAGATAAATTTTCAATTGTTGCCCGTAGAACCTCTACCCGGCAGAACAAATGTTCTACATTAAAAACATGTCTAATCCCTTTATTTCAGCAATCAACACCTATTTCTACTCATTGGAAAAATCTTATGTGCATTTAATAATTGACAACCATTTTCCTTATTTTCCCATAATAATCGCCAATTTATTTTACATGCCAACTCAACGATGCAAAGCGCGCCTCTTTCCTGCAACCCTAAAACGTCGACGGGTCAAAACCGGTGACCCCTCTTTTCTGCTCTCCCCTACTACAGAGCGGCCAGCCTCCAACATAGGCATCGAAACTCGTCTCCCCCCCCTCCCGGGGGTTCAGTCAACAGAACAACAACAAAAAAAAAGCGCTCCTAGGAAATGTCTCACAGCTGGTCTACAAATGGGTGAAATTTTTCCCTCTTTTTTTTTTTTATTATTGAATGCCAGATACTTTTTTTTTTTTTATCCCAATATAATTTTATGTCTTTACACAAAATTACCTAATTACACAAATTATTTTATGTATTTTCCACAAATTACCCTATGCATTTTTTTTGTACACATTATTTTATGTTATACTTACATACAATATTTTATTCATTGATTTTGAACACAATTGTATGACTTTCCACACAACTTATTTCATTCATATTATTGTTGAATACCTCAATTGCATACTGTTTATTTATTTGTTTATGATGTATTACATAACACCATGTTACCTGAGTTATTTATTATACAACAGTATACAAAACTCTCACACCTTCAAATTAATCCAAATGGATTTTACGCTTCTCAATTTTTTTTAATCTTGTAGTATAAACTCTGTACTTTTCTAAAATTTTACCATTTTGTAAAATTTGTATATTACCAGCTGCTGGACATTTATCTATGCAACTTTCACTAGTACGCTTGACTGAATTTTCAATCTGAGGTAAAACTCCACAGTTACTTACTCCCATTTCTGTTACCTTGCATAGCGCTGTATTCACTTTCCGACTAGTTTGGGAATCCACCTGATACCCGATATCATTTTTACCTGACCCATGAGCAATTTTGAGTTCATCTTTGCCTATATTATTTTTATTAATATCGCTTTGAAATTTATTACGTAAAATCATATCACAAATTTTCATCCGCCTTCCAAGTATAATTGGTTTTCCCTCCAAATTTACAATAGTAGCTGTGATTTGCTTATTATCCGATTTATCCATATTTGGTATAATTTCGATATTAGATTTCAAACGCTTGGGTTGGAAAAATACTTCCATATCTTTACTGATATCTTGTCTTAATTTTATCTCGACAGATTTACTCTGACCGCTTTGTAAAATTAGTTTTCGTTTTAGTGAACCAGGTATAAGAGTCATATTATTACAAACACCTTGAGCAACGCTTGCTTTCTTTTGTAAATGTATAATTTCACCCTCAAATTTTAAGTAGCTCTTACCAAAATTGATTTCCGTTTGATATCTCTTTAATAAATCCGTTCCAAAAATCGCTTGATACTCACCAATTTTGTCTCTTATGACAAAAAATGTATGCATAATAAATTTATTTCCCATTTTAATCCGTACTTTTGAAGAACATTCATAGTTGACTAATTCTCCGGTCACAGTTTTAATTGAAATATTTTGGGGTATTATTGATACTTTTTGCGTTTTTTTGATTTCATTAAATACTTCTGCCTCTAAAAATGAACACGAGCTCCCAGAATCGATCAATGAAGAGAATTTAATTTCTCCCGCCTCTACAGTTATAATTGGTAAATCGCAAATATCTGAATTACTTGCCAAATCATTCCCTTTAACTGTAGCAACCAAAGTATTCACTTGAGGTGACGCCACTAGATCTTGTTCATTAAACGACACATGTCTAGTTACCTCAGAATCGCCATTTGTTCCCTGATTTCTTTCCGAATTTATATTATTAGCGCGTATTTGATTCACATCAGTTTGTTGACCCCTATCATTTTGCCTATTAAAATTTCGTCCATTTCGACTTTCCGTAAATTGTTGTTTGAAATTTCTTCTTCTAATAGAATTGCGATTTTCGAATTTATCAGACGGATAATGTATATTCCCTTCATCCCTGGTATAGCGATTAAAATTTCTATAATCAGTTTCATGACCCCTATCATTTTGCCTATTAAAATTTCGTCCATTTCGACTTTCCGAAAATTGTCTGAAATCACCCCTACTAAAAGAATTGCGATTTTCGAATTTATCATACGGATAATGTGTTGTCCGTTCATCCCTACTATAGCGATTAAAACTTCTATAATCAGTTTCATGACCCCTATCATTTTGCCTATTAAAATTTCTTCCATTTCGACTTTCCGAAAATTGTTGTCTGAAATCTCCCCTTCTCACAGAATTGCGCTTTTCGAATTTATTAGACGGATATTGTATTGTCCGTTCATCCCTACCATAGCGATTAAAATATCTGTAATCAGTTTTGCGATGGTTCTCATTAATGTTAGTGCGCTCAACTGCTAACTTAATATTTTTAAAAGTCTCGCACTCCGTAAAAGTGTGATTGATATCCCCACAGCCTATGCAGTATGTAAATGGCTTTTCTAATTCTGCCTTTCTGGCAAATCCTACACTTGTAGCCATTATTGGTATATAATTAGTATTACACAAATATTCAAATACATGCACAATAATCAATACACAATATATTTAACCAGATAAATTGCATGGAGGTATTTCGTTACTTATTATTACCATTTACCATATCTAATTTCCAATACAACATCATTCATTTTTTTTAAATTGCCAAACATTGCAATAATTTCCAAATAAGCTCAAATTTAATAAAATAAATCTAAGACTGGTCCGAGGCACCATCTGTCGTGGCGGTAAATTGGCTAGTACATTTTTTGGATTGCGTTGTGTTATTTTTTTTGTATCTTTATGAATAATGTCGTCTTGGAAAAAATACATACATACCAATAATTTACTTTTAAAACGGTGCTTTATTGACACATTAAATTATATAGGAGAAAACTTATGGTTGGGGGGGTTATGTGCAATAATGTGATACTGACTCACGTGTACCGGTTGGGGAGAGTTCCGTCTGAGGCGATTAGCTGGTTGTTTGGGGTGTAGATGACCGGCTACCAGGGGCGTTACCATGAAATGTGGATGCTGATGTCTGGTGTCCTGGCATCAGGACCTTTCCTTCTCCAGGGGCTCGTCTGGTGTCCTGGCATCAGTGGCGTTGGTACGAAATGGGAGCGCTGCCGTCTGGTCTCATGGAATTGGGGACTTTTCCGGAGATGGACATGAGGACGGGAGACGATGGAGCAAAAATTTACCCGTATCTCTTGGGCAAAGGCAGAGTTGAAAGTCATGTGGGAAACCTTGAATTTCCCACGGTGGTGTCTTGGGGTGGGGGTTGTAATTCTACATAAATTACCAAACCCACCACTTGGAATACGCTCCGCCCTTCCTGGTCACCCCTCCTGGCCAATCCTGGCGTGGTTGTAAAAAATGGCTCAGTGACGAAACTCTCCCACAATGTAACACAGTAATAAAAACCGGCGACCGCCAGTCTAGCCATCTGACCAAATTGCACAAAGTACAAAATAGGTCAGATCCCTATGTAAAAATTGCAACGTGTGACAGCACACTGTCACAACAAGAAAATACTTAGAATCATTTAACGAATTTTCAGGCATTGGACCACACAAATCTACATGAATTAATTCTAAAACACATTTACTTTGTTCATATTGAATAGATTTATGAGGTTTGGAAGTAATTTTACTCACATCACACACTTCACAATCAAACTTAGCAACTTCATTAAGATTAGAAGTATTAATAGCAAGATTATCACCAATTAGCATTTTACACATATAATCATAATTCAAATGACATAGTCTTTCATGCCACAATTTACTTAAATTATCATTAACATAATTACATTCATCTTTAATATATTTTTCAACATTAGGTTCCAAAATTATTTCTAAACGCTTATTAACTTTATTTGCTTTTAAAGTTTGTCTACCTTGATTATCAATAACTAACATACAATTATGCTCAGAAGCAATCTTGTAACCCTTTTCTAATAAAGTAGTTAAGGATAATAAATTACATCTTAGTTCAGGAACATATAACACATCATGTATATCTAAATCATTGTTATTAAACTTAGCTTTTACAGTACCACTACCTTCCGATTTTATAGTAGAACCTATACCAGCTAACTGTATTTCACTATTAGAACTATTAAATTCATTAAACCATTTTAAATTATTTACCATATGACAGCTACAACCACTATCTATGAGCCATATATCTTCAGTTTTGTCCGTTTCTTCATGGTCATTGGATGCCGTCAGAGCGAAATTGGAGCGGCGGTTTCCCCCAGTGGAACTTCGGTCGGTGTGCTCCGTCGAACCTCTCGGATCCCGGCGCAAGTTCTTAGGTTGGTTTTTCTGTTGCGTAACAACTTTTCCACAAGTGTCCTTTTCTTTTACAAAAATGGCAAGTCTTTTCGAAATCTTTAACGGCGAATGGATTTTCGGTTCTTTTCCGGCTTGGGTTGGAATCTCGCTGGAACTGTTGTTCTTCTTCTCGCATTACTTCTAAAACATCTTCCATGGACTTTTCTCTTTGGGTCTTGAGAATTTCTCTAATATTAGAATATTTTCCATTAAGTCCACGAACAGCATGGAATACTAGTTCACGACTGGTAATTTGCAGTCCAAAACTAGCGCACTTCGTAGCTAATCCTCTTGCTCTAGCTATGTAGTCGTTGGCGGATTCTGTTTCACCCATTTGCAAATTCTTTAATTCTTGACTAGAGTCAATTTTTCTATCTTCAATACCACCGGTACAATTGTCTTTAATCTTAGTCCACAATTCTTTTGCATTCCGCTCAGGAGCATACTGAAGTAGGTATTCGTCAGATAAAGACAGCTTGATATAAGAAACAGCGTCAGCGTTCTTCGAGTTCCATTCTGCATAACTTTTATCGTCTGCTGCAGGTTCAGCCACGTGCAGTACGTTGGAAAGTCCTTTTATCGATAAAGCGGCTTCTAATTTCACAGACCAAATGAAATAATTGTTTCCAATAAGTGCAGGAACTATCGGTGATATTTTACTATCTGCGTTAAACATTTTTAATTCTTTCTATACGCAATAACCACAGACTCCGATACCATAATGTTGTATGTGGATCGATTAATAACGCAGACATTAGCTGAACAAGAACTTTATTTGTAAAACCACAAGTATAAGAAATAAACAGCGCCATCTAGACACAGAAATCATAAGTAAAATATTTGCATATAACCAGATACTGTCTGATGCCAACAAAAGGTTCTATTCATTTCCCGTTCGAAAAGTTTACGAACTTATTTTTTCCCCTTGGTTGTCAGAAAGATCGATTTGTTTCCTTTATTTCTAATAATTTTAATTAAATATCTCTTTTGGTCTTTCTTTGTATTCGCCCCCCATTCAATTCTCAGAGGGTCTTTGGCAGGGGGTGATTAAACTAGTAGTGGTAAAAAAAGGTGATCTATCATCCAACCGACCATGTCAGGACATTGATTAATGATTGTATTGGGAAGTGTACACATAAAAAATCCTATGTAAAAAATTATTCTTTTGAGCATTATAACAAAACACAAATATATCGAAAAAATAAGAATTCCGTAAGAGAGATTCAATGTATTTTTGTTTCAGAAGAGAAAATGATCATGGTACTCCATTTTGTACAAATCAATATTTTTTATGCAAATTTCCAATATGGCTCAGAGTTTTTAATATTAAAAAAAATATCACTAACAAAAAAACTATATTGTTAAATAATTGTACAAATAAAAAATTCTGCATCGGTTTCTCTAAAGTGCCAAATTCCAAAATTTGAATTAAAAGACTAGCATGCATGTAAATAAGGCTTATTTCAGTTATAGAAATAAAATCCAGTCTATGAATTAGTATACATATATTATTTTATTAGTAATAATATTTTATTAGTGATATTATTTTAAAATTAAAAAAATATCATTAAATTTAATTAGTATATATATATTATTTTATTAGTGATATTTATTTTATTAGTGATATTATTTTATTAGTGATATTATTTTAAAATTAAAAAAATATCATTAAATTTAATTAGTATATATATATTATTTTATTAGTGATATTTATTTTATTAGTGATATTATTTTATTAGTGATATTATTTTATTAGTGATATTATTTTATTAGTGATATTATTTTATTAGTGATATTATTTTATTAGTGATATTATTTTATTAGTGATATTATTTTATTAGTGATATTATTTTATTAGTGATAATATTTAATATTAAAAAATATCCCTAATAAAAAAAAATATATAGTTAAATAACTGTACAAATAAAAAAATCCTGTATCGATTTCTTTAAAGTGCCAAATTCCGAAATTCGGATAAAATCACTAACATGCATGTTAATAATGCTTTTTTCAGGCATAGAAATAAAACACAGTTTATGAAATACTATACAGATATTATGTAATAGTGATATTATTTTATTAGTGATATTATTTTATTAGTGATATTATTTTATTAGTGATATTATTTAATTTTTAAAAATGTATCACTAAAATCGAATTAGTATACAGATATTATTTTATTAGTGATATTATTTTAATATTAAAAAAATATCACTAATAAAAAAAAACTATATAGTTAAATAATTGTACAAATAAAAAAAATCCTGCATCAATTTCTCTAAAGTGCCAAAATTCCAAAATTTGGATAAAATGACTAGCATTGATGTTAATAATGCTTTTTTTAGGTATTGGAATAAAACCCAGTCTATGAATTAGTATACAGATATAAATATTGTAATAAATGCAAAATAAACAAAGTGATTTAAATGTATTACATAAATAAATTCAAATATGTAAATATTCAAACTGATCATATACAGACTAGCATGCCCACGCACCCTCCCATCACCACGCACACATTCTCTGTTAATTACTCATAGATGGCGCTTCGTTCTAAGATTTCTACCCACAGATGGCAGCACTACCAACGGCTTATTTAAAAACGGCTTGGAAAAAATTATTTTTAAGTGCATATAAAAAAAATCTTAATGCACCGCTAAATTTCCCTTTTTTTATATACCTCACATATTAAGATCCTTTGTGTGTGAGCTCTAACTGTAACTTCTGGATCGAGCAAGACATTTTGTTGACTTGAAGTCGATGTGGAAGCCGCCATGATGTGCCCCACTTAGCGTGAAATAATACTTCGTATATTTTTCATGCTAAAATAAGCCGATATGTATTGCTTTTGGATACGTTTTTTTTAATTTTCTTTTTAAACCCATTTTAAATGAAATTTGCTACTAAAATAGAAAGTCATTTGCGAGTCAAAGTCGAAGTAGATAAAAAGCAAGATCAAAACCTGTTTGTTTGGCAATATAAAAATTAATTCTTTAAGGTGAAAATATAATATTTATATACATTTAATATTTCTACAATGCTATGGTATTAAAAAACACCACTAAATCACTTTAAAAAAAATGTTGGGGCGCAACATGGCTGCTTTCAATTGGCTTCAACGCGCCCATAGAGGATGAAAGTTTTGAGCCTTCCAGCAGTTACAGTTAGAGTTCAGTGTGTGAGACCTGCAAAAGGCATCTTTACTACTGAAATAATATATATGATTACAAAATTTCCAGTAAAATTGTTTACATTTTTATAATTAATTACCTGACCTAAAAATAGCTTTTGTCTTATCTACTGAGAGTAAATAAGAAAATCTTGCCCCCGTCACCCTACTCATTAACAGCTGGAAACCCCCTTGAAAGTGTCCTTGGGGATACTCCACCCCTCCGAGCAGTCGCTTTTTTCACTGGGAAATGACAAATATATTTTTAAAAACAACTATCATAATTTCGAGTAGTCGTTTTCGGAATCTTCCATCATAATATTTTTTTTATCACTAAATCCAAATTAAATTCTGAAAATATTTTTTTAAAGAAAAACATGTACAAACTCAATAAATCCATCCGAAAAACGAATTGACAACTTTGTTATACAGGGTGCGTTCCATAAGTAATGCGACCAAATTCATAAAAAATCATATATTGGACATATTCGTACTATTAGTTAAAAATCTTCAAAATAGCATCCTCCTGCGTCGATACATTTATGGAGGAGGTTTTTCCAGGCCTGGAAGGCATCCTGGAAAGCCTTCTCCGGGAGGTCCTTTAGAACCGATGTAACATGAGCTTGGATGTTTTCAATTGTGTCCCAATGTTTCCCTTTCAGGGCTCCTTTTAAGCGGGGAAACAAAAACGAAGTCTGGGAGAGCCAGGTCAGGCTTGTAGCAGGCTGACGAACCAGTGGGGCATGCGTCCTGGTCCGAAAATCGTTGACAACGAAGGAGCTGTGGCTTGGCGCGCTATCGTGATGAAGTTTCCATGCGTCCTTGATGTCACTTCGGCAGCGCGCGACCCTCCTTTCTAGCCAGGACCCATACCCCACTGGTTTCCCAGCGTCCCTACAGTCCTGGCCTGGCTCCCCCAGACTTTTTTTTGTTTCCTCGCTTAAAAGGAGACCTGAAACAGAAACATTGGGACACGATTGAAAACATCCAGGCTCATGTGACATCGGCTCTAAAGGACCTCACGGAGAAGGCCTTCCTGGATGCCTTCCAGGCCTGGAAAAACCTCCTCCATAAATGTATCGACGCAGGAGGGTGCTATTTTGAGGATTTTTAACTAATAGTACGAATATGTCGAATAAATGATTTTTTATTAATTTAGTCGCATTACTTATGGAACGCACCCTGTATATGCCCTTCGTCAAATTAAATACATTTAAAAGATCAATTCATTGTGTCCATAATTGGCCACATTTCGGCCTTGCAATACTTCTTCTTACAAAATAAATGTATTTCAATACGAGGGAGAAAGAACAGCATATATTTATTATTGATCAGGAAAAAAAAAAGTTGCCGTGACCGCAACAAGAATTTTCCGTAATATTCTTGTACTGAAAAAACAAATGTTTAAATACGTTTAAAAAATTGTACGTTTCCAGCTTTTTTATTTAACTTCTACGAAATGTGTCTAATGGAGGGAATTTTATTGGATTTTACTAATGTAAATATTTAACAATGAAGTGACAGATCCAATCCTTTAAGAGCTAAATCATGTTAAATACGTCACAACTAACTCCAGTGCATTTGCTAAGAGAAAATATATCGATGTTGACTTTTCCTTTACTGACTTTAAAAATACACCGCTGCTATTTGTCTACATGTCGCATTCCAAAAAGTCTTGGTAAACTTAAGATTCTTGACATTTCTATTAAATAAATAAAATCTTTTTTGGTATTCTTTCAAGTTTTCGGATATTGAATTTATCAAAGTGTTTCTTTGGAGACGTACGTTGCTCACAGAGGGATATTTCTCAGTAAAGTTATAAATAAAGTAACTACAAATATCAGAGTAAAAATTTTAAAATATTGCTTGATTTTCTGATAAAACTTCTATGTATGTAAAAATAAAATATTCTACACTTATTTTATTTATAGATTTGGAAGTATAAGAAAAGTCTAACAATGTATGTATGTATGTATATATATATATATATATATATATATATATATATATATATATATATACAGAAATAGGATATATTTATAAATAAAAGTAGTTACTATAAAAAACGTAACTTATGAAATTGTCCTTTATATAGTTTCATCGTTAAACTAAATATATTCAAACATATTTTTGCAACGAATACATTGATTTAATAATTATTTTATACCCGTATTTTAATTATTATATATTCCATATGTAATACTTATTTATTACATATGGAATATATAACGAAACGGTCGTTATAACTAAATATTAATTTAAATATATTACTTAGAAAGTATATACATGTAGAGGGGGGGGGGGGGTAGAGAAAACAGTATATGAAGGCATTGTTTGTATACATCACATTTAGCTTTTTTTGACATAATAAAATATTATTTTTGCCCAAATATATCTTTTGTTTTAAGTAATTAGCCAAGATTTAGTATTACGTGTAGCTTAACAGCCAAATAACGACAATTACCCAATAATTTTTAATTACCATGTATAATCTCTGGGAAAAATATATTTTATCCAATATTGTCGCGCACAGTAAGTTTAAGAAACTTTCAGCTGCTACAGGCATTAATAGGTTATTTATGAGCATTTACGTTTATTTGGCAATATAGCTTCAGGTCATGCAATGATAAATGTGATTCCTTAAATAAAAGGAAACTACCATTACTGATCCTTGAGGACACGTTTCCATGGTGATATTTCTGTGACGTCTGCTATATGGGAATAAGTATACTTTGAATATAGAAAATATTGACTAATATATTGAGACCTTTTGTGATGTGCTTTTTTATCTTGTTAAGTAAATGTTATAAAACTATATTAAATTGTTTAGAATTTTAAATAAATAGTATTTATAAAATATTGTATATATGGTTTATGAAATATTCAATGTAAAAACTATTTTTCTGATATTTTAAAAACTATTACAGACGAGAACGTTTAATGTTCTCATATTTTACTTAATCTTCATTATTTATTTTTGCATAAAATATGGAATAAATTCTTATATGCCTACCAATTAATTACCAAACTTGTAAGTTCCAAAAGCTTTCTTTCTAACCATGTCAAAGTGCATTTGAATTTATGCTTACGTGTTATAAAGGATATCAATTATTCTTAACATTTAAAAAACAATTTATCTAATATAGAAATATATATTTTATATAATACAGTATTATATATTATACATGAAAAATAAATATTTTAAGCTATTTTTTTAAAATATTAACTCTCTTTAAATTTTAATAAAACAGTTAAATAAAAATTTAAACTATTATTAAAAACTTCTATTGCAAATATTTTTAATTATAATCATAGAGAAGTGTTTTAGCATATATTATTTTCCGAATTTAAAAAGATTGTTTACCAGTTGAAATACCCGGCATTGTCCGGTCTTTTCACAGAGTGGTGGCTGATTTCTTCACCATGCTGCCATCTGACGGTATTATTAAAATGACAATGTGCATTATTTCATCAATTTTGGACTAAAAATGTAGTTTTGTATATATATATATATATATATATATATATATATATATTTATATATATATATATATATATATATATATGCAGAGAGAGAGAGAGATTATTGATAAACTGGTGGTGATTTGAAATATATATACGCCGCTATTCCTGAAAAGAAAATATATAATACATTAAAGAATAATATAACTATGTGCTTACATTTCCTTGTAACATAATGAATTGTAAGTATTATATCATTATACTAAGACACCCCGACATCCATATTTGAGAGCAGAGTAACATAATCCTCTGCCTGTCAACTGCTCCACCTATGTAATTATTCTCGTAGTTACGATGAATAATGCATACCATCTCACCAGACTAATCCAACTGGAGTAATGATCTGACCAGACAACACTGCTTCCAAGATTGGATTGCAGACGTTTCTCAACATTCCATTGTGAATGAAGCATTAATTTTGTGAAGTGAATGTTGTAAAGGAAATATATCATTATAAATTATACGATCACTAATCCTTAGGTATTCTTTTTCTTGAGATTCTTATATTTGTGAAAGTTGTTTTGGAGTAATAGTTAATAATAATGTTGAAAGATTCGAAATAGTGCTTAATTTATTCAAAACTATTCATAAAATATTTACTTTCGTAAATATTTTTTGAACAATTGATTCATTTTACTGAATATAAGAATACTCTGTAAAAAAGGCACTTCACAATGAGTACCTGAACCTACTCATTTTTCTCTGAGTACAATTGCACCTTAAATGAGAGATGACGTTCTCAAATTTAAATAACCGTACTTTTTAGAAATGAGCAGAGTGGTTTAATATTGCAAATTTCAGCTTCTGTTCAAACCATCCTAATAAAGAGACCTGACAAACTTAAAATAGTTGCTCAGATAATGGTTTTCCACATTATTTGATGTCGATTGCTTAAACAGAAACTGAGTTTATTACAACGCAATTATCTAACTTATTAAAGGGAATTTTTAAGACAGCTTATGTTGACTAGCAACTGCTCATTTTATTCATTTTTACTCATTTGCATGTCTGTTTCAAAACTTAAACTTATGTATTCAGAACCATGAAAAGCATTGAATGTACTCGAAAAGGGCTACATGTAACTTATTTTTGAGTTTTTATTTTTAACTGTGTATTCAAATCAATAATTATAATTATTTTTTCGAATAGCATTATGTCAATTTCAGTTTATTTTTCAGTTATATCAAGCAATAAATTGTTTATTTTTTTATAATTAAATCGATTAGTAAAGGATAGTTTATAAACATTAAAATACTGAGTTAGAAAAATACTTATCTTTAAAAAAAATTGTAGGTCTACTACTTGTTTAAAAGTCCACTTAGTAGTCCATGTTATTACTATCATTTGTTAGAAAACAGTTCTTTATTGTTATCTGGAATAAAACTTATATTAGATTAAGCTGGTATATAGCATTAGTACTTCAAAATAAACAAAATCATTTACCAGTTTCGTAAATGCTTGGGGAGTGAATCAAAAATCAAATTACGCAGTAGCTTTAAAAGAGAATTTGTAAACAGGAACAATTATTGAACAAGAAAAGAAGTTCTGTGAATGGCTTCCTTTCATGGTACTCACAGTTAAGATAATTTAATAACAAACAAGTGGATGTTGGACTTTTTCGTTAAGATAATGAAATTATGAAGGTCATTTAAGTGTTCCATTAAATAAACTGTTTTAGTAGTGCAAAACAAAATGTTTTAACAAATCTGATTACATTTACTGAGAATAATTAAAACATGACCTTTTAAACAACCCTAAATGACTTTAAAATAAAAAATCTTATAGAGGCTATTAATATTTTTTTTGTAAATTCAACAATTTTCAAATGGGACATCTTTATATTTTGAGTGTCATTTACATTATTAATTACGTATTTATTGAAATAATAGAAAATTGTAGTGTCATAAAGTAGATATATGAGAGCAGTGCTAATTTAATAAGGTCATGTGTAGTTTAAAATAAGAATTATAATTTATTTAATCTATAAGATAACATCGTCAAGAGTTTTATTTTCTAAAAATTTACAAAAAAAATATCACGTATTTTTTAAAAGAGTTGTCTACGAAAATGTTACTAATAATTCCTGTAAGTTGTGTAACATAACAGAAAATGAAATGTGGGATAATGTATTTTTAATCTGTCTAATTTACGATTAAATCAGACGAAAATACTTACCATCAATTGAATTCGGTAACATTTCAACCACCCTAAAATTCACAAACAAGAATTTTTTGGTTTTTATAATTATGCAATTTGTGTTTTGAAGTTCAGGGAGGACTTGATCCGTGAACTTGTAACGAATAACAGATTAAATCCCTAATTCCAATTGCCCATGTAATTTATTTTTGTCTTTTTTATATTTGTTCAAAGTGTGTTTTAATCTTTTAAAATGTATTATATTGTTATTTTGTGCTGTTTATCTAATTTTGTATCCGCGTTTGTTAAATTATATTTCCAACCTTTCTAAATGAGGCTGCGGTCCGTTACAATAAACTTATGCATATAATATTTACAAAAATATAACCACTGATAATTAAGCTTAGGTAGTTCTTTTTTTATTATTATTTATCAAAAAGTGTTTAAATTGCATATTGTCACTTTATCAGTGATGTAACGTTCGACTTACGTATTATTACGGCTTAAACAACGATATACTTGGTAATGCATCTCACATACTGACTTGGACAATAAAAATATATTTTAGGAATTACGAGTTTAATGAGTTTTAATTACCATCTGTTAATAAATGTTTAATTTGTAATAGGAAATAGAGTAAAAACAGCATTTCACAACAAAATTATAAGCGTATGAATATTAACAACAGCTGGTTCTAGTCAAATAGTGGCAAACAAAAGATAAGTTTATGTGGGCAATCTTTTACAGGTGGCAAAGATTGCCTTATAAATTATCCAACATGCTCATTTACTTTGTAATATACTTTATGAATGCCATTTAGGCATAATAAGACCATCTGCTGAATAAATCAAAGCAATGACACTTATTGATCTGCAGACATGTTTAACTACCTACTACTTAGGGTGTTTTTGGTGTAATGAAATTCTTTGTTTTATGTTCGCTTTCATTATAATGTATTTTTTGTTCTATTTCATTATTTCAGTAAAGAAAAAATAGTATTTTTATATTGAAAAGCGGATTGTTTTTTATAAAATTGAACAAAATGAGAGCTAAGCTATTCATTCAAAACACTATATAAACCAATAATTTGATGTATTGTTAAAAATTAAAACCACTACCAACAACAACTTAAGAAAATATATTAATCAATTAGACAGACCAAAACATTATTTGTCACCTGGAATTTTTTTTATCTGATTTTGACTATAGTTGGTGTGTTGGTTTCAAATACGAAAACTATTTTTCTGTATCAGCTTTATTTTTTATAATATGACAAAACGTTATTTACGTTTGCATGTTAAATTAATTATAGGGTATAGTCTTTAAATAAACACATAATTTTTTTCGCTGAGAATTTTTTTAGCTGATTTTTACTATATTTGAAGTGACAATTTCAAATATGAAAACTGATTTTCTCTATCAGCTAAACTTTTTGAGAAATGACAGCAGCGTTATTTATTTTTGCATATTGAATTAATTGTAGGATATAGACTTCAAATTAAACACACAATTTCTTGCCTGGAATGTTTTAACTGATTTTTACTATATTTGGTGTGTTGGTTTCAAATATGGAAACTGATTTTCTCTCGGAAACTGAGAGCAGCGTTATTTATGTTTATATTTTAAATTAATCTTAGCTAAGACATAGTATAGCTACGACTATTCTCAAAACGTAGAGCTGATAAAAAAGCTATTTTCATATTTGAAATTAGCACACCAAATATAGTAGTCAAAATCAGTTAACAAATTTCAGGCAAAAAGAAATGTCTATTCAATTTAAAGCGTGTACCCTAACGTTAATTTAACATGTATGTCTAGAGCTGATAGAAAAAAAACTGTTTTCAAATATTTAATTAGCACACTAAATATAGTCAAAATTAATTAAAAAAATCCAGGCAACAATTTTTTTTGTCGGTCTGTATTATTAATGTATAAAATAAAAGAGCACTTTAGAAAGTACTGCGTTTTTCATAAAATAATATTTATAAGGGATTTATACAGATTTGCTTTGAAATAATTTTTTTTTAGGATTTAAGATGATTTGCATTCCTTATTTCCAGTAAAAAAAATAATTGAATTGCCATCCAAACTCTGTTTTACGAAAACAAGTAAAACCAAAAAAAGTTTTATTATTTTACTCTATTCAAAAGAAGATAATGAAATTTTCATGTTCCCTAAAAAAAAAAGAATATATTTTTAAAACGTCTATGCACGATAAAGATTGAGGCAATTTCTTTTTTTACTTAAAAGCGTTCTCTAGTCACAACGATAAATGTTTTGCGTCTATGAATAATACTTTTTGTTAAAAGAAAAGTACATTATTTCTCCCTGATGCGAAATTTCAAGAAAACGAAATGGTTGAGTTCTGTATGCAAATTAAATTATCGTCGTTCTAAAGACTAAATGAGTTTACATTGCATTTTGTAGTAGTGAAGGTCATGGCCAGTTATATTACGTCATTTAATATACTCTTTGGAAATAGCCTGTGAAAAGTTATTTTTACTAATGTTATTCTATTAGGGGGAATCAGGGACAAGAAAGAGAAGCGGGGCAAGACGGTACATTGTTATTTTCCCTAGTAAATGTAACCTCCTATCGGATTTTTTTAGAACTATATCATTACATTCGGAGTGTTACCTCTACGGCCATTAATACTATACGTTGTCGATTAACAAAGTTGGATTAACTAAAAATATGTTTATTTTTCACACTATTTTACAAAACTTCTTGTTAATATTTGATGTCTCAATTGTATGTATGATTGCTCTTATGAACTATCGTTTATACCATCTTGTTGTATGTATTTAAGCTAAAAATACACTGTTTTTTTTGTTATCACTAAAAAACTAAGCTTAACTCTAAAACTCAAGAACGTTGGTTTGGGGGCCAGGCGAGGTGTTTAGTGACAGGGGGTGTCCAGCAACAAGAATCCAGTGACAAATGAAGAAAAACTTGAAGAGAACGAGATCGACCAGTGCCCTTCCCTGAGTAATCATGGCCGTAGAGTTACTGGTAGTCTTCTTCAATTCTTTTTTCCGTTGCCACTGAATTTTTGTTACTGGACACTTCGTTTTATCTTTCTATATATATTTACTAGTATATATTTATTATATACCAATACAATATATATTTACTAATATATATTCATTATATACCAATACAATATATATTTACTAGTATATATTTATTATATACCAATACAATATATATTTACTAGTATATATTTATTATATACCAATACAATATATATTTACTAGTATATATTTATTATATACCAATACAATATATATTTACTAGTATATATTTATTATATTTACTATATATTTACTAGTATATATTTATTATATTTACTATATATTTACTAGTATATATTTATTATATTTATTATATATTTACTAGTATATATTTATTATATTTACTTGTATATATTTATTATATTTACTTGTATATATTTATTATAATTACTATATATTTACTAGTATATATTTATTATATTTACTATATATTTACTTGTATATATTTATTATATTTACTAGTATATATTTATTATATATTTACTAGTATGTATATTTACTAGTGATTTTTTTATTTAATTTTCTACACTTTTTACTTTTACTATTTAGAGAGAAATATTCGAATACTCCGTCTTGCCACGCAAATGGGACAAAAACTATTTCTTGAAGAAAAATTCATTTTATTTCAAAAATCAAAAATTACGAACACATATTTTGTTTTAATGGAATTTCTACGTATCCAAAGAACCAACATATAAAAAATATTTGTAAAAATAAATAAATTATCATTTAATTTAGTTGTGATAAAATGTCATCAAACCTTAACCATCCCCCGACTTTCCCTTTAAAATATATTTCATTTTGCTTATAACTTTATAATTTCAGACATTTGTTCTGGATGAAGACCAACGTAAGTACATATACAGCAGAGACTCGCCCCTGGTGTTCATAGGGGGCTTCCCTCGTTCAGGAACGACCCTTCTGAGGGTCCTAGTGGACGCCCATCCGGATATCAGGTGCGGTGAGGAGACCAGGGTGATACCCAGGCTGTTAGGACAGAAGAGCCAATGGATGAAATCACAGATGGAAGCACGTAGGCTGAGAGAGGCAGGAATTACTTCACAGGTATTCTGACCTGAGTTTCAATCTTTCAACATAAGTTTTAATTTTTCAACTTAAGTTTCAATTTTTCAACTTAAGTTTCGATTTTTAAAATTAAGTTTCAGTTTTTCAACTTAAGTTTCGATTTTTCAACTTAAGTTTCAATTTTTCAACTTAAGTTTCAATTTTTCAACTTAAGTTTCAATTTTTCAACTTAAGATTCAATTTTTCAACTTAAATTTCAATTTTTCAACTTAAGTTCGATTTTTAAAATTAAGTTTCAGTTTTTCAACTTAAGTTTCGATTTTTCAACTTAAGTTTCAATTTTTCAACTTAAGTTTCAATTTTTCAACTTAAGATTCAATTTTTCAACTTAAACTTTAATTTTTCAACTTAAGTTTCAATTTTTAAAAAGACTTGTACTGCAAAATTAATAAAAAGACATGTACTCCAAAATTAATAAAAAGAGCAGATGCTTGCCTACATAGACAGTCTTCATAAATCACTTTCAATAAATATCTACAAACACAAACAAGGACATAACAGGAATCGAACCCAGACCTGCTGGCATCGCTGTCCAGAGTCTTATCCGTGAAACTGTCAGGGAGACTTGAAGAAGTTATAAACATAAGGTGTGCCAAGAGAATGTGAAGTAAGATAATTGAATTGTAATAACTCAGTTTCCCTTTAAGCAATCGACATCAAATAATGTGGAAAACCATCTTCTCAACAACTATTTAAGTTTGTCAGGTGGATTTGTTAAGATGGCTTGAGCAGAAGCTGAGATGAGCAATATTAAATCACACAGCTCATTTTTGAGAAAGTACAATTACTTAAATTTGATTGCTTCATCGCTCATTTAATATGCAATTATACTAAAAAAACGAGCAAGTTCAAGCACTCATATTTAAGTACCTTTTTCTTATAGTGAACTATAAAATATTTAACATTTCAATAGTAGTTTCGTAGTAAAATAACCTTTTAAAATTGTAAATAAAGTACACCGTTATTGTGTTGAGTTTGTTAGGAATAAGAAAGAAGTTAAAAAATAATCATTATTTTAACGTTAAAATGTGTATTCCAGGTTTCATATAAAGTCAAAGAGGGTCTATGGCAAATGAAAATTAAAGACAGTGAAATATATTTTTTAATTTAAAAATTAAATTTCCCCTACAATATTAAACGTATATATGGAGGCTGGTTTAATTTATTCCCATATATTTTACATTTCTTTTAAAAGTCATTAAAAGCTTTATATGATTTGCTTTAGTTTTCATATTAATTTTTTTTTTCTAGAAATTTTGAAAATATTTCTTTATTTATAATAATAAAATATTAAGTACTTTTAATTAATAAATATAAAATTATTACCTAGATTTAATTCAAAATAAAAGGTATACTCTTATTTATGATGTAGCATTAAAAAATTGTGCTGTTTAATATTTTTTAAAAAATGTAGTTATTTTCTATGTGTTAATACATAAATATACTTCGAGTATTTAATAACTTCTCGTAGAAGCATATCTAATCAAAAGTAATTTGACTGGTATATTATGGGGATGATTAGAAAATAAATTCAAAACACAATTTTAGTTTTACTTGGATAAGTTATTTTAATTAAATATGATTTATTTTTTATTTTTGTGAAACTCATTACTAGTTACTTGGTAATCTATTTCTTAATTTTGATGAAAGAGTCGTCGGAAAAGGACTTTTAACAATTTCGGATATTGTTTAAAATTAATTTCGTTTTGCAATCAACATTATAATTAAGAAAACTGCATTTGAGGAGAAACTGCAAAACTGCTTGAAAAGAGGGAGAAGTTCTCAATTAAAAATTACAGTTATATTGAAAAGCGATGATTGGAATAATACTTGGGTTTTCAAAACGAATTTATCAGAAAACAAATTATTATAAATTAGAAATTGAAAGAAAGATACTATAAGAAAACAACAAAAGTTTCTAATGACAACGATTCATAATTACTAATTTTAATTATAATTTTACATTTAAAATATATTAAGTAAATATTTTAATCCACCAAACAGCTTAAAAAAGCTTTACATATTATTGTACATACATTTTACAATTAATTCATTATTGAATGCTTTTACGATATTTAATCATTTAAATGTTTCTATAAATGTTTAAAATGTACTTTTTTTAAACCTTAAATATATTAACAACTTCGTAAACATTGCATTTGTTTTATTTTGAAATGAACAACACGAAAAAATAACGCAACTAAAAATAATATTGCATTTCAGAAAAATCAATTATTTGATTAATTTTCAGGCCTTACTTTTTTCCTTTGAAAAGTTTCTCGCAAATAAATTTATATAATTAATTGTACATACATTTAAAATTGATGATACTGATATAATTAATGATAGTGATATAACAATGCAATGATGGTTATATTTTCATTTAAAGTTTTATAATTAATGACAATGAATCTATCATACATTTACCGTAATGTAATTTTAAATATTTGCAATAAGTAATTATACTTGAACGGTTTTAAATTTTTAATTTCTGATCTAATTGAAATAGTTTGTAGTTTTCCTTTCAGTAGCCATTCATTTGATTCATAATATATATATATATATATATATATATATATATATATATATATATATATATATATATATATATATATATATATATATATATATATATATATATATATATATATATATATATATATATATATATATATATATATATATATATATATATATATATATATATATATATATATATATATATATATATATATATATATATATATATATATATATATATATATATATATATATATATATATATATATATATATATATATATATATATATATATATATATATATATATATATATATATATAAGTAAAGGGAAGTGTCACTATATTCTCCATCAAACGCATTTATTTAAAAAAAAACTTACTGGTCGTTAGTTTGATTTACATAGAGTTGATTTTTCTCAAATGTTAACGTTTTACGTGTTATTTGTATAGCATTTAAAGTGTATGGATAGTTAAAAATTCCAGATAAAAACAAATAATATTTATAAATAAATATAATTTAATACGTATTTTGTATTTTCAGACAGTACAACTTATAATTTTATTTTTCCAATAACCCTATATAAATTTTACGATAATGATATAATTTTAAATAATTACAATTTACATCGAATGAAAGTAAACTAAAACGCTTTACTATATTTTTAAAGAAAACTTTGATAATCATCGTAAATTAAATCCAACGAAACCATCCCCATATTAAATAAACGTCTATTTATGAAGGAGCTCAATCAATAAAAATGTATTTTTTTAGAAAGAATACCTCATGTATGTTATGAAAGAAAGATGATTGATTCTCTGAATTCCCCAAATTTAATTATCTCGATATTAACAGTGGGGTGATGTATGGTGTGCCATTATTGGTCCTCCTGCACAGTTCAACAGATCTGGGAAGGGGGGGAGGGGTTTCTGGGTTTGTGTCATCTTTTGCATTTATGGGAAGATGTGTTTTTATGTTTTAGTAAGTTTTTAGGAAACGTTAAAGCGACATGTGAAACTATAAATACCATTACTACTAACTGAAGCATCCGTCGTTTCTCGGGATTTCCGCACTGTGCTGAACGATTTATTAACCGTGGCGCCATCTGGTGGTGTTATTAAGTAGTCATTTCTGCTTTAAGGAATATATATATATATATATATATATATATATATATATATATATATATATATATATATATATATATATATATATATATATATATATAAAATGTTGATTTAAGTTATTAAAATAGACGTGTATATTTTTTTGTCTCTAGTTCTATTGTATCCAGAATTACTAGTCTTCGAATACTTTTGTGTCTTTTTTTACTTTCTTTGTGTCTCAATTTGTGTACAATTAATATATATACGTTCATATAAATAACCTTTTATAACTAAAATGACAGTAGTCTGAGTCGAGAAAAACAAGTTTATGACAAGTCAGCAATCTTGCGACGTATTCATTAATAAGAAATACATTTTAATTTTTCAATTCTGCCAAATTTTTATTTAAAAACCATCGGTACAATTAATTGGCATAAGAAAATAATATTCTAAATCTAATATTTAAAAGTTTTATAAGTGAATACACGTGGAGAAGGCGGGGCACAATTATTGTTTTGCATACGTTGATGATAATATAATCATGATTGTCTCATCTTGTTTAGTGAACATAAATTGCTTTCATGTTTGCGTGACAGAAACTATAATTAAGCCTCATTTTAAGCGAATATAATACGGTAAATAAAACTTACACTTAGTCATTTCATTTTGTCGCGTGATATAATTTTAATTTTAAGTGTGTTTCAGATGATCGTTCAATGCCCGGTACTTGTTATCGTAATTTCAAAGAGATAACAGCTCGCTATTCAAGATGAATCTTTCTTACAACGTAGTTTTCTTTTTATTCAGAATTAGTGCTATTTTACCTACCTCAATCAAACGTTTAAAAAATTTTAAATGTTATTTCTCAAATTGTTTCTTCTTTTTGGTGAATGCAATGATTATGTCGTTTTACATTTGCACCAAAGCCAACCGCGTCTATGTACTCCTCATTTCATCAAACCGTTCGCTAAACCTAATTCTTGCAGAGATCGTTGTAAACGCCATTATATTCACGCATCGTTACCGTCTATGTAGAAATTTCAATAAATTGAAGAAGATTGCGAAGTTGATGACCAGTTTTGAAATTCAAGAAGATAGAAGGTTGTTTTTATACATATGGATCGCATTTATTACACTTGGACACATTGTAAGATGTGTGGCTATAATAGATTTTCATTTAAACAGCGTGTTTGTACCCCAAGTGTTTGGTATTCCAGTGAAAAAAACTGTGTTGTTCCAAATCGCTATAATATTTTACGCATTTCATACGACAATCCTAATGGGGTTGCCAATTGACACATTTGCAGTATTTTTCGCAATTGTAAGCCGCAATGTTCGACAAGTATTGAAAGAACTATTAAAAAGAACAGATTCAGAGCTTTCGTGGAACTACCAGAGACTTCTGCGCTCTTACAGTTCTCTTAAAAGAACTGTTGACTTTCTTGATGATGAACTTTCCTTCTTTGTGTTTTGCGAAATATTTTACTCGTCTTTGTTGTTGTTTTTTGCAGTTACGTTTATTCTTCGTTCCGACACGTACGAAAGTTCGTTCCTAACTAGCGTTGCTTTTCTCTGTCGATTCATTAACGCATTGTTAATATTCTTTATCGTGACTGCCTCTGCCTGTTCAGTTTCAGAAGCATTCTTACAAGTATGGACCAAATTGAACACCTTAATTGTAAACTCTGACATAAATGTGGACTTCAGACAAAAAAATTGTTTTCTTTACATCGAAAAGAAAGCGCATTTCACGTTATGGAAAATTATGCCTATTGATAGAAGCTTTGTATTAGGCACTTTCGGGTCGATTTTGACTTATGTAATGCTTTTTGACAAATTTATATCTGTCAAAACAAATTAAAAATGTAGTTTAAGGGAGACCCGAGCCCCAAATCCTAATTTGTTTATTAATGAATTCAGAAATACCAATTTTTTTATATTATTAGAACATCTTTTTCTAAACAATAATCAAAAACAAAAATATGTTTAAAAAATTATTTTTGATATTTTTGGAATTTTTTAAGCTTAAAAAGACGTTTTTTAAAAACACTACTCCCTTTTCAATTTTTAATGTTTTTTAATTTTTTTAATTGATTAAATAACATCAAAGTACACACTACAATCGTATGTATAGACTTTTGCAGATTTTTGTTTTAATTGTTTTTAAAATCTTATTTTAAGTTCAAAACCCAAAATATATTCAAACTTTTAAGTTTAATAATTTGTAAAAAAATAATTTATAACTTAATTTAAAAAAGCTATACATACGTTTATAAAACAAATATTAGAGCTTCAAAAACTATTAACAGTTTAGTTTTAAGTTAATTATTTACAAAGCCTTAGCATTTTAAACGTGACGAGAATTAAAAAAAATATTTTGAGTAAATGAGGATTGTTGCAGACGAACTGTACGCAGAAAGATTATAAATGGCATATAAACATCTAAAAAAACATATGTTCTGTTTCTTTTACTGTTTTGAAATTTTGTATACACCTTCTCAAGTTTGTTTAGCATCGTTTTATGCAGAAAAAAAATTTAGCAATTTTTCCGGATTTTGGGGCTCGGTTCCCCTTTAATAAACAAAAGTGAATAAAGAATTCCTCTATCTTAACTTGTGCCATCCTAAAGTGAAAGCGTGCCCTTTATCAGATAACGTTGTAAATGTGCAGTAATTGACTTTAATATGAATGTCTACAAGGACTCGAAATAAGATTTTAAAACTGTCAGAAAACACTGCTGTGAGCCTTTATTAGTCCTTAGTAAAAGTTATTGAGCTGACAGCAAAACAAAACTCAAAATAAAACCGATTCTTTGATCTGTAATTTTCAGCTTGTGTTTTATGAATTTTAAAGCAATTGAACAAACTACAATGAAAAAAAACTTGACTAGTTAGTTATACTACAAATTCTGTACTCAATAGAGTTTCAAGTTTTCGAGTTCATATTGTGAAATTCATATTTTTCAAAGCAACGTAGGAACTTTTGTTGTGTGATTAAAATCTGTATATTATGACAACTAATTCTTTCCATAAATCGCTGGATGCCTAGGAAACTAAAGCAGCAGATTCACTTACTACTACGAATGACACTAAATAATTAACGTTATGTCAAAGTTTGGACGTTCAATCAAGACCTTCAGAAATGTCAGAGAGAAGAATACAGGAAACTATAAAAATACTACCTGACGCAGAATGCTTTGTTTTAATTTGCGTGAAAAAATATAAATGATCGTCCAGAAATTTTATGGTAACTTTAATTAAATAGTATGGCAATAGTACGGTCCTAGTAGTATGGTGGCTTTGATATGTGAGCATAGAAGATTTTTGCAGTTTAATGTCGATTAATTTTTAAGCCGTAGCAAAATATCTTGTAATATAAGCTTTGAATGGCAAACTTTCACTTTACTAAAATAGTAATATAATAAATGGTGGAGGAGACATATGCATACTCAAAATTCAAATTTGTTATGTATAACAATAGAAATTGTAATGATGCTTATTTTACTAAATTTCATATGTTTTATTTTATTATAATCAACTAAAAATAAGTGCTTCCTATGTATTTTGTTGGATAAAGCACCGTTTTTTTATTGTATCATTATTACTATATATTTTATAGGGGAAATGTGTACTGTGAAGAAGAAATATTTCATCTGTAGTCCTTTTATTTGCAGTTTTGAAGGATTTTGTATGGCTTCACTTCCTGTTATTAAATATTCATTTGCGTCCAAAAATAACGAGGTCGATTAAAAATATTCAAAAATATCACATTCATTATTTAAAGTACATCAGTTACACATATTTTCCAGAACTTGATAGTGTTACCTTTATTAAAAAGCTAATTTGATGAATTAAGTTAAAGTAAGGCAAGAGTAATGGCATAGCAAATGCATTCCTTACCTTTTAGTTTCAAGTAATTTATATACAGTTTTGAAATAAGATGATACAATCAACTATATGTCGGAAGTGAAAAACTGTATTATTGTTTAGAACTGTGAACACAACAATTATATGTAAAAATAAAATACAAACAATAATTTTGTGAAATTATTTTTTTGTCTGTGTATTCATTATTTACTTAAATGGTTTCATTTTTAATAATTTTCTTTAAAATTTAATTTAGATATATGAATATAATCTTCAATATAGTTTTTGAGTGAGTATTCATCAATTAGTTATTGCTGGAAACGGAAAGTTCCAATTTCGGCCCATGGCAACCTTTTGTCTGGACGATAAACAATTGTTTTCTTCTTTAAGAATATGGTAAAACTGACACCCTTCGGCAGCAATTGGGCTATTGCCGCTGGAAAACATATCATTCAAAAATATCCTTGAATTTATTTATACAAACTACAAATATAATTATTGTCTTTTAATCATATTCAATTTGCAAAATATTTTAAATTGTTTGAGGAATTTAATGTTAATATCCATGTTAATCCTCCCAATGAATTGAAAGCTATCTTGTATCTGTATTCAAAAGAGGAATATATTTGTTTTCAATCTCTGTCATTCAATGGCGCAAAATGTTTTGACATTTTAGAATAATTGTTTAAAATAAATTGACACTTTTTCCAAGCCTGGTTCTTAACGATTTGCTTAAGCACATAGATTATCCATTTATTAATAATTAAGCGAATTAATAGTAAAATTTCTTTTCAATGAGTCAATTTGTCATTTTAATATAATTACTGTATTTTTTAATTTTGTTTCCCAACGTATTGCAGTCATAAGTTGCAGCACAATTATCGTTCGCTAGCCTTACATATTGTCTCCTTTTGTCCAATTTCTCTAAACGATGGCAAATCGCTATCAGGCTCAAAAATAATGGTTTAGTTTGATTAATTAACGTCGTACTTGAGCCGCACAGTGGGATATGGGCGACGGTTTGGGGCCTATCTCGAAGGAATGCCTCGTATTTTTGAATCATGGTCAGATGACGAGGAAAACACCTGAGCTGGCATCCAACGCAACCTCAACAGGCGTCAGTACATGGACCCCGATTAAATTTATTGTGTTATACACGGCAGTAAAATTTGTTGGATGTTCTGGACGACTTTCTAGTATTTTTTAGCGAATCTGTCAAGCCTCCGATCGCAAGATCACTACGTTGTTACTTTTCTTTGTCGAATCCATCGGATGGATTCAAACCAGCAATCTTCTGATTCTTATCTGAACACCTTTATCCACCGAGCCATTGGATGCCCCGCAAAAATAATGTGTAAATGTAATGTAGTTTTCTTAATTCTGATAAGCTAAATGGATTATAACTGTTATGAAAATAATTATATAATTTAGGTGTCAAAGTAATGATTTTCCCTGACAGGTGTTGGACAGTGCCGTGGCAGCCTTTACCCTGGAGATAATTGCTCGTCACGGAGAACCTGCACCTCGGCTGTGCAACAAGGACCCATTCAGCCTCCGTTCGGCTGTATACCTGCGCAACCTTTTTCCCAACTCAAAGTTCATCCTTTTGCTCAGAGACGGAAGGGCTGTTGTGCACTCAATCATATCCAGGAAGGTAAAAGCTGCTGATTCGAGTATTTTGTTCATTGTATTACTGAAAACCCAGCAAAAAAAATCAGCATAAAACCTTCATCAAAATTTTGAAATTGAAGGTTTTATGCGGGAAAACTGCAGTTTTTTTGAAGATCTGGAAAATTAAAGGTTTTGGTTTCAATGTCTTTCATAAAAACTGTAAAAATCCTGCATAAAAACCTGCAAAAAACCTTCGATTTTTAATCATGAAGGGAAATGCAGATATTTTAAAGGTTTTATGCAGGAAAATGAAAAACTTCCAAAAAACTGCATTTTTTTTGTTTCAATATCCTTTATAAAACCTTCAAAAAACCTTAAATTTTAACAATTTTGATGAAGGTTTCATGCTGACTTTTTTTGCTGGGAATGCCAACCTTCCAAACACTTTTATCTTAATTGACAGGGCAACTTCTCTTTTTGCCAGCATCTAAAGCGTAAGTTGAATATTTTCTAGAAATAAACAATTAGAACTTAGGTTCCAAGGGATCTCTTGTTCGAGTCGAACTGTCGATCTTTAAATGAAATCGTTCTCCTTTTTGACGATATAAATGTTTCTAAAATCAACAAGGAAATAAAATTACATTCGTTTGGTTAAATATTTAACCAGAGCTAAAATTCATTCATTTTATTACTAGAAAAATGGTTCGTGGTGCTTCCTTTCTATTTATATATTTTTTTAAAGTTTGGTTTAAAACACCATCTCCTAATATGTGAGTTTAAATTTCTATGATACACAAATCACATGCATATTTAATAGTCGCCTTTAACTTCCACTAACCAATTCACGGTAGCTCCGTAATAGAAAAGTTGGAATGGCTGTGGGCTAATTCCTAAAAAGGGGGGGGGGGCGATTCGTTTTGAAAGGCAGGACAAAGAGTTCTCAAAACTTTCTGGAAAGACAATTTGCATTACAATAGGATACGTGTAACTGTCAGACGGATGACAACAATCCTTTCTAAAAACACGGAAATTTGCAAATTGGGGGTAGGTGCATTGAAATGTGGAAATTCAGAAAAGCTCAACACAAGACACTATGTAGAAACCATTAGTCAAATTTCCCGCAGCCATGTAATTACCTGTTCTGCCACAAAGAGCATGCTTCATACTTCACGTATTTTAAAACAATCCCCCCCCCCGTTCCATGGGTCGAAAGTGTCCCAAACCCATCCCTAGACCTGTGTAATTTTTGGGACACTGATTGCGTCCCAGCCCCACACGTAAAGATTAATCAAATCTACTCGTAAGCCTTAATCGTGAGTAATTTTACCACTGATAATCAGAGACATCAGATTAAGCTCCACTTGAAAATGCAACGTGAATCAAATGGTATGTACAACATGCTACATATATACTTTATTTATTGAGATAAATATTTTCAAGTAAAAATCCGCAGCAAAAAAGTGGTTATTATTTTCATTTTGGCAGTACATTCATTGTTAAAACATTATAAAACAAGATCTATAATTATCATATTTGTTAAATAAAATTAAAATATTTTAAATAAATTTAAATGAATACAATTTATAGAAAAACATAGAAGAATTTTTAATTATAAAATTGGGTTTAACAAATATATCCTAAATTACTTTATAAGAAATCCAATTTAATAATTTAAACATCAATGAAGATCTATAGAACACCATTATGACACCTTCATTTAACTCAAACAATTTTCCATCCAAATGCATAAAAATTCCCCTTTATAATGGGTTCCCTTAAGCACAGCATTAAGAGGGCATAAAACTATGATTAGAGTGGACCGACATATGCCGTGGAACTCTAGTAAATACGGGAAACGACCAACAATAAAGAGAAGTGTGTACTCGAAGTATTTGCCTGAAGAGTATTCAGATTTTACTGGGACGTTTTATGGCCATAATCCAAGGAAGTCATCCCATTCCTTTTACGATGACATTCTGTTTTCTTCCGTTCTAAAAGAAGGAAATATCGAGAGCACATTGCGTAATTCCAATATTTCGATGTCCAGCAAAGATTGCAATCGATATGGATATGTGGGGTAACTTTTACGGAATACAAGTTATTGATGCATATTTCAGTTGTTGAACTGTTGTGATTGCAAAATTCCATGCATTTTTTTATCTGAAAACTATAAATTTCATACTTATATCATTCATTTTGAGCACTAAAATTCTGTATTTCATAATTGTACAAAAAAAACTCATTGAATATTTTACTGTCGGGACAAACAATTTTTTTTAAAAGTTTGGAGTTTGAAGGCAAACTTACTAATTTATAAATAAAGACAACTGCTGCATATTATTCTGCTGCATATATATATATATATATATATTGGGTTGGAGAGAAAGTTCTGTCGTATTTGAAAGAAAATATTTGAATTCATTTATAAAAAAATGTGTTTAATATTAATCAATTATATATGCTCAGTTATTTGTTACAACCTGTTGCCATCATTCAGGTAACCTGTGAATTCCTGTTTTGTAGAAGTTCTCATCCTTGGAGTTAAAATAGTCAGCAACTGCCATAGAAACACTTTCAAAAGACGTGAATTTTTTTTCCCGTTAGATAATTTTGCAGTAAGATTTTTTTCTCTTAATATTCTCGTAAAGAATCCACTTTTCATCTCCAGTAACCAGCCTGTCCAAAAACTGCTCCACATTGTGTCTAATCAGATGTGATAAACACATTCTTACACGATCAGACAAATTCTTTTCCGTTAATTCATGTGGAACCCAAACACTTTGCTTTAATACAAACCGAAGAGAATTAATGTGATCTCCAACAGTTGTATGATGAATGCCAAACTCTTCTGCAATTTCTCGACTTGTTAAATGTGGATTATTTTCCAACATGGATCGCAAAACATCATTATCGGTCTTGGATGGTCGTCCAGATCGATCACTTTCTTTGAGGCTCAGATCCCCGGCACGAAATTTGCTAAACCATCTTTGACAAGTACGAACATTTACAATATCTTTTCCAAATGCCGCACATAAATTTTTATATGCAACCGATGCATTGCTTCTTTTTTGGAATTCATATAAAATGCAGTGTCGTAAATGCACTTTATCTACTGACATGTTTTTCACTTTAAATATCACAAGTAAATGATGAACGGTAAAAAAGGGCACCTTTTATATTATACAGCAGCTAAAAAAACAAAAACAAAATCATATTGACTAACTAGCCACATGTTCTTTTTATTTACAAGAAAAATCACCTGCCTATTTAAAATACGACAGAACTTTTATACTTTTTTGTGGTAACCTTAAAAGTTTGAATTTCGCATACATAATTAGCTGAAAATACTAAACATGTAGTTTATATAGTAAAGATAAAAATATTTTCATAACATATATATATATATATATATATATATATATATATATATATATATATATATATATATATATATATATATTACGATCATGGATACCTTGTATGTATACTTCGCTGAATTTAAAAAGAAAAAGAAAAGTTTAAAACATTTGTCACAAATAAAAAGTTTAATATATTAGCTAAAGACTTAAAAGAAACAAAATTAAGCTACAAGAAAACAACTGTTGTATTACTCGAAATTACATATAGGATTTTAAACTACATTATATTGTAAATTGAGTACTAGTTAATTTTTATATATAGTCATCTTGAAAAATCTTTCAAAAAGTGTATTTCCAGCAACCATTAATCTCTTTAAATGATAGGTTCTTGGAAAAATAAATATAGCATCTTATCTCGAAGAAGATATTTATTATTGAACTAACTATATAAAATATAAACGACAAGAGTTATTTTTCATGATAATGATAAAAGTATTAAATATTTCAAAGCAATTAATTTAACTATACATGCCAGAGGTAAAATAAAATATTTGCCGATAAACTATATGATCCCATTTTTAAGATTACTTTTGAAACTGTTTAGTATAAAGTTTTATGTTTATTTTTTCTTAAGAGATCGTAAGGGCTCATATGTAATCTTAATACTCAAAGGATATATTTATTCAAATTGCTCTCAATAAATAAAAATGAATAAGAAATGAAATATGATTGCTTTTAAATAATGCTTTTAACAAGATTTTAAGTTTTATACTTTATTTCAATTTTTATATCGTACTATTTACTAAAACTATTTTTAAATGAAATTGAACTTTTTTTAGATATTGCAAAGTGTTATAAAAGAGACAACTGCAAGCGTTTTATAATTTAGTATACATATACCCATTGGTTGTAGAGTAAATTGATTTTCACTTGTTTTTCCAGTAAGGCACACAATTTAAAAAAATACTCTTTTTTTTACCAACTTTTTAAATATTTTGCTTTTAAATACTACATTTTAAAAATGTGTTTAAACCTAATAAATAGTGCATGTATTGTTATTTCCATATGCATTACATGTCCAGAATGTTAAATTAAAGAAGTTTAGTCTGTGATTCGTTTTTATTATGGCAGTTTTAAGCTGGTTATGTTCTCCTTCATTTATATGTGAAGTATGAGATATCTAGGCTAGCCACGCACTGGCAACTATTGGGCATGCAACTAATCTACTTAGTTGCATGCAATCGAATAACTCAAACTGTATCCACCCACAATAAGCAACTTTTAATTGTAGAAAACATCATTTCGCTTGCTACCGCGATTTTAGCTTTGACAAATCTGTACCTCAGAGCCAGGCCAAAGACACATTTGGTCAACTTTTCATTAGAGGAAAAAAAACTGAATCCTTCTCTCAACTTCGAGCATGAATGGACTGTAGTAGAAGAGAGAATATGACGTCATAATCGTGAAGCCCACATCTCAGAGCGGAAGGCCCATATCACGTGCCATCTCTTCAAAATTATGAATGAAAAAATACTCGCGATTGACTTGTGAATTGGGAAATGTGTAACTGTGAAAATTTATGAATGGAATGACGTAGTTAACCATGTGTCTTGGGCCATACATGTTGGCTTCACTTTGATGTTAAGCGAGAGTGGTGTCATGACTCCTCTACTACAAAGGATTGAGTTAAGTTTGATGGTTTGGTTCGATAGAAAACGAACTTGAGTGACATAATCTGCAATAAAATACAAATCGCCAAATTTGGACTTTGGCTCGTCTGGAAATAATGCACAATTTGGCGATTTTGTATAAACTTCGATAATACGTTTTGGCAATTTTCCACCTTCACTTTGGCGATCTGAGACCTGGCAGTCTATTTGGCGCAATTAAATAAACCCTCGCCGTTAGTGTGTGATTTTTTTTAGTTGCTCAGTCGATTAAAAGTTGCAGTGCAATTATTGCTCATGCGCGGCTAAGCTTATGGATGAGAGAGCAAAGACTTCTTCTTCAATATATAAATTAATCACTAAATTTTTTCTAAGAAATTTGATGAGATTTATTCACCAACAGATATCTTCCTTCTCCAGGTGACCATCTCCGGGATGGACTTGAGGGACCACCGCCAGTGCCTACGCCGATGGAACGCAGCTTTGCAGTCGATGTACTCGCAGTGTCAACTGCTGGGCCCCAGCGTCTGTCTGTCCATCCACTACGAGAGACTGGTGCTGCACCCCGAGCCCACCATGCGGGACGTTCTCTTGTTCCTGGACCTGCCCTGGAACAGCTCGGTGCTGGAACACGAGAAGCTGGTCGGCAAGGCCGGCGGAGTGTCCCTGTCTATGTGAGTATGATGTTGAATGAAGTGGTTTGTAGATTGCCCTTGCCTTACGATGGAGCGTGCCTTAATCACCAGTGGAGTAGAGTGCTCAAAGTAAATGGAATGGAGTGCTCGAAGTAGATGGGATTGTTCGAAGTAGATGGGATTGCTCAAAGTAGATGGGATTGCTCGAAGTAGATAGGATGGAGTGCTCAAAGTAGATTGCTTGAAGTAGATAGGATGGAGTGCTCAAAGTAGATGGGATTGCTCGAAGTAGATGTGATTGCTGAAAGTAGATGGAATGGAGTGCTCGAAGTAGATGGGGATTTCTCGAAGTAGATGGAAGTGCTCAAAGTAGATGGAATTGTTCGAAGTAGATGGGATTGCTTAAAGTATATGGGATTGCTTAAAGTATATGGGATTGCTCAAATTAGATGGGATTGCTCGAAGTAGATAGGATGGAGTGCTCAAAGTAGATCTCAAAGTAGATGGGATTGCTCAAAGTAGATGGGGTGGAGTGATCAAAGTAGATGGGATAAAGTGCTCGAAGTAGAGCGCTATCCCGAAACTACTGCTCGCAGAAAACAGAGGAAATCAATTTGTTTAGTTAATTACGAGATATGGACGTCTGGAGACGGTTTTAAGTGAAGGAGAGGGAAGTTAGGAATATATTGCATAAATATTAGTACAGTTAAAATCCCTCTATCCGATTTCCAGTTATCCGGATCAATGAAAGTGGATTGTCAATTATCCGGATCTAGAATCGTTTTTAGAAAAAGATATTAAATGAGCAAAATTCACATTTTAAAAGTTTATAATCGGTGAATGTTTTTTTTTTTGATAGTCATTAAGTTACATTACATACTACAGCAAAAATCGTTTTTTTACTATGAAATAACTTTTATTTTCGTGGATTATCCAACTATCCGGATATTTGATTATCCAGATGGGATCTGGTTCCAATTTATCCGGATAATTGGAGTTCTACTGTATAAATTTAGGTTTGTCATTTGAACAAATGGAGCAAGAGAAAACCCGCAGAACTATAGGAAGTACAGTGAAAGTGTTCAATTAGATATTCCGATACGATTGTTGAAATAACATCACACTAGAGTTTCTCAGTTGGCTGTTGATGGTGGTTCGGTGTATATCATGAAAAAAAGACTCAGGAACGTTGCCTCTTAAATTTGAATCAATCTCGAATTCCATACCATGCCCATCAGGCCATCACGGACCCAATTTTCTTACCACATATCCCCCTCGATGTTGTATTTAAAGGCATTTACTGTGTTTAATTATGTGTTGGTCACTTGAAAAACTAGATAATTACTTTTCGGCATCGAACAGTTGCTTTCACTCTGTCGTAAAGTATTGGGGGTATCATTCGTAGCGCTCAAAGTTCGAGTACAAGCGTCTACAAAACGCTCATTTCTAAAATTCCAAAATGAAAGTAAATATTAGAACATTAGATTTTGTTTATTGTACCTCCACATCGTGTCGCCTAGAAATAACTCTATACAAGTTTAAATTAATGAAGTTATTTGTTTAAAAAATAAAATCGTTTATTTATTTTATTACAAGCTCTTATATATTGTGGTCATTGGTTCTAACTAACAAAGAGACTTAACCAAGGACAAAGAAATATAAATTCTATATATGTGATTTTAAACAATCCAAACGTTATATATTATGGAATATATAAAAATTACTCCGTTTATAGACTTGATTTCTGTTTAGCTTAATAAAATGTACATGCAATATTCACATATTTATTATGATTTATTAATAGTTCAATAATTTATTATTAAAAAGTCATTACACTTTCTTTATTTCTTAATTTCTTTTTTGTGTATTTCACTTTGAAATCTTTAACCACCTGGTTGATATGAACGTGTATATCCGCCTGAGCGTTCATTTTTTCTTTCCCTTCGAGCATGAATGGACTGTAGTTGAGCGAATATGACGTCATAATCGTGAAACCAACATCTCCGTCGGAATGGCCTCAGACACGTGACTTCTTTTCAAAATTATGAATTAAAAAATACTCGTGATTGGCTGATGAATTTTGAAATGTGTAACAGTGAAAATTTATGAATGGAATGACGTAATTAACCACGTGTCTGAGGCCATACATGTTGGCCTCACTTTGATGTTAGCGAAATTATAACATTATGTTTTCTCTACTAAGAAGGATCCATGCTCGAAGGTTTTTCCAGCAACCACATAATATAAAATATAATAAAAAATCTCCACTTAAAAACATTTTTCAAATTTAGAGCATTGTAAAAAACTTTGAAACCCTTCACTTCTCAAATAACTTTTTAAAAAATATTTCTGAAAAAAACCCGAATGTGTTAGAACTATAAATTAAAAACCTCTTAAGTGAAAATAAACTTACAAATATATATTTTGTTCAGAATGTTTCATTTTAAATGATACAAGTGTTAATTTATTATATAATTTAAAAATATGTGTTAATTATCTTAATAAAAAAATACCAGATACAAAAACAGATAAAATACAAGTGTAATACAAAAGTAATCATGAAAAATCGCCATCAAAAACAACAATAAATAATTCGACTCGTGCTTATCAGCCGTATCATCTTGCTCGAAATTACATCTTCTAATTCAATTTCGCGTTTATCTGCTTTCGTAGTTTCCATGTCCAAACATCTCATTTGGTTCTAGGTCAGTTCGTTCCTCTGCAGCTCTCCTAATAAAGGAATCGTCATTTGAATAAAAAAAACCATTACGTAAATTACCCGTGTAATGAAGATATTTGTTAGCATTTCAGTTTATTCTCTAGATATCGATTTTATTTTTGAAATGAACAGCACTGAATTGAAAGAGAACAGTCAGATTTTGTGAAAGGCGATATATTTTATGAATTTAAATAATGCTTATGGAAATGAAGTGTTTCTTTTTAGTTCGTGTTTTTTCTGTTATATTATATTTATAATATATGGAGATTGTTTGATTCTCAGTGACTGGCGAAATAAAGAAACATTAGGATAGTTTTTACTGTTGTGTGGATTAAATTGTCTTTTAAAATTATTTCAAAGTATCAAATATATTTTTTGTGTAGAAAACAAAAGATGTTGTAAAAATGCAAAAAAAATTTGTGTTTACAGTAATGTTCATATTTTTTTTTGTATTGATAAGAATTATGATAATTTTGTACAATGCTGGGCAAACTGAAGATCTATTGTGATTAAAATGATATAGAAATGCTAGTTGTAAAAGTACATATATTTTGCTGTAAGAAATAATAAGAAAAATAAAAAATATATAATATAAGAAAAATAACCGTTACATATTCAGAAGTGTTCAATTAAATCCTAAAATACAGACTTTAATAACCCTCACTAGTAAAAACTAACACAAAATATTATATATATGTGTGTGTGTGTGTGTGTGTGTGTGTGTGTGTGTGTGTGTGTGTGTGTGTGTGTAATGTATGCAGTGGCGTAGGAACTGAAGCCCCCGAACTGATACCCCCGTACTGGCGTAGGGGGGCTGAATTTTTTTTGAATAATTTTTTTATTATTTTCTTTTTGTGGTTAAAATAGTATGGAGTTGATCTTTAAAAAATAAAATAATAACGTGTATTAGTTTTTGATTAGACACCTTTAGAACATAAAGTAACCAGGAAAAAATATGAATTTATAAATGTACTGATTTTAGATTAGTGGTTCTTAGTAGGATTTTTTTTTAAATTTTACTTTCTTTAATTTATTTTTCTAAATAGTAAATTTCAACTTCATAATCTATTTAGAAAATAAAGTATACATCTGATACTTTCATTTCTAAGGAAATAATCGCAGCAAAATCTTATTTAATCATTTGTTTACTAAACAACTTTTTTAATGTTTTTAAAAAATAGTCGACATTTAAAAATGATCTTTTTCTCTAATATGTACAAATATTATTCAACTTTCAAATACAATCATATGAAACGATTAGTTTATGAAATATATTTTAGAAAAAAAGGGCATAAAATAGTAAAATGTTAGGGGGGCTGAGCTCCTTTAAAATAATTCCTGGGGGGCTCAAGCCCCCTCCAGCCTCCCTACTTCCTACGCCTATGAATGTATGTGTAGGTATAAGAGTACGTATTACACAAAAAGATACGTTTTCAGAATAATGACCCATATATGGCATTAGCCTTTTAAGCAGCTGTTGCTCTAGTATTATATATAAGGCTGTGTCTGAAATACTCTTTAGTAAGCTGTGGTGTGAGTGTGTAGAATATAGTATTATTAATTATTATATTTAAGTATAACTTTAATTTAACAAACAATATTTTTATTTATTTCTTCCATCATATACCATAACTGTGTTACACTGCATGCTACATTGTTATCCGTCTGTTCAAATATGCGTTAATCCTGGCTTTTAAACCCAACCTTTAACAATTCTGCAGGTAAAGTTTAAAAACACGAACCACACGACATCAACGACTAACAAAACTGTCGAACAATTCAAGACTCTACCACGCCGATATCCCTCTCCCATTGTTTTCCTTGCTTCCAACACCCCCCTCCCACTTCTTGACGCGCCCCATTCTTCGTCCAACAAGGCACTCGGTCCATTCATCAAATTCCTCATAATAGGGCAATCCCGTGGTACCGCCCCTGCAGAAAAGGAGTGTTTTATGGAGCTCCCAGACAGGGATTGTGGTAATGGGACATTGGATTCCCGCTTTATGGCACTGGGAGGGGAGATCTGAAGAGAGGGGTGTCCCATTTGATTTCAAGGCTGATCGGAGATTGTTCAAAGCGGGGGGATTGTTTCGCTTTTGTAGAGACGATCTCTCGTTTGAAGGGTCCTTTGCGTGAAAGAAAAAAATAATAGCTAGTATTTTTAGAAATTAATGCTAAAATAATTCTGAAAAAAATAGTTGTTTGTTTATATTTGGTAGCTTAATGTTGAGTTGCTGTTTAAAAATATGTATATAAATATATATTTGATGTTTTTTGTGGCTATGAGATGTCATATCTTTCTTTTGGCTTTAAGTGTAATTTATGGAAAGTCATTATTTTTTGTTGGGGTTGGGAATGAGCTAATATTTGATTCATTTGTTTTTATTTAATTTTGTGCAAAAGTTAGTTCGTCAGCATATATGAAAAGCAAACTTTCAAAACATGTTTCTCATACTAAGATGATTGGGAAAGCTCAAATAGCTTTTCCAAAATTCATTCACTTATGTACAATTTCCAATCTCTACAAGTAAACTCAGTATCAAATGTGTTTAGGAAAAATAAAGTAAGTTAGTTCTAAAGAAAGCTCTAAAACATATTCATTCACGTAATATTCAAATTTTCAGAGATTTTGTAGAGAACACTTTTTTGATGTTTGCTCTTCATATGTGGCAAATGAAAATGAAGCAAGAAACAATATTGAAAGGTTTAAAATGTGAATAAGTTAACAGGATTTTTTTTAAAAATTGTTTTAAATATTACTGCGCACTTACTTTAATATAATTGTTTTATTCCGTAAGCCTATTTGTTTCTAAACAAACATGAACATTTAATCAGCTCTTCAAGTCAAATTTAAAATACTAACGTGTAGGCTGGGACAACTGTATCCCGCAGATTTTATGTGTCTAGCGAGGGATTTGGAACACTTTCGAACACAGAAGGGGGGAAGAATTTATAAAATATGTGATGCATGAACTATGTTGCCTTTTGTAGAACAGGTAATTGCATGGTTTTGGATATATGACGCTTGAATAATATTTTCTACACTTAGTCATTAGCGTGTGCTTTTCAGTATTTCAACCCTTCAAATGACCCTACCTCTATTATGAAAATGTGTGGGCTTTGAGGAAGAATTGTTAATGATCACCCATTAGACAGGTACACGCCTCTTATTGTAAGTCAAATCGTCCTTCTACAAAGCTTTGAGAACTCTTTGTCCTTCCTCACAAAGCGACATTTTCCCCACCCCGTTTAGAAATTAGAACATAGCTGGAGTAACTTCTCTCTTACGGAGCCCACGTGTAAAAGTTAAGTTCTTCGCATTTTCTTTAAATAATAATAGATATGTTTGTGTAAGAAGCCAAGGAGGGGTACAAGTGACAGTTTCATAATTTTGTGAAACTGCAGTTTAATGTTAAAACAAAACAGATGATTCTTGAAGTATTTGATTTTTACGCCCCTAGATCTCAGCAAATAACAAATATTTAATTGTGTCCCTTTGTCACCAATATTTCATATGTATTAAATATCTATAACCGCCCTTGACTCGCGATTTTTTTTCAATTCACTTGAACTCATTGGCTTCTCATACCCACATATAAAAATTATGTTTCTTATATCCATGTATATTCTTTCCTATTCTTTCATCTGAGAAATTGGTACGCCTTTTCAGTTACATTAAAATAAACGTAACTTATTTAAGAAAATGCGTCATTAACTGCTTTGAAAAATACTCATCATAATTATTTTAGCCAGTTAACTTTCTGACGCTCAAGGCCGTATACGTCCAGAGATCTCCAGTTTTTCTAGGAGTGCTCCCAATTTTTAAATTCATAAAGTAACTCAATTTAATAATATATATATGTATATATATACAGCAGAGGAAATACAGTGAATGAACACATGTTGATAAGAAATTTTAGAGTCTCAATATGAACACTATTTTAGCCTCTTAAAAATAAGTATAAGTTTCGCAATTAAAAGTAGTAACGCTGAAAAATTTGATATATTCATCCGATTTAATTATTTCATTCTCACTTATTATGTTGGAGTATTCTATGTACTAATATTGCTGATTAATAAATTTTAAATTTGGTTCCGCATTAGATTCAATCCCTTTTTTACTTCCAGCCTTGAACGATCCACCGACCAAGTCATCAAGCCCATCAACACAGAAGCCCTCACAAAGTGGGTGGGCCAGCTTCCCCAGGACGTGATCCAGGACATGGCCTCCCTCGCACCCATGCTCAGTGTCCTGGGCTACGACCCACAGGCCAACCCGCCCAACTACGGACGCCCTGACGACCTGGTCAGCAAGAACACTTTGGATCTGAAGGCCAACAAGAAACTGTGGGAAGCCAAGGAGAAGGTGGTGGCAGACAAGAGGCAGAAGATTTGGCAATCGTGGTTGAAAATACCCAGGACTTTCGATTCGACGCTGACAGGTTGGAAAGAAAATAGAACTTCTGTAGATAAAAATGGAACGGAATTAGGGGAATCTTGAAGAATTTGATTGAGTCTGATCAATAACTCAGAGAATGAATCCTATGGAAAAGCGAGATTCCAACCAATTTCTCATTTAATGCTGCGATGAAGTGAAAAGACTGGGATGAACATGATTGTGATCTTACCTGTTGTAAATACAAAATAGAATTATTAAAAAAATATTATATAAGGATCACAAATGACATAAAACATGCTTGGTTCCTAGAAAATGTCTAACTAATAATGCAAATACAACATGTTGTATTTGTGACTTGAATACGAAGACAAACTTTGTGGTATGTTTTAATGTTCCATATGTCTATAAAATCGCTTTTATTTACAGTTAGTGATAATTCAGTGAAATATACTGATAAATGCCGTAAACGTACATTACTTATTTATGTCCAGAAGGGCTTATTCTAAAAGGGCAGTCTTAAACTAAATATGGGCAGTTATAAATTTGAAATAGAGAATCGTAAATAATAATTTTTAGTCCGACTAATATAAAATAACAATTTAATATTGATTAGTGAATTTGTTAACAGAGATAGGTTAAACAAAAGTCAACGTTTTCTATTCTTTAAGTAATCTACGAGAAAAAGTTTTTTACAGTGTTTATTAAAAGCTGATTCATTTAAAAATTTTAATGGTGATCGATGGTTTAAAAGATTTTTTCCGTTGTAAATCAACCTTTTATGAACTCATTCCAAATTCGCTTTCATGTTACGTTAGAAGTTCACTACCCAAAAAAAGAAAAAAAGTTGAAGAGAAACATATCTTCGTTAAGTCATAATTTAAATAAAATTTCTGCAATTTTGAAAGAATGTCTTGGAGAAGAAAATGGAAGTGAAATTGTCTCATGAATATTTTTGAATAAGCGTTACATTTTCCTCGGTTTTTCATTTTAAATTAAATTTTGTAAAAAAAAAATAATCTAAGTTAATGAAGCAGATGCAATTTCCAGCAAAAACCAAATTCTGTAAAGGTCGAATATTTCCGTTAATTTTAAATCGCATCTTAAATAATTAAAATAACTTAAATATCATTTTAACAGATGAATGTATTTAAAAATTGCACACGTTTCTCAACACTCGAATTTTGTTTAATATAATACTTTGATGAAGTTTTAACAGAAGGAAATATCCACACTTAGTCTAATTTTCCTTCCGATGGTCCATTAGCAAATAAAGGTTAAGAACCATTACTTCAGAAAATGTATTAAATTAGTAAATAACCTTAATATCAAATCCAACAACCCATCAAAGCGGACTCGAAGTAAATGCAAATATTGATCGCATACATTGCAGCAGCTGCATACATATATATATATATATATATATATATATATATATATATATATATATATATATATATATATATATATATATATATATATATATATATATATATATATATATATATATATATATATATATATATATATTTATGGTTTGTAACTGCTCTGTCCCCTGCTTTTATCGCCGTTTTCTGTTTTTGGACTTGCCCTACTTGGCCGTCAATCCGCCCACATCATACTGAAAGAGAGAGTGTATCAGAAATCACATTAACGGTTAATCTATTCACTGTATATGAGTTGTTTACGTTCCCGAAATTGATGGCTGCGGAAACGTTGTGTTGATCCAATATTCATTAGAGTTTACGAAGGAGGGTTGTGTAGCAACATTCTGGACACTGTAATTGAATGTATCGATGTTCGCAGGTCGTGTATTGGTTTTCGTATTACGTACAATGTTTCGAATGGAAATGATATTGGGGATAAAGTTGCATGTATCCGGGGACAAGTAATTGGATGGTGTATTAATAATGATAAATGAAATTGGATTGTTGGGATGGTGGGTTATTTTGTGAGCAGTTTTCGCATATATTAGAATATTTGTTATTTAAATTGCTCTTTGGCTGCAACCTTTTCTTTATTATTTTTTCGATTTGTTATATTTAAAATGAAGCCAGTTTAAGGGAGACCCGTTTCCCAAATTCCGAAAAATTACTAAATTTTTCTTTCTTCATAAAACGATTATATACATACTTAATAAGGTGTGCACAAAATTTCAAAACAATAAAAGAAACAGAAACTATGTTTTTTAGATGTTTTTGTACCATTTATCATCTTTCTGTACACTTTTCGTCTGCAACAATCGTCATTGACTCAAAATATTTTTTTTTGCATTTTGGTCACGTTCAAAATGCTAAGACTTTGTAACTATTTAACTTAAAACTAAACAATTAATAGTTTTTGAAGCTCTAATATTTGTTTTATAAACGTATGAATAGCTTTTTTTAAATTAAGTTGTAAATTATTTTTTTCCGAAATATTAAACATAAAAATTTGAATATATTTCAGGTTTCGAACATAAAAAAGTTTTTGAAAACTATTAAAACCCAAATCTGCAAAAGTCTACTCATACGTCTGTAGAACATACTTTGAAATTAAATCAATTAAAATATTTTAAAAACATTAAACATCGAAGGAGGAGTAGTGTATTTTAAAAAAGTTTATTTAAGCTTTAAAAACGCAAAAAATAACAAAAATATTTTTTTGCTTTTGATTATTGTTCAGACAAAGTTGTTCTAATAATATTAAAAAAAAATGGTATTTCTGAAATAATTAATAAACAAATTAAGATTTGGGGCTCGGGTTTCCCTTAATAAAATAAGAAAAATTGGCAAAAATGACAATACAGTAATACAAATTTTCTTTATGAATTTATAAATTCTTCATCTGCATAAATTTCTTTTAGTAATATTTCTAATCGGTTCATCGACTCCCTTGTATGACAATTAACAATAGATACTCATTCAGAAAAAAAAACGCGATGTACGTCTTATATCCAAAGAGCTTAAACTCTAGTAAACTCCGAAAGAAAATTACAAAATAACCGTTTTCTCCGTTAGCAGGTAGCCTTGAAAGAACGCTGTAAAAAAAGGTACTTAATAGTGAGAACCTGCACGTACACGTTTTTCTTTGAGTACAATTGCATCGTAAATGAGCGATGACGTACTTGACTTTAAGCAATCGCACTTTCTCAAAAATTATCAATGTGATATAATATTGCTCATCTCAGCTTTTGTTCAAGCCATCTTAACAAAGCGACATGTCAAGCTTAAAATAGTTGTTCAGAAGATGGTTTCCCACATTATTTGACGTCGATTGCTTAAATGGAAACTGAATTATTGCAATTCAATTACCTTACTTCTCATTCTTTTGGCACACCTTTTTAATATTTCTTCTGTTTATAACTTCATCACGTCGCCCTGGCAGAACAACGGATAAGGCACTACACTGCTGTGCTTGATGATCTGGGTTCGATTCCAGGTTAGTCTTAGTTGTAATTATCGATATTTATTGAGAGGGATTTATGAAGGCAGCCTACGTAAGCACTCTTCTATTTAATCATTTTTGAGTACATTTCTTTATCATAAATGAAACTTTTGTATTCAGAGATAAAATAGGGAACGAATGTAATAAAAAATGAGTACATTTTACTTATTTTTGAGTATCTATTTTTAACAGTGAAGATACAAATAATTTGACCCATTTTTAAATAAGGCTTGGTTTGGTTTGGTTAATTAACGTTGCACTAGAGCTACACGATGGGCTATTGGCAACGATTCGGGGCCTAGCTAGAAGGAAAGATCCAGGAACAATACCTCGTAATTTTGAACTATGGTCAGATGACGAGAACCACACCTGTGCTGGCACCCAACGCTTTCAATAGACTTCGGGACTTTGGACCCCGATCAGATTTATCGTGCACCAGTTCCGTATACCCGTATACACGCCGTTAATTTTTTGTGGATGTTTTAGACGACATTCTAGTATTTTCATAGCGAAGTTGGCAACCTTCAGGTCGTAATATCACTACTTTTTTACTATTCTTAGTCTAGTCCATCGCACAGGTTCGAACCGGGAACCCTCGGATTATCAGCTGACGCCTTAATCCACTCGGCCACGAACTTCGAGCATGGATCCTTCATAGTAGAGAAAACATAATGTTATAACCTCGCTAACATCAAAGCGAAGCCAACATGTATGGCCTCAGACACATGGTTAATTACGTCATTCCATTCATAAATTTTCACTCTACACATTTCCCAATTCATCAGCCGATCGCGAGTATTTTTTAATTCACAATTTTGAAAAGAAGTCACGTGTCTGAGGCCATTTGGTCTGAGATGTTTGTTTCACGATTATGACGTCATATTCGCTCTACTACAGTTCATTCATGCTCGAAAGCCACGAAGGCCTTTTAAATAAAGAAAGTTAGGAAAACTTTATAATCAACTTTCCGCATTAAAAGTGCTCCCGGGTTTAAAAAAATAATTAATAATCATATAAATTAAATAATATTCGTACAAAACCATCACGTGACGTGGAATAGTAGTGGAAAAGGGTTAACGACGCGTGACATGATGGTGTTATAAAAGAACCAAAAAAACAGCATGACGACATAAAAGAACCTCCCCATCGCTTCCATCATATAACAAATATATATAGAAACGTTATCTATACATTATAAAGATATATTGAACATCGAAGGCCTTTTAAATAAGGAAAGTTATTGAAACTTTGTAATCAACTTTCCGCCTTAAAAATGCTCCCGGGTTAAAAAAGAATAATAATCATATAAATTAAATAATATTCATACAAAACCAGCACGTGGAATTGGAGTACAAAAGGGTTAACGACGCGTGACATGATGGTGTTATAAAAGAACCAAAAAAAACAGCATAACGATATAATAGAACCTCCCCATCGCTTCCATCATATAACAAATATATATAGAAACGTTATCTATACATTATAAAGATATATTGAACATCGAAGGCCTTTTAAATAAGGAAAGTTATTGAAACTTTGTAATCAACTTTCCGCCTTAAAAATGCTCCCGGGTTAAAAAAGAATAATAATCATATAAATTAAATAATATTCATACAAAACCAGCACGTGGAATTGGAGTACAAAAGGGTTAACGACGCGTGACATGATGGTGTTATAAAAGAACCAAAAAAACAGCATAACGATATAATAGAACCTCCCCATCGCTTCCATCACATAACAAAGACATATTGAAACATTTCCACCTCCCTTCCCACCGAAGGAATGTCATATATAAAACAAGAAAAACACTTTCCTGATGAATGCAAGCCAAGCGGGGAACATAGGGTCCCAGGTGGCCAGACCGGATCCATAACTTATGAGTTATTGCAGCTGTGGTCAACATCCTCCCTACCATGGAAAGCATATCACTCAAACGAGAAAGCTTTTCGCAGAAGCCCTGGTAACATATTTCACCCGGTGTTTGGTCAAAAGGGGTGGTCATCTGTGAAAGGTCAGGAGCAGGGATGTGTGTGCCCGGGTTTTCTTTTCTTGGACATTTGTTATAAAGGAAATTCGAGTGATTTGTCCGGCCATTTTGTTTTTCAGTGGTTGATGTCAAAGGGATTTTTTTGGTGAGTGATATATAGTGATTTGGAATTGCTTTTTGGGGAATTTTTCTTTGTGTGAAGGTTAATGTGGATGAGTTCGTTGGTGCTTGAAGTATAATTCTTAATTTTTATTAAAAGTTGTCTAACGTCGAAATGGATGGTTTGGAGTTGTATTTAATGGTTCTTTCAAAATGGCGGAGAGTTAATAAATTATTTCTGTGAGTTCCTGACAACTAATAGAGTAGATGGGGGTAAAAGAATGCAATTATGGGTGTTCTTGATATTTAGACTAATTGTTCATACGATTTTCAACGACTTTGCATTAAGTTTATATATTAGGATCTTCTCTAAATACGAGAGCCTATTTGATTGGAACAATATTAACAGAGAAATAAAAAAACAAGCCCATCTTTTCGAACTTTTTATCTCATACGATGGGGGCAAACAAATTAAGTGCATTTAGAGACTAATTAATTTTAAGACTATTATTAGTCACTAAATCACAATTTTTTACTTAAAGCACACAGAAAATATCTATATTTATTTTTTAAATTAGGTTGGTTGGTTGGTTAAATAACGTCGCACTAGAGCTGCACAGTGGGCCATTGGCGACGGTTCTGGGCCTATCTCGAAGGAAAGACCCGGAAACGATGCCTCGTATTTTTCAACCATGGTCAGATGACGAGGACAACACATGAGCTGGCACCCAACGCCTTCAATAGACGTCGGGACTTTGGACCCCGATCAGATTTATCGTGCACCAGTCCCGTATACACGCCGATAATTTTTGTGGATGTTCTGGACGACATTCTAGTATTTTGGTAGCGAAGTTGGCAACCCTCCGATCACAATATCTCTAAATTTTTTTCCTATTCTTTAGTCTGGTCCTCGTACAGGTTCGAACCGTGAATCCTTTGATTCACAGCCTACGCTTTTATCCACTGGGCTATCCGGCCCGCTTTTCAAATTAGGAATCTTATTCAAAAAAGGAAAAGAAATAGGAACATGCTTTCAAAGAGGAAAAATTACAGAAAAAAAGAAAACGCATTCTTTCGGAACGCAGCGATATTTTATTCCTGGCGAAAGTTAGTACGTTTAACTGAAAAGTACCGACAACACAATTTAGAAGAACAAAATATTCGAGTGTGTTAAAGCAAGTTTAGTATACATTCAGAATCTACTTCTTAAAATCCAAATGATTGCTCCCTCGCCACATTTTCAACTGAAAATGTCTTAACAGTGTATTCTCCTTATACCCATCAATTTGTTTTAGGACTTTCAATTCGCACGAAGCTATTTGCATTTTCGCTAAATCGTACATGTTTACAGGTATGTATATATTCGGATAAATCCAGAAATACTCGATATATTATAGATAAGGTAGAATTATAGTGTATATTCTACGCATAATTTAAGCCCAGACATTGCAAAATTGTATCTTGCTGAAAAGAAGTATTAAACAATAATAAAGAAACTAATCGAGAATTTAGAAATAAAATTGAATATAAATTGTATTCTTGTAAAATTTTTATTTTTAAAGTCATCACAAAAGCCCAACAAAATCGCAGCCGTAGTTGCAATAAAGACATTGCCGATTTTTCTTCTTTTTTTATCTTAACGTAGGGAGCTTTTTTCGGATAAACAAATGTCAATTAATGGAAGTGGATTCTATGATACAAAATGTTGAAACAGTCCCACAAATAAAATGGATGGGCTGGATTTTCTTTAGCCAAAAATAAATTATTCATGATTTTTTAATATAAAGTTTACAATTTTTTTTTATATATTTATACACTGTATTGAGTTTTATTATGCGCACTTTGAAAATTGGAAATTTTTACTTTGTCCTCGTTTGGGGAATAATGCGGACTTTTAATTATTTTTTATTAGCTTTAACTGTCTAAATTCTTTTAACACTTTTAGTTTTCAAAGAGATTAGGGCTTTTTAGAGAGCTAGCTTTGTTGGTAATTTTCTTTAAAAAATAGGGACCAGTTGTCTTCCCAAAGAATTATAAATTATGCAGAAAAATAGAGATGAGTGATCGAGATATAGAGACGAAGAATTAATGAGAGAAAATGATATATATAGAGAAAAAATAGGTAAAGAGAGAAACGAAGGATAGGGAGTAAGACAGATAGATAAAGAGAAATATAAGATATAGAAAAATTTAAAGATACAGAGATTGCGAGTCTTTAAATGTCTCAAATAAAATATATAAAGGGACATTTTACACCGTTTATGGCATCCATCTATGTCAGATCTCGAATTAATACCACTAGTCACATTTCATTTCTTGTTATTTTCTTTTGGATACGAATTATTTTACCTCCATCAAAAGTTACATTCTTTAGCATTCAAGGTAAAGTTTATTTATACTTTTGACACACCTTTATTACATTCTTGTTTGAGACATGGGAAACATCTGCTGTATTTTTCTTTGTTCAACAGCGCAATTTGCTTTGCTGCTGTGATACATTTCGACCTTAATGGAATCGTCTACATCCTGAACTGTCACAGGAATTCCTTTAAAGGACTTCAATTCACACCTAGAACTTAATGCGGGGTCGGAAAGAGCTTTAAATATTTAGGGCACTCTCACACTGCAAGGCCGAGAATATCCCCATTCTTCCAGACGTCCAACGAGCCACTGTAGCATTCCCCTTGCAATAAGGACTGGAGCTCCTATGTTGACATGCAAAAACGCTACAAGCATCTCCAAACAAAAACTTCTGTCCCAATAATGAGAGACTCAAAATTAAATTTTAAAATATTTAATTAAAGTTAAAATTTTAGATCTTAGAAATAAACATTTAAGTTACAGGTTATTTACAATTAATACAAAAGAAAACAGAAAGGACTCCTGGTGCCTGGTCCTTCTGAACGACATAAACGGTCATTCCATTTCAGTGTCCTACGGGTCTCTGCCGGTTTTTTCTTAGGTAGGAAACCGCGAAGTTCTTAAATCATGAAGCCTCAAGCTGGTGGCTCCACCTAGTGTCACTATATAGAAATAGTAGTTCTGATGATGGTAGAGACTGAGAGTTCTTGGGATGGTACACCACCTAACCCGTCTCCGGGCCGGGAAAGCACCAGCACAGCACTCGCTCGTCCCCGAACAACATGTATTGAATTCAAAATAGGTTAATGACAAACACCCCGGGGGTTTATAAGGCACCCCCGGGTATATGTTAGTAACAACAATATTAAAATAAAACAGAACGTGCGAAATTCGCGGGTATTAATAAACAAAATAAGAAAAAGCGCCTTTATGGCGGAAAAACAGTTTTTCCATTATATAAACAAATTTATAAAATAATACAAGACACTGCAATATAATTCTACATAGGGGACAGTAGGGCTGGCAACACAAAATAACAAAATGTTGTAAAATTAAGTAGCACTCTCTATCTGCTTGCAAATTTAAATATTTTGTATCAATCCACCACGTTTCGCTGGATTTCAAGACAAAAATGTAAGTACAAAATTGAAATACACTGTTGAAGTTTTGATGATTTCCTATTGAAAAGTTAAAGTTAAAAAACAATATATACCCCTAAAACAATATAAACCCTATATTTATTAAAATCCAGTTTTATTTTAGACGGTATTGTACTGTCGCCATTCCGCTCTGATAAAATTTGACACGAGGACTTCGGTTTCATTTTTGTGCAGCTTGTCCCTGTTTCTGCGATTGCGGTAACATCATCCAAAGTACCCAAAAATTGATGTTGAAAAATCCCACTGACATCGGAACGAAATCCTGGTTCTTGCAGAATAATAGGAAAACACAACCTGTATCAAACAGAGGCAATTGATGTGCACGCGAAAAGTTGTTAACGTGACAGCGTAGAAATTTATACCGGTAAAAACACAATTTGGAATAATAATAATAGAAGCGATTTTTTCATACCAAGGGTTCAGAGGAAAAACATCCCCATTGCGACTTTGTTCGAAAATAACCTGAAGGTGCGATCCGTTGAATTTTAAGGAGTAATTTCTGAATTTAGTGAAAAAAAAACTGTAAAAAAAAAAACTCTAATTGCACACAAAAGTAAGGTTGAAAATTTATTTTGCCGTGGCTTTTTACTCATAGATAAACTTTAAATTGTGTTATTTTAACCAATTTTCATGCAACGGCCGCAGCTTTCTCTGGTACTCATAATATATAATGTTATTTAACATTTTTACGTGGGCTAAGTTAAAGAAAAGTTGCTCTGCCTGTGGTCTAATTCCTAAATGCGGGTGAGAAATTATAGCTTTGGGAGGCAGAACAAAGAGTTCTCAAAGCATTGTGGAAGGCATTACAATATGAGGCGTGTAACTGTCTGATCATTAACAAGTCTTCTTAAAAGCAAGTATATTTGCAGATGAGGTAGGGTTACTTGAGTGGTGGAAAACTGAAAAGCCCAGCTGAAGACGATAAATAGAAACAATTAACCAAGCGTCACATGTCCGAAATCATGTAATTACCTGTTCTGCTGAAAACAGCATACTTTTGACCTCACATGCTTTAAAAATTATCCCGCTCTCCGTGGAAAAAACTCACCCAAGCCCATCGCTTGACCTGTAAAATCTATGGGACAGATGCCGTCCTAGCCCACACGTGAAGTTTAACAGTTTACATAACACTCCAAAGCTACATTATTAAAACTGTATGCCCACAAAATAAAAACTTACACACACACGTTTTTCTTAAGGACCTGCCCTAAAGAAAAGGTTATGCAACCTTATATTTTGAACTAGACAAAAGATATTTTTAATAAAAGTAATATGACATTGAAACTAATTATAAAAATATAATCTTAAACATTACTTTTATGCGGAGGCTATCTCTGAATATCGCAGCCCTGCATCGAAGTGATATTCGGGAACTTTCTACGAATTTTGTTTATTCAAACTGTCAAACAGGATGACGTAAGTGAATGTTGTCCCAAGAGTCCCTATAATAAAGCTTCTCGTAATCGGCACAATCTTCCAAGCAGTCATGTGGACTACGGTCTCGGCGTTGGCGAAGAATCTCTGTTGCGTGAGCTTCGAATTTCGACTATTCTCTTGAAGCATCTGGCTCTTGGCTCCAACCTTAGCCGACGCTTCCGTCATCGACGATGCGGACACGGTCATCGCAATGAAAGACACGATAGAGTTCACAAAGAGGAAAGCAAGCGCCAATTGTTTAATAAATGAATTAAACAAGTAAGGATGTAGAGCCACAGACACACTCAAGTACATCATGGCCGAACTGAAGATGGTACTGCACAGCATCAAGAATGATAGTTCGTCATCGATACATCCAATTGTTGCCTTGATGGACGTGTACGATCGCAATAGTATGTCAAAGTCAACGCGCGAGCCAGCCACTAGCTTTACTGAAAAGTTGTTTATGACACTGGTGAGGTGCTTGCACACTAGGACATAAAATATGGCAAATGTGTTAACTGGTAGTACCATAAAGAGGATAGAGAATATGGCGTACAGTACCCAAATTGCGGATGTGAGTACTGGATTGAACTCCAGACCAAATAACAATTGCTTTGCACTAATAGTAGTTGACATTTCAATGGCGCTGCACGTCAAAATTGGAATGTGCATGAGTGTACTCAAGACAGCCCAATAATAAAAATATCGTGCTTTTCTGATATCTACTTTGTTCAAAAATCTGGAAATATCTCGAAAATGTCTCAATGATTTACCGAGAGAAAAACGGTATACCAGAATAACAATGTTCAAAGTCGTACTTGCTATTGATATCGAATTTTTTGGATAATATATAAAAGTAGATGTGGTAGTTAAAGCTTGAAAAAGCATGCAAATGGCGCTAAGGGTTTCTAATGCACAACTCCGATATTTCTTTTCCTTAGACTTAAATAAGATGGACATAGGGAAAATTGCACTGGTGTTAAAAAGCATAAATATAACTTTAAACAAAATATTATTTGTTTTTTCACCTTCTTTATTCTCCATCATAAAAGGACGCGATAGCGTAGGCAAAATGGGAAATTTATTCGTCTTTTTGAACAACATTTTTTAAGAAAATTTAAAGAGCACTTTCAAGTTTGACTTTGTACTCTTAAGGAAAAGTCTACAGTAAACTTTAGGATGTATATCAATATAACAGTATATGTAAGTCTTTTGTATTTAAGTAATGCTTCTATACAAAAATAGTATTTTAAACTTCTATTCTTCCCTTAAGAACAATTTATCAAATGGGTTTTATTGATTATAAATTCAATTAAACAGGCAAACAATTTTTATATTTTAAAAGTCTTATCAAACGCAGAGAAACATCCATATATTTCAATTGTGCATAGTTATCGACTTTAATAATGGATGGACATGATTTTTTTTAATAAATTTCATAATTGGAAACTTCGATTAAAATATATGTACTAGTAAATTGCTGTATTTTACGTAAAAGCGTCGCGACCAAACCATGTACTTCAATTTTCACTTTCTTTTGTTCCTCATTTTAATATTGATAATCAATGTCGACATGATGCATGTACAATTTTATATATTTCTTTTCTTACTAAGTATTATGTTAATTTTCCATACAGTGCTTGTTCGTGTTTAATATTTTTTTACATAATTTAATACATATTTTATGAATATTATATACATATTACAACATATACTATTTATAAAATATGTATTAAATTTTATTTTTAGTAAAAATTATCTATTGTCAATTTACAATAAACATTTACTCTTTAATATGCGGAATTTTTGACGTAAATGTATATTTAAAATATTGTAATAATACGAAATTAAAAAGCTTCTTATTAACATATGGAAGCCTAAAAAATTGTAATTTTGTCGAGTCAAATTTTGTTCATACGCTGACCTGTTTAACAACTGTAACTTCAGTTCCCATCGACCAGGAACGTTTGTTTAACTGCGGGACTATCAGCTTTTGCTTCTAAGGTCTAATTCGTAATCTTACAAGTTGAGCAATTTCTAATCTTCCTTAGCTTTCATTTAATAGTAATATTAATTTTCTTCAGGCATAAATTTTCTCTTCTCGGGGATTTTTAAAACATGTAATTCCCAACTTTCAGGGTCTCCGTTTTTTTTTTTTTTTTTTTTTTTTTTTGGGGGGGGGGGAGAGGTTGCTCTCTTTCTTAAACCCCCTAGGTGCGACAGGAATTATACAAGGTGGTGGTACATTATAGCCTGGGATTTCTTACCTTATAACTTTTGATTAAAAGGTATTGCAAACTTTTTTTAATGTATTCGTTAAGTGCAACTCAAAATGTTGTATAACAAAAATTATTTTTTTTAAATTACATTTTTAACATTATTTTTTAAATTACATTTTTAACATTACTTTTTTAATTACATTTTCAAAATTATTATTTTTAATGACATTTTCAACATTATTTTTTTAATTACATTTTTAACATTTTAATTTTTTAATTGCATTTTGACAGTATTTTTTTAAATTACATTTGAACATTATTTTTTTAATTACATTTTTAATGTTATTATTTTTAATTACATTTTTAACATTAATTTTTTTAATTACATTTTTAACATTAATTTTTTTTAATTACATTTTTAACATTGTTTTTTTTTAATTAAATTTTTAAATAAATGGTTTTTAAATGATAAAAATAATTAAAAAATATAATAATACAAACAAAGTTAGATAGTTCCCACTCCACAAAACATTCTTCCGAGACATGTGACACATGGGACTTAAGTGCTCGTCAAGTGTTCAAATTCTTAAATGTGGTCCCTGTAGTTAACACACCAATGCTTTTCCATACTATGACATCAATACATTATTAAATATCAAATCGTAAATAATTTTATTTCACAGTATGTACATAGAAACACATTATTGTGTTACCCTAAAGTCCCCATAAGAATCACTATAAAAGGACATTGAGAAATCAACATTTAATGAATAAATATATAGGTTCTTCCTTTTTTTCAAGTGTTAATTTATTTCCAGTTAAATCACGTTCGTTAAAAAAAGTTTTAATTTTGAATGTCTAATAACTCAAAAGTTCAGTCTAAAAGTGCAAAAGTGATTAAAAATGTATTTTAAGATTTTCTTTAGTGCCTTGTTTTATTTTAACAGAATGTTAAGAACGTCTCTTTTTGTAGTATTGAACATTAGTTCCAAGCTGGATACTGTCTCTGAATATCACAGTCCGGCATCGAAGTAATATTTGAGGATATTCTAAACCTTTTGTTTATTCAAACTGTCCAACAGGATGACGTAAGTGAATATCGTTCCGAGAGTCCCAACAATGAAGCTTCTCGTAATCGGCACAATATTCCATGTAGTCATGTGGACTTTGGTCTGGGCGTTGGCGAAAAATCTCTGCTGAGTGAGCTTCGAATTTCGACTGTTCTCTTGAAGCATCTGGCTTTTGGCGCCAACTTCAGCCGACGCTTCCGACACCCACGATGCGGACACGGTCATTGCAATAAAAGATATCATACTGTTCACGAAGAGAAACACAATGGCTAAGCGTGTATTAAACGGACCAATCAAGTCAGGATGCAGAACCGCAGACACGCCGTAGTACATCACAGCTGAACTGAAGATGGTGCTGCACAGCATGAGGAATGACAGTCCGTCATCGATAACTCCGATTATTGTCTTGATGGACGTGTAGGATTGCAACAACCTGTCAAAGTCGACGTGCGAGTCAGCCACTATCTGTTTTGAAAAGTCGTTTATGACACTGGTGATGTGCCGGCAGACAAGGACATAAAACACGGCAAAGGTGTTCACTGGCAGTAGTATGATTTGTGTATAGAATATGTTGTACAACACCCAAGTTACAGACATCAATACTGGATCAAAGTCAAAACCAAATAACAATTCCTTTGCATTATAAGAAGACGTTGTTTCAACAACGTGGAAAATTAAAATCGGAATATGTATGAGTGTACTTAATACAGCCCAAGTATAAAACCAACGTGCTTTTCTAGTATCCACTTTGCTCAAGAAGCTAGAAATATCTTGAAAATGTCTCAATAAATTACCGAGAGCAAAACGATATACCAGCGTGACGATGTTAATAATCGTATACGTTATTGACACGGCATTCATTGGATAATTAATAAAAAAAGATGTAGCAGCAAGTGTTTGAAAAGGCATCAAAGTGACGCTAAAGAATGCCAATGTATAACTGAGATATTTGTTTCTGCTGATCTCATCTGATGAGATGGACAAAGGGAAAATTCAACTCATTCTAAACAGCATAAATACTACTTTGAAGGAAATATTATTTGCTTTTTCACCTTCATTATACTTTGTCATGCAAAGAGACGATATTGTATGCAAATTGGGAAATGTGTTCACCTTCTTAAACAACGTCATCTGAAAGAAGGCAGCGAGCACTTCAAAATTTGATTTTGTAATCTGATAGAAAAATTTACGTATATTTCATAGAATGTATTATGAATAAAATTAAGTTTATAAGTATTCTATCTTAAAGTGATGATTCTATACAAAAATAGTATTTGGAATTTCTATATATCACATAAAAACAATATATCAACCTTTTTTTTACGCGAGAGAAGTGAGAAAAAGAGTCGATTGTCCAAACAAAACAAATGTACAAGAGTGTCGTTTGTCAATACTTAGTTATTTTCTTTCTTTTAAATTTTAATTTCAAAACTTAAACTTTACCTGTGAAATTAACCTTTATCTAGAATTAAACTTCCTCTAGTTCTTGTTACCGAATCAGTTGAGATACTGAATCAAAACATATTATTCGATAATTCCAATTCTTCAGCACAGACAGCTCTAAAAGATTTAAAATCAATATATAATGTCGGTTTAATTTATAAATAACAAATTATTAAAGAACTTTGGCAATCATTCAAATTTATATAAAGGATTTATCCAATCCGATATACAAAATAATATTTAACTGTAAGTTAATTTTTAATACATTTTATAGGTCCAATATTCGAAAACGTATCTACACTACATTTTAAATTATTATTATACATTTAAATTCAAAGCTGGAAATAAATAATTAAAATGTCCTAATAGAAGAGGTGATATATGGTGTTTACATCTAAATCCATTCTTATTGTCCTCAAAAGTATTTATCTGAAAATAATATTACACACGCATTAAACAAATGTTATTTTTCCCTTTAAAATAATTTAATGGTTGCATCGTCATATTCCATTTACGTTGCCACAAAAGCACTTTGAGCAGCTTATTAAATAATTCAAAATATCGGGAATCGAAAATAACTACATCAATTCATGAAATTTTTTGAGGTATTGGTTATATTGCCAAAACTTAAAAATGCCTAACACATACTTTATCACAATAGAGGAAATCATTCATCGAAACAGAAGTTTTTTTAACTGAAAAGTGTATGCGTTATCCTTTAAATGTGGGCTGGGACAATACTGAAAATAATATTACAAAGTATGGAGTATGGAGATATAGTAGTGAGCTTGGACAATTTAGAGCCATTGAAGGGGGGAAGAATATTTTAAAACACGTGTTGTCTCCAGTATGCTGATTGTGGAAAACACGGGTCATTACACACGTTCGTACAGTGACTTTTCGCTCATGGTTTATACATGTCGTCTTCGGTTGCGTGACAAATGCTGTAAAGAAAAGGTACTTACAAATGAGTACAAATACAAAAATTGGCAACCAATAACAGGCTCTAGGCCCAACAAGGTTGGTCCATCTAGTACCTCTTAACTATCCCCCAATGCATATCTAACTTCTTCTTAAAATCCGTTACTCCTTTACAATTAACAATATTCACTGGCAAGTTGTTCCATTTGTCTATTACCCTATTATAGAAATAGTGTTTTCTCCCTTCCCGATTAAAATGGGATTTGTTTTACTTAAACCCATGACCTCTCGTTTTATCACTCATATTAAAATCTAAACCCTCCACATCTCCTTGTTTGATAAATTTGAATAGTTGAATCAAATCTCCCCTAACCCATTTCTCTTCCAGAGTATACATATTCAAATTTTTTAATATATCTTCATAATTTAAGCCTGAACACCCTTGAACCATTTTAGTAGCCCTGTGCTGAATTTTCTCTAACAATTCAATGTCTTTTTTAAGAAATGGTGACCAGAACTGTACAGCATACTCAAGATGTGGCCTTACTAAACCTCTGTTCATTGGCGAGCTAATATTCCTCGCTTTTCTTTGAGTACAATTGAATCGTAAATACGCGATGACGTACTCAAATTGAAGTAACTTTACTTTCTCATAAAGGAGGGATGTAATTTATTATTGCTGATATCAGCTTCTGTTCAAGCCCTATTAATAAAGCGACCTGACAATATTAAAATAATTGTTCAGAATTGTTTAATTATACCTTCGATACACTAGATTATGAGTCACGACCACTATTAAAAAAAAAAAGATCAATTTATCTTAGTTAGAACAGAAACTTGCGCAAGCATACATAATTTATTTTTACATAACTTCGAATTGATAACCTCTCTCCTTTTGACGTGCTTTGGCCGTTTTATATTAAAGTTTTGATTGACGCGATTTTCCGTCGGTTAAAAAGGACATAATAGCTTTGAGAGTAATGGAAACTAAATTTTTATGTTGTTAAAAGCAATTAAAAGCGAACACATAAGTCCCACTAAGTCTCAGGCATGGATGAATTAAGAACATTGTTGATTTTCTTTTCTTTTTATCTTAGAGTGCTTTTTCGCTTGAGCAAATACCAATTAATGGAAGTGGATCCTCTGACACCAACTTTCCAAATAGTTGAACGAAAACTTACGGGAATCAAACAACACCGAGAAACAAAATGAAAGTATCAAATAGTTTCTTTGCGTGAAAAAATAGAACCATTATTCAATAATGTCTAACTTTAATTATAACGTTAGGTAAATAAATTTTCGTTAAAACACAAAGTAATGTCACTTGCAAACTTTAGTTTTATATGTGTGTTGCACAAACTAGAATTGGAAGACCAAATCGACTTTTTTTAGGAATACTTCAAATGTTTCGTTCTTTTTTGTACATTACTTGAAACTTGTTGATAGAATTTTTTTCAAAAAAATATTCGCTCTAAACTTTGATTAATAAGTTTAACTTTCAGTTAGAATATGGCATTGTATTTAACTTTCACCTCAATTGTTTATTTGTTAAACTGGTCAAATTATCTTTATATATATTTCTCTTACGCGGTGATTGAAAAACGCTGTTTTTCTGTAAGCGGAGTGGCAACAGTTAGTTTGTTTACGAAATTCTGTTGCGCCCGTATTTTTATTTTGCCATTATGTAAGCCATTTTGACGATTAGCCCCTTCAATTCATTAGTAAATAATAATTTTTTTGATGTCAGCTTAAATTAGGAAGAATATAAACCCTATTACATTTAAAATAGAAGTTTTGAAAAACGCTTTTCTAAACTTTACATGAGCGGAACATTAAGGTGTCGCCATCTGTTGGCAATTTTGAAAACTAGATTTCTATGAACTTCATTTTTAAGACGTATTAACTTAGAACCGTACACACTTTTGGTAGGGAAGAGTATGGTAAGCTTAACGTCAATTATGCCAAAAAAAACTACCAATAATGTAATAAATTAAACTAAAACGCAGGAAAGGTGTGAAAATAACGTGGAAAATAATAAATAATGGTAGAAATAAAATAATAAATAATGGTAGAAAGAAAATAATAAATAATGGCTTGCCAGTGGTTCCATTGTTTTCATTTGTAGTTTAAAAGAAATTAAATTAAATGATTTTATATTGATTTACATTTCGAAAAAATGTATTGAGGCCAAAATGAATAATAATTTAAATTTACAGTTTCAACGTTTAAAGTTTTTGGTCATATAATTAAAAAAAGTATTGTTACTAGGACACATTGTTATTGTTACTAGGACACATTGTTAACCTATGATGATTGCGTAGCAATCCTCCGGGGGTTGGCGGAGCGTTAGCGGAGCAGGGGGCGGAGCCTCCTAGTGTCTTGAATTTTACAAAGGACAGTTAGAACACACAAACCCCAAACTAAATAATTTTCTTAAAACGTAAATAATCATAATTTGCCTATTAATTGGAAATGGATATACGATAATTTATTGAAAATATATAATAATTTATTGAATATATATAATAATTTATTGAAAATATAGGATAATTTATTGAAAATACATGATAATTTATTCAATATGCTTAAATTAATGTATTATATAAAATGCAATATATTTAATTCAATGTTATAAATCAACAGAATCTGCTAATACAAATGTACTTTTAAACATAATTCATAACACATTTTTCCCTTATGATATTAAAAAAGTTAATAACAAACATAATTGTAAAATATTTTAGAACTCTGAAAATTAATTATTATTTAGAGGAATGGGATAAATATTAATAAAAAGAATGTGATTCTAATTCGATTTCCCAAAAATAAGATGTTTACTTTCGTTCAAATATTTCATTCAACTAATATTAAGTGCTTACTATAAAATGATTTTTTTTTCAGAAATAGTGATATATTACTAGTTTTTAAATGTATCAACCAAAATTGAGAATGAGCTGGTTTAAAGCATAATTTTTCATTCCCGGAATTCATCTATGAAAGTACTCGTATTAGTGCTTGAGTCTCATATTTATCAAATGTGACACTTTCTTTATGGTAAACATACGTTTAGTTCCATAAAAAGTTACATTCTTTAGATTTCCACGTAAAGTTTATTTATTTTTCTTGACAGATACTTAAGACGAAATAAGAAAATACAAGAGTGCGTTAAATTTCATTAATTGTCTTTCAAGAAAACTGTATTTAAATACGAAAAAAAGAGTAGTTTTTAAATGTTTATTGAGGAAATAATTGAATCATGCGTTATGCAAAAGAAGTTTGTCAGGTCGCTTTGTTAAGATGGCTTGAACAGAAGCTAAGATTGGCAATATTAAATCACCCTGCTCATTTTTTGAGAAAGTACGGTTGCTTTAATTTGAGTACGTCGTCGCTCATTTACGATGCAATGGTACTCAAATTCTCATTTTTAAGTACCTTTTTTAAGTACCTTTTTTGTACATTGCAAACAGAGGTTTTGGATGCGCACTCAGGAAGAGGCGAATTTAACATTATGATAACTTATGCCTGTGAAATGAGATTTTGCGATTGCACTAATATAGGAGCGGTTTTTACATATACATATATTATGTTGTTTTACTGTTTAAATAACAGACAAAATTTATAATGAAAAAACTATATGACTTAAAAATGAAACATTAAACATACTCGGTTTTCTTAAGTACTCTCCTTAGGTAAAGTGTTATGTAACGTTCCCTTTCGTACTAAACAGCCAACTAAAAAATGTTTTTAAAATATTATTATTTATATTTTGTTACTAATTACAAAAAAAAATGTCTTGTTATTTTTCATACAATGCATTCTTATACTATACAAGAAGTAAAGATAGTTTTAGCATTCTTAAAGAAGCTTTAGCATTCTTACTATGTGGAGTCTGTCTCCACTGAATATCGCAGTCCTGCAATCAAGTAAAATTTTGGGACATTCTTAACCTTTTATTTATTCAAACTGTCAAACAGGATGACATAAGTGAATATCGTTCCAAGAGTCCCAACAATGAAGCTTCTCGTAATCGGCAGAATCTTCCAAACAGTCATGTGAACTTCTGCCTGGACGCTGGCGAAGAATCTCTGCTGAGTGACATTCGAACTTTGACTGTTCTCTTGAACCATCTGGCTTTTGGCGCCAACCTCAGCTGACGCTTCCGACACCAACGATGCGGACACTGTCATCACAATGAATGACACGATAGTGTTCAGGAACATGAAAGCAATCGCCAAGCTTTGATAAAATGATTCAAACATAGATGGATGCAGGGCCAAAGACACGCTAAAGTACATCAGGGCAGAACTGAAAATGGTGTTGCATAACATCAGGAATGACAGTTCGGCATCGACGAATCCAACTGTTGCCTTGATGGACGTGTATGATTGCAGCAGTCTGCCAAAGTCGACACAAGAGTTAGTCATTAGCTGCTTCGAAAAGCCGTTTATAACACTGGTGATATGCTTGCACACAAGGACATAAAGTATGGCAAATGTGTTTATTGGCATTACCATGAAGAATACATAAAATATGACATACATACGCCAAGTTATTGACGTCAGTACTGGGTTCATTGTCATACCAAATAGCAATTTCTTTACATTATAGGAATCTGACATTTCGATGCCGCTGCAAATTAATACTGGAATTTGTGAGAATGTGCTCAATACAGCCCAAAGATAAAACCAACGTGATTTTCTGGTATCCACTTTGCTCAAGAAGCTGGAAATATCTTGGAAACGTCTCAATGATTTACCGAGACTGAAACGATATATCAATGTAACGGTACTCATAATCGTATGTGATATCGATATCGCGTTTATTGGATTACAGATAAAAATAGATGCAGTAGTTAAAGCTTGAAAAAGCATTAAAACTGCGCTAACGGTTGCTAATGCATAACTGATGTATTTGTTTTCGTTGTACTCAGCTGACGAGATAGTCCAAGGGAAAATTGAACTGATCCTAAATAGCAAAAATACAACTCCGAAGGAAAGATTAGCTTTCTTTTCACCAACTTTATACTTGATCATAAAAGGAGGCGAAAGTATATGCAAAACGGGGAATTTATTCCTTTTGTTGAACAACATTATTTAAGAAAATGTAAAGAGCCCTTCCAAATTTGACTTTGTACTCTTACGAATAAATTTACAGAACATAAATGAATAAAATTAAATCTAAGCATTTTATATTAAAGTAAGTCTTCATTATGAAATTAGAATTTGAAACTATTATCCGTGACATAACAACAAATTATCAAATTGTTTTATTGATTACAAATATCAATTATATAGGTAAAAATTTATCATATTGTAAGTCTTTATTATAATCGGAGAAACATGTACATTTTAATTGTGTATATTTACCGACTTTAATAATATATTGTTACAAAAATATTTTTGAATAAATTTTATATTAGCCATCTATTAGTAAAGTAAAATTGAAATATATTTTCTGGTAAATTAATTTATTCACTTAAAAGCATCGCTTAAAATCGCTTTCAGTTACTATCGAATTCTTTTTTACTTATTTTTATGTTGAAAATCGATATTAATAATTTTTGTAATGTGTATAATTCAGTGCTATCGGCATAATGCGTATGCAGTTGCGTAAACTCTTTCCTTAATAATTATTATTTTTATTTCTCGTACATTAAATTTTAGTGTTTAATATTTTTTGAAAAACATTATGACAGAGTTATCTCACTTGTTTTTAATTTTTATGTGGGTGTTGGGTAAAGACTTAACCGCCACTATATAATTTGTATTATTTTGTAAGAGGGTACAGATTGACTGGCGTCGGATTTATTAATTTTTGATTGAGTTTATTGACATTTGATTGACATGTTTGGTTGAGTTGCGTCAGTTGCACATGTGTTGCCCTGACAGGATTGATCAGGAGGAGCCGTTCGTGGGGGGAGGGGGGGAGCAGAGCTGAGTCTGATTGCAAAATTTAGGTAATTCATGCAGAGTCTCAGCCTCCTTAAGGAAAATTCAAGATAGTTTTCCCACTTATACTTTTGACTCCCTCCACACACTGTAAAAAAAGAAACTTATTAGAAATGAATACCTGCACATACTCGTTTTTCTTTGAGTATAATTACATCGTAAATGAGCGATGACAAACGCAAATTTAAATAACCATACTTTCTCAAAAATTAGCTGTGTGACTCCTAACCAACCCACCTTACGAGAATTATTATAAATACTATTTATAAATTATATATTATCTTCTAGTATTAGTATGAATTCTCTATTCTCTACTGGTAATAAATATTAATTAATAATAAACTATTTTTAAAACATAACAGTTATATATCGACAAATTTTGATGTCACACCATTGTCAGAGTATTTGTGAACGATTGTGTCATCACAGCGATTAGTTTAGAAATGTTTTTTTTTATTATAATAATATTCATTCTAAAAAAAATAAGTATATTAAAAAAGGATATTTTAAAAAAGGACGTTTATGTAAATTTTATCAAAAAAGTAAATTATTATTAATTGACGCTTAAGTAATTTCTTAGAATGGGAGAGCCCACATGATAAATAATTCGCCCTTCGTTTGGCTTCACCGCAACAAGACTCCTAATGTCGTTAAGTGGGATTTACAGTATTATAAGGTTTCGTCGTTAAACAAACGTTACATACGCTACGAGCCAGCCCCAACTCTACCTAACATTATAGCAATTAAAATAGTCAAATTTGGAAGGGAGGGGGTATTTTTGTTTACTTATTTCACAATTCTCTATGGTTTTCTTATTGTAAAACACACATTTTCCAACAAAAACCATTTCAGAACAGAATGCTTGAAAAGGACTTTTTGTTTCTAAATAATTATAGATTATAGGATAAATTCATTCAATCAAGATAAACCATTGAAAAGCTTTAGTACGACGTTAATTTTACCAGTAATCAAATAAAATGGACAAAATTGATTTATTTGCAAAACAATTCTGCATTGACCTGTGTGGACTAGTTTGAAGAGAGACCGTAATTAGAGGGCAGAAGGTTTGATCCTAGTCTAAGGCCGCTTTTACATTTAACGACACGACACCGATAAATCGTATACGATTTCAGTGGCACGATATCGGGGTACGCAAAATACATATACGAAGCCGGGCGCTTTTTCACTAGCCGATACGATAACGATATTGTCGTTGCCGATCAGACGATACAATTTATCGGAACGTTTAATCGTGGGCACGCGCCTTCCCTACTTCATCGTGACGACATTTTGAGTTTGTTTCCGAAAAACTTAAGTTGCCGTCTGCTATAGTCTACTGTGTTTTGTTTTATTTATATTATCAATATTGCTTTTAAGTTCGATATTGTGAACTTGTGTGAATTAATGGAAGTAAAGACCTGTATTTGGGATAAGCGAGATGAATTTTACAAGAACAAGATTGTTCGAGAAAAGGCATGGGAGGCAATATTTAGTCAAACCGTCGCCAATAGCCCACTGTTCAGCTCTAGTGGTTAGCTCTAGCTTTTTGTAGACATTCAAATAAAACATCAAAATCTCCTTCAACATGTCTTGCTATGATAATATCATGCGCCCAGAAGCGTTTTGTTATTGATCTCTTCTTTCTCCTTAAATACAGTAAATACAACAATCGCAGTTTGTTATAATTTAATTTGTTGCGATGCGCCATATCGAGAATAGATGTGCTCTCGAAAACAAACAAACACGAACTGAATGTAAAAATTGTCGTTTTTGGTGAACGATATCGGTGCAATGAAAAACTGACCATCAGACGATACGATAAAACGTTGTGCCGTCCCTTCACGATCGTTCACGATTTATCGGTGTCGTGTCGTTAAATGTAAAAGCGGCCTTACAACTATACATCTCCAATCTGTTCGAAAGTTCCGTGTCGTTCGAAAGTTACGTTTGTTCGTCTTCCGGATCACCAACGAGGGTCGCGCTCCGAGCTGGGTTCGAACTCGCTACCTCTTGTTCCAAAGCGACGCTCTCTTACCCTCTCGGCTGAAACGATCGCAGATGGTCGAAAGTGCGGGATTCTATATAAGGTATTGAGTACACCACCGCACGATGTAGACTGAGTTGGTAGTCACAATAAAAAAAGGAAAGGAAAGGAACTATAAACGGTTGAATTTGATTGGATTCTTTACTAAAATTATTTTGACACAAGGGCAATGGAAATCATTTTCCATCAAACCTAAGTTTAATAAATTTATGAAATATTCTATGATTTTTCTTACTATCAAACATATATTTTCTCTTCTTAGCGCATCAATAAATTTATTAATACTATAACTTTTAGTTAATAATATTTTAAACTATTAAGTTAATACTATAATCAATGGTTATAAATGAGTGTAGCATTTTTATTTTGAGATTCAATTGAATTCATATACGTTAAAAAATCTTCATGTAATTACGTATTAAAAATATGACAACTGCCACATTAAAATATTTAAAATTTAGTTTTGTGTTTTATTATTTAGACATGAATTGTAAGATCATTTATTTTAATGATCATACATTTTAATCCTCTGATAATGATATCTTTGAATGCACTAATGTCAAACTAATTATCCGATTTTTACGAAACTTTGTACAATTTTAACTATTACTCGAAAAAAGGTTTTAAAATCGATTTGTTTTTAATATTCAGTTAGAAGAAGAGTTATTACTAAATATTTTTCCTACTGAATCGGAATTTTTCAAATTGAGGAACAACAAAATTTTTATTAGCGCTAATCCCAGCATCTGTTGGAACGATCATAATAAAAATTTTAGAAGCTTAAAATAATATTTTTTTAAAAATTCCACTTTATTCTGCATTGATATGTAAAAAAAGAATCGACTTTATTCTAAATTACATAGATAATTTTTTTACTTATGTATATTATATATCCGCCATCAAAATAACTGCATAGTATGGCTAGTGTATAAAATAAGTCACATCGTATTATAAGAGTACCATCTTGAAAAAAACTTATAAATTGTTATTTTTTTAATGAAAAAATTTATTGATTTTCCTCCATTTAAAATTTAATAAATTGGTTGAAATATAATAATAAATGTGGATATATTTTGTTGGATATTATTGGTGCTTATTTAAAAGATAGTTTCCAATTTTGTCCTTTTTATGTTGTATAGATGCCATATTTAATACATCAATATGATGATTCGCAACGCTGCAAAATTACACAAATGATACTGATTTAAAACGCAATAAAATCGGAATAATCTCTCAATGAACCAAAAAAACATTAAAAAGAGCTAAGTATGGATATTTGGATTATTCATAAACTGGACACCTTCATTCATAAAGTGGACACCTTTAATTCGAACAAAATATATATTTAGTAAATTAATTTATTAAGGAATTACACTGCGACAAATGAACACAAACACATTTCAAACCCAAAATAATTTATTGGAAGCAATATAGGACATTTGATGCAGTACAAATATTAAATGGTCTTTCTACTTGGACCTACTGCCGAAAATGCATTTCTTTACAATACGTTTGAAACACTTCCATTGTCCATCTGTTTTCCATTTTCCAATAAAATTGAAGCTCTCCTTTCTGGCTTCCATGGATATTTCAACTTGACTGGCGCTTTTGGCCTCAGTTTTTGACGGAGTTTCATCGTCGACGGCGATTTGTAATGATCCACCAGTCTACGAACTCCGAGACCTCGTTCGGTCTCTCAGCCAGCATCCGGGAATAGGTCATGGATGCGAATCCCTTGGCCATTCCGGCCTCTCCATGAGCAATGACTTCAAGCTCAGAGTCTGTCTCCTCTTGAATAGTTGGAAGAGGAGAACTGTGTCTACGTTCAATCATAACGGACACACCACGAGTTGGAAACTCCATTTGTCTTATGAGTTTCAACCCAAAATATCAATATCACAATTCTTTTTCAATATCAGAATCGCAAATTTAAGAACACTTTTTTTCGTCGTATTCTCACAAATTTATCAATTTGTCTGAATGAAACTTTTAAGTTAATAGTTATTTGTTTTACTTCCAATTGTTTAAATTTTTTTAACAGTTATTTGAATAATACTTGTTAACAAAGTTTCAACAATTAGATTCTAAACTTGAAAATAGGCTCTGTTAAACTTTATTTATCAACCATAGCTACTCTGTTAAAAAAACAGTGTTTCAACAATGTCATTATCCAAAGAAACATTGTTGTTTTCTATTGATATTTTATATTTAAGTTACAATTTACATGTTGGAATTTTTTAAAAAATATGTATTCTATTTTAATATATACTAATCTTTTTAAAAAAGGAAAACCAATTTAAAAAAAAATGTTTTAAAAAGTAAATATATTTTTTAATTTTGGAGTCAAATTAAATTTTTTTAATTATTTAAGATCAATTTAACACTTATTTCAAAGTTTTGAAATCGATGCCAATGTATAGGTATGATTTTTGTAAATTGGCACCAACACCAAAAAGTTGTAATAAGTATAAAATTGATATTAAATAATTAAATTTTTTCAACTCGTTCGTAAAATTAAAAATTATTTTTGACCTTTTAGCGCATTTTTCTTAAAGTCGGTTTTCATTTTTTAAGAAAGCTTATATTTCTCTCTTTTCAGTTTCTAATTTAGCAAGGGGCTTCGCACCCTGCTATTCTTCTTCCGCATTATCAAGTTTTTATACAGTTTTTCCCACGCTACGCATAATATATTTTGAGAATATTCCGTTTAAAAAATTTCTGGACAAACAAAATTGTCTTTATTTGTCTGATATACGTAATACAGTTTTTTTTATTATAAAAATCTCATTTTCTAACACAAAACCCATTTAAATTTCCAAAAAGAATTCTTGAAACTGACCCTTTATTTCTAAATAGTTATAGATTGCAGGATAACTTAATTCAATCATGATAACCAGTTGTGCAGCTCTAGTGCGACGTTTATTCAACCAATTACAAGATAAATAAAACATGTTTATTTACTATACGGTTCTATATGGGTCTGTGCGGCCTAGTTGGAAGAGAGATAGTAATTGGAAAAGTTCGATTTTAAAAAAGTTCTAAAAGTAAAAGTTCTAGTCTAAAACCGGGTATGCATTATGTAACAGATATTTAGTCGAGTTGTATAGCATAGCTACAAGTTTTTGAAACTCCACCCAAATACAGCTATACAGTTCAAATATAGAGCTATATAGCTGGAAATGAGCTACCCATAGGATATAAAATCAGAGGTAACGGATAAGGGACTGAACTTTGGTGCCCTAGAATCTGGGTTCAGTTCCCAATAAGTATTTGTTGTAATTGCTTATATTTATAGAAAGTGATTTATGAAGACAGCTTATATAGGCCAGCATCTGCTATTTTTGTTCATTGTGCTTATTTTTGAAAACATGTCTTTTTCAAAATTGAAACTTGTGTAGGAGAAGCGTAAATTAAACGGAGCCATGAAAAGCATCGAATGTAATCAAAAATGAGTACGTTTACTTATTTTGAGTACCTATTTTTAATATTGTAATGTTCTGGACTTACACTACTTTTCAAATAAGTATCGATAATTTTCAATTACACTAAAAGCTGATAATCGATTTTTCGAAGCAACGTAGAATATATATAATGAGCCATATTAATCATAAAGATGAAAATACATTATAAGTTTCTTTTAACGTAAGGAGCTGAATGTAATATCAGGTAAAATTATAATGTAATCATAAATATACTTTCAAAGTAACGGGATAATAAAAGAGTGGATTATAATGTTTTCAGGAAAATATTTAGAAAATGATATGAATCGATATAAGAAAGGTGCATTCTTCGGAGAGCGTTTTTTTTTCAATTTTAATCCTACCTATTGATTATCTATAATGTTTAAAAAAATATGTGTTTTAATGATTTTCAAATTATGTGTCTACAAAATTTATCAAAACTTAACATTTAGCCATCGGCGTTACTACAGGCCTACAGAGCATTACACAAAAGTGTGATTGACATTTCCTATGGTTATTTGGAAGATTGGAAGACCATGTACATTATTAGAATTAAATGTTCTATAATTTAGAATGGTGTTGAGGTAGAAAACATCATTGTATAGATCGAATTTTTATTGATCGATTTATATTAACTCGATATCATAACGATATCATTTCGACAATATTCCTCATTTAGAAAGGTTGAGACCCCATTCGAAATGCTTAAAACTTAGACCAAGATGTCGGAGATTTTCTGAAGTAAGAACTTGAATTTGAGATTATAACTTTTAAAAAACAAAATAATAATTCAAAATGAATAAACATAGATACTTTTATATATTTGTACTGTTTGGACTTTCTGCACTTTTTCCTATATCTTTTTCCAAATCAGATAAAACAAAGACCAAAATACGAAATATGTTAATATTAACCTTAAGTTTATGTATTGAATCGTTTCTAGTATTGACCACCATATCTGCTTGGCATTATATGAGCAGCTATACTTTGGGAGTAGCAAACGTCGTCACGAGTAGTACAATTATAATTCAACGGATTGTGGTAACCAATAAATTAAAACAAATGAAAAGCATCATAGGAAAACTGAGCAAATTTGATTGCGTAAAAAATCCTGTAAAGGATCAATGGCTGCTGATCTTAGCATTTACTAACCTATTCACACAGCAAGTGTTACTCATTTACAAACTCATCCAAACCCGAAATTTCAGTTATTCCTATTTAGTTTTTGGTTTCGAATTCAGCAAGGATATCCATAACAAGGTTACCGCAGTGCTTTTTGAGATCTACATCGCTGTATTTAACACATTGCCAATGCACACATTCTCAATATTGTATGCAGCCGTTTGTCTGCAACTGACACATTTCATTAAAGCCTTTTCGCGAAGACTGGACACCGACTCTTTCTACGATTACGAACAACTTTCAAGTTCTTTCATGTCCATCCAAACGACTGTGGGAATTGTCGACGATCTGCTGTGCTTTCCTTTGTTCGTCAGCACGATTTACTTCTCAACTGTGGTGTACTTCGCCCTCAACGTGATCCTGCATCCAGAACTGCTACCGGAATTCCACGTACGTGCGTCGGTGTACGGGCTTTTCCTAAGCACATTGGTTTTGTTTGCCGCAACGGCCGTAACTGCATCCATGGTCGCTGACGCAATCTCCGAAATTGGAACGAAGTCTTGGATCTTGCAGGATAATAGAAGTAATACCACTTACGTCAAGCAGAGGTTTCTGATGTGCACTCAGAAAGAAGTTAACTTGACAATGTGGAAGCTCATTCCTGTGAGGAGGTACTTTGCCATTGGAGTAATCGGAGCTATATTTACTTATGTTATGTTGTTGTACGGTTTAGATCCCAAAGAAAATTTACAGATTAACACCAGAACAACGAAGTTGGTCAATTCAACCCAAATCTAATTTCGTTTCTGTTTTTCTCAAACACTTACAAGCAGAATCAAATGAAATCCCTTGACTTTTCCCAAAATTATGCATATAACAGCTTAGGAAAATAAGATTCGTCAGGTAGTTATTATAGTTGGTGTTTTTAACACTTGTACCTAGAACGACTGAATGGGTAATTTTGTGTATGACCTAAACACCCTCCTCGAATACAGAAAGCACATCACAACGATTTATGGAACTAAAACACATTGCACCCATTTCGTGAGTATTTGGCTTGCCTTGGCCATGGAATGAGTGACCTTGATCTATATATTCTCTGTCACTAGTCGAATAATACTGGATTTGTTTTTATTCGTTCAAACTGGGTTTGTGATAAGATAAGCGCAGATGAATTTGCTTTCTATATTGGAAACAAGACTGCAACTGTATAAATATAGGTAGTATAAAGCTTGAATAATATGCCTCGGAATCTTACTCTTAACGAAGCATTAGAATACTTTCAACAGTTGTCGGTAAATGAAGCCGAAAACAGTAGTTATGAAGAATTTGTTTCTAGTGATGTTGAATTTGTGCCTTCAAATACTGAAATTTATATCTTCAGATATTGAAGACAAGTTATCTGATTCTAGCAACCTGTTGCATGTGGCAGCAATACAAACATTTCTACTCACACAGAGCGCAAACAACAAAGAAAACAAGGTTTCAGTAATAAACGAAAAAAAAAAAAGACCCCAGGCCGAGATGGAAACTGAAATTTTTGTTTCAAATGATGGAACGCAATGTAATAAAATTTCTTCTGGAATTAATAATTGTGGAAGAATAACTACACACAATGTCTGTGGTCCGATTATTTATGCAAAGCGAATCCTTGCAGATAAACATAAATCAAGTTCGTAAAGGCTATTTATGTATGAACCAATGCTTCATCACATAAAATAATGCACAGAGGAAGAAGCTCATAAGTAACTGGGAAAAATGAGTGGTCAACAACTTTAGAAGTACTTGGCGCTTTTATAGCAATTTTCTCTACTCGAGGTATATGCTGAAAGAGTGGAAAATATTAAGACATCATTGTACGAAACATTGTTGCTGAAACACAATAGTAGTACAACTACTATGACAGTTTACAAGGGAAAAAGAATAAGAATTTCATGTTACTTAACTCATTTCACACCACAGTTCATGTTGACAATAACGGGTCGAAAAAGCGCCCGTTTTAGAATTCTATAAAATTCGATGTAATAATGTAGCTGATAAAATGGCACGATTATAAGTATGCTCCGGGAAGTTATCTTTCTTTTGATATCTCACTTGCTCAGATTCGTTGCGTGTAAATAATATATAAACCTATATAAATAATATATATTATGACTTTATTAGTAACACCAATGACTCAAAAGTCTGGAAAATGTGAACGATTTAGGGTAATTTTTTTATTTAGTATATTTTGTTATTAGATATATTTTTATTTTTTAAGATATGTTCTTTAGAATGTATTTAAAAGCATTGGTAGGAACTTTTAAAATCCTCCTTTACTAAAATAATTTTAAAAATATTATTTTGTTTAAAAATTAATGCGTTTGAAATATATATTTTTAAACCCTCCTGCAGTGAAAACAAAATCCCAGTTTCCATAGTTTGCTCTTAACTATGAGTTAACCGATGTAGAACGAATTTAGAATATGTGCAAAATGTTTGCTAAGCCTTTCGTGTCATTATTTTTTGAATAATTTACCAATAAATAACATTATAAGACATGTGTTTAGCTCCTTGCTCTGGCCCAACAGAAGAAATATTCGAACCAGATGTTATGGAATATTCAGGGTGGTTGGTTTTAAAGTTTTACTGTTTAGAGCAGTTGTTTCCAACATGTGGTCAGTGAAAGGGTATGAAGCAGTCCGTGGATGTATTGCCTAATTTCCAAAATTATGTAACTATTTGATTAGTCTCATGCAAAAGCGAGTATGTGCACTAAAAGCTTTTTTTGTGTAAATAGCAAAAAAAATATCATAACTTACCCAGATAGCACATTTGCTTACGAAAACGTTGTCACTTCATTTACATTTGATTGTCACTGAAAAGGTTGTCAACGAAAACCGTTGAAAACGTTGTCACTTCATTTACATTTGATTGTCATTGTGAAGGTTGTCAACGAAAACCGTGGAAAATGATGTCACTTCATTTACGCTTGATTGTCAATGAAAAGTGTAATCTCATCTCGTTCTATCACGTTTACATTCGAGATTATGTGGTTCAGTTTCAGCGTATCGGCCGACATTTTTCACCCATTGCTTGTTAGGCTTAGAATCTTCCTAGGAAGGTAAGTTGCATATTTAATTAATAGTTTTTATATATATATAAATTGATCGGAATAGGTTATTTACATTTCTCTATCCTCAATTTCTCTGTCAACTTGGCAACGTTTCGAGTTAATCAAACGCCGACAGCGACAATTCGCGCGGGAATTGCGGATTATTTAGTTGCTTACATAAATGCATTACTTAAATTATTCGCAAGTAAAATCTGTTGATTATCGCAATCGATTTCTGTACTGACCTTATAGAAAAAAGGGCTACAAATTTATGTATTTTGTAAAAAGTAAGTGTTGTCAAAGTTATTTATAACAAATTTAGTGAATGAAATGTTATTTTGTAAAGTGTAGTCAATGCAATGTTGATGTTTTGTTAGTGGGGAATGCAATGTTTACTTGGAATGTTTTCAAAAGTTGGAGATAGTAGTTTTTAAATGATAACTTTATGATCCTTAGATATATATTTCATTAATTTATAGAACAGCATAATATTAAGTTATGCATTTAGAATTTGTTTGTATTAATGCATATAATGTTTTTGCTTAAGCCATTGATAATATTACAAAATAATAAGTATTTTATAGATACATTAAAAAAGAATCTTATATATGGATACCAAATGAACATTTAAATATGATTGTATGATCCACATAGGAATAGCTTCAAATCAAAACTACCAATCCCTTCCACCTACAATTCTATATAGGTATTAATACTTATATATTTATCTGCAGAACCGATAACCAAAAAACTTGTAATTGGTGATCTCTTCGTATCTAGTTTTCCAACAGTACAACCCAATATAAAATTCATAAAAAAGGCTATTTCTTTAAAAACAAGTGAGTAATTAAAACATTACAATCGCTGAACACTTTAAGCGGCGAGAAAAATAATAAAAAAAATTTAAGTGATTTTCAGTGCAAGAAAGTTTCATTTACTTTTTTAATACATGAATTGGTACAGATGTAGTATAGGACATTTGGCGCGCCAGTTGTTTTTGGAGTGTTTTATAGGAGCGATAAATTTTTAGTATGGCGACCCCACCTGACATTGTTGATATTTTCTGATTCTTGTGCCGACTTTCAATCTGCGACTTTTTTCGTCGCCAACAAAATAAACGCGCCAAATGTCCTATAGTACATCTGTTCCCATGGATTTTGTAAACTTTTTTTTTAACTTTTAAAATATACCCTTAATATTTAAAATTGGAAAAAATATTTAAAAATTAAGTATTTTTTTATTTTGAATTCTGTGAATTGCTGGAAAAAAACTCATGGACAACTAGACATCCACACCACTTATAGAGTTAATGATAGAACCTCCTTCTGGAAGGATGTATTGTACTGCCGATAGGACTTGCGTTTATGATCGCATAGAAGTTTTATAAGATTTTCCGAGTTGACGCAAAAAAAAGTTTAGAAATTCCAACTGTAAAATTTTTTTAGTTAAGTTACAATTAGAATTTTTAAACTGTTATTCAAATTTTTTATTACAAAAATTTGAATGTTTCCAAGCTTACAAAGTCAAACCGATAAAGTCCACTTTGTGTGCGTCAGCAGTAGTGTTTTCCACAGCTTCGCTTTTGAATGCCTGATTCCAAGTTCAAAATTAATACAAAACAGGTGTCCTGCCTGCATGACGCAGTAATTAGTTGGAGGGCATGTGCAAATGTGCTTCTGGAAGGTACTTCTGGCAGGACTTTGACTCTATCATTAAGCATTGGAGGGGATTTCAATAAAAGATATAAATCAATTATTTCATGTTTCTTATAAATTATAAATATCCGTAATAATCTTTTGTCCATTTAAGTCTATTGTCCTTTCCCAGGCATTCTTCCAAACGGTCGAGTTCTCTTAGTTTTTACATGGGCATGTACGACTACAGGCCCTACGTGAAGGAGGTGACCAATAATCGGCAGATCATGTAGGAGTGCCTCCGGCATTACACCCTCATCGATGGGCCCCCCAGGTGTAACTTACGTGGATGCCCCAATTGCTAATAATAAGGTGTATTTTCTTTTTACCAATCTTCTATAGTTTATAAGCTTTTGTTATCAAGTTTTTAAAAATACAGAAATTAAAAAATAAATTTCTGAATTGCTGAAAAATACTAATTGTACGAAAAATTGCAATGGAAGTTGAGGTTTTTTCTACAGATGAAGCTGTGTTCTATGTCTACCACAAAACTTTGTTAGTCATTACCAGATGCCAGGCACGTTGGTAAGGGGATGGGTGGTTCAGGATTCAAACCCCTCCCATTGAAAGTCAAGAGAAGAAAAAAATTAAAAATCGAATTACTGTAAAAATCATAAACATACTTTAAAAAACTAGAAAAATTTCAATTTCTAGTATAATACTTCTTGTTGAGTTTTTGACAGGTATCTTTTAATTTCCTCAAGAACTGAAGACTATTACATAAATGTATTAAAGTTCTTAATTTCAATTAGGTATTCAGATATGATGTGAAATCTTATATTGTTTATATATATTATGCATTTTCTTTTTAGCATTCCAGAAGAAAATTCTTTCAAGATTTAAAGAAACCTCCAGAGTGTTCTTCGTTAGCCCTAAAAGAAATGGCCAGAATATGAAAGTTATTTTTAAAAGACAAAAATTTAACCATATTGTAAGTTTGTGCTTCTTTCTGTATTTTGAATGTTTAAAAAAAATTATGTTTTTAATTTATTTTTGAATGTTTAAATGTTGTTTTATTTTAAGCTTGTTTTAAATCTATTGTAGTTAAGTTGTAATATTTTTCAATGATGCTAGAAAACCAGTTGTCATTTGTTTACATTGTAGTAATATCCACCATTTTGTTTTGCATTAAGTTAGATATTTTGATTTAATTCATGTTCTGTATTTACATTACCAGTCGTTACAGTTTTTTCTAATTTGAAAATAAGGTTGATATTGTTCTACATTGCTATATTGATGACAACACATGCGTGGAGGGATACCTAATTAATTAATTTCAATTAAAAAAATGTGTTAATTTCAATTAAAAATTTAAATATTTCAATTTAAATTGAATTATTTCAATTAAAAAAACCTATAACATTATATATATATAAGTTGTATATTTAACTGTTATATTCACTTTCAGTTAAGAATGTTCATATATTTACATGTTATAAGTATTCGTCCTGCTTCGTTTATTGACTTATAATAAAAATTCATATCTTATTCCAATTTTTCTTCATCACATATTTCATGGTATAGATATTTTATTTAAATCGATTATTTCAGAAAACTTAAATTGAGTTCAGATGTAGGCATATGTTAAGTTGAATCATTTATCCTTACTAGAATCAGTCGTATAGCCAGATGAGAACTATCAAGATCAAGCCCTCTCCAAAATTTATACAGGAGATAAAACAGTTTTTTAGATTTCTCCAAGTCATTTTATTTTTTAATTCTATTTCAAGTCTTATAAAATTATTTCACTTTGAATTTTATTGGAAACTACTAATTCTTGACGAATAAATACACACTCATAGAATATCAAAGTTGTACTAGTCAAGTAACTCTAAAACCATTCCTCACTTCAGATCCAAGTGTTTAATACTTCAATCCCAAAATTATTTCATTTTCATATTTATTTGTACTTGTGAAATGCACTACCTTCTTCTGTTGTGTAAAACAGAAATAAGTATAAAATAACTTGCATAATACTCCAACCCTCAAATTAATAATTATTGAGTTCACATACTTTAGTGCTCATGTACTCTTTTATTTAATTAAGGTACTTCTCCAGGTGTAAATATTAAAGCTGTAACTTTAAAGTATCCCAATTCATTATCAATTTGTATTTCATTATAACTGATTTAAATTTATTAATATTAAATAGACAGGTTAATAATATATTTAGAAATACATATTTAAGTTTATTTTTTTTTCTTAAAAAAAAATTGCTTGGGCCTCTTCTGAAACTAAATCGTGGATTTGCCACTGACTAGGATGATGAGCTTATATACTAAGATACCAATAGATATTGACTTTGTAATATTAAATTTTTTACTCTAATATTTTTTTAATGAATTATGTAAAGCAGTCGAGCCGTAATGAAATAAGTGGCACGAATGAAATTTTTAGATAATAAAATTCAAAATTTGTGTTGACATAAATAACAGTAACAGAGTGTAACAATTAGTGTAAAAAGAGCAAAATAATTCAGTAATTATTTGTATTGAACTTGTTTCGAGTAGAAATGGTCTGCCTCTATAATATTAAATGTGTAAACCCATTTTTGGAAATTGTTTTACTCGTATCACTATGCTTCGGAGTGCCTCATATAGGCACATACAGGGTTGATAAACTTATATTTTTATGTGCTATGTAACTTGACTAAAATACAATATAAAATATGCACATTTACCACTTATTCAAACGGCATTAGTCATCTTATGGGATATATGTTCCGTTCAGTCTTAAAATAGTCCGAAATTAAAAATGCTTTCCATGGTTTGCCTCCCTCTGCTGCCAAAGGATTCCATTATTGAATTTGTTTTTGTTATAATTAAAACAAATATTTGGTTATATTTTCTTGAACTATGTCTTTATTTTTACAGGGAGAAAAAATTAGTGCAGAGAAAGCAGTGTCTTGCCAGTCAGATGAAAATTCTATTATCCAATAAAAAAATTTGTTTTCCGATAGAAAAAAAATAAACTAAATTAAAAAATATGTAACATGTGTTTGTGTTATTTTTAGTTAGAATCATTTAGGTATAGTATTTAATGTACAAAAGAAATATACATGTGCAAATTATATGTAAAAAATGCCTCTAATTTTTAACATGTTAATCGTTTTGTATCGGCCTCTAAGGTTAAGGTTTTTTATTGAGAAAATAAATCATCTTTATTGAACAGACATAATAAAACTTGGAAAGTTATAAATATAATAGGTCATTAGTATGTTAATTTTGCTTGAAATGTAAAGTAAAAAGCTACATTTTTTTTTAACGTTATTGCTTTTATGAGCATGATTGCAGTTAATGTATTTAATTCTCAGATTTTCCTTTAGATGTTGCAATATCTTTCCTTGTTGCATAATTTTTTTTTTATAAATACTATGAAAATTCTTTATATTATGTTGAATATTTTTACATGTACATCAACTAACCTTAAAAGAAGTCAATTTGATATATGTAAAAAATATTTGGAGAGTATAGCGTACAAATAGCTAACTGAAAAAAGGGGACATCTACAATACAATGTTGGAAATTCCCTTTTTGCAGTTAGCCATTCACTTAACTGTATGTTTGCAAGAAAAAGCTTCGAATAACCTTTTCATTGTCAACCTTTTCGTACGCTTATAAACGAAAAGGATACATTTTCATTATCAACCTTGTCGTATGCTTGCACGACAACCCTTATCGTATGCTTGCACGACAACCCTTGTTGTATGCCTGCACGACACCCTTATCGTATGCTTGCACGACAACCCTTGTCGTATTGTTTGCTTTTGTCAAGTAGCGCACCTTGTCACACACTTGTTTCAGCCTTGCACCCTTGTCACCGGCAGTCTTATGACAGCCTTTACACTTGTCGTTGACAAGGTAAGAACGATGTTGAAACAAGCTTAAATTGCTATCTGGGTAGCTTTTAGTAATACTATAATATATTTTTTTTGTAAACATGAAGAAAAAAATACAAGCTTTCACTAAAATGTGTATGTTTTCAGATGACTAAATGAGTTAGAATCTAAATTAATTACCATGTAACTAGTTTTGCAACTAGATGAAGTATTTTAACTGGTTTTGCAACTTGATGTGTCGCTATATTGTTTTTGTTCTAGTAGCAAAAGTCGTTATATCCACTTTCCAGACAATCAGTAATCATTTTTAACCGACTGAACAGCGCGCCAGCCAAAACTCCAAAATATAACAGCCAGAAATTTTAAATTAAAACCGCCAAATCGCGCGCCAAGTCGAGTAGTTATTAATTCGACCATTATGTATTTTTTTTTTTATTTATGTAGGTTCGCACCGGATTTCGGTTCTACTTCAGACATTTGCACATTTTTTTTTATAGCGAATATTTCACTTGGGAATAATTTGAAAAAAATATCCGGTTATTCGGCATTAACAATCAGGAATTCTCATTTAACCGGACCGTTTGAAAAAAATTTGTTCGATTTCGAAAATTCTTTTTTTGTTGGATAGAGAAAAATCCACTTGGGCAAAATCTGCAAAAAAAGAATCGGTTATCCGGCTGTTATATATCCGGAAATGTCGATTAATCGGAGTTTTTTCAAACATTTTGTCCGATTTCATAATATTTTCACTGTTTAACAGAAGTTGTAAAGCAATGAAATTTCGTTTAACCAGCATTTATCGAGATTGATAGGGATTGTTTTGCAATACACATTGTTGCGCACAAGTTGCTATTTGAATTTCTTGGTGAATAAAAATAGGGGGCGAAGCCCTCTGCTAAATTAAAAACTAAAAAGGGAAAAATATAATAATATTTCTAGAAAAAAGGAAAACCGACTTTAAGAAAAATGTGCTAAAAAGTAAAAAATAATTTTTAATTTTACGAATCAGTTGAAAACAATTGAATTATTGAATATCAATTTTATACTTAGTACACCTTTTTGAAGTTGGTGCCAATTTACAAACATCATACCTAAATTTTTGGCGCCGATTTCAAAAAGTTGTGCTAAGTATAAAATTGATATTCAATAATTCAATTTTTTCAACTCATTCGTAAAATTAAAAATTATTTTTTACTTTTTAGCGCAATTTCCTTAAAGTAGGTTTTCCTTTTTTCTAGAAAGATTATTTTATATTGCTGGCACTAATGTTGAAATCCTTCTGGATATAGCTACTTTTGCTTCTGTGGACGTTTCTTTTTGAATTTTTACTAGTAAAAATATATGTTGCTCCTACGCGTTCTTTTACAATTGAAGCTAACGTTATAAAGTACCTTGATACCAAAATGTCATGTTTCGAATTTTCGGATATAACTGCTATTTGTAATAAACAAAAGTGATATTTTTAAGGATAACATTAATGCTGAATAAATCGTATTTAAGTAAAATAATTGCGTTGTGTATTTAATAGTAATTTTCCCTATAGCGGTGACTTCTCCTGACAACAATTGCATCATCACACTATTCATTGGTAATAATGTAAAAGAAAAAATAAATGTTCTAGTGGCTAAAGCAAGGCATTCAACAACACACAATACATCATAAACCAATAAGTTAAAGGTATGGCGTGAGCATTAAGTCATATTATTACACAGAACTTCGTTTTTAATAAAGTGTAGTGTTAAATGGACTATTGATTCATTTTATCCGAGTTACTATTAGGAAATTAATTAATTGTAAACACTATTATAACATGTCCTTATAAAAGTAGAAAATACTTATTTGATGCATACTTTGAAAAGTAAAAGTAAATATTTGTAAAATTGATTTTATAAATAATAGGATACGATGCAGTTCGATTTTTAATAGATGGATGGAAAAAATATTGATTTTAGTAAACATATTGATTGCCTATAATTTATTTTTTTTATTGTGGCTTACTTATTTTAACATCACCCTGCTCTTTGCAATAGACTCCCCTATGGGATTACAAACTTAAACTGAAAGGGCTCCCGACTACAAATTTCTGATAATGCAGCTCCAGAACAAAAAAGTTTTTCCTACGTTGCATTTATTATCGGCTCCTTTCATAGTAAGATACAATGAAACAGATAAAAGCATGAAGCAATCTTTTAAAATTATATTTTCTCTTTTCCGATTTAGCGCAGTTTATCCGTGGTCGATTTCATCGAATGGATCAACCAAAAAGAAGATTTTTAGTTACGTAATGGCAATTCTTAGTATTATTTTATTGATTATCCATGCTTTAACTACTATATTAACTCTAGTTAACCTTCCACTAACATCCATGTCGGTAGCGAATACTACAACGAACATCAGTACATTTGTTTATCGTTATGTCCTTGGTAAATCTATGATGCGCCTTCAAGAAATTGCCAGTTTTGTGAGCAAACTGGATACCAACCGAAAAGACAGAAACAAAAAATGGATATACCTTTGGGCAATCTTGAGTAATCTTATACATATTCCAATCTTAACATACAGCGTCATTGAAATGTCCACATCATACAATGCGATGGAATGGCTATTCGGTTCGAATATTCCTCCAATACTTATGTCCTTAGCTGGAGTCACATACTCGATATTTAATATCGTAGTCATGATATTACCAGTAAACACGTTTGCTATATTTTATGTGAGTGTGTGTTACCAGATGACCAGAGTTATAAAAGACTTTTCAAGACGCCTTGAGGTAAACTCATCCACCGATTTCAACAGACTTCTACAGTCTTACACGTCAATCAAGTCTACAGTTGGGTTTCTTGATAACCAGCTCTCTCTTATGATGCTCTGCGAAGCCATCTTCAGTTCTGCCACGATGTATTTCAGCGTGTCGGTTGCCCTCAATCCCAGGATGTTTCCACCAAACAATCAGAGATCTCTCGCGCTCCTGTTCCTGAACACCGTGGCGTCTTTCATCGCGATGACCGTGGCTGCGTCTTTGGTTTCAGAAGCATCCGCTGAGGTTGGCGTCAAAAGCGAGACGCTTCAAGAGAACCGGCGCAGTTCAAGGCTTACTCAGCAGAGATTTTTCGCCAGCGCCCAAACGGAAATCCACATGACCGCTTGGAAAATCGTACCGATTAAGAGGAGTTTCATTGTGGGGACTCTTGGAACGATATTCACGTATGTCATCCTGTTTCATAGTTTGCAAAAACAAGATTGAAATGAGACAACTAACACCAACTCAGCCAATTTTAGTCATCACATCTGGCTGAATATCCCCTTAAACGGAAGTAAATAGTGCTGAAACTCCACAGCCATCACTATCATAGTTGAATGCTATGATAGTCTGATGGCTGTGGAATCGGATTTGGACACACAACACTTAACCAAATGATAAATCTACATCTACAATCATAGATATACATACAAAAAAGATGTTAATTCATTTTATTTATGTATGTCACTTGGCAGCCAGTCCGACAAAATGCATAAAAAGTTCACGGTATCTCGCAATAAAACACCAATGATTGTCGCCAAGCGGCCGGCAATGAAAACATTAATGAGTATCAAGTTTGACACCAAGTTTGGCCAACCGGCCAACCAAAAATTCACTATGTAAAAAGAGATGGGAGTATGTTAATATCTGTCAAGGTGGTTTTAAATGTCCTTATATTGATCGTGGTGCGGAAGTTTGAAGAGTCAGAGGGGGGGGGGGGGGGGGGGGGGGTTGTGCTGTCGTGTTGTGTACACCATCTGATAATAGTTCAACATCACGGGTCCAGGTCTTTCCTCTGTTGTTCAACATTGAAATGTTGTTTATTTTATTGAACTCTTTGAATTAACGTTTTTAAGAATAACGTTAATTTAACCAACCAACGTGGTACCCTTACAAATCTTTACTTTATTAAACGTTAACGCTCGGTAGGATCCGCAGCGGAGACATGTATTAATGCTATAGAAATCGGAAGGTTCCCCTATGCAGACATTACTGTTATCTCTTATATATAGAGATGAATGAATCAATTTTATAATGTCAAATTGGTATGTACGTAAGTTTACGGTATCCTGCGATAAAACGCCAATGATTGTCGCCAAATGGCAGATGAAAAGAATCAACACAAAAATGTGTTTGGAACTTAAAGAGTTAGCCACACACCCGCGATATGTTAGTAGATATAATAATAATAAGTCTCGAGCATTAAAGGTTAAATTTTGCTTTTCAACCCTCTCCTTCTCTTCCGAGTCATGTACTTTCAAGGCTCTAATATCTCCCAATTCCTCAACCACCTCATGTAAAGTTGAGCATTTTGTCTGAGATGTAAATTAAAAATCTTTAACAAGATTTCTAATTTTTAATTGTATAGCTGAGTGAGTATCAAACTTTATTTGCATCAACGGACACTATGCACGACTTGTTGTCGAGATTACACATGTCGTCATTTTGAGGATGTCACGCGCATTTGTTATTGGTTGGTGGTGACTACATGGTTTGTTATTCACCTATCAAAGAGGCTAATCGACCATGCGATTTTGTTAATCTGTCAAAATTTTAATCTCGAAGCCTATCTTGCATGATGTCCATATACATACTCTGATGAATAAACAGAACAATTAAAAGTGTGTCATTTATTCTGTGTTATACGGAAAAGTCAATGAACATTCAATATAAATATTAAAAAAAAAAAACACTAGCCTTTAATTTCATAATTGGTATGAATCCAAATGCATTATACAGACAGACATACGTTTAATTGAATACAAAATTTACAAATTATTTTAAATAAGAATTTATGCAAGTTAACTATTTATACGTTGTTTCGTCTCTGATGATTTGAAACTAGGAAATAATAATATTTACGCATATTGAAGTGTTGTTCGTTATGAAAAGTTAAGGATTATTTCACTCTGAAACTAAACTTAAAATATATCAAATTAATGGTATACGTAATTTAATATAGCATTTTATTTAAAAAAAAAAATTAGTAAGGAATAGATAATTGTAAATTGAGTCGATTATTATGGAAGACTAGCATTAGAAAAATTATTTATATTGATTATTTTATTACAAACAAGTAACAAAAGAAATCGATAAATCGAAATATCCAACAATTAATAATCGAAATCGTGTTAAATATTGGTATACATGTTATATTAATCTACCTAATACATATTTTAATCGAAATTTAATCTCATAAATAGGTATACGAAATTTATTGAAAACACTTTTATGAAAATCCTTTGTGAAAATCATCACAAAAAATATAGCTCAACCTCTTGTTTTGTATGTGGCTTTTGAATTATGGAAAATTATACATCTAATAAATTGATTTTATGATTATTAAAAGCGATTTTAGAACATCGTTGTTTGCGTGATCTATTGAAACGGTTATAAGCATCTCTTTTTATTTTGTGCAGTGACTTTAACAGAGAAAATAAATTAATTTTCAATTTTATTCTTCTGTGCCCTATGAATTTTACTATGCTTTTACATAGATTATAGATTTTAAAATTGAATGTAGTGTTTATATTCTTTGAAAGAAATGCTACTCAATTCTCGGAGACAAACCATATTGGGCCTAACGCCAAGGCTGTAATCTGTAACAAGGCTCAATTTCAAAATTCTGTGACAATAATTGGCTAATAAATATTTTATCCGCTTTCTTAAAGAAAATGAAGAATTATACATGAAGTGTATATAATTTTTTAAAGTGCCAAATATGACAATACATATTTGGCATCTTTATCGCTTTGTGTTCAAAATCCGAGCAGGAATAATGCTTTTTAATTGAAGGCGTGATAATACTCGTATAACTTGCCAAATTCAAAGTTTAATGGAAACATACAATATGGAGCTTTTTGTTCGTTATCTTCCCCAAATTATCTTTCACCAAAAGTGTAACGCAGTGTTTTGCATCCTGCTACTCTATGCATCTAATTTCAAATTCGCCAGATTTTAGAATTGGTAGATTATAGAAATATGATTTGTTCTCCAACAAAAACCTTTCCAACGGAATAAAAATAAACACTTCTAAAGGCCGCGGACTTCCATCCACGTATCGCACGTGCTTTGCTTAATTTAAAGGTTTTACATGCATGAATGCCTACTTTATTTCGGAAGGAAAACAAATTAATGTCAATCGTGCTATATTTACTTTCGTTATAGAGTTTGAATCGATAAGCCTTTAATAGTAACATGATGTTTATTTCTTGATACCGCGCGTAGCTGATTTTAATGACTCTTTACATAAAAAAATACATAACCGTCGAATCTGTAACCTCTCGACTTGGCGGTTTTAATTTAAAATGTCTGGCTGTTTAATTTTGGAGTTTTGGTTGCCGCGCTGGTCTGTAGGTTAAAAATATTTATATTTTAAATTATCCAGAACTATCGATTAATAGAACTGCGTTATTTTTTTAAGTAAACTCACATTACCCGCTTATATTTATATATTTATTATTTTTGCATTTATTAACAGTGCCGTAACGGTTGAAAATTATTGATGAAAAAGTAGGATTTTTATTTGAAATATCTCTAAAATCAATTATAAGAGAATTTATCAAGATATAAAAACTAGCTTACTTTTTTAAGGGAATCCATTCCGACCTTATAACTAGGTTACAAATAGCTCGATTGACATTAATTTCGTTTCGTTGAATTGGAAATAAGGCGTCCATGCGTGTTAAAGTTTGAAATAACACAAATTACGAGTATATAGGGTCCTGTGGACGGACGGGTTCATCTTTTTGTTGAGGAAGGTTTAGTTGGCGATTAATTCTTAATTCCACAATCTGTTTAAATGACGTTTGGCGTAAAATCCTTCTGGGCGCGCTCCTAATTGAAAGCCATTTTATTCAATTTTTTTATAATAAATATTTTTATTAAAGAGAGAAAAAAATAGTAATTAAAAAACACAATGAAATATATAAAACTAATTATTAAAATTTGTCTTAAAAATAAAATAGGAAAAAAGTTGGCAACATTCAGAGATAAAAACTAGTAAGGCCATCTTAAGATTTTGAATTAACTTAAGTTTTATTCTTTTAGAGTAGGACTTCGGAATACATAAATTAAAATTGAATTTGTAAATTAATTTTTAATTCTTAAAGTAAAAGATTGTAATTTTACAGTTAAGCAGAAAATCTGGATTAAAGTCATGGTAAGTAATTTATATTTTCCCAACATTCTGATTCCAGTAGCGAATAACACATTTATTTAAATGCAATAGTTTCTGTTACTTGTTTAGTGGTTAAACTTAAAATTTTGAAACAGATTATCAAAATAGTTTATAGTTTCTAATGATAACAACATATATATAATTATCTGAAAATATATTTTTAATTCCTATTATCTAAACGTAAAGAAGAAAAATAATGCTTTAAAGAAAATATTGTACACTATTTTTTTGTTATTTCGCATCGGCATTTACCTACAGAGCCATTTATATTACCGATGTAATTTTATAGCTTATCAATGTGCCAATCAAAACTTATGTAATATTATATTAAAAAACATGCGCTATGTTCTTTGGTTATGGTGTCTCAAATAGAAAATATCATTGGTAAAGTAATGAAATAGGAGGTAAAAGTAAAGAAATGATTTCCATTTCCAACACCGATATCGATGCCACGTAAACAAGTGGGTGGAGCTACTTGCTGTACTTTAATCTAATGAAGACACGGAAGAAAAAAGCTTACTTGACGTCATTTTGGCGATAGTTTTTAACTTATACGAAACTATTGCTAAATATTACTAAATATACCAAGTACTAAGTAATTACGAAAGAGCAAATGGTGAAACTATAGTAATAACAAATCACAAAATGTTGGAAAACTAACAGAATTACAATTTTCATTAGAAATGATGTTATGCAACTAATTGCGCATGCGTGTAAAACTTATTACGCAAGTATTTTGCAGGTGTTTTACCAATTTGAACTTAAATCATATTTGGCGACCTTTTTTGTAACTACCCTCTTTATTTTCTTCTTGAAACACGAAGTAAGGTTATATCTATCTGTAGACTCTTAAAGTTACTGCTACCATCGCCAAATGTCAAATTTCCCTCCAAACTTGATAATAATAACTAACGAAAATTTTTCCCATTTTGCAAAGGTTTTGTAATGTGTCCGTAGATTTAAAGAGATTAATTATTTTTAATTAATTAAATAAGTATTATATTAATAAGTGAATTTCAATAGCTCCACGCTGTGACGAATTTCTGTCATTTTCCATAAACTAATTAGTGTAAACTTAAGAATAACGGGGCACTTTACCAATATGTTAAAAAAAAACGTTTCTAAATATGATTTAAATTCTTATTGGCAACCCTACGCAATATTGTATAGCGTGTTTTAAATCACGGAGTAAAGAAACAGGTGGAGATGATTTGGCGAGATTTCATGAGATGTAAGTTAGCAACCCCAAACTAGGAACAAACAAACCTAGTTTGCAGTAGTTTTAGTACGAGGGAAAAAAAAGTTATCGCCAAGTACTGGTACAAAGTAGTGCTTTGGAATAGCGCCAAACACTTCGCCAGTTCCTACTTTTTAAGCGATTGCTTACTTCACATTGCAAACCAGTTTTAGACTTGTTCGCACCTCCACCTTCTTCTTTACTCTGTGGTTTTACATGCATCCACATATTCGCATTGTTTGAAATCGTCGCAATTACTCTAATATATCCTTAAGTTAGGTAAACCATCGACAAAATGACATCAGGTAAGTATTTAATTTCGTATCCGTTATGGATTTATAGAAGTTGCTCCAACCACTTGTTTACGTGACATCGATATGACGGTTTTGGAAATGATAAATCCGGACTTTCCACGCTAAAGTTGTCGAGGAAATAGTATTTGGCAGAGTACCTATTATATTCTTAAGTTTTCCAGGAAATTTAATATTATATAATAAAATTTATTAGATTTACTGAATTATTACTAGCATTTCGTTTTAGTAGAAGAAGGAATAAGTTCCTATATGATACATTGTTGTACTAAATAAAATTATATAAGTTCACACCGGTTGCCATGGAGATAAGGACAACCCTTATTAGAACCAATAAAATCTTTACACTGGTACTGTTGAGTTGTAGTACACGAAATACCAAAACACAATTCTTGGATAAATGATTTACTGTTAGAGACACATTATCAAAGGTAGCTTATATGAGTTCGCTGTTAAAAATAGGTACTACTCAAAAATAAGTAAAATGTACTCATTATTGAGTACATTCGACGCTTATCATTGCTCCGAATACATAAGTTTTATTTTTGAGAAAGATATGTACTCAAAAATCAGTACAATGAGTAACAGTAAATAAAAAGAGTAGTTGATTGCCGACGTGGGCTGTCTTCATAAATCATTTTCAATAAATGTCAACAATTACGACCAAGACTTACCGGAAATTGAACCATATCCTAAGGCACCACAGTCCACTTGCCTTATCCGTTATACTACTAGTGCGACGTGAAAATGTTATAAATAAAAGAAATTTTAAAATGGTTTGCCAAAAAAAAAATGGGAAGTAAGATAATTGAGTTGTAATAACTCCGTTTCCATTTAAACAATCGACATCAAATGATGTGGAAAACCATCTTCTGAACAACTGTCAGGTCGCTTTGTAAGATGGCTTGAACAGAAGCTGAGATTAACAATATTAAAACACACTGCTCATTTTTGAGAAAGTACGCAGTTACTTAAATTTGAGTACGTCATCGCTCATTTGCGATGCAATTGTACTCAAAGAAAAACGTGTATGTTCAGGTACTCATTTTTAAGTACCAATTTTTTACAGTATAATATCTCTCGTTATCTTTTATAGGACAATAATTGGGAATGGATTTGGAATATCTTTGTTTGGGAATATCCGGAACAGTCTGAAAGTGATTCGGACCATGAGCTTGAAGATGCAGCACAAGGCTCAGAAGATGAATATGAAAATGAATCACAAGGAACCAATGAAGGTTTTGAAGATGGATCACAAGACTCCGATGCTAGTTATGCGTACGACTCGCAAGCTTCCGATGATGAATCTGAACCTGACTCGGAAAGTTCTGATGAGGATTATGAGGACCCTGATGACCCAGAAATCCCAGTAGATTCCGAATTCGAAGTAGATAGTTCAGAAAGTGACGAAGATTATTTATATCAATTCAACGGAAATATGTTAGGGAATTATTATGAGGACCAGCGCATTATAGGAACAAATAGAGATGACAGCCCTGCCAACAATGAAGTTCTTGGTGATGAAGTTCTTGGTGATGAAATTCTTGGTGAAGATGCACTTGATGCTGAATTTCTTGGAGCTGAAGTTCGTGGTGATGAAATTCTTGGTGATGAAGTTCTTGGTGATGAAATTCTTGGTGAAGATGCTCTTGATGCTGAATTTCCTGGAGCTACAGTTCTTGATACTGCTAACAATGAAGTTCTTGGTGATGTAGTCCTTGGTGGTGAAATTCTTGATGCTGAAGTTCGTGGTGATGAAATTCTTGGTGATGAAATTCTTGGTGATGAAATTCTTGGTGAAGATGCTCTTGATGCTGTATTTTATGGAGCTACAGTTCTTGATACTGCTAACAATGAAGTTCTTGGTGATGTAGTCCTTGGTGGTGAAATTCTTGATGCTGAAGTTCGTGGTGATGAAATTCTTGGTGATGAAATTCTTGGTGAAGATGCTCTTGATGCTGAATTTTATGGAGCTACAGTTCTTGATACTGCTAACAATGAAGTTCTTGAAAATGAAGCTGTACTATATGTTGAAAATAGGGGAATCAGGCGTAAAGGTAAATAGATCCGGAATTTCTTGGATTAAATTATTTTTAAGTGTCTTTGTATACAATTTTTTTTAATTATAAAATAAAACCAATACACTTTTTAAATGTTTAGAAATATAAACATGTAATATTAATGTAATGTCTCTTAGTATAGTTTTTGTAATCGGCTCCAACATTCATATGTAAATTGTCATAAATTTAAAAAAGTGCATATTGACAAACATATTTACATTTTAACCCTTGATAAAAAATAAACATTTGTTATTTTTATTTTCAGTGATTTTATTTGCAAATAATATTAATTATTGTATTAGTAGCCCATATGTGTAACATGTTATATTAAAAAAAATTATGTTTTACTATCAGCTACTTTAAACTATTGCTTAAATTTTTACCTTGAAATGAAGTAAAAAACAATTATTTATTAAAACCTCCAGAAATATTTAAAACCTATTTAATCTGTATTGCATCTGGCCTGCTCATATACTCTTAGTAATCTAAGTTACTGGCAATGGCAAAACATTATAAATGGACATTTAGCTTTGAAGTTGATAAACAACAAAGTGAGTAAAATCTTGCAAATCCGCTTATAAAGATAATCAAGAGATCGCAAGATTTTAATCAGGAAGTTGTGTTGTAACCTAATCAAGAAGAGTCTAACCCAATAAGAAAGAGTAATCAATAAGTGAAACTAAGCAGGATAATGGTTGTGAGTGGACGGGCAAAAGCTCACAACTAAGGTGGGTTAATAATTAGGATGTAAGCAGAGCGGGATTAATTTGTATTAGCCCTTTTCTTATGCCCTCTCCATCGTTTAGGCGCCGATTTCAGAATTGGGCGGAATCGCTTTCAGGATAGGACTCGATGAACTGGTATATGCGGATACGGTGTGGTACTTCAAGCATAGATCCTTCATAGTAGAGAAAACATAATGTTATAATCTCGCTAACATCAAAGTGAGGCCAACATGCATGGCCTCAGAAACGTGGTTAATTACGTCATTCCATTCATAAATTTTCACAGGTACACATTTCCCAATTCATCAGCCAATTGCGAGTATTTTTTCATTCACAATTTTGGAAAGAAGTCACGTGTTTGAGGCCATTCGGTCTGAGATGTTGGTTTCACGATTATGACGTCATATTCGCTCTACTACAGTCCATTCATGCTCGAAGGTCTGGTATAACAAGAGACTGGATGGACTGGTATATGTGGATGCGGATCCCATAGCAGCTGCCCAAATGGAAATCATAATTTCTTTTAAAATCTGCCATGGTCCGATATCAGCACGCCTATGTAAAGTTACGTGGGATGCCGGCTCAGCTACTGTCCTTGGCATCTGACCATGGTTCTAAATTACGATACGGTGTTCAGTTGTCTCTTTGGGATAGCCGAGCGGTTAAAGGCGTCAGCTGGGAATACGAAGATTCATGGTTCGATCCTAGGCGATGGACTTGACATTGAAAAAGTAGTGATCTTGTGATCGGAGGGTTCCAGCTTCGCTACAAAATACTTGAAAAGTCGTCCAGAACATTCGCAAAAAATTAACGGCGTGTATACGGGACTGGTGTACGATAAATCTGATCGGGGTCCAAAGTCCCGACGTCTATTGAAGGCGTTGGGTGCCAGTTCCGTTGTTTCCTCGTCATCTGACCATGGTTCTAATATAACGAGGTGCATGTATGAATGTGTATGTGTTCCTGGGTCTTTCCTTCGATATAGACCCCGAACCGTCGCCTATAGCCCACTGTGCAGCTCTAGTGCGACGTTAATTAACCAATTAACCAAAACTTTGGGATATCCACCGGACAGTACTCCTCTGTGCAGCTCTATTGCGATGTTAATTTAATCAAAATTGTTGTTTATGTATTATTCTTATGCCGGGCATTATTATAAACGGTTTCTAATGTACTTCTTTAGCGACAGATCCACTGGTAGGAGGTGATTCGCACAAGAAGCCTTGCACCGAGTTGCTGTGTCCGGTTTGCAAAGATCTCCTGGCAGGAAAGCGGACCGTGGCCACCAAGTGTGGCCACCTCATATGTGACGACTGCATGCAGAGGGTCCTGACCAGTACGTCCAGGAAGTGCCCCCAGTGCAGAAAGGACATCAGTTTCAACTCCGTCCGTCATCTGTACTTCTGATCAAAGTTTCCCAAGTCAATGAAGTTTTTAGTTTGTGATCAAATTCATTCATAGAAGATGCGTTTATAAAATTGGTGTTTTTTGATTTATTGCTAATATTTGTTTAATTAGATTAGAAATTTTAAAATAAAAATTAAAAGTGAGAGTACCATTCATTTGATGACGAATATTTTTTTGAAAAATAAAGTATTTCTTAAATTTATTGGCATGTTGATTACAATTACTTTAAAATAGTTGGACTGTTTTTTTAATACAGTTGAACCCCTATTATCCGAACTCCAGTTATCCAGATCAAGTAAAGGAGATCGCTTTGATCTAAAAGAAAAATCCAAAACCACGTTCCAAAAATTTTGTTTCGGTGAATGATAGTGTTTTTGATAGTCATTGAATTACATTACATACCAAAGCAAAATTATTTTTTTTACTAAGAAATAATCTTTTTTTATTAAATATCCAAATATCAGAATATTCGATTATCCAGAAGGGATCTGTACTCGGATATTAGAAGTTCTACCCGTCGATATGATTTTTGTTAAAAAATGCGGTGATGAGCACTTGTGGGATCTCATATATATATATATATATATATATATATATATTTAATTTTGTACAAAAAATGCAACCAAATAATAATTAAAAAAATGCATTTACAGTTTCTTAATAGAGTAAACTTAAAACTATCTATTTTAACCATTTTATAAAAAATTCAATGTTAACTGGGCGGTCTGGTTGCCAAAAGAAGTCTGAAATTTGAAAAAGTAAAAAAAAAAGCTGAAAATGAAGTAACAAATTTTTTAACAGTAGGCACATAAATCAAACATTTGACCTAGTGGCATGAGCACTAGTCCTATTGGTTGCTCAATAATGAGTTGGATGTCATTCCACTTAGCATTACAGCCAAGGCAGAGCATATTTTAAGGAATTTTCACTGGTGGGGACAAATGCTTTTCTATGGTCAGAGATAGGATGCACTAATAGATCCTGATAATACAGCTGAACCTCGATGCTAACCTTTTCGCGGGGGCTCCGTAACAGAAAACTTGCACTGGCTGTGGGCTATTTCCTAAATGGAGGAGAAATTTCGATTTGGCAGGCAGAGAAAACAGTTTTCAAAGCTTTGCGGAAGGATGACTTGACTTACAATAACAGGCGTGCAACTGTCTGACGGAGCGGTCGTTAACAATCATTCCTCTAAGCACATCGGGAAGGGCCATTCAGGTGTCGAAATACTGTAAGCGCAACCTAAGACGATCTCCAGAAACCATTAGCGAAACGTCACCTATCCGAACCATGGAGGCAAGAGTAACCCAGAGAGTTGTAATATTAAATAGAGAGCGCCTTCAATACCAGACTCTCGTAAGGCCGCGGTGTCAACACATTGAACAGAAAAACCAACATCACGTGGTTATAGCGCTGCCACATTTGGAGTACAGACTTCTGCAGGAGTTAGTTTCAAATTTGGAGCACTTTCTTCTTTTTTGGTGATAAGGAGTTCTGCCCGTATTCAACCTCTTAACATATATGTATGTATTTACTTATTTTCAAACAATATGCGATGAATATTTCATCTTCATTAACGAAACGAAAATATTTTCTTTGTGTTCAATTCTCGAAGAAGCGAAACTCTTTATATTTCTCCGGTTTTATTGTTCATATTTTCTTATTGAAGTATACAAAATAACAATTGAAAGAACTTAGCTTATGGTAAATTTTTTACATAAAAACGTAATGCAATTATTTCAAAACTACAAAGTAAGAAAAATCTCCTTAATATATCTGTTAAACTCCCTTAAATTGTGCCACTCGTTAAAAAAAAACGATATTTAAATACAAAATTAAACACAAAACCATATTACAATACTTCGATCTCGTTTAGTTCTTAAAGTCGCCAAGGCCTGTCAAGTAATATAGGCGCATGAATGAATTAGTATTTCCACATATCACGCGGTTTCAATGATGGACACACGGAAATCAACATTTTTATTCCTCTATTTGTATCAGTACTCTATGTGTTTTCCTAAGTAGAATATATGTAGGACACGAATTAAACAAAAATGGGCGTCAAATCCAAGTGAGTAATGGTTTTTTCGCACTGGTGGGGAAAATGCCCCACCAACTCTTGTTAAAATATGCCCTGAGCCAAGGCAAATGACAAACATTAAACTTTCTTATTTCATACTCTGTTTTTGTGTGCAGCCAGCCCTCAGAATTATACACATAACAGCAATTTTTAGCCTACCCTTTCAAAAACCCACATCACAACAGAATCTCATTCAGGGTGATTGCATTGTTCCTATTGCGTGCCACTGCAACTTTGCACTCAATCTCCAACGTCAAAGTGCCGTAAGGGGGGTAGGTTTGATTAAACTGCTGGTTCTTTTGTAAGGCACTTATTTGGTGCTCAACACACGTTCTTGAGGGATCAAGTGACGCTGTACCATCTAAAAATAAATCCAAAGGTTGCTGCACTGCTTTTCACGTAATAAAAGCAAAGGGAATGAATCAATGTTACTTTATTTGAAACCTAATGAAAAATAGAAGGTAGTGCACTTAGAAGAAGAAGTTATACAATTTGTTGAATACACTGTAATAAATAAAAATCGATAATTAAATTAAAATTTTTGGTTGTAGTGTATTAGTACAAAAAGTATGCAAGTAGTGCATTTGTTGTACTTGTTTATACGATTCCACTTGGCGAAGTCAAATATACTCATTTTTGAATACTTTCGAGGCTTATAATGGCTCCTAATACATAAGTTTTTATTTTGAAAAAGAGACATGTACTTAAAAATGAGTACAATGAATAAAAAGAGCATATGCTAGCATACATAGGCTGCCTTCACAAATCACTTTCAATAAATATAGACAATTATAACCAAGACCTACCGGGAACCCAGTTCTGCAGGCATCACTGTCCAGAGCCTTAACCTTTAAGCACATCAGAAACCTTTGCTTTACGTAAGTGGGATGCTTGTCTTTACATAATCCAATGCATTGCTAGACTGGTTATCTAAACCGTAGAATAGCATAATATAAGTGAACATCGCACCAATTATTCCAATAGTGAAATTCCTCCTCACTGAAATGAATTTCCACACTGTCAATGTAACATCTTTCTGAGTGCACATCAGAAACTTTTGCTTTACGTAAGTGGAATTACTTTGGCTGTCTTGCAAAGTAAAAGCCTTCCTTCCTATTTCAGAGGTTGCATCGGCGACCGTAGATGCGCATATCGTTGCTGCGACAAACAGAGCACACGTACAGAAGAAAACACTGAATATTGAAGCACGCACGTAAAACGCACGGTAATCCTGCAGATGGAGGACAACACAAAGGGCGAAGTACATCACAGTCGAAAAGTATATTGTGCTCGTGAACAGCAGAAAAGACAGCAGATCGTCCACAGATTCCACAGTAGATTTTATGGACATGAAAGAGTTAAGAAGCTGTTCGTAATCGTAATTTACCGTTACCGACATGCTTTTTGAAAATGCGCGTATGACATTGGTGAGTTGTAGACAGACGGTAGCGTAGAGTATTAGGAAAGTCTGCATTGGCAAAATGGTGAATATATAGGTATAAATTTCTAAAAATACTCCCGCAATCTTCTCGTGCAGTTGGTTTTCTAATTTCAAACCGAAAAGGAACTCTTGAAGAGGAAAACGTGGTACTGTGCAGAGTTTGTAGATAAACAGAATGTTTTGTGTTAGCAAAATGACAATCACCAAACAATTGAGCTTGCTACGATTCCTACGATCTTCTGCATCAGAGTCAAATTTACTCAGTCTACTGATCATAGTTTTGATAGGTTTTAATCTTTTAATCAAAACAAACCGTTGGATTATAATTATACTGCCATTAACTACATATGCTATTGCCAATGTCGAGCTACTCATATGCTTCCAAGAAGAGACAGAGGTTAGCACGATTATTAAGTCAATAAAATAACAGAACGTCAAAAGCAAAATTTTGCCTATTCTGATCCTGGTTCCGACCAGTTTAGAAAAAGAGAAGGGGAAAATTGCCGAAAGTCCAAATAACACGAAAATGTACAGATATGTTTTCTTCGAGTTTGTAACATCCATCTTCTTTTTTAAACAATCAACTATTCTGAATGATAAATTACACTCATTGCTATTCATTGTAGCAATATTAAAGGAAGCTTCTAGAAATGTACCAATCAAAGAAACTTTAATATAGTTCACGATTCATTCGTAAGTATTTTAAAACATTACACATATTTAAATGCACCGATCTTGGTAATTAATTTCAATCACAACGTTGTCGGTTGTTATAGTCTACAAAAAATACACCATACCATCTGAAATTGAATGTTAATGAAACGTTGTACTGTACTTTTTCATTTATAAGTACCCATGAACGAGTTCAATACATTTTAGATTGCTTAACAATCTAAGAATACTAAAAATGTCTTAAGGCACGCGATGATCTGATAGAAAAGCGGATTTCAAAGCAGAAGGTTCTAAGGAAGGTTTTTGATCCTCAGTGACTCTAACAGAGTGGGCAAGTGCAAATCGTTGTCCAATGTCTTCACGTTGATCCTGGTTCGAAAGCTTGCAGAATCGGGTTCAGCTCAAGTATGACTTTACACTCGGATTATACTTCAAAACTGTTAGGCAATATGGTAGTGCTTATATAAGGACATAAACATGCAATTGTAACCTTAATAAAAAAAATCCCTAGCCAGTGTACACAGCCGTTGATAGATCTGGTCTGAGGAAAAGAAGCCGATACGCTAGTAAACAAAAATCTATTAAAACCCGCCGAACCCATTTTTTACAGCATTTCATTTAATAAATATATTTAAGGTAAATGAACTCGCAACGTTAGCTGTTTTTTTAAAGATTCTTCAATATTGCATTTAAAGCTCTTCTCCAAGTAGTAGAAAAAAATATAGATAATCGATACCTTTACAACTTTGAAAGTGAAGCGAAAATAATAATAAGAAAAAAAATAAAACCAGGCATTCCATTTTGACAATAATTGATTATTTGGGTAAATGTCCCTAAAAACGGTTTAACACTCCGATTAATTATCTCTTAGAGGCAAAGTGTCTCTGGGTTTTTATAAAGGACTTTTTAATTGATTTTTTTCATTTATATTTTCTTTCAGTTTCGAAATTCGATCAATAACTTTCCATTTAAAATGATTAGAAATTATATTTTCATAACGATTATTCTTGTAATATTTTTTTTATTTAATTGAAAACTGTAGAATGCTCTCAAATGGATGTTTTGAAGTCGCATACACTCAAATACAAACTGTGTAGCCTAGGGTTGTCGGGGACCCATGCATTTCTGGCCTCTACTTGGAAGTATATTTACAGTATGCATACTCAACTCTGCTTATATGAACATTTATTGAACTGTTCACAGTTCTACGACTGGTGGAATTTGACCGAGGACCGCCAAAACAGCACTTCAACTCCTTGAAAAGGTGGCCGAGTGGAAAAAGGCGTCAGCTGGGAATTAGAGTTCCCGGTTCAATCCTGTGCGACGTACTTGACTAAGAAAAGTAAAAAAGTAGTGATCTTGTGATCGGAGAGTTGCCAGATTCACTACAAAATACTAGGAATGTCGTTCAGAACATCCACAAAAATTATCGTCGTGTATACGGGACTGGTGCACGATACATCTGATCGGGGTCCAAAGTCTCGACGTCTATTGAAAGCGTTGGGTGCCAGTTTAGGTGTTTCCTCGTCATCTGACCATGGTTCAAAAATACGAGGCATCGTTCCCGGGTCTTTCCTTCGAGATAGGTCTTTCAGTGAAGGGTTGGGATATAACCCAAAGGAAAGACCAGGTAGCACTGCCTCGTAATTTTAAACAATGGCTGTACATCGAGGACAGCACCAAAGCTCGTATGTCAATCTCCCAACTTCCACAAAGCAACCAACTTGAGGATGTTATTACTACAACAGATTTTATTAATATTAGTAGCTTCTAAATTGTTAATGTTGGGTCGTAAAAGTAAGACTAAACTCACAACTATTGTTACGGGCTATCTGGTCTTCCAACCAATGATACTTTTAGTTCAATAATTAGAGCATTGGTTGCCTGTCTTCTAACCGTGAAATCTAAATTAGTCTTAAGAACAGAATCAGAGGAACTTTTTTCTTTGTGATTTGTAATCTATAGTAAACTGAGAGTGACTGTCTGTTAAGCCATTATTTTTCAAAAGATAACCACTGTTGAGTAAAGTATGTGGTGTGATTAATTATATATATCTACTCTAATAGAATATAATAACTAAATTTGATATGCTGCTAGTACTCATGCCATATAAAAACAAGGATGACATCATTGATTACGTTTTTTTTTTTATTATATCAACATTAAAAATATTGCAATGTGCAAAATACACTAGAAAGCTATCTAACTGTAAATTAGTTAAAAAACGTTTGGTAAACCTTTCAACAAAAATACAAAGATATTTTATAAACAAAAATATAAGATATTTATAAAGATATTTTAATATACTTATACTTTTTCGTTAACGAAAAGAGGTCGAACCCATTTTGTAATTTTGGTTTCATAGTTATTGTCCAAAAAATAACCTGAATATATTTTTTAAAAATAGTAGGAAAACTTGTTTTAACATGCTCGTGAATAAGCTGAGTTAAATCTGCCCAGAAATTTCCAAAAAGGTAAAAAGTTACAAAAATCACTGTTTTTTTAAGATACCTTTCCCAAATGTATAGCAAAATTATGTATACACATGTCTAATGCTACAAATTCTTTACAACTACAGAAATAACTGTGATATTGAGTAAAGTATTAGAAAATATGTGCAGATAAAAGCCAGAAAAAACAACATAAATCCAACTCTAGTCTTTGCATGACTTTTTTTCATGTACACTCTACTATTTTGTCTTTGATCGCCATGTGATCTCAACTCCTGTAAAGCTTTTGCACAGGACAAGATCCATCACTCTTCGTTCCATAGCCTCTAGGTACTGCAACACATTGTCATCAGTTATCCCTTTGTCAATGGAGAATGAGACTTTCTGTGATGACACATGGTCTAAGAATGTGTATATTCGTTCCATAACCTGCTTCACAGTATCAAACTCTTCTGCTTCTGCTTGGACCGAATCTTCCAGATGTTCAGCTTCTGCGCACAATTTTGCAGTTGTGTTCTGGGAAAAGAATAAGAAAATAAGAATTTTCTTTAAATGGTGTGTATAAGAAATAAAACAACTTATGTTATTCAGGGTGGCAACAAAATTCTGAAAAAAAAGTTCCATGTTGGTGTAACAAAAATTTCCCTGATTTTACAATTACATTAAGAAATGTTGCTTTGTAAAGAAACAAAGTATCCACGCTACAATAATACAATAAATATATTGCATTATAAATGAAAATTATAAGCAATACTTATTGTCAGCTAAAATAATAATTTATGGATAAGTTTTTCCAATTATTTCTTTTGGAGATAATTTTAAAAGTTTTATATACTTCATATTTCCTATTTTAAACTTCAATAAATCGCATATTTATTAGCCCCCAGACGTTGCTTACAATCTAAAGTCCAACACACTTTGCTGTTGCTTCTCTCTCCAGCAGTGGTTCACATTTTTACAAAAATGGAACAGAAAATATGAAAATGTGCATAACCATGCTTTTTAAAATTCTTTTTCTGAACTAAAAGGAAATATTGACAACTAAACTAACCAGAATAAAGGGCATAATGGACGATAATTGAAGTTTTAATGATCCAAATTTGAAAATTTCCCTGATTTTTTGTGAAATTTTGAAAAATTCCCTGATAATTCCAGAATTAAAAAACTCCATGATAATTCCCTGATTTCCCGGTTTTCCAGGTTATGCTGCCACCCTGTTATTCCATTAAAATAAATTAAACAGAAATGGTGATAAAATATCTTTTAAGATGTATGCGCAACTTACGCCACTTTTTAAAAATGTATTTATTACAGTTAAAATAACTTTACAATAAAAATAAAATTGCTGACATCAATTGAATCTAATATAAAACTTATTCATAAAATAATCATATTTTGAAGCATGATTACATGTTTAAATTGGAATTAAATTTTATAATTATTTTTAATTTTAAATTTTTGAATTGATGTTAAATTTTAGAGTTTCAAATTTTGATAAATTTTTAGCTTGGTCAAAAAATAAATAATATTATTACTGTTAAGATCATGGACCTACATAAAGTTTCTAAACTTTGAAAACGGAAAAAATAGTACTTTCATTGCACTTTAGAATTTTAAGTTCTTTTAATCATAGTTCAGTAATCAGTTTGATTGAGTTTGATTACTGAATTCAATTATATAAAACATGAAAGGTACAGTTAAAAATAATGGTGACTGAAAAATACAGTTATTCGGAAATTGAATTTAAAGTGATTTTTCCCATTTCGAATAGGACATTAATAAACATTTATTTAAGCATTAAGAATTGACAGGAATCTGTTATATTAAAAAAAATTAACCAGATAATGCTTTAAAATAAAAACTATTAATTTACATGTTTGGTGATTAGTAATATGTATGCATATATTTTAAGAAATAACTGACTATTAAATAAAAATGGCTTACCAAAAAAAAAAAATCTTTGTAATTTAAAATAAACCTTTTACAGATATTTAATATTATTATGATATAATAAAGGAATAAAAAAAAGGTATATTTTGTGAATGTGTTAAAATAATATAAGTTGTTTATAATACTATAGAAATAAGAATACATTACTTTTTACACAAAATCATTAAATATGAGTAATTTGTTTGTTCGAAATTTATTGGTGCAAAGACCTTAAGTATTAAGCTGCACCAAGTAATCAATAACCTTAAAGTCATGAAATTATTAAAATTAAATTTTTAAACAAAAAAAATCTTGATTGCATGATAAAGTAATTTTCATTAATGGAGATGAGGTATCAATGAAAATTTAGGTGATCATAATTAAAAGTTGCACAAACACAGATAGTATAATAAACATTTAAAATATAATTGCAATGTTGACACTTTGGGGTTTTCTTGCCTTGCAAAAGAAAGAGATGGGATAAGTACAGCCAATTCATAATCTAAAAGTTACTACTTCTCTTTGTCTATTACAGGGTGGCAACAAAATTCTGGAAAAAAAGTTCCATGATTTCCATGATGGCATCACAAAAATTTCCCGGATTTTACAATTGCATTAAGAAATAGTGCAATACATGCTTTGAATAGTAACAAACTATCCACGCTAAAATAATACAATAATATTTTATGGATATAAATACAATAATGTTCTCTGGAAGCAAAAAATGCATAAAAAGCAAGTTTTTTCAAAATATTTCTATTGTAGATAATTTTAAATATTTGATATGCTTTATATTTCTATTGCAATCTTCAATAAATCGCATATTCATTAGACTCTCACAAGTTGCTTACAATCTAAAGCCCAACAAACTTTGCTTTTCCCTCCAGCAGTGGTTCATATATTTACAAAAATAAAACTGAAAATATGAAAATGAGCATAACCATGCCTTTTTTTTTTAATTCTCTTTCAGGACAACTAAAAGGAAAAACTAAATTACTTCAAATAGATGGCATAATAGACGATAATTTCCGATTTAATTATCCAAATTTGAAAAATTTCCTTGATATTTTGAAATATTCCATGACATTTCCAGAATTAAAAAATTCTATGATAATTGCCTGAAAGTTCAGGTTTTCCAGGTTATGTTGCCACCCTATATTATGTATATTTCCTGAAGCCCAATTCCCAACTCTAAATTTACAGCAAACAATTTGATATAGATTTGTTTCCCCCATTCTTTTTGTATATCATTCATAATAGCTCTCTTATCTACAGGTTTAAATGGAAGAAAAAACACATCATACAGGTAACATTTTCCCAGAAAAATCTTAAATACTGGTAAACTCACCCTAATTTAACAGCATACAAATTGTATTCCAACAAAACCATTTAGTAACAAATAGATTTTAAACAAATATATCCTACTTCAATATCCTGCTTCACAGCCAAATCTTTGCTGTTCTGTTCCTTATACTGCTGAGTTACCGCATCAAGCTGGATGCGCTCTTCCCTGACTTCTTCACCTAGTTTCTCGATCTCCAGGCTCAGCTCGTTGACTTTCTCGAACAGCATCAAGTTCATCTCTTCGCCTTGAATGTACTCTTTGCAGATGTTGCTGACCTCTTTGCAGTTGGATGCTGCCTGAATTGTAATCAGTATCCCGCGACGCACTTGCAGTTGCTCTTCCATGATCTGTTCGTTTCTTGAGGATTCCTCACTATCACTGTGTAGAAAGGAAAAATAGATTTAATAAGAATACAATTGTGAGTTTTATTTAAAAGCTAGTTGTACACATAATGTTATGTTGGTTGGTTGTAGGTTTTTTTCAGCCCACTGACGCTCAAGCAATTTTGGTAATTGTTAAGTTGTTTTCACTGTTTGGAGGTTTAAATAATTTTTTTCTAGGTATGCGTTTTTTTTTACCAAAATTTAAATTTATTGTAATGAGATAGCTTTCCAAGTATACCTAAAAAAAATATATAATTAAAAAAAAGATTGAAAATAGGAATATTTTCATCGATTAAAAAAATTAGTGCATTAACGGAAAAACTGGAGATATCTGGACGTGATGTCACGTCCTTGAGCGTCAGAGGGTTAAAAATAGTACAATTAAAAGGTTCAATTTTTTTTTTCTAAAATACTTTTTAACTTTTCTTATTTTGTAAAAAGTTTTTTAAAAAATTAAATTAACAAAAATAAATATTCATACATTAAAAAAAATATGTATTAGAAAAATAATTTATTCCAGGACCACTAGCTAAACAGGAACCTCTTTTCATATATGCTATAGTTCATCCACTTTCTGGGCATGTATGCATGCCCAACAAATAGGGGTACTTCCATTGCATACATTTAAATTTTGTTCGAATATGAAAATGAAGAGGGTAAAAAAGTTATGAAATTTATTTTATATATTAATAAAACCACTGGAAGTTGATTTACAACATGTTAGGAACACCTGGTTTAATCTCTTACACAGTAAGAATACTTTACAATTTTTATTTTACTTGGTTGTCAATTAGTAATGTCAAAGACAATATTTCAGTGTCACCTATAAGAGCAATGATCCAGAAAAATTAGTTAACATAACGTCACTTTTATTGGCAAATACAAAATTTAATTTGCTTCTATTACATCTGATAAAGAAATCTGTGAATCAGACATTAAAGCACATAGTTTCACATTGTCGATGAATTTCAATAAGTATAGTACTTAAAATACTACATACTGGAATATTGTAAACTTTCAATGGAAATTTTATACTTATGGTTAGTTAGTATGGAATTACAGTGTTTATTAGGTGTGTGTGCTTAAAGTAAGGTTTTTTAACAATATAGGAGAAAAATGGACATATGTATGAGCAATTTTTAATGCTTAGTATTTTTTTATATTATGAAATAATTTAAGAAAAATCATTCCATATAAATACTTTCTTTCATCTTTCTTTCGAGAATATTTAAAAAAAAAAATTGTAAAGAATTTTTAATTTTAATGATTATTTTAAAATTTATCAACATGGTTCACACAGCTCTATGATGAGGGTAGTTGTGAACATGCATGAGACACATAGAAGCAAAACATAAAAATGTTTGTATTAAAAATGTTGTTTTAATTTATTTACCTTTAATTGTTTAATTTACATTTATTTCTATTGAGATCATCATCATGCATGACACATCCAGAAATTTGTCATCTGATGCGTAATATTGTATAATATAAATTCGTTTTAAAATTTAAATAACTGTATTTCACAACTAATAACATAAAATTGAAATGGAGTATTTATAAACTATTGTTATTTGCCTCCCCTATAGTTTGTTCACAAGTGCCATTTTAATCTATTGTAGTCTAACTTGCAAAAATTATATAAGTATTAATGCTACTCTATCTTGAAAAAATGAAATTCTACTTAAAATAATACGAAAAGCTTATTTTTACTTTGAAAGTATGGAATGCGTGCTGACTACATATACTCCCAAACAAATTTATACCACAGCAAATCAAATATATGATGGATTAATAAAGTTTATAGATATATATATATATATTTTAAATAATTATTTATTTAAGGTTCACTGGGTAAAATAAATTTCATACTTGCATGCCATGCAAAGAAGGGAGATATAAGGGATAGGAAGAACCCTGTTCCTTTAAGGAAGTTTTGAATTTCAATAACTAAATATTCCAATTAGAAACAATTAAATATTGATCAGTAAAAATTGAATCACTTGCAATCACCAAACAATTTTTGTGCAAAGTATTTGGGATCAAACCCTTCTTCTAACCACAAAGACTATTCTTATGTGCTTTTTTAAAATATTTTATTATAAGATTAATAAATAAAGCGGCAGATATATTACATAACAATCATTAAAGATGCCCATTGTAATTACATAGATAGATACACAATTTTTTTTCAACACATTTTCAAATACCTGTGATGACCCTTTCAAAATTAAACAAAAACATATGCACAAGTGTTAGCATACATTTTTTTGTAAACATAATACATCCTTAAATTATTTAAGTAATTGAAACTGGTGTCAGTGGCGAGGCGTGACTTTTTGCGATGGTCATCACCCCGAGCGGTATGTGCCCCCACCCTTGAGGTAATAGATTTGCAACCGTCAAATGTTGTTGTCATTTTTTTAAAAATTCAATTATTATTTTTTAATTTTTGCGTGGTCATCGGAGAATGTACCGATGACTGGACACTTCGCCACTGACTAGTGTGGTGTAATTCCAAAACCAGCAAATACATTAAATATCAACACTTTTTCCTGATATTAAAACTCATTTGGAATTTTAAAGTTTCAATGCATCAACATTACATATAAAAAAAATCATTTGTCATTACAGCAATTGTAAAAAGGACAGTACAATCTGGTCAACATTTCCAAAATAATTAGTTTATTTTTCATAGTAATTTAAATACTAATTAACAATAATAAATATAGTAATGAAACGGACAAAGAAAACAATTTAATTTCCAAAAAATATATAATATCAATGTTAAGGTTATAAAATAGTTTAAAAAAGAAAAAAATTAAAACGAACCTAGAGCTAGATCTGTCCTTCAATTTGAATTCTAGAAATTCTTTCAGCTGCTTGTCTTGTTCTACTAAAATTTTCAATTCCTTGATTTTCTCTTCTAATTTTTTCTCATCTATATCTGCTCTTTCTTTAATGAGATGTGATTTATATTTCACAGACTCACTAAAAATAAATAAGTGATACTTAAAAATACATTAGGTAAACACGTAAACTGGTAATAACTTAAAAATACATTGGTAAAAAAACAGAAGTAAAACATACACAATGTAAAATAGACATGAATATTTGACTACAAATATTACTTTTTAACTGACTTAAAAGCACACCAACCAATGTCAGAAGTGTGCCAAAAGCAGAGAGGTTATGAATTGAACTGTTATATATATATTTTTTATGTATGTGGGTGGCACTATGCACAATTTTGGCTATACTCGGTATCAAACCGAGGACATTGGCTTGCTATGCCGATACTCTGCCAGTCAGGCCAAAGTAATCACTCTCACGTAAGCTAGAGTATTGGGTAGATGAAGTGAACCCCACAGTACCCCCCTCTCAGTGAGTTGGACGGAGGAACGAATGATTGAGATACCCATGAAGTGTTTTCACATGGGCAGTAGTTGATGTCGTGCAGTGTTATCACGTGGCAGTGGTTGATGCTGTGAAGTGTTATCATTTGGCAGTGGTTGATTCGATATGGTGTCACACGTGCTTGTTCGAAGGTTGTGTTGATCTGCAGCCCGGAGGTCACCAATGTGGTGCTATGAACAATTTTGGCTACATTCTGTATCGAACCGAGGAACCTCGGCTGGCTACGCCAATACTCTGCCAGTCAGGCCAAAGTGATCGTTCTTGCTTAAGCAGGAGTATCGGGTAGATGAAGTGAACCCCACATGTATGTTTGCGCAAAATTTCTGTTCAAATATTTAAGATATTTGGACATTTTTAATTTTATTTTTTGAATAGGGGATGTTTCACTTGGGCACCTTTTGAAAAAAATTTATGATTATTCAGCATTTTCAATTAATAGGACCGTTTGAAAACAAATATTGTCTGATTTTATACACATAACATATATTGAAAATATAAAGCAAACTATTTTGCAGAGAAAACAACTATACAGTTTTGACATTTTATGAATTCCTCTTGTTACATTCTAAAAATAGAAGTGATTGATTAGCAAGCACAAATTTCATGTAATAACATACGTTGAAAATATAAAGCAAACTATTTTGCAGAGAAAGCAACTTCACATTTTAGACATTTTGTGAATTCATTTTGTTACATTCTAAAATAGAAATGATTGTTTCACAAGCACAAATTTCATGTAATAACATAATAATTATAACATACGTTGAAAATAAAAACTATTTTGTCAAACTATTTTGCAGAGACAACAACTTTACATTTTTGACATTTTGTGAATTCATATTGTTACATTCTAAAAATAGAAATGATTGTTTAGCAAGCACGAATTTCATGTAATAACATAATAATTAAGATAAATATCTGATTTTTCAAATGCTAACCTACCCCGTTTGATAAGAAACAGTTGCTGAGTGGACTATTTCTGACAGTTTCTTCTTATCCAAAGCCAGTAAGTGTTTTATGTTGTGGTATTTTCTTCGAAAAGAATTCAAGGTGAGGAGGAGAGAATTTATTTCTTCCCGCAGTGAATTATTAGAAACCAGGAGTTGGTTATATTTATTCAAACTCTGAAAAAAAATGTCAAAAACTGGCAAAGTATCTAATAAAATATATATAACTAGCTGAAATACCCGTTCTACGCACGGGAAGGAAATAAGTTACAAAATTGATACAAATACAATATTTATAGCGAAATAAACAATATTCTTAATATGTCACCCAGCAGGGGAAACCACAGTATTAAGTACTAATAACGAAATTTTATTGGCAAGGTCCTGCAAGAAATGGAAAGATTGATAATATGGGGAAGTTGGCTATACAATGACGTGGATACATATATATGTTACTCCCGTTGATTAACATACATATTTTAACCTTTAGTAACATCCCAAAGATTTAAAAAGGAACAACTCTTATAATTGTTAATAATGTTTATCTCCGAAAAACTTTTATTAGACACCTATGTCAACATTTGTCGTTAAGTTTCACAAATTGGTGAGAATATAAGAAGAAGAAAAAAACGAAAACGATTGTAAAAGATTCATTTCCTCGTATAGGCATACGATCATATAAAGAAAGGTAGGCCACATCGATCAAGCAGATTATTAACCCATTCCGCCCGCTGACCTTTGTACTCCGTGAGGGGAATGTCGTCCTTAGCAGACGATTTCTTTCACATTACTTCCCAGGGTATCGTGGTATGGGCGGTAAATGACCTACCGTGGTATAGGATAGTGAGTCGCGTCGATCAGGTTGGTTTTTAATCCATTTTACCCTCTATGATCTTTATACCGCATGAAGGAAAATGTCACCCTTGGTGAAAGGCAGTATACAACTTCCACCTCAATAATTCTACGGAAAATCAGCCTTCGTGGATAAGTGACATAACATGGAGTAGAGGAAGGTAGACCGCGTCAACTAGATTGACCCTTTATACACTTTCTCTCTCTGACCTTCCTACCAAGTAGGGTCCAAAATATGCATAAACCAATTATTACGGTACAGAGTGGCTTGTACCTACCCGTTAGCTTACTTTTTCTATGTCCACTTCGTACGACTGGCCCGCCCGAAGGCATACAGCGAGATATTTCAAAGAAACCGAAGCTTCGAGCCAGTAAAGCAACGCAGCCCAACCGAGAGAACGCCTACGAACACCCGGCCCATGAACCTGAGCAACCCGTGGTGCGAACCAACATCCACGGGCTACGACGGGTTTTAAAATTTGAACTCAACTGGGAGATTTGCTACTTTGCCTTTATTAACTTCACTCACAGGCAGAGTGGTAACATAATTGGCATCTCGGTAGGTAAAATAATAAATGGATAACATAAAACTATCTGAGTGCACAGGAGATAAATTACATACCAGATAGCTTACTTTTTCTATGTAAGATATAAGTAACAACTCTGTCATATTTCATCCTGGGTATACAGGTTAGAAAATTAGTGATGAGTCAGTGGATAAGTATGGGAAGGATTTTTACTTTTGGCAGTTAGAGTTCGAATTTTTGAAAATGAAAATCCTTTCTTAGTGAGCAATTTTGGCTTAAAATTTCATGCTCCATGAAAAATTTGATTTTCATAGTTGTTGTAGTACGGAATATCCCGTTATCCAATCATATTTTCACCATTTTGACATTTTATCATTTTTTGACATTAATTTCGCCATTTTTATATTATTTTTACATATATGATCATATTTTAGTTCATTTGGCGTTATTTTATTAATTTGGCAAAATTTTTTATTCATTCGGTGAAATTTTAATTTATTTGGCGAAGTTTATTAATTTGGCGACATTTTGGCGATATTTAGTCATCAGCCAATCAGAATGTTCCTCGTACGTTACATAATATTAAAAATTTCCATTGTTTAAATTTTATATTTTGCATTGTTACACGTTCTCCATGTTAATCCTATGGGAAGGTTTTTAAAGAATTGTTATTTTGGCAGTTCGAGTTCGAATTTTTAAAAATCCTTTCTTAGTGCACCCCTAGGGCCCAAGATGAATCTGTGTTCCAAATTTCAGCACTCTAGGTCTTTTGGATCTGTAGATACCCAAACTAACGTCGCTACGAACATCGAAAAAGGGGTTTTACACCCCCTTAAATCCGTTCGATCGGAACAAAAATAGCTTACTTTTCCTATTTAAGGTATGAGGAACAACTCTGCCAAATTTCTTCCCCATAGGTATACGGGAAGTTGGAGAATTAGTGATGAGTGAATGAGTGGGGATTTCGCATTTATATATATAGATTATTTTTGCTGAATACCAATAAATATTTTTTTTATTTACAAGTTTAAGAATAAGAAATTAAGATGAAACTTTCAACTATAAAAAAAATGTTTTGTATCATATTTCATATATAGTTGTTGCAAAATGTTAATTATACCAACAAGTTTCTATAATAAAAATGTATTTCAAAGATTAAAAATATGTACTATTAATTATATATTCAAGTAAACTAATTAGAAAAATGTAAAAATATTAATAATTTAAATTTAATAATCTTATTTTTTATTTATTAGTATCATGACAAAAATAATTCAAAACACAAAATTATTATAATGTATGACACTAAAATGAACTGCAAAATAAAATATTTTTAATTACAAAATTTAAATATTTTTAGCAATTTCATTAGTACATAAGATAATTTATAGTGATTTTTAATTTAATAATAACATTTTCATTAAAAATACATAGGTATTACTGTACACAAAAATGCTGTTGAGAAAGGGAAAGAATTTAAATAAAATTAAATTCAAATGCAAGACATTCACATACAAATTAACTTTTGAAATTGTAAACTTGTTAAGAGTAGGTTACTTAGATAATAAACTACAAGAACACATATGCTCAAAAGTAAATTTAAAATAAATTTGGTGTTAATAGAATTACCTAGGTTTCAATAAACAAACAAAAGAAAATTACCTGTAGGATTAATAGAACCTATTAAGAATGCAACATAAAAGTTGGACTTCATGTCAAAAACTGCATTACTAGGTTAAACAATAAAGACAAAACCAAAAATGGAAAACTGAAAATAAAAAGAAACACATAAGCAAAACAGTAAATAATAACAAAAAAATTAGGTAAGTAAATAAAATATAAAAAAACAAAGTTATTGTTTATTTTTTTAATACTTACATCACTTAATCGGTTTTCAAGAAAGAAAATATCTTTCTGCTGTTTCAACACTCTCCCTTTGCAGCGTTGAGCTTTTACAAATTCCCTGTGATTTTGCTTTAATTTCTTATTAAATTTTGATATCTGAAAATAAATAATAATAACACATATTAAAAACAAGTTCAATTGCAGTGTACTTGAAGAATTATATAGTATTTTTCAATAATAGGTTAATATTTGGTCTTACAGAATAAAAAGTATAATCTAATGCAGAAACACAAATAAAATTTTTGGATAGTAATTAAATTCTGAACTTTTGTATATTTTTTCTATGCATTGTTGTCAAACCGTTTGACAACTGTACACATAAGACTTGCATACCATTCACATTTGCATAACATTTTCAAAATAAATTGAAAATGTATTATAAAGTTTTATTATAAGTTGTTTAGAAAGTCAGCTATTTTGATGAAATGAGATATTAACAGATGTAATTACTAATTGTCATGGATAAGTAAAAGTATGTGAACTATTACCCACTCTCTTGGACTTGGAATTTTTTAATTTTAATATATTTTTCTGGCAATAAAATCTCAATAACATTATGCAAAGGTTAATTAGTGAATTGCAGAGTTTTTTATTAGTGAAAATATTATTTAGTCAATTTGTATTAGATCTGGCTAAGGCGTAAATGAGGATACTTACAAATTAATTATTTTTATTATCTAATTACTCTGCAATTGAGAAAACTAAAATGTTAATTGTATTAGACACACTTTTTATCAGCTTGATGATCAAATTTGTTCTTCACTCAAAAATTAACGTTAACTTGCAAGTTGATTTTTGTTGTTGTTCATTTATGAGCTTTTGGGGTTTGTATATGTTAATAAATTTAATCACAAATGCAAAAATGGTTTGTATACATGAAAACAAATATAACATAAAAGATATGACAGCTATGGGAGTATTATTAAATGATAATTTTAAAATAAGCCATCAATGTACAGTCCCTAGCAAAAAGACAAAATAGTGTTGGTTACATAAGAAAAAAGGGTTTAATGAATGTCTAAGAATATAATCTTGACATTGTATAGATGTTTGGTTAGGCCTCAGTTTAGAGTATGCAGTAGTTTTGATCACCATATCTTAAAAAAAAAGACATTGATTTGTTAGAGAGAGTTCAGCTCATTACTAAAATGTTTCAAGGTATTTCAGGCATGGAGTATGAAGAGTGATAAAGAAATTTGAGTATGTATGCTTTGGAAGAGATAAGGGTTAGGAGAGATTTTTTAATGCAACTGTTCAAATGCATTAAACTAGGTGATGTTGAGGGTTCAGATTTAAATAAGGTGATAGAATGTGAGATCATGGATTTAAATTAAACGAAACAGATTTTAATTGAGAAAGCACTATTTTCATAATAGGTTAATAAACAAATATAACAACTTGCCAGTGAATATATTTAATTCAACAGAAATAAGATTTTAAGAAAAGTTAGATATTTATTGAGGAATAGTTAGGAGATCCTAGACTAGACGAACCTTGTTGGGCCTTGAGCCTGTAGTTGATCATCAATATTTGTATTTTGTTAGTTATGACATTATATATACTATTTAACTTTTACAGGGCAGGTAACCAATATTTCGGCTAGAATCCCATGTTAGAAACCAACACCCACGTTCTAAGGTTAATACAGTATTTCCCAATTCATGACATTTATACTATACTAATGTTTTGAAATCTTCAACATAATTATCATATTCTTAGGTATAATTCATTCCCTTTCATTAGTCATGAGTTTTTCACAATAGCTCCCGATAAATAATTTTACTAAAATTTAGAAAAATTTTCATTTCATAAATAATTTTGGAAAAAATATTAATGAATTAAATAATAATGTATTCTAACTTACATAAATATAAGACAATTTAATTATACAAGTAAAATTGATAAAAAGAAAAAATTACTTCTGTGTTCCGGTTTTCTAACACCTTGTTTTGTTCTTTCAACTGTGTTTCTAATTTATCCAATTCATCCAGTAATTTCATAAAATCAGTCAGATTTTGATTAGCTTGATTTGAAACGCTTTCAGATTCTAAAAGTTGGATTTGTAAGTTAAGCTCAGATTCTTGCTTCTCTAATTTGGAAATGATTTCCCTACAAATAAAAACACATTTTAATATAAACAAAAAAGCTACATGAGGCATTTGAAATATATTATGTTATATTTGTGTGTTCTAGATTTCATTTCTTTATACACTTTTTTATGTTCGAAAATAGTTGCTAAAAGTACCCATATGTTTTATTTGTTAAATTATAACTAACAACAATCTATAGGTATAGTAAACACCAATTTTTAAAGAACATATTATCTCTGATGTAGAATAAAATAGGTTTTAGATTTCTAATTGCATGCAATCTTTAAAAATATTTATTGATTGATTCATAAATTGACAAAAATACCCATTCGTTCCACTGGTTTAATTAAAGCAACATTAATGAAATATAATTTTCCTCCTGAGACTAAAATTGGATATGTCACATACTCATAAAAGCTTTATTCTTCGAGGCCCCATAACTTTTTTAATTTAACCCATTTTAGTTTATAACAAACATACATATACATCCTTACTTTATTCAGCTCAGTGTTACTAAACACTGATTAGTTCAAGATACCATTAAAGTACTATAATATTTTACTAATATCTATTATGACACTTAAATATCCTTTTGAAATAATAATTAAGTTAATAATATATGTATATACATATTAATATAAATTGAAATATTAACACACACGTTAAATATGTATAAACGTTCACTAAAAAGAGTAAAACTGCATCACAATATCCAATTAACCATGTAATATACAGAAAACTGTTGCATTTTAAAACCAAATGTAAACATTTTGCTTGGTGTAAGCGAAATAATGTTAATGAAATAATTTATTATTACTAAAACAATACAGATATATTAGTGTTTATTCGTTTTAATGTGTCTTATAACATTATGGATTATAGTTTTACAAATAAAAGGAAATTACTAGGGATGAAACGGATATCCGGTAACTATCCGGTATCCTGCCTATCCGGCTGCTTTTTAACTATCCGGTAACTATCCGATATCCGGAAGTAAAGTGCCGGATATCCGATTTTCCATGCCGGATATCCGGATGAATAAAACATCGAAGATTTTTTTTTGCGGCGATCAATTTTCTTTGTTCTTGCTTTAAGTATTTTCCTGAAAATTCTACCAATGTATTCACAGTGTGCAGATTCTCCCTTTAACCAATAGAGACTATAAAAAACCCACTTTTTTTCAAATTTTTAACTTTAAAATTATATTTTTAACGAATTGTTATGGTGGAGGGTCATCACATCTCACAACTAATATAAAGTTGAATTAAAAATTAAATTTCTCAAAAGTTTAAGCAAACTTGAGTTTTCATGTTTGGAATGAAAAGACATATGGTAAAATTACAATTATTCAGAAATTAAGTGTAAAATGTACAAAACATACGACCATTGCTAGCAGTACCATAGAATAACCATTTGTAAATAAAAAAGTATTTTGAATGATTATTCAATTTTGGTATCACTTTAAAGATAAGGAATTGGGAAATATTACAGAATAATTTTTTTTTTTCAATTTTTGACCGATTTCCGTTTTTTCTAGTGTGTATGAGAAGTTATTTTCATAAAAAATAAACTGCCGGATGTCCGATCGGATATCCGGCAAAATCCAGTTTGGATATCCGATATCCGGTTTGTAATGTGCGCCGGATATCCGATATCCGGTATCCGGCAAAACCACTATCCGGTTCATCCCTAGAAATTACCTGTAGAGACTAAAATTCTCTCATTGAAATGCAACAATAGATATTGTACTGTTTCCATGTGTAGTTTCACTTATAGTGATTATAATTAAAGTATCTCTGTGAAAGCAATGTACAGAAAAAAAATGGTGGGTGTTAAAACGCCAAATGATTGTGGCAAGGTATGTATTACAGAACACGGGGAAACAAAATTCAATAAAATAACTCTGCCGTCAAAATGTATTTCTCGCTAATTTCGAATTTTAATGATATCTGTGTATGATAGTAAATAGAAATAATCACAAACACTCAAATGCCAATATAATTAATGCTTAGAAAACATGTTACACGTGGAATGCAGACAAAAAAATATTGTTAAAGCAAACATTGCTTTAGTTTTTCAACCACGCTCAATGTTAACTTAGCTTTTTTTTTCTTGCCATTTATAAAATTGAAAATCAAGATTTTTTTTTAAAGAAATTTTGTTGTCACGTTATTTAATAAGCTACCTAATAATTTAGAAAGAATAATGGAAGTGTAGTTTTTACCATTGCTGCCTAATATGTTGTCGCATTTTCGCTTGAATAGAGCTGTGTGTTAGCTCCTTTTTCTTCATTTCATAACAAAGTCTTTGGTGTTCGTCTTTGATCATCAGAATCCTTTCCTGATTCAATTCAAAATCTTGAGTGGCTGATTGTCCCTCCATGGTAACTTTAAAAATAAACAATCACAATAAAAAAATTACATGAAATAAAATTTGAGAAACAAACTTAATTTATTTAACTTAAAGCGAACATAACACATACTTAAATGATAACAAAAGATAACAGATCGACACAAAAAAAGTGTGCAGTGTTTAATTCATACGGATATCAGGAACTCCATTTTCGGATATTGGATAGTTACCGAATATCCGTTTCATTCCTAGTTTAAAAATAAATTAAAATGCTAAAATAGGAACATCAAATGTCTTTAAATCTAAGCAAATATCTAAAGGTTAAACAAAAATATGAGGTAAAAGGATTCAACCAAAGAATGTAAATCACTGTTGCCAAGATGGATTTTACTTCATTTTGGAAACCAATGAATACTTGTTCAATGGATATTTTTAGTTTAAGTGCATGTTGTATAATTCAGAATATTTTATAGCATATTCCTGTACATTGCAGAGACGTTTAATTGCATTTTGGATTAGTCATTTCCTTTTTGTGAAATATTAAGTTTTGTTAAATTTAAAAAAGGAAACCCTGAGCGTTATTTGTGCAGTGTGTTTTACTCGCATGCACAAACTCAAATTGTCCTTTGAGCACACCATCTCTAAAATGACGTCAGCTAAGCTCATTTTATGTATCTTGTTTAATCCGTAGCAAGCAGATTCACATACTTGATTAAGTGATCTCATTAATGTTATATAACACATCTGTAAATCTGGTATGTGAATTATATTTTACGATGTTCGATCATTGTTTAATGGATACTTAATGTATTTTTAAGCGAAATACTTGAAGTGATTGACAATTATATTTTTGAATAAACAATACATCACTAAAGATATTTAAAATGATTTTTAAAATAAATAAAATAATACTTGCTAGAGGATTAAAATCTTCCAAACTTGGATTTGTTTTGGTTACGACTGAAACAAGTGCGAAAGCGAATCTATGGAAACCAATGACAACAACTTGAATTTGACTTGGTTTATTTAAATTTGATTCATTTAAAAAGTTCTATTAAAAAAATGACTGATTAAATAGAAGCAGATACATTTTTTTTAAAGAATTTTTTTCACTGAAGAGCTTTTTTTTAATAAACTGATCAAGCCGATTCACATTTTTCAACCTTTTTTATTTTAAATTCAGAATATAAAAACAGAAGTGAAATGAAGCTACGATTGGTTTGTTGTTATTTTGCGGTAAACCGTATGGTTAGTATGATTAAAGATATTTTGAATTTTTATGTTTATTGCTTTTTTTTTTTAAGTTACTTCACAGTACTGATTTTTTTATAATAAATTTATTCTTTTTGTTTATGCCGTTAGATTTTTACTTATTCTTAACCTTCAGTTGTATTCTGACTCCTTGTATATTTCAGGTTTAAAAGTAGAGATGAATCAAACATTTTCACGTCTTCTCAGGGGTGCTTTCAATGCTAGTAACTCTTTGCAAGTGAGGTCCATCTGTGAAACACCATGGAAAATACCATATTTGCGGAGATTTGGATATAACAATCCCTATTTCAAAAGACCAGGTAATTTTATCCTTGTATTTAAAATATATACCTAATTTTTCGCAAATCTAGTTTCCATTTTCGACAACGCTGCAGGGGGGAAATGGAGAAGTTTTTTGATTAGCAACAAAGCCTCTTTTTTTGCCAAGAACATGTTACTGTTGCTAATATTGTTTTTTCAGAAAATTCGCCAAGATGGAACATACAATACATTTTAACCCATTTATTCCTATAGTATTAGTGCACAGAAATTTCTGGTGAATTCCTAGTGTACGGTGCCCCGTTTTCGCCAAGTCCGAAAATTGGCGCCAAGGCAAAAATGAAGTTTTCTTTTTGTTGCTAAATCAAAATAGCGGTTTGGTTTGGTTAATTAACGTCGCACTAGAGCCGCACAGTGGGCTATTGGCAACGGTTCAGGGCCTATCTCGAAGGAAAGACCCGGGAATGATGCCTCGTATTTTTGAACCATGGTCAGATGACGCAAAATGGCGGACATTGCGTTGGTCCGGGCAGTCGATCATGGTGCTTACAGGGGATCCTTCGGGCAGTTGTTTGGGGCATTTCGATGAAACTCTTAAGTGCACACGCATTCCGCGCGCTTAAAGTCACAGACTCCTGCCGTCGATTTTGTGGTCTCTGGCCTTCGGCCTCCGACTACTCATTATTACATCCATGATCCCCTCCGGGGCGTCGATCATGGTGCTTACAGGCAATCCTTCGGGCAGTCGTTGATCGTTAAATCACACATTTTATATGAAAATCGGAAACAATATCGGATCCAGGAAAAATGAACTACTGCAAAACGTTGAGTAAAGTTTCCGATCGTCCACGGCAACCATGAAGAACTTGTTGGTAACGGATTCAATCCCTCCAAACACCCACTGGCCTTCCACACGCTTGCCCCGGTTGTACTTGCGTTTGACGAACTTCGACTCGTCAATCTCAACGACGACATGCTCTCTCCACTGATAGGAACAGGATTATGAATGAACCACTCCGTACATACCTCCCGGCAGATCCAGTCAGTGACTGTTGTAACGTCGCCTTCACACAATTGTCGATGAAGACTGGAACTCCTGTGTTGAATTCAACTCACGCTACATGTGTACGAGAACAAAAACTTCTGTCCCAAAATTGAGAGACTCAAACTTGAAGTTTTAAAAATATTTAATTAAAGTTAAAATTTTAGATAAAAAAAAAACATATTATTTAAGTTACAGATTAATTACAATTAATACAAAATAAAAACAGAAAGGACTCCTCAGTGCCTGGTCCTTCCTAAATGACGTATACGGTCATCCCATTTCAGTGTCCTACGGGTCTCTCTGCCGTTTCTTTCACAGGTAGGAAACCCAAAGTTCATGAAGCATGGAGTCGCAAGCTGGTGGCTCCACCTAGTGTCACTATATAGAAATAGTAGTTCCGATGATGGTAGAGATTGAGAGTTCTTGGGATGTTACAGACTTTTTCCCCCCTTGGAGAACTTTCTGCAGGAGGTTACCGAGGAAGAAAGTTAGTGAGAACGTCATGGCATACAAAAATGAGAGAGTACCTTTACCAGTGGGATCAGCACAGAACTAAATAACTAATTATTTAATGATATAGACATATTATATATGATGATACAATAAAAGAAATAATATCATTAGACAGTTTTACAAATGCACATATTAAGTAGGTTCCCTAAGAGTGCGGATCCTGCTCAATCCATCAGCATTTTGATGCTTTGATCCACTGCGGTGTTTTACCTCAAAATTGAATGATTGTAAAGCTAAAGACCAACGCATAAGGCGAGCATTTGTACTGGCATGAGAGTTCAACCACACAAGAGGATTATGATCAGTGACAATGGTGAAAAAGTTCCCATCGAGATAGCACCTCAGTCTTTGGACAGCAAAGATGATTGCAGCACACTCTTTCTCACTCACACTGTACCGTTTCTCAACACTCGAAAACTTTTTACTTAGATAGATAATGGGATGTTCTTGGTCATTATCGTCAATTTGGGATAGGACAACTCCCATTCCGTGGTCTGATGCATCTGTTTGCACGATGAAAGACCTGTTGTAATCAGGAGCGTAAAGAACAGGAAAGTCACAAAGCGATTCTTTCAGTTTGTTGAACGCTTGTTCACATTCGGCAGTCCACTTGATATTTCCTTGACGAACTTTTCCTTTCAGTGTATCTGTCAAAGGAGCGGCTATTGATGAAAATATCGAAATATATCTGCTGTAGTATCCAGCCAGTCCTAAAAAACCTCTGACATCAGTTTTGGTTTTAGGTGGGGGATAATTCTTGATTGCCTCGATCTTCAATTCTGCCGGCTGTCTGCAACCCTGTCCGACTACATGTCCCAGATACTGTACTTGGCCTTGAGCAAACTTGCACTTTGACTGTTTGATGGTCAATCCAGCATTCTCTATTCTTTCAAGTACTATGTCGACTTGTTTCAGATGTTCCGGAAAGGATCTTGAGAAAACTGCAATGTCATCAAGATATGGCACGGCGAATTCTTCACACCCTTCCAATAAATGTGCAACCATTTTGCTGAATTCGTATGGCGCATTCTTTAACCCAAATGGCATTCGTAAAGGACGGTATGTACCAAAGTTTGTTACAAAGGCAGCCAGTCTTTGAGCACGTTGACTAAGTGGTATTTGCCAATACCCTTTTGACAAGTCCAACACTGTTATATACTGGGCCGATGAAACTATTTCAACTCTTTCTTCTATGTTTGGCAATGGAAAAAACTTAGTTTTGGTGACCTTATTAAGATTTCGGTAATCCACGCACGGTCTTGGATCTTTTCCTGGAGACTCAACCAAAATCATCGGAGACGTGAAATCAGAAAATCCGACTTCAATGATCTTCATAGCCAACATCTTCTGGATCTCTTCTTTCAAGATAGCATTCTGTCTAGGAGAATTTCTGTAGGGTTTTGAAAGAAGTGGCGTATCGTTGTTGAGTTCGATATCATGAGTCACAAGATCAGTTTTTCCAGGCACATTTGAAAAACATGTATCATATTTACAAACTAGTTTCTTTAATTGAATGATTTGCTCTTCGGTTAATTTGGTTTCCTTGTAGTGGTCCTGAAACATCTCATCCAGGTCCAGGATATTCGGATCAGCGTTCACATAAGGAATTTCCATCTCAGTTTCATTCAATTTGTCTTCTGTTTCACAGAGCAGAAAATTCACCTGTTCAGGTCTTCTGTAATAAGGCTTGAGCATATTCACATGATAAACCTTGGAAGTAGCTTTTTCGTTAGAGAGTTCGACCACATAATTCGTTTCAGAAAGCTTTCGGAGAATTGTTCCGGGACCGGTCCAATGGGGACTCATTTTGTTCGCTTTGAATGTCGAAAATATAAGCACTTGGTCGCCCTCGCGAAATTCTCTTTTGATCGTTCTCTTGTCGTACCACGTTTTATTTTTCTGCTGTGATTTTTCCATCTCCGTGGTTGCAAGTTCTTGACACTGTTTCATTCTGTTTATCAAAGAGAAAACATAATCCGTCACAGGTTCGTCTTCGTCTTCTTTATTCATCCATTTCTCATACAACAACGTCAAAGGAGTTCTTAAATTTTTTCCATGAACTAGCTCAGCTGGTGTAAATCCTGTACTTTCATGTGTAACAGTTCGTAGGGCAAATAAAGCGGGAGATATCGCTTTTTCCCAATCAGTTCCAGCCTCCAAGCATAGTACTTTTAAAATCCTTTTGACAGTTCGATGAAATCTTTCTACCGGATTACTTTGAGGATGATAAACGGAGCTATGAACAACAGATATTCCAAACTTTTCCAGAAAGGTAGTGGTGAGTTCACTAGTGAACGAGCTTCCTTGGTCCATCTGCAGTATTTTAGGAAATCCCATCCTACTAAATATCTGCATTAAGGCTTCCACAACAGAAACAGATGTGATATCTTCAACCGGAACGGCGTCTGGATACTTTGATGCTAGACACATGGCAGTTATGAGATATCGTTTGCCACTTGGAGTAACTGGTAGAGGTCCACAAGCATCGACATTGATTTTTGAGAAAACTTCTTGTATCACAGGAACTATCTTCATGGGAGCCTTCTTCTTGTCATTAGGTTTCCCAACCCATTGACATCTGTCGCAACTTCTGACATATTCTTCAATTTCTTTATAGCAATGCGGCCAAAAGAAATACCTGGAGAACACATCTTTAGTTTTGGTCACTCCCAAATGACCTGAAGTTCCCTCGTGGCACAATGACTTCAATTCTTCTCGATACTTTTCTGGTATGACCAATAAAGGCCTCTCCACTCCTAGCTTATCCACTTTCTTTTTAATAAGTATGCCATTGGAAAGTATTTGAAATTCTCCTGCCGGTTCTTCAGGAGGTTTTCCTTGTAGCTTGTCCATGATTGGCTTCAGAACTGGGCAATCTTTCTGCTGAGACGCAAAAGTTCCAGAATCTACTTTCAAAAGAGTCAATCCCTTGTACTCAGGCTCTTCAGATGGGAAGGAGAACAAATCATCTTCTTCGATCACAATGTCGTGATCTTCTTCATCCACGGGCACAGGACTGTCCTCTTCTTCCACGACATCTTCGGTAGATCCCCTTTCTGGTTCTGCCAGACGTTTCTGAGCTCTAGTCTGAATGGCATTAACTTGATAAGGAACTGGATTTTTCTTCATCTTCTCCAGAAGTGCTGCAGTTCGATTCCCGAGCAGGTACCTTCCTTTGTCGACCTGGCTCCAAACAACAGCGGCTTTGGTGATGACATGTCCGAACTCCCCTTTCAACTCCACTTCTGCTAATGGCAAACAAATAGGAGCTTTATCCAAAGGTTGTTGCACCCAGACATTTTCACCTGTAAGCATTTCTGGCTTGATTCGATTTCGACACACCACATCAATACTTGATCCAGTATCACGAAGGATTGGCATCTTGAATCCATTCACTTCCCCAATGTAGGTGTAGGGTAACATCGATTCATCGTCTTCCACTCCAATAATGCGATTGAGGTTGGAAGAGTTCTCTTGTCCTTTTTTCATCAAGGGACAATTTGGTCGCAAATGTTCAGTAGAATCACATCGGTAGCAACGCGGTTTCTTGCGCCTTTCGAAGATTTCAGGTGATCTGGTCGTCTTCTCTGTTTCAAGTTTTTCTACCTTTGCTTCTCTGAATTGCGTTTTCGGCTCCCCGTTAAACTTGTTTTTCCAGTACGGGACCGCTTTATTTCCAGAGGAAAAATCCTTCTTTTTAAGGAGTCTTCGAACACTATCAAATTCGTCCAACTTCTCAGCAAGGTTCTCTGTACATTTGAATTGCGCCCATTCGTCAATGAAATGTTCTCTTGACTCTGCAGGGACCCTCCTCTTCATTTGATCCGTAATGATGAGATCACACAATTGCTCGAAAGAACTTACTTCCATACCCTGGATCCATTCCCGGAAGTAATTCTTAATTTCATAGAGAAAATCTTTCCACGAGCCATCAACACTCTTGTTGTGTTGACTAAATAACTGACGAAACTTTTCTGGTGTCAATTTGTACCTCTTGAGTAAAACCTTTTTTACTTCATGATAATCATTTGACACCTCCTCAGTTTCACGAGCAATGAGTTGTGCCATTTCGTTAGGAAGCAACCCAATCAACTGAGTTACCCACAACTGCTCCGAGAGTTCAGCTCTTTTTGCTTGACGCTCAAAAAGAACAAGGTATAGACTGATGAATCCTTTCTTTGAATAAAATTTCTGCATCAGTTGATGAAATTCCAACCTAGGTTTCGATGCATTCAAAGGTGTTCCGCTTCTATTTTCCAATTCTAACTTCATCTTTTGAAGCTCAAACTGGCGTTCTTGTTCCTATCTTTCCTGTTGCATTTTTTCTTTTCTGTCTATTCGTTCTTGTATTTCCCGTTGCCTCTTTTCTTCTTGTTCCTGAGTTTGTAGTCTCTCCGATACGATCGTCTGCAATAGATTCTTAACAAAAGCTTCTTCAAAATTTTCGTGACCCTGAATAGCTTTCTTCAGGTCAATAACTGTGGTAGAAGACTCAACTGTAATATTTAACTCAGATGCTAACACCTGTAAATCTACTTTACGAGCTGAACCTAAAAACGCCATTTTTCCTGAAAAACGCTTTTACCGAAATTTAATTTCCGAAATTATTTTATTTACTATGGTAAATTCTTGAGAAGGACCCACACTCTTGTAAACTCAAAAGCATAAATAAATTTAAATTTGTTCAACTTTATTTTCAAAGCACATAAAAAAACTTTTTTTTTTATTACACAACAACAATTTAAAATCAAATTTAAAATAATCTTTATTATATAAAAATATCATATACCTTCTCATTTAATTTAACTTAACAGGAAAATGCCATCTACACAATAATTTATTCAACCCAAAAAAAAAAACTATTAATAAAGACGCATTAGCATTACATACAATCCATACAATCATTACATACAATCCATACAATCGCTCAAAATAAAATCAACCACATAATAAAAAGAAGTTTTTTTTTTTTTTTTTTTAAACCCACATCAAGAAAAGATCATACGCTCAATCTACAAAGCAACAACCAAAAACAAATATAAAAAGAATCCAATAAAAAAAATCAACCATAAATTCTCTTTATTGCAAAAGTCTTTCGAATAGAATCTCGAATCACTCTTGTCAAAACACCAGAATCTCGCTGAAATAAATTCAAGGTTACAGAATGCTCTTTCCCCAATAGTGACTCATCAACTATTTCGCGCCAAAACGAACAGCGGCGCCACAGGATCTGAAAACCCTTTCGATTCAACAAAGAAAGCAAAACTTCTTTCTTTCATACAATAATTAGATCAATTTTTACCAGAGTCAAACCGTTAACACAAATTTACACAATTCTAAAAATATTGTATATTTTAGAGCAAATCATACCATATATTTTTTTCCAGAATTTTTATATCAACACACTCTAAATGATCAATAATTATACACATGAATAAGATTCATTTTATAAACCCATTTTCTTTTATGCAAACTTTCATTAACCAGACAGATTAATATGAACTTAAGAGTTCCAAAAATTTTTGCACTACAGAAAAAGAAAATAATTGTTAATTTCAAGTTAATTTGTGTTTCAATGATTTGTTAACAACAGTATCCAGCACTTATCATAGAATATCGACAATTTTTTCATATATATAAGGAGACATATATCAAACCGAAAATTATACAGCCAAATTCCAATGCTACTGTTAAAATCACAATATGCAAGACGCATTCATACACAAATGTTAACTTTGACTAGGGAATCACAGTTTTACTTAAAACCCAAAGTAATTTAATAATGTATTATCTTGTCTTGGGCACTTTTATTTCTGAAATTGTTTTCAAATAAAACCTAAACAGCCCACCAACTTTAAAGAAAATTCAAGATTGCACTAATCACTTTATTTTAAAACAATAAAACTGATCCCAAATACGCACTGGCAAAGCACTCACCTCACCATGGATCGCGTCGTTTCTGTCGCGACTTGGAACCTGCTGACTGCGGATTCCTTCATACCTTTCGAGAAGACCTCGAATCTTTAGACCCTCTTTTGTGACACTTCTCTCCCGAAGTTGACGTATCTGGACATCACCTTGGAATAAAGACACTCCACTGGAAATCACTTTTCCGGACTCGGGATCCTGATACTGGAACTGCTGGCCGTTCAGACGTCGGGTCTCATCCGTCGGCTGCCACCAATATTCATAGGCATGTAACGTCGCCTTCACACAATTGTCGATGAAGACTGGAACTCCTGTGTTGAATTCAACTCACGCTACATGTGTACGAGAACAAAAACTTCTGTCCCAAAATTGAGAGACTCAAACTTGAAGTTTTAAAAATATTTAATTAAAGTTAAAATTTTAGATAAAAAAAAACATATTATTTAAGTTACAGATTAATTACAATTAATACAAAATAAAAACAGAAAGGACTCCTCATTGCCTGGTCCTTCCTAAATGACGTATACGGTCATCCCATTTCAGTGTCCTACGGGTCTCTCTGCCGTTTCTTTCACAGGTAGGAAACCCAAAGTTCATGAAGCATGGAGTCGCAAGCTGGTGGCTCCACCTAGTGTCACTATATAGAAATAGTAGTTCCGATGATGGTAGAGATTGAGAGTTCTTGGGATGTTACACTGTCTGTTTCGCTAGGCGCATTTGCTGCATAACAATCCGGCATCCATGCACCACTCAATCACGGCACGTTTGCCTTTCATCTTCAATTTCCAAAAATACTTGCTATTCAAATAAACGTCGTCCGCGAATACACCACGTGGCCGCCGAACGTCCATTCAAAAATGGCAGAAATGTGTGAAACCAAGGCTAAACTAGATGCGCGCACGCATCATCTAACTAGATGCATCTTTACATCATCAAGCACAGCATGGCGCAGCTACGTGGGTAAAAAAATTTAGGGTTGCCATAAAACATGATATTTTCGCACGCGTCAAGTAGGGTTGCCAAAATATAAACTTTATCGCCCAATCATTTTTCGCCAAATCCCATTTGGTGAGGGCACCGGACACTAGGAATTAACCAAATTTCTATATGTATTTAAAGTAATCCTTTGAAATGGGTCACATGCGCTGTTCACATTGTTACCTTCAAAACAGTTTTACCAGTACTGCAGTCACAAAGCCATTTATATTCAAAAACCGTAAGACTTAAGTTTACGGGGGCCAAAGCAGTTTTCGATCGCCGTCTTTGTTTGCAAAAAGTCTGGGGTTACAATTTCTGAATCAAGTGAGTTTTACCAGTTTCTAGCCGTAACCAGTCAGACTATTAACAAAACTGTCATTGTAGCATTTTGGATAGTTATTCTAACGAAAATTATAAAAAAAAAGTTTTATTAACTCATCACTACGTAAGGTGCAGATGTAGAATAGGACATTTGGTGTGGGTTTTTTTTGCGCCGATAAAAGTCGCCAAAACGGTTTTTCCGATTTGCGCTGATAAATTGTAGAATTTATTATGAAGTTTTATGCGACTGAAGCGTTTATTACACTTTCCTGATGTTTTAAATTATTGTCCGACACTATTACTCTTAATTAACCCCGCTTCCATAAAAAAAAACTTTCTATAGTGGGCCAAATGAATAAAAAAAATCAATTTGCTACTCCCGCCCGACCAAAAGTAGGTCTTTTGTTCGAAAATTCCAATTTAAAACCGCTTCCTAACTGCAGCTGAAACTTCTCAATTACACTAGTTAAAGGCGGCATAACTATCAAATACAAAACTATCAATGTACTGACCTGATGACTTGACCTTTCTAATTTAAGCAGTTCCGTAAAAAAACGGTGATTTGAACAGTTATTTTGTTGTATTCTTCTGCTTCCGTTCGAAATTGCTGTTACATTTAAAATTATAGTTAAATTCGAAATTACCCTTAAACATAGTTCCACGAACCCAAAAAATGATTACACAGCGCGATGACGTCTAAGGGTTGCCAGATTGAAAGTCGCCACAAGAATCGGAAAATTCCAACAATGTCAGGTGGGGTTGCCATACTATAAATTTATTGCCCCTATAAAACACGCCAAAAAAAACCTTGCATGCCAAATGTCCTATACTACATCTGTACCCAAAAGGAAGATATTAATTCCAAAAGAAAATTTTAATTCTTTAAAAAAACAACTAGCAAAAGATGTGATTATAGGATATTGTGCATGCATGTAAAATTTGCATTAGTTAAAAATTGTGCAGGATTGCTAAATTGAATTAAAATTGTGTTTGATGACAGTGACTCTAGTTTAACCTCAGTTGTGTAGACTCTGAAAATCCATAAAGCTAGTTTTAAATTAAAATTGGACACAGGTAGCCATACAAAATTTATTTCTTATATTTAATTGTTACCTCCAAATAGGGGATGCAAGATATAAATTTTTTCTCCAGAACAGAATTTCCTTTACCATTCTGCTTAAATAAGCACTAATAAATTAATACATGTTCAACTGCAGTTTAGTTTGCGCATTAGATTGCTTAACTATGACTTTAAAACAAAGTGATAAAATCATCTTTACTCATTAGTTGCCAATCTTCATACAGTCTTATTCGTCTTAGAAAATAACTGAAAACGTCCGGAATTTCTTAATATTCAACGCTTCCTGGGTTTCTCCATTTTGTGAATAAAGGAGCAAAATGACTTTATGAGGCGTAAATGGATGCATGAAATGTAAACTTCAACCCCACCACCAGTTGATTTGTTACAGAAAAGTATTGATAACGTTATTACTGTAACCGGAATTTCTTCAAAAGTTGCCTTCTGATTCGTTGAAGAAGAAAAATTTAAAAGCTAGAATTTTTCTGATATTTCTTTTAAGAAATTCGAAAAGGTCCGGATATCAGTTAATTCCAGTTGGTAGACATCCAGATTTTGGACTTTATACTGTATGTATTAACAGAACTAACATATCTTGTATTACCAGATATTCAATTGAGTACTAATTTGATGTTGTTACACTTTCAACATTACTTATAATTTCAGATACTTTACCCAGAATCAAAGAGGACAACAAATACAACAAAGTTGGAATGACAAATCTAAGCAAATACAAACCCTACAATGGATGGACTGAGAAGCGAAAGTATTTCGGACAGAATGACTACATAGGTAATTTATCTCTCAATTTTTTCTCTTACATTGGCCATTCTCTTTCATTTCATGTGAATAAATTCAAGAGTTTTTATCTTTTTGAACAGTTAGTGTTTTCTATGTGTAACATCATTGGTTTTTTGGGTAAGAAGGGCATTGAACATGCGCTGTGAAACAGCATTGGCACAGTTATATCTATTTCATGCTTGTCTGATGCTTGCAAATGCTGTCTAGAATAAAGGGTGCAACAGTTTGAGCAGCAATCACTCGAATTTAACTTAGTACTACTTAATTCCTATGGCCTTTTTGATTGACACTACATACTCAATTTATGTTTAATTTAAATACTTTTTCTTTAAGTTGATATATTTCACCTTGCTGTTACATACATTTCTGCAGATAGTTAAGCGAAATTTGTGGCTTGTTACGAATCCAAAAAAGTGCCACTCACTTGACCCTGTGGCCTTCTTGATTGACAAGAGCTACCTAATTTTTAATTTAAATACTTTTTCTTAAAGTTTATATGTTTCACTTTACTTACACAATGTTTGTTTGTTCATGGGAACGTCCACCAAAAATGAAACTTTTTACTGAAATTAAAATTTTAACCAAACTGTAAGTGTGGTATATCAATTTAATCCTAGAAAGTTGCTGGGTATAAATTTGTAAGGTATTATTTCATAAGAATAATAGTCTGCATTGAAATTGTTCTGAAAGTTGACTTATTTCTTCACTTTTATTGGGGTCAAAAATGTCACTTCGATAATAGTATATTATTTTCTTAATTTTGTTCATTAATTGAAATAATTATATATACAAATTCATAATCCATTTACATATTTATCATATATATATAGTTGAAATATTTTAGATTAGCTTTTGAGTAAAATATTAACTCTATTTAATAGTGATATTTAATTGTCACAAGAGTAACAAAAAACATATAAAAGTTTCAAACTTGTAAAAACTACTTAACATTTTTACTTGAAACCTTTTAATCTCTGATTTGGTGGAATAAGACATATTTTACACCATTTATTTTTTGTGTGTCATGCATAGAACATCCTCTGTTGTGTTGTCACAAGAGTAACAACTGACTGTGTCACAAGAGTAACGCATAACATTTCTGGCAAGTAAATCAAATAGTTTGTCTTCAGACCAAAACAAAAACAATATTTTAAGTTTATTTGGCTTTGCCCTTTTTAAGAATAAGTTCGAGTAGTTTTTCCATAATTAATTTAAAACAAATTAATTTGCATTCATTCATGTTTTTAAAATGAATGAACTTAATTTTTTATTTACTTTAACATTACAGAACAATTATGACAGCAGGTCCTCAGAATGTGTGTATTTGTGGTTTTCATAAAAACTTTCAAAGTAATTCATAGGACAGTTGCAGATTTATTTTCTCCATTCCTAAAGATTTATTGATTTAGAGTGCTGTGTAGGCCCGTTGCACTGGGGGGAGCACGGTCCCACTATAATCTGGAAACCCTGAAAGTTGGGAATTTGTACTTTTAAAAATCCCCAATTTGAGAAAATTTATGCATGAAGAAAATTAATATTATTAGCAAATGAAAGCTAGGGCAGATTAGAAATGGCCTAACTTGTATCATTATATTTAAATTAGACCTCAGAACAGATATTGCATTGGAATATGGGTGCAACAAATCAATGCTTGTGAGAGAACTGTTTAATATTACCTAAAATGTATATAAAAAAGATGAAAAATGCTGATAAGTTGGAACTGGGAATTTTCAGCACTGTTGAGTTGGGAATTTCGAATCGTAAGTTGGAAAATTTGTTGTTTCAAACCTGTTGTTTCAATTTTGTTATGTCGCTGGTGCTTTGATACTTTACTTGAGTTTTGGTGGACATTCAGAATGTGCATTTTGAAAAGATATCATAGAACGACTATTATATAATACAAGACAGATTTTCTGTAAATGTGTTTGCACAATATTTTAATGCAGCATCTCCAAGAAAATACATCGGTCAAAAGTGTATCCAGTTTTTTCTGATGGTTGCACAGGCCAATTTAAACAAAAATATAATTTTGTAAACATGTCAGCACTTAAATATTAACAGTTTTCATGGACATTTTTTTTCCAACAGCTTATGATACGAGTGCTGTAGATGGAATCGGTGCGGTTTTTCTTTTTTTAAGTGATGTCTATGAAATGAAGTGCATGGTAAAAAGCAATTATACAAAAAGCTGCTGATTTTGCAGAACTTATTCATAGTGCAACAAAGGTAAACATACTTTATGTACCAAATGAACAAATCATAGCCAAAGAATTCATTTGCGTATTACTCTTGGAGAAATTGTATAGTGAAGGGCACACAAAAACACACTTTGTCGAAGCTACCAAAAATGCCACTATCTACCATTGACCATAACACACGATAATTCCTACAAAGAGTTCATATTTTATAAAGCAGCAATAAACAGCAATAAAACTGCAATTGAAACCGATGATGAAGAGGAAGAGCAATTCTGCTCAGTAACAGAACGCAAAGGAGCCGAGAAATTGTAATATAACCAGTAGGTGAATGTAAACTATGTTGTGGTCCGTTAATTCTAACAGTATATGATGAATATCAAATAAGATGCTTTAATACACACAAAAGTAAAAAGAATTCAAAAGTTTGAACTTTATGATCATGCTATTTGATACAAAAAAAACCAAATTGTGGCTAATTTTGTTGCTCTTATATTTGTAAAATATTTTTTTAGTAAACTATTTTTTAATAAAATAATTATATACCCTTTTAAGCTATTTTAGACTCCTATCAATGTTTAAAACTGTTATATATTAAAAAAATTGAGAATTAGCTCATATATTAATGATTTTTTGAGGTTTTTAAGCAGAAATTCAATTGTGGACAAAATGTCACAAGAGTAACGCTTAGCCTTTTACTTAAAACAATGCCATTAATTCAGATTTTGTCAAAGAGATTCAAAAGTTTTTCCCTTTTGAAGAGATATAATTGCTCTATTATATTTGTAAATTTGAGTTTTTTATTCTCATATAATTCACAGGAATTCTATCTTAAAAACACTTTTTGTATTTTGACTTTTCCAGTGGTCACAAGAGTAACAAAATTTTGATTTATTAACTAGACAACAAAAATATACTAAATTACATATTAGATATGTTTTATGAAGCGGAATGACATGAACTTTTAAATAGTAATTTTGAATTTTATCCTAAATATGTTTAGTATTGTAAAAAATGTATGTTTTTATGAAAATTTTCTCTGACCGTCACAAGAGTAACAATGGACGTTCCCTCATACATACATGTCTGCAGATATAGTTAAGTGAAATTTAATCTTTTTAGTACATTTTTAATCAATGCTTGTAAAATGTGTTGTTACACGATGAATAAGCACAAGAAAATTTGGTACTTTTCCATTTCGCTTCGCAGGCGATAAAGTCGCCAAAAATTATACAACCGACGCCAAACAGAATATCCCTTCACTGTATATAAATTATAAAAAATATACTTAAACTATATAAATTATAATAATATACTTAAACTATATAAATTATAATAATATACTTAAACTATATAAAAATTTCTTAGAACTAACATTTATTAACCTTTTTTTATGTGTATACTGTGTGTTGTCGCCAAAAAAGTCTGCTTGGCGAGATTTGCGCCGACGAAATGGAAAAGTACCGAAAATCTTTATTCGGAATGAGCTTTATTGCCTGTCAAGGGCTTCCAGATTTATCTACAAAATATCACCCGAGCTAAGAAAAGGCAACACACCTTTTATGCAAGGTTGAGCCCCCTAGTGCAATTGACTTAGTAATTTGCCTATTGATATCACAACTTTTTTAACAGCAGTTTTGAGTTTTAAAAAAGGGAAAAGGGGTTTAACATTTTTTACTTTTCTAAATATTTTTGGGGGGTTGGGCTTATGCGAGAGTACATCATAAAGAGACACATACAAATATATTGCTAAAATTCTATAAGATTAATATTAAATAGCTGCAAAGCATTTTTCTGAAATACTGTGTCATAACTGTCAGATACTTATAAAACTGACCATGAGAACAAGATTATAAATTCTGATTATGGTTTATGTCTGTCAATTTTTGTAAGAGCTACACCTTTTAACTTTTGCATTTTTTTAGCAATACCTACATCACTTTAATCCAACTATTCACTTTGTCTTGATAACAGCTTAGCAATCTGCCTCCTGCTATTCACTAATATTTTAGTTAATATATTTCATGTTTATGTATAATTCTTTATTATCTGCATTGATATCAATGAAATATGTCTATAACTGTGTTAAGTTTGGTGCTTTGTGGTTTTGATTTTGTGCACTAAAAGATGTGGGGTGCAACATTAGGTTTTAAGAAGAAATATTCTACTTGTTTGTAATAAACAATGTGAAAAAATAGACTGCTAATTCATTGTTGTTGTTGTTTTACAATTTTGAAACTTCCTACTGTTTAAGAGATAATTATAATGCTTTTATATGAGCTGTCTCTAAATTTCAGCATTGTGAAGCTATTATACAAAAGTGCATATTTTTAGATAATCCCTAAAACAAAATGTTCACTACTTTAGCCAAAATGGGTTTTCTAATGACCTTTTTATGTTTTTATAATATGTTGGTGTAACTGCATGAAGTGTATAGAATAACAGAAACAATTATCACATTATAGCCTTGTTTACACATCTTTAAAAAGCCGGGGTAAAACCGCCAATTTTCTGAAATCTTCTCTCCTTGCGGAAAAATGCCGGTGTAAACTTTCACCTGCTCTTAAATAGGGGTAAAAGCCGATTGGTTCCCATGATCCTTTGCGTTTTATTTACTTATTTTAAAAATCTATTTGCAAGTGGTGTGATGGAGTAAGAAATTTACTAGCAGCGTTTATGGAGCTTTTTCCTAGTTTTGACGGTACGGCCCATGATGCTGACATTTATAAAGAAATCGCAAAGTAGTTAAACGGACATTCAAAGACTGTCGTGCAGGTGTGTGCAAAAATAAAAACCCTGAAACGTGCATACAAAATAACAAAAGATTCTTTAAATAAAAGCGGGACAGCTCATACAAATATTCATTACCCTACATGCAAATATTTTGAGGAGTTGAACTCATTTTCAGTAAAAGTAGGGCTTTCAAAAATTTTGAGTCATAAGCATTTGCGTCAGCCATTTTGAATTGAAGCTGGATGAAAGTAAACAAACAGGCGTGATATGTTTGCCGCTCTTTTGGAATTTCGAATGACATCACTTCCTAAATACCTGCAACATATAAAGTGCCGTGTAAACGGGTGAGAAGTTTTCCGTTAATACCCGGTTCAATACCGGTTCATTTTGTTGAACATGTAAATGGGGCTAAGAACTAAATTTGTCAAAGTGAAATCCCAAAGCTGATAGAGTTTTTCTATAAAATAATATGTAAATTGATCTGTTAATGTTCAAGCAAAGAATCAGATCCACCTTCTTAGAAAATGTTATTGGCAATCATCACTGTAGAATAAAATGGAAATATAACTACTTTATTAAATATATTTATTTAAAATATCTAATAAAAAAGTCACAATATGATAGTGAGGATTATGACATGCCATAATTAGAAACAATCTTACATATTGTAACTACTTGGCATATTTTAAAACTTCATGCACTGTGTATTAGGCATTGCAGAATATGGCACGAAGAAATATTGAACACTTTGGTCTAACCTTTGATGTAAAGTTTGAGGCTATTCATACAATTACTGGACGTGTATGAGCTATTGTATGTGGCTATTTTAATGTCCTTATATTTGCATTTATAATTTAAAGCAATAACATTTATGCTATTGTTTTAAAGGTTATAACCTTCAATGCCATAAAAGTTGTGTTATTTGGCTACAATAAAGTGTCCTGACCTAACACAAAAAATCCATTAGACAACTGCCAGAATCCAGAGCACTTAAATAAAATAAACTTTTGGGCATATTATGAGTAACTATTTTTGGGATTTTATCCAGGTTAAGGAAACATTTCCATAACATCTTCAAGTGAGTTGCATTTCCCCCCCTAAGCCTTAATAGAAAGCTAGTAAAAGAAAATAATGAAATAGAGAATATATAAACCATACCAATTTGTTGCAAAAAATTATCTTTAGCAGGACATAAATTTTCAAATACACTTTGATTTTGACTATACCCTTTAATCTTAAACATGCTTGAAATTTTTTTAATAACTGAGTCATACAATAGACTCTCGATAACTCGAACTTCGATAACTCGAATTTTTCGATATCACGAAAAAAATCGATTTCCCTGCACCTTTATTACTTATTTAATGTAATTTTATCTCTTTAATTCGAAGTTTTTCGTCGTTATTTTCGATAACTCGAAGTTTCCTCACAACTCAAAATTTTGTTTTCCTCTCAAAACTACGGATTTTGAAGAACCTTTAGCATATATGTAATTGCCATGTTCTTCTTTATCAGTTCTTTTTCTGATAGTGCGTTATTGAAAGGGTATACTTACAGGTTTACCCTTTTGTTTACCCTTACTTACCCTTTTGTTTGAATGTCGCCAGACTGGATTCCCTGAGCTGTATCCCCTCCTCTTTAACGCAGAGTCAGTCCAACAAGGAAGATTAATGATTTATCGTCCCTCAAGCCAGCTGGCGTTTTCGATGAAGTGCGAGTCACTTTCTTGGAATATTACCGACCGTCCAGAAAGCAGCTCACTTAAAATATGAAGACAACGCTCGATCCCTTCTCATTTTTGTTTAGGCAATGCACTCTCTATAGCAGCATTTGATGAGAGATCGCTCTCAGAAGAAGAATGCTAACCTCCTCCAAAGATAACTTTGTAAGAGGCTCTATCTTTGATAAAATCTATGCGTGCATTCATTGAATCGAGGCCAGAAATGAAAACATCAGAGACATTTCAAGCAATCGTGCATTTGGAAAATATAAATGATTTCGAAAAAAATAGAAATACTTACCAAAATATTTTGGATAGATATGTTAAATAAAGTCGTGTATACTAGTATTTATTTTTTACCAAAACAGCTTTTTTATAGGATTTTCGATAACTCGAATTTTTATACACTTCCTCTCGACTTCGAGATAACAAGAGTTGTCTGTATAAATTTATATATAATTTTTTTTCGATGATAGTAAATTAAATTATTGTTGTTACCCTTTCAGACATTTTGGGCGATGGCAGTATCCACCCCGTGAAGATACTGACCAACATCCCGCCTTGGTTGAGAGGCTTCAAAGGAAATGAATTCCAGATGCTGTTGCTTAAGCAGAGACAATTTCATCATTGGAGGTGGTCGCAACCAACAAAATGGAAGTTTATAAACAAACGAATAATGTTTTTGTATAGGTATTTGAACAGGAAAACCAAAACTTAACTACTTTCATATAGATATACCTTGTAGATCAACTGTCTTTTCTTTGTTTGCAAATAAACATACTTGTTTATAAGGCCTGATCTTGTGCTTTAACTAACCTACCTATTTAAATTGCATTATAAGGTTTTACAAATGTATTTTATACCAAATCCTTTTTAGTATCAAATGTATAGTTAGAATTTAATTATTAAACTTAATTTTACATTGAGTGAGTACATTTAGTTCTAAGCTGATTTATTTTCCGCATTTTTTTTTTATTTGTTTTAATACTTTGTATTTTTTTTCGAGAATGGAACAATATATTTTTATATATCAAAATCTATTAAACCATACCTTTAAACTGTTTATTATCCAATATATTTTTAGTATTTATTTTAAATTGTGAAAGAAAGTAATGTGTAAGTATTTCTTTAAATGCTGGTGTTTTCGGAAAAATGCTATTTTTTGTTAATGAAAAATGCTATTGTAGATTTTTCTGAGAAAACTATGGGATATTTTATTTTTAAATATTGTGTACATATTAACGTTATACTTTTACAGAAATAGACATATTGGATTGAATATATTTCAACTAAACACATTGAAAAACTTCTTAAGCAAGAAAATTTTATGAAAGTAATTTAAAAATTCATACATAAAAAATAAGTATATACGAGGTGTGGCTAGAAAAAAACCGAACTGATGCTATAAAAATTTTTTATTTTCCATTATTTACAATTTGATGTTATCTCCTTCAATGTACTCTCCTCCTCGGTCTACACACCGCTCCATACGAATTTTCCACTGTTCATAGCAATGCTGCAGATCATTTTACAGGCAAGTCCATACATTACTTCCGTCGCTTTTTCTTTTACTGCTTCAACAAATCTAGTTCCTTTCAAAGCTGACTTGACTTTAGGGAAAAGAAAAAAATCACAGGGGGGCCAAATCAGGTGAGTAGGGTGGATGGTCTAAGATGGGAATGTTGTGATTGGCTAAAAACGTCTTCACTAACAACGCATTGTGAGCTGGGGCATTGTCTTGGTGCAGGATCCATGTCTTTTTTTTCCACAAATCGTTCCGTTTTCTCCGTACTCGCTCACGTAGGGTAGTCAGGACGCTAATGTAGTAATGCTGATTCACTGTTTGTCCCTCTGGTACCCAATCAATGTGTACAATCCCTTTGACATCAAAAAAAACAATCATCATTGCCTTGAATTTCGATTTTGACATTCGTGCTTTTTTTTGTCGTGGAGAATCAGGAGATTTCCAATGCATCGATTGGCGTTTGGTTTCGGGATCGTAAGTAAAAAACCACGATTCATCACAAGTAATAACATTTTGTAAAAAGGTGGGATCACGTTCAATGTTTCCTAGGATGTCAGAACAAATCATTCTTCGGCGTTCCTTCTGTTCAAATGTGAGACACTTTGGAACCATTTTTGCACACACTTTGTGCATGTTGAAACTTTCATGAAGAATCTGCCTAACACTTTCCTTGTCAATTCCTGTCAACTCAGACATTGCTCTGATTGTTAAACGGCGTACTTCTCGAACAAGTTTACCGATTTTTTCAATGTTTGCATCAGTTTTTGCTGACAATGGTCTGCCAGTGCGAGCGTCATCACTTGTGTCTTCGCGGCCATCTTTAAATCGTTTAAACCACTCAAACACTTGTGTTCGCGATAAACAATCATCGCCGTACACTTGTTGCAACATTACAAACGTTTCACTTGCAGATTTCCCAAGTTTGAAAAGAAATTTGATGTTAACACGCTGTTCTTTCTGTACACTCAACATTTTCCCGACGCACAGACAAAACGTCAACTACTTAGAACAGACGCCACGGGCAGACTGAGTGCAGGAGGCAGATAAAACTCGAGCAGTAGGCGGAGCAAGAGTCACGTGACAGGCCAGGCGACTTTCAGCCTTATTGCATTCGTTTTATTGTTTCACCTGTGCTAGTTCGGTTTTTTTCTAGCCACACCTCGTATATAGGTTCATAAAAAGGTTTGCATATTAATTACGTAAAATTTTAACTCGGTTCAATAATAATTTCTGATCAAAAGGTATATAACTATGAAAAATCGCATTTTAAGAAAACATCATTTAAAGATATATTCATGCATTGGTTTATTTGCTAATATATGTGTTTATTTAAAATAAATAATTAAAATACTTCTTATACTTATATTATCTTGTATTATACATCATTTTAAAGGTATGGTTTCATAGATTTTGATAAAGAAAAATGCTCAAAATTTGTTCTGATTAAATTTTTAGCCTTCTGGTCCCCCTTATAGCAAGATTTTACATGCATCTGCGCCTAACTTCCTATTAAACAAGTCTCAATTTATGTCAATCGTGCTATTTTTCACGGAGTTATGGTGTCAGAATGGATCCCCCTAATTCAATAACATGGTGTGTTTATGTCATGATATGTAAAGGATTTTAAAGACATTTCCCACAATTGAATAATTATGACTTTTAAAATGTCATAGGAGCTGTCTGAATGATGTCACACCTTTTCTTCATATTTTTAACCCCCTCCTTTTTTTACAAAGTGTCACATTTCACCATACCCCCCTCCCTCCCCCCTATGTTTTCTGTTTATTTGCAATGTTTCTAGGCGATATGTGTGATGTCACACTTCTTGCAATCCCTTGTCCCCACCTTTTGTCACAAAGTGTCATAGCCTCTTGAACACTCTCTCTCTCGCTCCCCCCCCCCCATCCCCCCACAAGGTCTGATTACCAAATAAGTCTGTGAAGCCCAGATACTTTACATTTTTGAAGGGCTTTTTATTTAACACCCCTAACATAGTTTGCTATTAAATTTACCTTAAAAAATAGTATTACGAACTTTAGTATTAGTAAAAAAAAAAACTTGCCACTTATGTTAAATTTGTTCAAATAATGGAGTAAAAAAATCAAAACATGCAGAATAATAGGAATACTCATTACTTATTAATATATTTTGTTATATTATTTATAATATGTTTCATTTTAATGCCATTCAGTGGCAAGAATTTAGTGCATGCAAAAGTTGGACTTAGTGCAACAGGGTCTATTTGAGATCAGTGGAGCCCCCATTTAAAGGATGGCCTTCCCTTCTTCACAGTTTAAATAATCGGGCCCTGCCCCCCCCCCCCCCCTTCAAAGCATGACATCAGTTGTAGACGGGCCACACTGTTCCGTTACACAAAAAATATATATTCGAAATTCCAAACTCAACAGTGCAGAAAATTGCCTGTTCCAACTTATCGACATTTTTCATCTATTTTTATATATATGTTAGACAATATTAAACAGTTCTCTCACAAGCATTGATTTGTTGCACCTATTCCAATGCAGTGTCCGTTCTGAGGTCAAATTTAAACGTAATCTTACATGTTGTGTGATTTCTAATCTTCCCGAGCTTTCATTTTTTAATAATATTAATTTTCTTTCAGGGATAAATTTTCCCAACTCGAGGTTATTAAAAGTTGAAATTCACAACTTTCAGAGTTTCCAGATAGATTTTTGCGGGGGTCGTACTCCCCCCCGTTTGCGACGGGCCTGATGTCACATAATTATTTTGACGTACAAATAAATATTGTATTATATTTCTGAAGAAGCTAATTCTATGATGAATTGAGTTAAATTATCCCTTGGTTGCTATAGCAATAAGATATATCGAATATATGTTTAAAATCAAATATTTCCCTTGTATCCCCCATTCTTAACACCCGCCACGATTTATCACAAACTTGAAAACTAATCACACCCAACAAAAACTAATGAACAAGACAACACCAGGACAAAGGCGTAATTAATAATTAAATCAATTTAACCCCATCGGGTTCATGAGTAATTAAAATTTCCGAACACAACAAAAGCTCCGGTCATTACACGGAAAACAATTACGAATAATTGCCTAATTACTCTACTTCCAGCGAACAGTGGGGACCCAGCGGTAAGTAGCATTGTTGGTTATAACAATGCCCCAGCACGATAACAATGCATCAGCACGATCACACTCACTCGACCCCGGCCAAGTGAAACGCAAACATGAAAAGCGCAATTTCTTATGCTATGGCGCAAGATGGTTTGGCTCCTTTTACCAAAAGTAATTTTCGGCTTGGCTGGAGATTCCGTGGCTTGGCTTATTTTTTTTAGGAGGGAGGGGGGGGGGGGGGGGAGTTTTCTTGAAATATTGAGATAAAAGAAGGGATTGGGGTATTTTTTGGTGGGGAGTGAAAGTAAATGAAACGTGTCTGGATTGGTAATTATTTTATGTGGTTCACCCGGGTAAGGTTAGGGGTGGGTTAAAGTGAAATCGTAAGATTTTGCTCAGTGAGTGAAGAAAAAGAGATTTACCTTAAGAAATGTACCATTTGTCATATGGAATATTACTGAAGGAATGTAAAGGAAAATTGTACAGTTCAGTGAAGCCTAAAATAAACGGATTATGATCTCTTCAGTATTTTTTAGCCAACAATTTTAATAAGGCCAAGAAGACATAATTTATATTTCATATATATTTTAAATTAGAATAGAGTTAATTACCCTGTCTCCCGTTTCATTTTTAAGCACCTTTTTTTTTTACAATGCATGCTATCTCAAGTTAATTGAAGTAGTTAACTAACATTTTTGAAAAAAAAATATAATTTTGATGTAAATGAAAGCTTTAAGTACATATGCGTCTTCTCTCAAAATTGCATGGCTCTGCTTGATTTATTCAGGCAGATACAGAGCAGTTAAAACTGTATGTTTCACTTATAATGGTTCGATTTCATTAACCCAACCTAAATGCCGAATGTGCGAAAACGCGCCAACTTTGGTAACCTACCACCACTAATCACGGTTATGGTCGCTGAATAGGAAAAAGTTTCGTTGCAATTTTTTCCTTGGCATCAAATAGTGGATGCTAAATGGAAAGCGACCCTTTTCTTCAAGATTGTTGTCAGTGTAAAAGGTCATATCTCTCTTGTTAAATCTTGGAAAGTTATTTTAACCCCTTGTTCCACTTACCTCATCAATTGTTAAAGGAAGTGGTTAACAAGTTCAGCCGAATTCTTTATTATAAAATAATTAAGTCAGTGTTATTGCCTGTTTGCTTATTTTGTGCTATTTTTATATTAGTTATATATAATAAACAATCAGGGGGAGTGGATAAAAAGTCAACTTGGTTGACGTAGCTGACATTCCTCTACACGATGGTAAATCTTTTGTCTACAAAGGCTGATTGTCTGTGAGTTATGAGGGCTGGAAGCGCATACTGCAGCTCAACATCCCCCCTCCAAACGGTGTTAAATAGGGCAGTTAACAATCGGCATTGTCAACGCGTTCCACTATCTTCTAGAGGCCTCCGTGGCCGAGTGGATTAAGGCGTCAGCTGGGAATCCGAGGGTTTTTAGTTTGAACCTGTGCGACGGACTAGACTAAGTATAGTAAAAAAGTAGTGATATTGCGATCGGAGGGTTGCCAACTTCGCTACTAGAATGTCGTCCAGAAAAATAACGGCTAGTATACGGGACTGGTGCACGATAAATCTGGTCGGGGTCCAAAGTCCCGGTATGGTATACGTCTATTGAAGGCGTTGGGTGCCAGCTCAAGTGTTGTCCTCGTCATCTGACCATGGTTCAGAAATACGAGACATCGTTCCCGGGTCTTTCCTTCGAGATAGGCTCCGAACCATCGCCAATAGCCCACTGTGCAGCTCTAGTGCGACGTTTATTAACCAAACCACCCACTATCTTCTACACGATGGTAGGTCATTTATCCTTATAGCCTGATCCGCCATTAACTCCGTGGAGTTACGAGGGGGAAATTTCCTCTGCGCAGTTTAGGTTAGAGTTGGGAAGGGCTTAGTAATAGGCCTTATCGGTGCGGCTCACCTTCCTCTACATGATGGTATACTATTTATCCCCATAGAATGAACCCACAGGGTGTTATGGGGGCGGAATGTTACAACCTCGTGGTACAAATTTCATAGAAAGGGAATGGCGTATGCATCCATCGTCTGTAGTATTGGGAGGAGAGGGGTTTGGGGTTATGTTTTATTTTTAAAAAGTGCAATATGTAAAAGTAAAGGGGCAACAATCAAAAAAAGTCCCACCCCGCCGAATTGCCGCCACTGCCTATTTGTGGTTGGTTTTGTCAATTAACTTCGCACTAGAGCTACACAGTGGGCTATTGACTATTGGCGACCTGCCTATTTGTGTGTTGGAGCCAAAAGAATAGTGTACGATGAAATACCTTTTGTTATAAAATTTACAACGTTTTTGTGAAATGTTTTTTTGCTGTATTATATTAAAGGTAAATCTTCTATTTATTTCAAAACTAATTCAGATATATTTAAGGTAAACTAATACTTCAAAAAAGTCCGAAAACCATTGACGTGAATTTTATTTTATAATTTAATTTGTAAAATAAAAAAAAAAATCTTTGAAATCGAAACTAAATCTGGTTAGAATCATCTCACGTTACGTTTCAAGGGATTTATGCAATATCCTTTAAAGTTTTGGATCTCGTAATTCAGAACCCAGACAATTTCCTGGATATGTCAAAAAGTTATATTTTTATTCGAAAAGTTAGGGATTTACTGATCAATGTTTTAATCGAAAGCTTTTCCCCGAGAAGAAAAATGGGAAAATATTGATTTAAAAAGAGTAATTTTTTGAAAATATTCGATTTGTAAACTTATTAATGTTATTGTGTTTCAAGTACAAAATAAGTTAATGGTTGAATAACTTTAGCTTAAGAGTAAAACTTTTTTTATCAACGTAAAAAAACTTAACTGTATCCGCAATTTAACCTTTTCGCATGGGCTTCTTCGTAAAAAAAAAGTTACTCTGCCTGTGGAATTATTCCTAAACGGGGGAAGAAAATGTCGCTTTAGAAGTCAGGACAAAGAGTTCGCAAAGCACAAAACAAAGAGTTCACAAAGCACAAAACAAAGAGTTCACAAAGCACTGTGGAAGGACAACTTTTGTAATTACCAAACATAAAATTTAAAGTACAAAATTAAAAAAATTATTAATTGATGCCTAGAGCAAAAATGGGTTAAGAACAAATGGTGAACAAATACACATAACAAATCTATGTTCTAAAGCATTGGTTTGGTTAATTAACGTCGTACTAGAGCTGTACAGTGTGCTTTTGGAGACGGTTCGGGGTCTATCTCGAAGGAAAGAGAACCCCAGTTGCTCAGTTGGTAAGGCGTTCAGCTACTAATCAGAGGATTGGTGGTTCGAATCCGTGAAATGGACTTGACATAAAAAAGTAGTGATCTTGCGATCGGAGGGTTACCAGCTTTGCTACAAAAATACTAGAAAGTCGTCCAGAATATCCAACAAATTATACTGGCGTGTATACGGGACTGGTGCACGATAAATCTGATCGGGGTCCAAAGTCCCGACGTCTATTGAAGGCGTTGGGTGCCAGTTCAGGTGTTTCCTCGTCATCTGACCATGGTTCTAAAATAACGAGGTGCATGTATGAATGTGTGTGTGAATCTGTATGTGTTCCCGGGTCTTTCCTTCGAGATTGACCCCGAACCGTCGCAAATAGCCCACTGTGCAGCTCTAGTGCGACGTTAATTAACAAAAAAACAAAAAAACGAAGGAAAGACCCAGGAACACATTCACACACACATTCATACACGCACCTCGTTATTTTAGAATTCGCAAGCTCAAGGACAAATTGATCGCAAAGTACTGTGGAAGGATAACTTTTGTAATTACCAAACATAAAAATTAAAGTACAAAATTAAAAAAGTTATTAATCGATGCCTAGAGCAAAAATGGGTTAAGAACAAATGGAGAACAAATACACATAACAAATCTATGTTCTAAAGCATTGGTTTGGTTAATAAACGTCGCACTAGAGCTGCACAGTGGGCTATTGGCGACGGTTCGGGGTCTATCTCGAAGGAAAGACCCGGGAACACATACACATTCATACACGCATCTCGTTATTTTAGAACAATGGTCAGCTGACGAGGAAACACCTGAACTGGCACCCAACGCCTTCAATAGACGACGGGACTTTGGACCCCGATCAGATTTATCGTGCACCAGTCCCGTATACACGCCGTTAATTTTTGCGGATGTTCTGGACGACTTTTCTAGTATTTTTGTAGAGAAGCTGGCAACCCTGCGATCACAAGATCACTACTTTTTTACTTCTCTTTGTCATGTCCATTGCACGGGTTCGAACCACCAATTCTCGGATTAGTAGCTGAACGCCTTAACCGCTGGGCCACGGAGGCATCTAAAGCATTGAAATGGTATGTGATTTATATTCAAAAGTTAATAACTCTACATTTTTGCACGATACTACAAATAAAAGTGTGTTACTATATAATAACATATTTAATTAAAACTCAACTTATTATTAAAACTTTTAAACTAATATTGCTTGAAATAATTTAGATGTTTTTTTTAATCTGTACTAGTACTAAAACTATTTTTTATTGATGCGGTTAAATTTGATCTAGTTCAGAGATAGTAATAAAATATATTAAACAAAAATTCATAATTTTTATTATATAAAAAAAATTGTATTTCATAAAACAAATTTATAAGAAAGATAATTAAATAGCATTATATTCGGTTTAGAATACAGTTTTGAAATTCCCAAAGGATCTTAAAATGTCAATGTAAACTTGGTGAAAAAGCTACCAGTAACGTTAAAAACAGCACACTTTGTAAATTTATGGGGGTAATAATGTAAATATACATTTTCAATGTAGAAATACATTGTTTGCAAAGTTAAATTTTCCAATCACTCTCTTTTTAATTATACATACTTCACATGTCAACGGAATGTCTTTCAAGTAATTTCTTTCGAATTTATAAAACACGAGTATCGTTATCGTGGCCCTTAAAAGTTTCAAAATAAATATCTTTCGATATTCCATTCTGACTGCACATCCAAGTTTCTTACTTTTCGTATTTGCACTCCCTCAGGGTAAAAAGTGCTTGGAGAAATCATTTTCGGAGATAAAAGAACGATATTTATCCGATATAAAAACTATGTGTGATTTTAGTATTTGAAGTAAAAATATTTTTTTACGTGTACACCGTCTTTAAAATCAATCCTGGAAAACGGTCACTGCACTGTTTAAAATAAGTACTCAGAAATAAGTAAAATGTACTCATTTTTGATATACATTTGATGCGTATCATAGGTTTGGTTTGGTTTTGTTAATCAATGTCGCACTAGAGCTGCACAGTGGGCTATTGGCGACGGTTCGGGGTCAATCTCGAAGTAAAGACCCGGGAACACATACACATTCATACATGCACCTCGTTATTTTAGAACCATGGTCAGATGACGAGGAAACACCTGAGCTGGCACCCAACGCCTTCAATAGACGTCGGGACTTTGGACCCCGATCAGATTTATCGTGCACCAGTCCCGTATACACGCCAGTATAATTTGTTGGATATTCTGGACGACTTTCTATTATTTTTGTAGCGAAGCTGGCAAGATGCGTATCATAGCGCCGAATACATAATTTTCATTTTTGAAAAAGACATGTTCTCAAAAATGAATAAAAGGAGCAGTAGCTTGCCTACATAGGCTGTCATCATAAATCAGTTTCAATAAATATCGAAGATTACAACCAAGACTTACTGGGAATCGAACCCATCACCTCATATACCGCAGTCCAGTGTCTTATCCGTTTTACTACCAGGGCGACGTCAATAAGTTATAAACAGAAGAAATGTTAAAAAGGTGTGCCAAAAGAATGGGAGGCAAGATAATTGAGTTGTTATAACTCAGTTTCCATTTAAGCAATCGACATTAAATAATATGGAAAACCATCTTCTGAACAACTACATTAAGTGTGTCAGGTCGCTTTGTTAAGATGGCTTAAACAGGAGCTGAAACAGCAATATTAAATCACACTGCTCATTTTTTAGAAAGTACGGTTACTTAAATTTTAATACGTCATCTCTCATTTACAATGCAATAGTACTCAAAGGAAAACGACTAGGTTCAGGTACTCATTTTTAGGTACTTTTTTTTTTACAGTCTACCAGGCAATTTGCACGACACTAAAAGTGTTTATATTTCAAAGCTCAATAACTTCAGAGGATCAGCCTATGTGGATACATTACTTGTCATCGTGTAGAAGAAATCAAGCCGTGTGGACCGGGTTGTACATTAAAACTCTCCCATTGTGACCTTAGTTACGACGTTGAGGGAGATTAGTCTCATCGGACATACTCTGACCTATTTTACTGCTGTAACTTCAGTTCTTAATTGAAATGAACGACAAGTTCTACACTCATTTTACTAATTGGTAGTTTGTGTCGAGCGGAAAGTGACCTTTTACCGAAAATTTCACTGTTATCATTCAATTGCGGCAGGTTGAAAGAGCAATTCAAGGCGAACAAAAATATACCCAGATATATAATTTTATGAAAAGGGCAGAGAGATCTAGAGTCAACCGAAGATGCAAGAAGGAGCAGGTTGAGCAGGCGCACGAACACAGTATTCACGAACTAAACCTTATGATATAAACTGTGGACTGCACATCCAATTTTTTTATTCAGCTTTTATCAAACCTATTTTTTAGTTTGAGTAAATTAACAACTACAGTTTATTTTATAGAATTTCATAAAAACACGTTTTCTAAATAATATTTTACATATGTTATTTTAGTTGAGTATTAATACATAATATCGCTATCTTTACATATAATTCTCTTACGCGGTGATTGAAAAAACGTTGTTTTTCTTTATGTGGAATGGCAACAGTTAGTTTGTTTAGAAAATTATTCGGAGGTTGCGGAGCCTCCTAGTTCAACTTATTGCTTTAGCATCTTAATGACGCGATTGATTTAAACCGTACACGCATATGTTGTGAGTTCTATCCAGGCCAGCACATTGGACATTGGCACATTGGAACCTTTATTCCAATTTCAAACAACCTTCATTCTAATATATTTTTAAGCAGGGTTACCTCTTTTTATATATTTAAGGAAATTGAAACTAAAATTATTTCAATTAATATAATATTTAAACTAAAACACAAAGTAAATTGATTATAAATAATAAAAAGTTGAATCAGAATACTAATTTCCGGAAGAAAGTTGCGAGCCCCAGTTGCTCAGTGGATAAAGGCGTTCAGCTACTAATCAGATTATTGGTGGTTTCGAATCCGTGCGATGGACTTGACAAAGAAAAGTAAAAAAAAGTAGTGATCTTGCGATCAAAGGGTTGCCAGCTTCGCTACAAATATACTAGAAAGTCGCCCAGAACATCCAACAAAATATACTGGCATGTATACGGGACTGGTGCACGATAAATCTGATCGGGATGTCTTGACGCCTAATGAGGTCGCGTTGGGTGCCAGCTTAGGTGTTGTCCTCGTCATCTAACCATGGTTCAAAAATACGAGGCATCATTCCCGGGTCTTTCTTTCGAGATAGGCTCCGAACCGTCGGCACTGGCCAACTATGCAGCTCTAGTGTGAAGTTAATTAAACCAAGCTTCTCCTTGTAACCTTCTCTAGCCGCAATCAATTACATATTATAGTTATTGTTTATTTTAAAATATTTCCTTTACTAACATTTTTTGAGGAAAATATGAGGTGCGAGAAAAATTCTTACACGCGACTTCTCCGGTCACTCAATTTGGCGAGAGTTCTGTGGAGTTAACGAGGTTCCCGGGTCTTTCCTTCGGGATAGGCTCCGAACCGTCGACAATAGCCCACTGTGCAGCTCTAGTGCGACGTGAATTAATCAAACCAACTTAATCACAACTTGTAATAGTCGGTCCCTGGTAGTTAGTCAACATTTGTACATTCTTAACAAGTAATAACTAGTTAGTACTAAATTTTAAACTACCATCGGATATACCCACTGATATCTTCTGGACATTTTATTGACTTGAAGCTGATGTAGAGGCAGCCATGATGTGCCCCACTTTCTTTGCTACCGCAATATTTCGTATATGTTTCATGTTAAAATAAGCAGACGTGTATTGCTTTTGGTTGAGTTTTTTTCTATTTTCTTTTGAAACCCTTTTAAATGCAATCTGCTATTAAAATAGAAAGTCATTTGCAAGTCATTGCGAAGTATTTAAAAAGCAAGGGCAAAAACTATTTGTTTGGCAATATAAAAATTAATTCTGTAACAAGAAAGTATAATATTTATACACATTTAATATTTCTGCAATGCTATGGTAATAAAAAACAACATTAAATCACTTCAATATAGGGCCATAGCATGGCTGCTTTCAATTGGCTTCAACGAGACCATAGAGGAAACAAGGTTTGAGCCTTCCAGCAGTTACAGTTAGAATTCAGTGGATATACCCTAATATTCCAAATTTCAAGTCAATGTGACACTTATTTTTTTGGTTTGGTTTGGTTTTGTTAATTAACGTCGCACTAGAGCTGCACAGTGGGCTATTGGCGACGGTTCGGGGTCTATCTCGAAGGAAAGACCCGGGAACACATACACATTCACACACACATTCATACCGGCACCTCGTTATTTTAGAACCATGGTCAGATGACGAGGAAATACCTGAACTGGCACCCAACGCCTTCAATAGACGTCGGGACTTTGGACCCCGATCGGATTTATAGTGCACCGGTCCCGTATACACGCTAGTATAATTTGTTGGATATTCTGGACGACTTTCTAGTATTTTTGTAGCGAAGCTGGCAACCCTCCGATCGCAAGATCACTACTTTTTTACTTTTCTATGTCAAGTCCATTTCCCGGATTCGAACCACCAATCCTCTGATTAGTAGCTGAACGCCTTACCAACTGAGACTTAGAATGGGGATAAAATATAAATACAAAATGTGATTATGCAAGAACAATGACACAAATAAATTAATTAAATAAAAAAGCCTATATAATAATCTTTTAACAATCGTTAATTTTGCAACTCCAAGCTCACATTAAAAGAATAAAACTCATTCAATAACTTTTTTTAGTATCTTTTTCTGCAAAATTTGCAGTTTACTCACTAACCTTTCCTGAACTTTCGAGTGCTGCTGACCGAGGCTAACCTTTTTTGATCATTTTAAGCGTTTACTTTCTTCGGACTTTTAAGTGGACTCGGCCATTAAATCTTTTGTATTGGTCTCTCTGTCGAGATTTCTTATCATCCTTTTTGTCAATGACAGCATTCGGATGTCAAACACATGACACTTGTCAAAATCTATGTTCTCTTATTTGTATTTGACAATTTGCTCTCAGAGATTCTTTTCAGAGTAAATGGTTTATTTAACGATTAAATTTGCTTTACGATTTATTTGGTTTTACTCTTCGAGCATGGATCATTCATAGTAGAGAAAACATAATGTTATAATCTCGCTAACATCAAAGCGAGGCCAACATGTATGGCCTCAGAGACGTGGTTAATTACATCATTCCATTCATAAATTTTCACTGTTACACACTTCCCAATTCATCAGCCAATCGCAAGTATTTTTTAATTCATAATTTTGAAATAAAAATCATGTGTTTGAGCCCATTCGGTCTGAGATGTTGGTTTCACGATTATGACGTCATATTCGCTCTACTACAGTCCATTCATGCTCGAAGGTTTTACTAACTCAGATGATGTAATTAGGTTGGTTGTCCTACCGGAAGGTAATTTTAGGTTGGTTTGGTTAATTAACGTCGCATTAGAGCTGCACAATTGGCTATTGGTGATAGTTCGAAGCCTAACCCGAAGGAAAGATCCGGAAACGATGGCTCGTATTTTTTTAAACCATGGTCAGATGAAGAAGACAACACCTGAGCTGGCACCCGACGCAAATTCAATAGGCGTCAGGACATTGGACCCCTATCAGATTAATCGTTCACTACTCCCGTATACAAACCAGTATAATTTGTTGGATGTTCTGGACGTTTTTCTAGTACTTATGTAACGAAGCTGGCAATCCTACGATCGCAAGATCACTAGTTTTTTACTTTTCTTGGTCGAGTAGATCTAAAAGTCCTCTGATTACCAGCTGAACGCTTTTATCCACTGGGCAACTGGATTCCCACTTTATTTTAGGGCTGTTTTAACTATAGAAAACATTTACCATTGACCAGTTTTTAAACAAAATGTGCTTAAAAATGAGTACATGAACGTACTCGTTTTTCTTTGAGTACAATTGCATCGTAAATGAGGAATGACGTTCTAAAATTTAAATAATCGTACTTTCGCAAAAATCAGCAGTGTGATATTTAATATTGCTAATATCGGCTTCTGTTCAAACCATCTTAACAAAGCGATCTGGCAAACTTAAAATAGTTGTTCAGAAAATGTTTTTCCACATTATTTGACGTCGATTGCCTAAATGGAAACTGAGTTATTACGACTCAATTATCTTACTTCCCATTCTTTTGCCACACTTTTTTAACATTACTTCTGTTTTTATATAACTTCATCACGTAGCTCTCGTAGTACAACGGATATGGCCTTGGATTTCGGTGCGGTCGACATTAGGTAGACGGATTGAGTTGGATTCCCGGTAAGGAATCGTAGGTCCCTGGTTGTAATTGTTGAAGTTTAATGAAAGTGATTCATGAAGGCATCCTAGTAGGCAAGCAACTGCTCTTTTAATTGGGGCCGGATATCCCAGCGGTTAAAGGCGTCAGATGGAAATCGTAGGGTTCCCGGTTCGATCCTATGCGACGGACTTGACTAAGAAAAGTAAAAAAAGTAGTTATCTTGTGATCGGAGGGTTGCCAGCTTCGCTACAAAATACTAGGAATGTCGTCCAGAACATCCACAAAAATTTTCGGCGTGTATACGGGATTGGTGCACGATAAATATGATGGGGGTCCAAAGTCCCGATGTCTATTACAGGCTTTCGGTGCCAGCGCAGGTGTTGTCCTCGTCATCTGATCATAGTTCAAAAATACGAGGCATCGTCCCTGGGTCTTTCCTTTGAGATAGACCCCGAACCGTCGCCAATAACCCACTGTTTCAGCTCTAGTTCGACGTTAATTAACCAAACTAAACCAAAAGCTCTTTTAATTCATTTTTACTCAATTTTAAGTACATGTTTTTTTCAAAATTGAAACTTATATATTCGGAGCTATGATAAGAATGGAATGTAATCAAAAATGAGTACATTTTACTTATTTTTAAGTACAATTTTTAACAGTGCATCATTGCATGTGGTCAGAGGCACATCTAGTCAGATATGCTTCAAGGAATTTTTTTTATGACACAAGCAAACATGATTTTGGTGATCATTTTGCACAAATCATTTTAAGACGGTTTTGCAACTTGTTTACATCTTTTAACATTAGACTGTTCTAACTTTGTCAACTAAAAAAACATATATTAAATTTACTAAAGTGAAAAATTTGGAGGAATTCTGAAAAGAGTCAAAGTGCGTTTTCAAAAAAATATTTATAACCCAAATTATATAACTTCTGCAAAGTAATAAACAGGTAAACATAAAGTAATAAATGAATCTGAAATTAAATAATTCATTGAACTATAATAAATAATTTTATTAAAATATAAATCAATCTAGAAAAATGCCTAAAATGTTGACATAGAATTTCTAACTCAAGTTATTTGTATTTCCCTTTTTCACCAATATTTAGCGCCCTCCTCAGTCCAGCGCCCCAGCGATCACTTGTGTCGCTTGAACCTTAAGCCCGCTCCTGCATCTTGTTATACACAAGCAATGATATTAAAATAGGACCAATAAACTATTTAATAAAAAAAATACTGAATAGTGTGCTACAAATTCTGAATGCTCCATTAATTGAAACTTGGAAAATGGTGAATGATACTCCACTCCTGTATCTTTTTATTTCTTGTAATTAGTACAAAATGCCATTGCGTATAATTGCAATGAAGGAGCTCTAAATGTTACCATCAATAGGATACTATGTTTATTTAACGAGAATATACTCTAATTGCGGTAAACATTATTTCATTACTGATCTCCCGTCTTTAACGTCAACATATTTATTATTACTTTAAAAATTATAAATTCAAAACATCTTAACTCTTCGCTTACCAGTTCCGAATCACACCCCTGAAAAATTCTCCTCTGAGCCTTCATTTTCTCGGCGATAACATTCGTTCATTTTAATTGCAAAGCGTCAAGAGTTAAACTCAATTTTTTTTTACATGTGTAAAATGGAAATTTCAAAAGGGTTGTCTTTGCATTTTAAAAACCGGTCGCGATGTTTGCTCTGTCCTCCGATTTAATCAGCACGGGGCTTGTTTGCATATCCTGCTTGGCTGTTTTGAATGACAAATTCGAACGAGGAGTTGCTCTGTCGCCGAGTGAGATAATTGTATATATAAATTATTTAGAGACGTGGGGCCCAATTGGACAGGTTTGTGTCTTACCGTAAATAAATGTCTTACCGTAAATTGTTTGAAAAAAAACTAGGATTTGATGCTGGGTTGATTTTCTTTTCGAACAAGCGGTAATAGTTGTTAAGCTGCAACAAAAATTAAGTACTTTTAATCGTTGTTCTAAATAAAAGTTTAATTTGCTGTGTTAAAATACATTGGTTTTTGCAGATGATCAAAAACCGCTTAGCATATGGTAATTTAAACGTAGTTAAGCTTCCTGAAACACATAGTTATTTATCTAACGAAAAAGCATTGTGAAACCCGCTTCAATTTAAGCTAGGCTAGATGCGACATACGTACGGCAATTTAAAATAGTGTTAAAACTTTATAGGCATTTCTTTAAAATTTTTTTTTTTTTTTTTTTTTTTTTTTTTTTGCAAATGATGTAAATGTAGGTAAAGTAATGTAATATCTAATAATGGTTGAAAATCCGTAGTTAAATCATATAAAAGTAAGTATTTTTTAGATTTTTTTCGAACATACGGAAAAAGGGGGAATAGTGTATTTAAAAAAAAAAAACATATTTAGGTTTAAAAAACGCAAAAAAACAAAAATATATTTTAAAATTAGTTAGTGATTACCTAATCGGAGACGTAACACATGATGGTTAAAGGGAACTAACTAGTGCACAGTAAATCTGTAGTGACCTAAATGTCTTAAACGTGGATATTTTAAGATAATTGTTAATCGTTTTGAGATATCAGTTGAGGTGGACTACGATAGAATTAACGTGCACCAGCCCCCTCCACAAAACAAATCTTCAGTTGGACAGCGAAGTACGAACCCTCCGATTACGAACTCGTCGCTGCAGTGATTCAAAATAACCAGCTCTGGCCGCACTATTTTAGAAGTTAACTATTCCATTGAGACGAATAATCAATTCGAATTATTTTCCTGACTACTATTTTTTTTTACGTGACACACAAAAAAAGGACATTAGAATCCCACACAAGTACCTAGGCAACTTAACAACTGTGTGCAGTGTTTCGGCATTTGTTTGAGTCGGTTACCACGGCAACGGCGACGCATTTGGCGACGGGACCGACCCTTTGGCAACCCGGACGGCGATCCCTATTGGCCTGGGAAGGCAACCAGAGTCGATTGAAAAGTGTTCTATTCGTCGAAGGAAACGGGATAGCGGAAAGCACAGTTTTATATGTTTAGCAGCAGCGCATGGGAAGTACTGTACAGAGAAAACAAAATACAGGCAAGTGCTATTTTATATTGTTGTTTATTGTGCAATACAAATATCTCCGAATTCGTTATATTTTTGGCAGTATTGCAGGAATTAGAGATAAGGCAGATTTTCATTGCATTTATACAAAGTTTGTGTCTATAAAACCGTGTTTTCCTATAAAGAAATACATGCATTTGTTTTAAAATATTTAAATATACCTGTTCGGCACAGCGTTGTTGAGAAACACGTTAATGCATATACATTTAAAAAGGGAGTGTCGCCTCTTGGGACATGTTTTTCCGAAGTCCTGCGCGCGGTTGACTAAACTACAAATGCACGTTCTAGATCTTAGAAATGTTATTTTATGTAATATTTCTAAAAAAAATTCAAATAGTTTCAAAAACTAAATGGAATAAAAAAAAAACAGAGCCCCAGGTGATTGTGAGTGAATAGTAATGAATGTAAATGGTAAATGTAAATTAAAGACCTTCTAATGTAGATAAGAACACGCTGTAGCGTAGAGTATGAAAGTCATTTAAATAATACAGATTGGCTTAGTTGTGATTATTAATTCTATAAGTGCATCTAAGTTACTTTATTTCAATTATTATACTTATTTTATTAATAAAAATCAGTATATAATATACTTTCTCAAAATAAAAAAAATCCGAAAACAATAAATTCGCAAAGTTTACTGGGAAAAAGTTTTATTACAAAGTTTGTGAGTTTTCTATATTTTTAACATTTGTACTCAAATTTTTTTTATTTCAAGTATTTTAAGAAAGAAAACTTTTAAATTATACCTCAATGTCATCTATCTGAAGTGCGACGTTAATTAACCAAACCTTTTATATGAAAAATATTGCAATATAGAGTATTTTTATGAATTTAAAATTGGTGTATATTAAATGATATTACTAGAGATATATGCTAATAACGAAAACTTCTAGGTCATCTATCTGAAAAATGTAATAACTTTAGAGGAAAAAATACAAACACTGAAATAAACGTAATTTTATATTAAAACTTAATATGCATTAGTGCTTAAAAAAAGTGCAAATTTTCTTGTTGAATTTAAGTTTATTGAAAAAATATTGAGTCTGAAAACACTATCTTATTCATAAACTTGATTGCAAGTAATATTTTTTTTAAAAACTGCAAAATACCTTTTGAAATTATAACGCAGTTAACAAAATTATTAAAGAACACGAATATCATCATAACATACTATAAGACTATATTAGAAGTGATTAAAACTACAATCGTAACGCAAGTACGATTGTACTTCTGTCGCATGACATTGGACGTCGATCAAACGAACACAACAACAATGTCAACATTGCATACTAAAATTTGCAGAATATTTAAATACATGTATAAGAAGTTTTTAATCGTCTAACAATTCCACGCGTTTCTAAAAAAAAAGACACAGCTGTTTGAAACTGTAAAAATGGTATTAAGTTACAGATTATATTAAAATATTGTAAAATGTTCGCTCAAATTATAAAATCGACCCAAAAAATATAGCATAAAACCTTCATCAAAATTACGAAATGGAAGGATTTATAGAACAAAATGCAATAATAGTATACATATACAATATATATATATATATATATATATATATATATATTTTAAATTTTGCAAAAAAAAAACCTTCAATGTGAAGCACTGTCATTATTTAAGGGAAAATGAGGGCTTTTTAAAGGTTTCATGCAGGAGAATTAAAATCTTCAACAAAAAAGCTGTAGTTTTATGTTTCAAAACCTCTATTAGACCTTAAAAAAAGTTTCATATTTAAAGTTTTGAAGGTTTTATGCTGACTATTTTTGCTGGGCTTACAATATATACTTCACCCCCTGAGCGGTTAGAAAAAAAAGGAAAGTATTGTACATTTGTTTTCTCTGCAAAAGAGCTTAATCTGTATCTACAATGTATGTATATTATATATCCCATTTATTTTTTATTTTTTTTAATAGATATAGAAACACCCCGACGCTTTAGATTTGAAAAATATTTTAACTAAGGATATTTTTATGAGTTTAAATTTTATGTGTATTTCTAAAAAAAACTGGAAATACAAGGACGACTTAATTCGTTCTACTCCGTCAGATGGAAAAAAGAAACATGCACAAAAAATATCCTAAAATATTCATAGTGAGATAAACAAATGAAGTTTAATACTCACCGCAAGAACGATATTACGACATACAAGAACGACATTCAATGATATTTGCATGTACATTCATCCCTTGTGAAATATTATGATGTGTATTTTAAATAATCGAAACCTATAAATTTAAACTAGTACCAATGTTTGCTTTGCCACTACGTTGTTAAAAATAGGTACTCAAAAACAAGTAAAACTTACTCATTTTTGATTATATTCGATGCTTATCCCAGTTCCGAATACATAAGTTTCATTTTTGAAACAGACATGTATTCAAAAATGAGTAAAATTGAATAAAAAAGAACAGTTGTTTGCCTACATAGGCTGCCTTCATAAATCACTTTCAATAAATATCGACAATTACAACCAAGACTTACTTGGAATAGAACCCATATCCTTAGGCACTGCAGTCCATGGCCTTATCCGTTAAACTACCAGGGAGACTTGAAAAAGTTATAAACATAACTAATGTTAAGAAGGTGTGCCAAAAAAAAGGGAAGTAAGATAATTGTGTTATTATAACTCGAAATCAAATAATGTGCAAAACCATCTTCTGAACACTTATTTTAAGTTTGTCTGGTCGCTTTGTTAATACGGCTTGAATAAGAGCTGAGATTTTAAATATTAAATCACACTGTTCATCTTAGAGAAAGTATGATTACTTAAAATTGATTAAGTTATCGTTCATTTACTATGCAATTGTACTCAAAGAAAACCGTTCAAATACTAATTTTTTAGTACCCTTTTTTTACAATATGTGCACCTTAAATGAACATACATTTTATTTGTAACTATCCCTTCAAATTATTTAACCATTACTTACTTAAAAAAATAAGTTAAAATAAGTTTGTTAGGTCGCTTTGTTAAAATAGCTTGAATAAGAGCTGAGATCATAAATATTAAATCACACTTCTCATTCTTGAGAAAGTACGATTTCTTAAATTTCTGTACGTCATCGCTCACTTACGATGCAATTGAACTCAAAGAAAAACGAGTATGTTCAGATACTCGTTTTTAAGTACCTTTTTTTTAACAGTGTATGCACCTTAAATGAACATACATTTTATTTGTAACTATCCCTTCAAATTATTTAACCATTACTTACTTAAAAAAATAAGTTAAAATAAGTTTGTTAGGTCGCTTTGTTAAAATAGCTTGAATAAGAGCTGAGATCATAAATATTAAATCACACTTCTCATTCTTGAGAAAGTACGATTTCTTAAATTTCTGTACGTCATCGCTCACTTACGATGCAATTGAACTCAAAGAAAACCGAGTATGTTCAGATACTCGTTTTTAAGTACCTTTTTTTTAACAGTGTATGCACCTTAAATGAACATACATTTTATTTGTAACTATCCCTTCAAATTATTTAACCATTACTTACTTAAAAAAATAAGTTAAAATAAGTTTGTTAGGTCGCTTTGTTAAAATAGCTTGAATAAGAGCTGAGATCATAAATATTAAATCACACTTCTCATTCTTGAGAAAGTACGATTTCTTAAATTTCTGTACGTCATCGCTCACTTACGATGCAATTGAACTCAAAGAAAACCGAGTATGTTCAGATACTCGTTTTTAAGTACCTTTTTTTTAACAGTGTATGCACCTTAAATGAACATACATTTTATTTGTAACTATCCCTTCAAATTATTTAACCATTACTTACTTAAAAAAATAAGTTAAAATAAGTTTGTTAGGTCGCTTTGTTAAAATAGCTTGAATAAGAGCTGAGATCATAAATATTAAATCACACTTCTCATTCTTGAGAAAGTACGATTTCTTAAATTTCTGTACGTCATCGCTCATTTACGATGCAATTGAACTCAAAGAAAAACGAGTATGTTCAGATACTCGTTTTTAAGTACTTTTTTTTTTACAGTGTATGCACTTTAAAGGAATATAAATTTTATTTGTAACTATCCCTTCAAATTATTTAACCATTACTTACTTAAAAAAAATAGAATGTCAAACAGAAAACAAACTCGAGTACTTCACTGAAACTTAATGAAATCAATTCGCTTTGTTTGTGCAATGAGTGAAACGTGTTTATTGCATTCGGTGGCTCAGAATGCCGAAAAGATTGATTGAGAAAGTTCAAGGCCTTTCGTTAGTCGCAACTCGGGAGCGGGAATTCAATCAATTGTTGAGGAGAACTGTTGGAAGTGAAGAAAGTAGTGAGTGCACAAAGAGACATTCTTTTAGTCGGAACTTGGTTAAATTTATTAGTTGTTCACTGTTCTTTTGGCAGGGAGTTCACGATTTAAAATGAAAGGGTGAGACAGACTTGAGTCGTATTGATGGGTATCGGATATCAGGTTTGACAAAAAGGGCAATTTTAGTTCTTCATTGTAGAGAAAGGTACTTAAAAATAAGTACCTGGGTTTTCTTTGAGCACAATTGCACTGCAAATGAGCGATGACGTTCTCAAATTCAAGTAACCGTACTTTTTCAATATTGAGTTGTGTAATTTAATATAGCTAATCTCAGTTTCAGTTCAAGGCATCTTAAAAAAGCGACCTGACGCACTTAAAATAGTTGTTCGGAAGATGGTTTTCCACATTATTTAATGTCAATGGCTTAAATTGACTTCAAATGATGGCTTCTTAGATGGCTTCAAAATTGTCAAATTGAAGGTTTCATAAAGGACATTGAAACAAAAAACTGCAGTTTTTTTGAAGTTTTTAATATTTCTGCATAAAACCTTTAAAATATCTGTAATTTCCCTTTATGATTAAAAATTGAAGTTTTTTTGCAGGTTTTAATGAAGTTTTTTTTTTACAGTTTTTATGAAGGATATTGAAACAAAAACTTTTAATTTTATAGATCTTCAAAAAGACTGCAGTTTTCCTGCATGAAACCTTCAATTTCAAAATTTTGATGAAGGTTTTATGCTGACTTTTTTTGCTTGGTATTACAACTCAATTATCTTACTTCCCATTCTTTTGGAACACCTTTTTCACATTTGATCTGTTCATAACTTCTTCACGTCGCTTTGGTAGTTAAAAGGATAAGGCTCTGGACTCCGGTGCTTGAGGACGTGGGTTCGATTCCCTGTAAGTCTTGGTTGAAATTATCGCTATTTATTGAAAGTGATTTATGAAGGCAGCCTATGTATAGGCTAGCATACGCTCTTTTTATTCATTTTTACCCATTCTACTCATTTTGAGTACATGTGTTTTCAAAAATGAAACTTATGTATTCGGGGATATGATAAGTATCAAATGCAATAAAAAATTTGTAAATTGTACTTAATTTTGAGTACTGATTTTGAACATTGCAACCATGCAAAGAAACAGATTTAAAATTAAAAAAATTGCTTCATTCTCTTTGGGGACAGAATAGGTACTTAAAAATAAGTACCTGGTTTTTCTTTGAGTACACTTGCACCGCAAATGAGCGATGGCGTTCTCAAATTTAAGTAACCGTACTTTATCAATACTGAGCCATGTTTGTCTGAGCAGATGTGCTGATATTTTGAATGAGAAAATTATAAAATAAAATGGTTCATATTTCTATTTATTGGAGGTAAGTGAACAATTCTTTCAGATTCTATGAAAAACGTATTTTTTTCCATAACAATCAAAGGCGCGGTGTACTCAAATGCTGCAAATTGTTATTTGGTGGATACAGATTGTTATATGCGCCGGATTATTACATAACGAAAGTTATCGCAGAGGACAGCTGGGCTCATAATAATCTTTATATATGCAGTCTAGATATCTAAGAACCAGCAATACAATAATACATAGCCACCAATACATATGTAAAAGCAATTATATGTACGAAAAAGCATTTTTTTTTTAGTAAATCGCAAAAAAATGTCATTAACTATTGTTCATACAATAATATTATTTTTTATAAAAATAATAAAGTAAAAATTTTGTTCACTGAATTGTGTAAGTTATCAGATTACTGAATAATTTATTCTCTAAATTAGAATTTTAACATTACTTGTTTTGAAACTGGAATAAGAATTTAACTGGTTTTGGAAATATATGCGCCGACATCTTGTTTTTTGTTCAAGAAGCAAAACCCGCTATATCCATATTTCACCCGATCAGAAATCGGTTTCTCCTACAAGTTAACATTCGCTAGATATTATTGATTTTACATATCGCACTCGGCAAGAAAAGTGACACAAGTAAAAAAATGGCAATTCTGAGGTTATGTCATTGAAAATATATGTATCAGGTGTATGTATTGCTATTCTATAGCATATAATAGAATTTACCTCCAGAAAAACTTACCTGAAATTTAAAAGAAGCTTATACTATTCCAATATAAGTTATATAGTATGCTTTAAGGTAATTTTTCTCAAATGCTGCACTTTTTAGTTGTGTCACTCTTCTTGTCGCGTGCGATATTTATAAAGCGTCGATATAGCTACATTTGCTTCTGAGAGACTTCTTTTTAAATTGTTATTATTAAATAACGGGTTTTTATTTTAATTTAAAATTGAAACCAAAATTATAAAGTATATATTAATACCAAAACCTCATTTTTTGATTTTTTTTGTTAGATATAACTCCTTTTGCATTTGAACTAGTCCTATAATACAGCACTGTCCCACCCTTCGAGCATGGATTCTTCATAGTGGAGAAAACATATCTTTGTAATCTCGCTAACATCAAAGTGAGGCCAACATGCATGGCCTCAGACACGTGGTGGTTAATTACGTCATTCCATTCATAAATTTCCACTGTTACACATTTCCCAATTCATCAGCCAATCGCGAGTTTTTTTTAATTCATAATTTTGAAAAGAAGTCACGTGTCTGAAGCCATTCAGTCTGAGATGTTGGTTTCACGATTATGACGTCATATTCGCTCTACTACAGTCCATTCATGCTAGAAGGTCACACCCTACTTCGGAAGCCGGTTATATCAACTGAACCGCTTTACTTTACATTTATTCGTGTATTGATGCGTTAGACTAGCGATCATAGGCCGTTATGTATTATTCAATAGTAAGTGGCTGTCCAATGGGCACCTTGAAACAGCTCAAAATCTGCCTTAAGGATAATGGAATACAAACTGTGATAATGTAGGTTTCCTGTGGGACTGTAAAGATTTTAAGCAAACAAATTGAACACGTGAAGGTTATTCCAATACTTTGTTTTAAAGTTTTATAGATAAAAAGTTTTGAAATGAAGGTATTTGTTCCAAAATAAACTGCAGTTTTCAGTGGAGAAATGTGCGAATTTTATGCTGATTTTATTTTGGTTGCGGGTTTACTTAAGAAAAGTTTGTCTCTCTCTCTCTCCCCCCCCCCCCCCTCCAGGTTGAAAAAGAATCAGCATAAAATGTACTTCAAAGGTTTTAAAATGAAGGTTTTATATGCTGGATTAATGTTAACAAATTTTCCGTTGATATTATTGAAAGGAAATTGCAGTTTTGTTTTAAAAAGATTCCATGCAAGCCAATTTAAATATTCAAAACACATGCCGGTTTTTATAACCACCTACAAGTCACACTAAGGTTTATAAGGTATATAAAATAACCTGCAGTTTTCATGAACATTTTATAAAAGATTTGCAGATTTTTATAAAGGTTTTATAAAGGTACACTATAAAAAAAAATACTTAAAAATGAGTATCCGAACCTACTCGTCTTTCTTTGAGTACAATTGCATAGTAAATGATCGGTTACGTTTTGAAATTTGAGTAACCACATTTTCTCAAAAATGAGCCGTGTGATATAATATTGCTAATCTCAGCTTATGTTCAAGTCATCTTACCAAAGCGACCTGACAAACTTAAAATAGTGGTTAATAAATGGTTTTCCACATTACTTGATGTCGATAGCTTAAATGGAAACTGAATTATTACAACACAATTATCTTACTTCCCATTCTTTCGGCACACCTTTTGCAACATGTATTCTGTTTATAACTGCTTCAAGGTCGCCCTGGTAGTTTAACGGATAATACTCTGGACTGCGATGCCTGAGGATCTGGGTTTGATTTCCGGTAAGTATTGGTTGTAATTGTCGATATTTATTGAAAGTGTTTTTAAGACAGCCTATGTGGGATAATACTTTTTATTCAGTGTACTTATTTTTGAGTACATGTTTTTTTTTAATTGAAACTTACATATTCTGAGACATGATAAGCATCGAATTTACACAAAAATGAGTACATTTGACTTGTTTTGAGTACCTATTTTTAACAGCGTATTACGCAGGTTTTTGATAAAGGTTTAACGATATTTTTTTTTACCTGGGCCCTTTTCATTTCACGAACCCAACTAGTAATTTAGCATAGACCAGGCAATATATTTAAAGCACAACAGAGCTAAATCACACAACCTGAAATTTCATCGAACCAAACAAAGCCCTCCTATAAGTGTAGAGTTCCCCCCCCCCCCCCCCATCGTTCTATTAAATGACAAACTAAGCTTTTTAAATGGTAATTCGGCATTAAAACTCTATTAAGTTAATGGCTCACCATCAAATTGAATGGGAAGGCAGCGTCATTAAGTAAGCTGCTACTCAACTGAGGTATCGGATTTCTTTTGCTTATCATTTTTGCCCAAATAACTTTTTTTTACTTCTATTCTCACTAAGTTCTATTTTTTTTTTACAGTATAAGTCGATTTATTTTATCATTAGAGCAGCGTGTGTTTTCATGGCGATGCTTTTTGGCTCGGATTAATATAAAAACGCATGATGAAAAATAACAGAATTGATTTGCGTATTCGGTTAATGGCGATAAAAAAAAATGTTAGAAGGTTTTGTTGTGTCTCGATATATTATGTACATTTATCGATACGCAAGTATTTGATTTCTAAATTTTTTTTTATTTTTTTAACTAATCTAAATTAACAATATTTTCGGCATTTTGGAATGCCTTGAAATAGATCTTCCATTATTTTATTGTTTTTTCTTATTAAAGTTACCGCGGAGTGAAAATGGAACACATTTTGACTCCGAGACAACTTCAATAAGAAAAACAATAAAAAAAAATGGGATAAGTATCTCAATCAAATATATTTTTTCTTTAGTAAAGATTCCTTTTACTCCCCTTAGACGCAACGAATCTGAACACATGGGGTATAAAAAGAAAGAGAATTTCATGGACCAGTGACGTCATAATTATCAATATCCAGTTTATCTCATAAATATCAACGTTTTTCTTTTAAAAGTATTTAAAATTATTCATTTGAACGTTTTTTTTTAAACAAGCCGTTGATAAGGCTGTCTTCTATGAACAGACCATTGAACGTTTTTAAATTTTGGTTCTAACGAATTAGTGAGTGGTGTATGGGGGAGGGGGGGGGGGGGCGGGTATTGTTCATACGAAAATTATTGCCCGGGCATGAGTGTATTCTTAATTACCAAAAATATTGTTTATTCTGATTGGTTAAAAATAGAAAATATATTTTGTAGAAATCAAATACTTACAAATCGGTTAATTTTTATTCGAAACAAAACAGACCCTTATTGGCATTTTTTTATCAAAAAAATGGAATACATTTTGATTTTCATATTTGGATGAACAAATATTAGTTAAATTATTACCTTTATAAGATATTTTTCTTTTAAAGATTTGGAGCGCCAGTTGCTCAGTTGGTAAGGCGTTCAGCTACTAATCAGAGGATTGGTGGTTCGAATCCGTGAAATGGACTTGACATAGAAAAGTAAAAAATAGTGATCTTGCAATCGGAGGGTTGCCAGCTTTGCTACAAAAATACTAGAAAATCGTCCAGAATATCCAACAAATTATGCTGGCGTGTATACGGGACTGGTGCACGATACATCTGATCGTGGTCCAAAGTCCCGACGTCTATTGAAGACGTTGGGTGCCAGTTCAGGTGTTTCCTCGCCATCTGACCATGGTTCTAAAATAACGAGGTGAATGTATGAATGTGTGTATGAATGTATGTGTGAATGTGTATGTGTTCCCGGGTCTTTGTTTCGAGATTGACCCCGAACCGTCGCAAATAGCCCACTGTGCAGCTCTAGTGCGAAGTTATTTAACAAAAACAAACCAAACAAAACTTTCAAAGATTTGAAAACAATTTCAAAAGATATTATTACCACCAATAGTTTTGGAGAGAGTAGATCCCGCGAACAAAAAAACTATATCCGTCGATTTAAATGACTGAAAGAAATGCTGAAAAATTGATTTAAAACAGACCATCGCTGACGCTCTGTCAAAAACTATAAAATGTTAATTTTCAGAAAGAATATTGACTTTTATGACTGGATATACAAGAATCGATATTGATAATTGATAATAGGCATTTTCTTAAACATATTTTGTACAGGCGGTTTTAAAAGTGTATTTTACAAATTGACGTTATGACTACATAAATTGATCAGTTAATCATTGTTCTACTGCGCTTTAATATCAAAGTGTATCGATATTTGATAAAGCTTTTATGTAAATAATTAGTTTAATCAACTGCAACAGTCAAGTGGAATGAACTGCTGTTAAAAGAGGCCTCCGTGGCCGAGTGGATTAGGCTTCAGCTGGGAATCCAAGGGTCCCCGGTTCAAAACCTTGCGATGGACTAGACTAAATAATGGTAAAAAGTAGTGATATTGCGATCGGAGGGTTGCCAACTTCGCTACCAAAATACTAGAATGTCGTCCAGAACATCCAAAAAAAATAACGGCGTGCATACGGGACTGGTGCACGATAAATCTGATCGGCGTCCAAAGTCCCGACGTCTATTGAAGGCGTTGGGTGCCAGCTCAGGAGTTGTCCTCGTCATCTGACCATGGTTCAAAAATACGAGGCATCGTTCCCGGGTCTTTCCTTCGAGATAGGCCCCGAACCGTCGCCAATAGCCCACTGTGCAGCTCTAGTGCGACGTTAATTAACCAAACCAAACCAAACTATGCGGTTAAGAGAAAAATGATTACATTTAAAAATTTATGTTATCAGAAATGCCCTAAATAATTTTTGGGCAAACCTTTGAAAGAACTTATTTTAAATTACTGATGTAAATATGTTTTTCGCAAACCACTGTCTACATCAGTCTTTACACTGTAAAAAACACGTACTTATAAAAAAGTACAATGTACTCATTTTTGAGTACATTGTATTTATTTATTGCATTTTGAAAAAAATAATCATAAAAACTTTATTAAAAAACTGTATAATACGCTGTTAAAAATAGGTACTTAAAAATAAGTAAAATGTACTCATTTTTGAATATAGTCGATACTTATCCTAGCTCCGAATACATAAGTTTAATTTTTGAGAAATATATGTACTCAAAAATAAGTATAATCAGTAAAAACGAATAAAAAGAACAGTTACTTGCCTGCGTAGGCTGTCTTCATAAATCACTTTCAATAAATATCAACATTTACCACCAAGACTTACCGGGAATCGAATCCATATCCTAAGGCACCGCAGTCCAGTGCCTTATCCGTTGTAATACCAAAGCGACATTAAGAAGTCATACACAGAAGTAATGTTAAAAAGGTGAGCCAAAAGAATGGGAAGTAAGATAATTGAATGTTAATAACTCAGTTTCCATTAAAGCAAACCATCAAATAAAGTGGAAAACCATCTTCTGAGCAATTATTTTAAGCTGTCATGTCCTTTTATTAAGATAGCTTGAACATAAGCTGAGATTAACAATATTATATCACACTGCTTATTTTTGAAAAAAGTATGATTTCTTATATTTGAGTATATCATTGCTCATTTACGATGCAATTGTACTAAAGGAAAAACGAGTGATTCAGGTACTCATTTTTAAATACATTTTTTTACAGTTTACCTTTATAAAAATCCTGCATAAAATCTTTATAAAAACCTACAAATATTTTAAAGAACCTTCATGAAAACTGCAGATTGTTCCAGATACATTTGAAACATTAGCGTGACTTTAAGTTGTTATAAAAATCTGCACGTGTTTTGAAGATTTTAATTGGCTTGCATAAAATCAAAACTGCATTTACCCAAGGATAGTGGAGACTATATATAAAAGGTGTGCTGGTACTCGCTCTTGCTGATGGAGGGCGGGGAAAAGGATTCTTTTGACGTCATAGTGACGCCTTCCTCCGCCTTCAACCGTCTGTGGGCGTGTCTAATGCTCTCGACAGTCGTTTTAAGAGTAATTGTCGCTATTGTCAAGGAGTACTTAATTTAACAAGAATTCTTGTTTTTAACTAATCATGAATTTATTTAAAAGAAAACAGTTAAAATTTGCTTCAAAAAACAATTTGAATCGATTTCCAAAGTCGTTTCGTTATTAAAATATAAGTAGCAATGCTTGAAACACACAGCCAATGAGAATGATCAAAAACTCATAGTAAGGCGTAGCTAAAATGACGTCAAAAGAATTCTTTCCTTGCCCCTTTCAAAAAGCGAAACACGAGCATATGGTCTTCACTATCCTTGGCATTTACCGATGTCGATTTGTTAAGTTGGGTTGAACAGAAGCTGATATTAGCGATACTAAATCACATTGCTACTCTTTGAGAAAGTACGTTTACTTAAATTGGAGTAGGTCATCTCTCAGGTCTCATAGGTCATTTACGATGCAATTGCATTTAAATAAAAACGAGTAGGTTTAGGTACTCATTTGTAATTACTTATTTTTTTTACAGTGCCGTCTCACATAAAACCTTAAGTTTGCCACTTATAAATAGAATGCTATAAATTCGAAGTATCTTTTATTGATAACTTTTTACAAAAGTATCAACTTCTAATACGTAAGAATGTTTAACACACACAAAAAAAAAATCCAGGCAAAAATGTTAAAGGGCAACCTAATTGCTAATAAGAATATTACTAGAAATTACCCCTGGGATCTTTTGTTGTAATTCCCCAAATACTTATTTCTATCTAGAAAGTCAATATTTTTTTTTGCGTTAAATAGCGCTCTGCTTAGAAGAACAACTTATTTTTAAATTTAGTCGACGTCTTTTAATGTGTAAGTTATTTGGCTTTCCACTGATCTTTTAAAGTCAGTAACGAATAAATTTTTTATTTTATTTATTTATTTTAATGGTAAAATAAGTTATTTTCAAATAACATACCCTTATTGGACATACTCTTAATTATGCTTATTATGTGAAAATTGTGTTTTGTGGTAAATGACGATTTGTCAAATATTCCACTATTAAGTCAAAATATAATTCTGAAGTTCGCATTATACACTGTAAAAAAAGGTACTTAAAATGAGTACCGAACCTACTCGTTTTTATTTGGGTACAATTGCATTGTAAATGAGCGATGACGTTCTCAAATTTAAGTAACCGTTCTTTCTAAAAAAAGAGCAGTGTGATTTAATATTTCTATTCTCAGCTTCTGTTTAATTCATCTTAACAAAGCGACCCGACACACTTAAAACAGGTGTTCAGAAGATGGTTTTCCACATTATTTGATGTCGATTGCTAAAGTGGAAGCTGATTTATTACAACTCAATTATCTTACTTCTCATTCTTTTGGCACACCTTTTTAACATTTCTTCTGTTTATAACTTCTTCAAGTCACCATGGTAGTTTAATGGATAAGGCTCTGAACTGCGGTGCCTGAGTATTTGGATTCTATTCCCGGTAAGTATTGGATGTAATTGTCGATATTTTTTGAAAGTTATTTATAAAGGCAGCCTATGAAGGCAAACAACTGTTATTTTTTAATAATTTTTACTCATTGTACTCATTTTTTAGTACATATCTGTTTCAAAAATGAAACTTATGAATGATTCATTTCTGAGTACATTCGATGATAAGCATCGAGTGTACTCAAAAATGAATAAGATTTACTTATTTTTGAATACCTCTTTTTAACAATGCAGCATAAGAAATTGAACAGATTGAAAACGCAGGTTCAAGATGAACGAACAAAATTAAACCAACAATTCAATTTTTAGAAAAGTGCGGTGAGATCGAGAGCTAACCGAAAACGAAAGAAGGAAAGACGCGTGTACAAAGTACTCACGTACTGAACCGTACGGTACAGCGGGTACTGTGCCAATTCGATTATTTTGAAGTGACTTTATTATGTTTTGTTGACACCACCAAAATCACTTCAACCGTCAAATACTCTTTCCCCAAAACTCGAGGACAAGTATCGGCGAAACAATTTTAACTTTATCAAAGTTATATAAAAAAATAAAAGTCAAATAGTATTTTCTTTTTGTAAACTATAAAACTTTTTTCGAGTGTTTCCCCGAACTTTTCGTTGCTTGCGTGATGTGTTAGGCGTAGATGTGATCGCAATAGTTCCAGAAATGGACAGTGCGTATATAAGCTTTTGTTGAAAGGGAATGAATGTTACAATGTTGTTTGTGTTTCGTTTGCACATTTGATTATTCTGGATAAGAGGTATTCTTAATGCTAGAATCGAAGATATTATAAAATAAGAATAAATAATAAAATTGCCAAATTGGTCTAAATTTAAATTTTTCTTACTTCTAAAATAACAATACGTTGCTTTTGAAATTCAAAAGTCAAAATCAAAAATCGGTGATATATAATATAAATAAAAAAAAATTGTTTATTAAAAAAGCAATAGCCCAATTGCGGCCGAAGGGAACCAGGTTTACCATATTATTAAAGAAGAAAACAATCGTTTATCGCCCTGACATACCATGGGCCGCAATTGGAACTTTCCTATTAAAAAAAACAAATAACCAAAGTTTATTGTCAGGGTTGTGGAAATTGTGAAAAATTTAATAAATGTTAGTTAGCACATTCTCAGAAAAATGTACACTAATTTTGAGTTATTAATTTTATATATTGTGTGTATTTTTCAGTTGACGTTAAACTAAGGGTAAAATTTATAATAAAAAGTTTTCAGGGTAAATTTCCTATAATTTAAACTAATATTTCTTTATTTAGATTGATAAAAACTATTTATGAGTTTCTTTTTAGATAGATACGAAACCAATGATCTCATTTAACACGATTAGGCGAAACCGGTTTGGTTATATTCCACAACTTTTACTGAACAAAATTTTAAGTTTTTCCAGTTGCATGCAACTAAATAATATAATTCTAACACCGACAATTGCCAGTACGCGCTTGGACAACATTTGAATAATTTTGTTTTTATTACAATATGTTACTTCATTTATTTTTTCAGTTAGTAATGATGTAATTTTTATGTTGCCTTTATAAAATTTTAATAATTTACGCGATATGATCAAAGAAATTTAGTTCTTCATTGTTTGCTACTGTAAAATATATTTTTGTTGTTTAAAACGCTTTGTATTATGGCTTTACAGTAAATGAACTAAAACTCTGAACTTGTATTAAAAAAATCTAAATAATTTATTTTAAATCTGTGTTTATTTGTCATTTATCTATCTGACACATGTGTAAAAGTTAACAATAATTTTGGTACACACTATATAGTGAATCAAATACTTCATGTTATTTTAAGTATTCTATAATTCAAAAACAAGAAAATTTCAATAAAAAGCTTACAGTGTTTCTCTTAATTAAATGCAAGAGTTCAATTTATTTTTTCCTTCACAATAACCACTTCGTAGAATATTTCAAAAGGTAAATCTTGGGGAAATTCTTTTCCAAGACGTACTAAAATTAACTCTACTATTTATTCCTAAAACGTTCAATTGCTACAAAGTATACTTCTAACGATAATCTCCAAAAATGCCATGTTCAGTGTTGCCAAAACGGGAACTTTTTAATAAATTAAAGAAAGCTCTAAGGATATTTTTAGAAGTGCATCTTCCATTTTGTTATTTTTTTTCCTGTTCTGAATTTAGTTCGAAGAGGAGAGTTAATTAATTTACCGTATATTGATTCAGGGCTAAATTCGCATACTGGGAATTCGAATTCTGATTTTGGATCGTTTGGAGATAAGTGGTCAAAGTTGTAGTGCATTTTCGTGAGTGGAATCGATCGAAATGTTTGTCTTTAGAGTTGAGTTCTTAAGATAAAAATAATATTTCTGTTGAAATGCTTAGTGTGTTAATGAATCAGTATTTTTGTTCCTTGAACTAATTAATATTACAAATAACTGAAAAGAAGGAAGCATTTTGTTAATGTTTATTTGAAAAATGTATCGTAATTAAATATTGTTGTTTTCTCATCGTTATACTTATTAAAATGTACATCTATACTTTCTCGTAAAATATATATATACACAAAAATTTTTATATGGACATTTCTATTGGAATGAGTATTTTAGTTATATTGGAAGTTTAATTAACGTCACATTAGTGTTACATATTGGGCTATCGGCAATGATTTGGTCTATCTCGAAAATTTTCAAAACTGAATATTTCCAAAATTGAAACGTATGTATCCGGAGCCATAATAAGCACCGAATGTAATCAAAAATGAGAACATTTTACTTCGTTTTGAGTACCTATTTTTAAAAGTGTGCGTAGCTAGGCTATATTTGCTATGTAATATAATTCCGGCTTTACAAACTCAGTAATAGTAAAACATTAAATAGTTCTTCGAAACGCAACGCTTACTTGAACATCAGGTGAACAGTTTGTTAAAGGCAACTTAGATTCTTTTGTATTTTTTTTTTTCAATACGATTCTGTCAACAGGACACAGAATCGTTAAAAGAATTTATCATTTCTTTTATTGGCTCTTCTTTGAGAAAAGAATAAGTTTCTGGATCGTCCGCTTGAAAGCATTTATCAGACCCTTTACGCTAGTGATTTTTTTTTGTCGTGTTCTTAAAGTAGAATAAACACAACTTGTCAAGAAGATCAGTTCGTAATTAAATAAGGAATTGCTCTAACTGACGACGTTTTTAAAGTGAAATGCAACTTTTCTTTGTTCCTTGTCCTATAAGCAAGGATTTGTGAAAGATATCTTCCATCAAAAGAAATTCGGGGGAAGTTCAGTTACGGATGAAGCGTCTGTTTGTTTGGTAGAATTAACCCTTTGCGTTTCGTTGATTTTTTTTATGTGAACACGTTTCTAAAATCACTCAGGAATACCGGTCACTGACAGAAACTTGTGCAATGTACAAAGTGTTGATATTTCAAAGCCCTATAACTCCAGGAGGAATCAGTCTATGGGGGTAAATTACCTACCATAAGGTAGAGGAAGGTGGGCCAATTAAATCAGGTTGGTTACATAGAGTAATGATACAAATAGAGGAATAAAAATGCTGATTTCCGTGTGTGCATCATTGAAACCACGTGATAGGTGAAAATGGCAATTTACTCATGCGCCAATATTAATTGGCAGGCCTTGGCGACTTTCAGAACTAAACGAGATCGAAGTATTGTAATATGGTTTTTTGTTCAATTTTGTATTTAATTATCGTTTTTTGAACGAGTGGCACAATTTAAGGGAGTTTAATATATATATTAAAGAGATTTTTCTTACTTTGTACTTTTGAAATAATTGCCTTACGTTTTTATGTAAAAAAATTACCACAAGCGAAGTTCTTTCAATTGTTATTTTGTATAGTTCAATAAGAAAATATGAACAATAAAACCTGAGAAATATAAAGAGTTTCGTTTCTTCGAGTATTGAACACAAAGAAAATGACATTTTCGTTTCTATAATGAAGAGGAAATATTTAGCGCATATTGTTTGAAAATAAGTAAATACCTACATATATGTTAAGAAGTTGAATACGGACAGAACGCCTTATCACCAAAAAGAAGAAAGTGCGCCAAATTTGGAACACCTGCAGATGTCTGAACGCCAAATGTGGCAGCGCTAAAACCACGTGATGTTGTTTTTTTCTTTCAATGTTGACACCGTGGCCTTACGAGAGTCTGTCATTGAAGGCGCTCTCTATTTAATATTACAACTCACTGGTTGGTTATTAATTCAGTCCTCCCCCTGATTTTTGTACCACGGTGACCAAGCCGATTAAAAGATAAATTCAAAATTATACCAAAGGAGTTTATACTTGTGCGATAAATGCGGGGATATTTAGAACTTACCAAAGACGCAAAAAAGAGCAGGCCGAGTTGGCGCGCGTAAAAAGGATCCACGAGCCAAAGAGAGTCTGTCCCTAGATATTTTTTTTCCTTGAAAAATACTAATGAAAATTCGAAATATGTTTAACCTGATTAAAACTGCACGCAGACGTAAGATTAAGTCCACTTTTTAAAAGAAATCAGAAATCGAACGTGTTTTATCGACATCCATTATTCATCTTATTCAAATCCGCATAGCATTGAGTATTGATTCACTTGTACCAAATCAAAATGACATCTTGGGTAGGGAGGAATTGGAATATATTTTTATGTTCGATTTTTTTTTTTATAAAAAAATTCATCTATAAAAGATTTTGTAGTGGAAGCTGTAAAGACGTTACCCAAATGAATCCACAAAAGTGCATGAATTATGTATGCGTTACAGTATTTAGGGCTTATTACCAGAGTGTCTAAAAGAATGAAATTTTGTCTAGTAAAAATATATATTGGCTTTAATAACTTTAAAATGTATAGTTAATATTTGTTTTATGACAAACATTAGTTTATCTTTTAATTAAAAACTTAAATTTATGTACACTCAAACCTGTTTTTGTGCGGTGGATAGGGACCGCATAAAAAAACGCATAAAAAAATTGCACAAAACTTCACAGTAGCTATAAAAAACAGTTTTCGCAACACAATTTTTTTTATGCGGTGAATAGGGACCGCATAAAAAAAAAGTCTCACATAGAAAATAACACAAAACCTTACGAAATAACTAGGAATTGCTTTTTTAAACGAAATCAAGAAACGAGGCTTGATAGCTACTTGGAATCTTGTCAAACCTTTTGGGATCTGATTTAGAAAATACAAATGCGAACATTTTTAAATATTTTATTTACAAATGTACTTATTTTACACATCAAAACTTTTCAAAACGTATAACCATTATCCTTCGTAGTCTACAATACCCGACCTTGGTTCAAAATTGCTTTCGTCACTTGAAGATACTACCTCGCACTCGTTTAGAATTGACTTTTTTTCAGTTACCATGTAGTCAGTGATCAGTTTTTGCGACGATTGTTGTTTCACTAGACGCTTGCATATGTCTCGGTAGCCAGATAATCAATTATGTTCCAATTTGATTGAAATTTTCATATACCACACAAAAAAAAATCACACAAAAAACAGGTTTGAGTGCATTTTTTTAATACTATATATTCGAACATTAAAAAACTTAAACTTAGTAATTTAAAAACTGTGATAAATGTTTTTTAAATTATTTTTAAACACTGTTTGCGTTATTCTATTTGTTTGGGCATATACAAAAATCCGTTCGTGACATGTAAAAAATCCGTCGAAGCCGTTATCGAGCATGTGTACATATCCGCTCAAATATATTTTTTGTTGTGACCAGGTGTTCTATTTCGAAGGAATAAAAAAAATACAATAAATGATTTTTCAAAATGGCGGATTACAAAGGGAAAGTGTTCAAGAACTATAACCAATAAATTAACCGTACATATTTATAAAGACAGTAAAATTTTTATTAACTTTTGATATGAATATGCAAAAAATGTGAGTAACACAAATTATATTTTATTTTTCAGAATACAATTGTAAAATCTTAAATTTACGTATGTATTTTTTTAATATTTATATACAAACATTTAAAAACTTAAACTTAGTAATTTAAAAACTGTGATAAAAGTTTTTAAAACTATTTTTAAACACTGTTTGCATTATTCTATTTGTTTGGGCAAAAATCCGTTCGCAACATGTAAAAAATCCGTCGAAGCCGTTATCGAGCATCTGTACATATCCGCTCAAATATATTTTTGGTTGTGACCAGGTGTTCTATTTCGAAGGAATAAAAAAAAAATACAATAAATAATTTTTCAAAATGGCGGATTACAAAGGGAAAGTGTTTAAGAACTATAACCAATAAATTAACCGTACATATTTATAAAGACAGTAAAATTTTTATTAACTTTTGATATGAATATGCAAAAAATGTGAGTAACACAAATTATATTTTATTTTTCAGAATACAATTGTAAAATCTTAAATTTACGTATGTATTTTTTTAATATTTATATACAAACATTTAAAAACTTAAACTTAGTAATTTAAAAACTGTGATAAAAGTTTTTAAAACTATTTTTAAACACTGTTTGCATTATTCTATTTGTTTGGGCAAAAATCCGTTCGCAACATGTAAAAAATCCGTCGAAGCCGTTATCGAGCATGTGTACATATCCGCTCAAATATATTTTTGGTTGTGACCAGGTGTTCTATTTCGAAGGAATAAAAAAAAAATACAATAAATAATTTTTCAAAATGGCGGATTACAAAGGGAAAGTGTTCAAGAACTATAACCAATAAATTAACCGTACATATTTATAAAGACAGTAAAATTTTTATTAACTTTTGATATGAATATGCAAAAAATGTGAGTAACACAAATTATATTTTATTTTTCAGAATACAATTGTAAAATTATAAATTTACGTATGTATTTTTTTAATATTTATATACAAACATTTAAAAACTTAAACTTAGTAATTTAAAAACTGTGATAAAAGTTTTTAAAACTATTTTTAAACACTGTTTGCATTATTCTATTTGTTTGGGCAAAAATCCGTTCGCAACATGTAAAAAATCCGTCGAAGCCGTTATCGAGCATGTGTACATATCCGCTCAAATATATTTTTGGTTGTGACCAGGTGTTCTATTTCGAAGGAATAAAAAAAAAATACAATAAATAATTTTTCAAAATGGCGGATTACAAAGGGAAAGTGTTTAAGAACTATAACCAATAAATTAACCGTACATATTTATAAAGACAGTAAAACAGTAACATTTTATTAGCTTTTGATATGATTATGCAAAAAATATGAATAACACGAAATTATATTTTATTTTTCAGAAAGTTATAAATATATTCTAGTTTTATTGATTTCCAATGAAAACTATTTGTGTCATCATTTAAAATAATTATTCTGCCCTAAACGAAACAGATTACCAATTAATATTTTATCAACTCCATATTGTACTTACAACTTATTAGGTGTATTAACATTTTGCGTTGACGATTTCAATAATAATTTTGATTATTTTTTAACATGCATAACGATATTCCATTATATGTCGACATTCAACACTTTTCTATTTGTTAAAGTTCCCTTATTGTTTATTTGCTTGTAAATTCAATATGTTTTTTCATCTCCAAACTATTTAACGAACAAACCACAACATATATTATATTAAAAACCTCGATATTACACAACTACACACCAAACAATGTCACCCTTTTTCCGACACAGTGTTCTTTTCATTGACGAATGTCAATAAACAGTTCCTAAGTATCTTCATACCACATCCTCTCAGTTCATAACACCACAACATCTTCCCCTTTCTTGGACATAACATCTTCTAAACATCTTCTGGTGTGCCGGTATTAACGCCATAAGTATTTACCGTCCAGAAAGATTCGACATAAAATACTCAGCGTTAAGCCTAACGTGGCGGAACCTACAGTTTCTTCTTTGCCGTAAAGAATTTTAATATCTCGCATTCTTCGCTGAGGTATGGCGATATAGGGATTTATACATTCTCTTTAGGTAAGCTGTAGGATTTACCAATGGAGAGGAATTTTGACGCGTATATGCCATTGATACAATCGTAAATAAAATTTATTCTTTGGTGGTGTGGTACGTGGCGCTTAACTTGAAGTTGTTATGTTTTGTTTTCCTGAAAATGTCTTCTTAAAGTATCTGAATTGTCAAACCAAAGTTTTCAAAGAGGGGTTTTCTTATCATCTAATCCAGTGTTCACTTTAGAAATAAAAAGGGCAGGGCGCTGTTGGCTGCAAAAGGGCACCTCGATTTTGAAAAAGCATTTCTTGTTTTTAAGGGCACTTTTTTACAAAACAGTTTGAGATGGGCGTGTCCACCCGTGACAAAAACAAAAAAAGTTCCGATTTGTTGATTGATATTGCGCTAAAGCTGACTATTGGGCTATTGGTGACGATTCGGGGCTTATTTTGAAGGAAAGACCTGTACAAAATTGATGTCTCTTTATGAAGATACTACTTAAAATCAAAAATTTGACACTTAAAAATTAATATTTTCGCTACAAACCAAATCTGTAAGTAGCCCTAATCAAACCCTTTACAAAACTGATTGAACGGCTACTTAAATATAAAATTTGGTAATAAAAGGCCTGATGAAAAGGCTACTTAAATCTAAAATTTGGTAATAAAAGTCCTAATATTGTAACCAAACCATCTTCACTTAAAAAAAAACTATAACATTTCATATGCGGGTACCGGCAACCAATAGGAATCGTGGAATGCCCCGTGCTCGAAATAACCGCGAAATGATCGCGATTGTACAACACGCGTAGTTAAAAAGTAGTTTGTTTTTCTACTGTCATAAGTCACTTAATTCCAATTTACACACACATTTTTTTTCAATCAATGCCTTTTTTAAAGACAGCTAGGGAAGCAAGGACGATTGTGCTTGACTGAAAAAGGGAAGAGGGGCGGCATTTTTTCAAAAAAGGGGCATGAGGGCGCTATCGAGACGAAAAAAGGGCAGGCAGGGCGGACCGCCCTTCAAAAAACGCCTAGAGTAAACACTGTCTAATCTTAATGGTCATATTTTTTTTCTTTAATTTTCTAAGAGCATTTTTTTTCAATATCAAACGATATTTATTCAATATTGGTATTAATGTCGAATTTTTATATTTTTTGTTATAATTTGAAAGTTTACTATTGTACTGCTGCTGAAAAGAATGTACGTTCCAAAATGTACTTTCGTTATTTAAATAATTCCCATATAAATACTTTCTAGACATTTTTCAAAGGATTGACCTAAAAAGCCATTGTGAAAATGAGAATATTATTTTGTGTTTTAATATCAGATTGATAGATTTTCCTAAAGTATGATTTGTACACATAAAAAAATTTCAACTATATTTCGAATATTTTTTAATTGTTTTTAAAGAATAGTTTTTATGCATTATTTATCAAATGTGTTCGTGCAATCATAAACAATAATAATACTTTAATACAGTAACTTCATTAATTAATTATAACAACAGTAGAAAAGTAAATTTATTGTACAAAATTCTTGTAAAAAACACATTTTTCAACACGTCCCGTTCATTGAAATTAAGGATTTTGTGATTTTATCAAGCACTGTTTTATTATTAATGTTTAACAAAATTTAATAGTAATAAATAAAGAATTTTCGAATGAATGGACTTTGCTTCGGTTTAAATAAATATTGTTACATTATTTTTGCTTAACGTAATCTATGTTAAATGGGAATTTACTTTTCACATATTAGTTCGTTCATTTACACCATTTCCCTTTTGCAATTTCTATTTTAAAATCCGGTTGACATCGCATAATCACTCAAAAGGACAACCGACTTGAGTTAATGTTTTTTAAAATAACTCTTAGCGGGTGCTGCTTTTAACACCAGTTCTGTTTCTCTGATTTATGTACTAAAACTAAATACTCGTGTTTGTTTAAACTTGGGCGATGATAAATATTTTCCCGAGTCCTTTTCCTGGCGAAGTAAACGTGGTTTCAAAAATAGCACTTACCTTAAACCTACCTGTTCAAAGCTCAAGTTTTACCCTACGTCAGCGAAGTTCAAAGATCTGGCGTGCAACACATTACAACTTTATATTAACCTAATTCGGAATGATGTAACTGAGTAGACTTTAATTGGTAAATGGAACACCGAGATATCGATGTCACGTAAACAAGTGAGTGCACTGTTAAAAATAGGTATTCAAAAATAAGTAAAATGTACTCATTTTTGAATACATTCAATGCTTATCAAGGCTCCGAATACATTAGTTTTAATTTTAAAAAATGCATGCACTTAAAAATGAGTACAATGGGTAAAAATGAATAAAAGGAGCAGTTGCTTGCCTACATAGGCTGCCTTCATAAATCACTTTCAATAAATATCGACAATTACAACCAAGACTTACCGGGAATCGAACACAAATTCTCAGAACCGCTGTCCAGAGTCTTATCCGTTAAGCTACTAGAGCGACGTGAAGAAGTTATAAAAAGAAGTAATGTTAAAAAGGGGTTGCAAAAGAATGGGAAGTAAAATAATTGTGCCGTAATAAATCAGTTTCTATTTAAGCATTCGACATCAAATAATGTGGAAAACCATCTTTTAAAAAATATCAAGTTTGCCAGGTCGCTTTGTTAAGATGGTTTGCAACAGAAGCTGATATTAGCAATATTAAACCATAATGCTCATTTTTGAGAAAGTACGATTATTTAAATTTGAATAAGTCATTGCTCATTGACGATACAATACCATATGTATTCATTTTTAAGCAAATTTTTTTTACACTATAACTTCAGTTCCGGTTCTACTTTTTCTCCAGCTTTATTCTGAACCTTTTTTTCTTTTCCGCCCTGCATTCTGTACAGCAGTTTTTGCAGAATTTGATGGCAGTGACAAACGGAAAGTTTCGATTGCGGCCCATTGCAACCTTTTGTCTGGGCGATAAACAATTGTTTTCTTCTTTGAGAATATGGTAACCCCTCAACGCTTCGGCCGCAATTGGGCTATTGCCGTGACAAAAGCGTTAAACGAATTGAAGTTTTGATACAAGTGCGTAGTATGGTATACTCCCGTATTGCTTAAGAAATTGGTTTTCCATTCTGTAATCGGAAATTGACAATTCTAAATTCTCATTTAAATAGATAGGAACTATTTTGGAACAAATGTAGTATAGGACATTTGGCGCGGTTTTGTTTTTGGCGACGAAAAATTGCCGTTAAACAGTGCTATGACGTCATAGGGTTGCCAGATTGAAAGTCGCCTAAAGAATCGGAAGATACCACCAATGTCAGGTGGGGTTGCCATACTATAAATTTATCGCCCATATAAAACACGCCAAAAAAAACCCCAAATGTCCTGTACTACATCTGTACCACTATTTTTCTTATATATTTCCTGGGCATAGCACCTATAATAAAATAAGAGAAAAACATGAGAAATAATTTAAAATTTTGGATATTCTTTTGGCATCGTAATAGATTTTTTATTGGTGACTGTTAAATAATTAATTACATGTTAAAATAAGAAAGTAAAATCATGTGGTGGGATTTGGTGGAAGAAATCCCCAAATTGTCAAGAGTTTGAGAATCAAATGAAATTATCTCTATTTGTTTTAGCCATCCTAGATAGCACAAAGGTAATGGAGGTGGGAAGATAGGCCCAGAGAGTTGTAATATTAAATAGAGAGCGCCTTCAATACCAGACTCTCGTAAGGCCGCGGTGTCAACATTGAAAAGAAAAACCCACATCACGTGGTTATAACGCTGCCACATTTGGCGTTCAGACATCTGCAGGAGTTTCAAATTTGGCGCACTTTCTTCTATTTTGGTGATAAGGAGTTCTGTCCGTATTCAACTTCTTAACATCTATGTACGTATTTACTTATTTTCAAACAATATGCGCTAAATATTTCCTCTTCATTAACGAAACAAAAATATTTTATTTGTGTTCAATACTCGAAGAAGCGAAACTCTTTATATTTCTCAGGTTTTATTGTTTATATTTTCTTATTGAAGTATACAAAATAACAATTGAAAGAACTTCGCTTATGGTAATTTTTTTACATAAAAACGTAATGCAATTTTTTCAAAACTACAAAGTAAGAAAAATCTCCTTAACATATCTGTTAAACTCCCTTAAATTGTGCCACTTGTTCAAAAAAACTATATTTAAATACAAAACTAAACACAAAACCATATTACAATACTTCGATCTCGCTTAGTTCTGAAAGTTGCCAAGGCCTGCCAAGTAATATTGGCGCATGAGTGAATTAGCATTTCCACATATCACGTGATTTCAATGATGGACACACGGAAATCAGCATTTTTATTCCTCTATTTTTATCATTACTCTATGGATAGGCCCTAATACATTCGCAGTAGCGCACAAAAGAAGCCATTAGAGCAATGCATCCTGGGATACAGATAGCAGCGCAGAACCGGTCGGCAATACTTCATATTCTGCCACTATAGGACTTTTCCTTTCCCATCTTTCCACCCTGAAATGACATCAAGGGTTGAAATCATTGATAACAGGCATTATGTGTATTGCTACTTTAAACAGACTTGATTATAAATATTTATTTCGTTTTTATCTATGACAGCAAGAAAAAACATCGAAAAAATACAATCCATCCCGAATCCACCTGTCCACAGAGCCTTCGTCAAAAACCGAGTTCAAAAATACGGTTCTTTTCCTTTTCCCCCAGACAAAAAATAACCTCTCTTCGAAGTTTGAATTCCATTTCAAAAGCAAAAAAAAAAAAAAAAAAAGTAAAACACACCGGGTTCGAATACTGTAAATTCGAAATAGAACATAAAAAAAATACTCTCCTTTTCCCCCTTTTCCCAACTACCCAAGTCTTCAGACTGAATTTAAAAATGAAAAATGAAGGGGCATTCTTATTTCTTCAGGCAAAACATTCCGAGTTTTATTCTTGTCTTTGAAGTTTATACATAAAAAAAAACTCAACCGAATCTTTTGTTTGGTTAGGGAATCAGAAAAAAAGAACACGATTGATGAATCTGTAATTTTAATTTCGGCTGACTGATTAGAGTTGAAATTGTATTCGTAACTAACTTGGAACTGTGTTCTAAAAATAAGTTTTGAAGGATTTCAAAAATGATTTTAAATCTATTCATAAATATTTATGTTATACTGTTCCATCCAGTATGGCTTTTTAGTTCTTTAATGGCAACGTTATCGTTATTTATGATTTTGTTTATCTTTAGTGGCAACACTAATGCGTTGTCCGTAGCTTGTTTGTAGTGTGGAAGTTTATAGAGTGGGTAGCCAACTCAGATGTTGTCCTTATCATTTGATCCTGGTTCAAAATGGCGAGAGGGATCCGTATACTTGAGGTACAGCCGCGGAAAAAAAAAACGAACCACCGATGATTATTTCGTTAGTTTTTATAGTAGAGCTAAACTTAATATACCATTTTGTAGGGAATAAAGTCTACTACACATTGATATACAAAAAATTTGCATAGGGGACTATCCTCATATTAAAATCCGCACCAACTTTAAAATTTCCAATAGCAACACCCAATTTTGATTCAATATTTAAAATCTACGACAAAATTTATCGTTGAATATCAATTTGCAAGTCATTTGGTTAAGTAGTTTTTTAATTATGAATATCGAAAGTTTAGAACTCGTAATGTTAAATGAATTTCTTAAACTTTTAATCATATCTTTCGAAATAATAATTTTATTAAGCTGAAATTTTTATGCGTGTTACTTCTAAACGACCCAAATAAAATACACTAACTTTCATTACTTATATGTATGTTTTTTAATTTTATTTAAATTAGGATATTAATATTCATAAAATTTATGAATAGCAATCATGCTATATTTTGATAGTGATGAATTCAGAAAAACATTTTATATGCATATCTAAAATTTCATGATTTTCCTCTTTGTAGTTTTTTGGCAATATTATAACGTGCATCAAATGATCATTTAAGGGGTCATACACAAATTTAAAATATGCAGAACTTAACAGAAATCTACGAATTTTGAGAATTAAAAGCGCTGTGATCGCGTTGGTATCAAATTATAAATTCTTATATAAAAGCGAAAAAATTCTTATATTAAAAGCGAAAGCTATACAGGAGTGGGGGAATGAATGACCACGGAAAAATAAGAGCCACGGCTAACGCCAAAACATTTTCTACCAGCGTACTTTATTTCGAAGTCTCACTAATACTTTGTTCACTGTGGAAGTAGCCCCGTAAATAAGATCGATACATATTGTCTAATATCTCTGCATATAAATGTAGGAAATTAACGAAAATTTGTATTTAGATCATTTTGAGGGCGGGGAACATTTCTGCGCTATCAAAAGTAGGTGTTGCTATTGAAAATTTTAAAGTTGGTGTGGATTCGAGTATGAAGATAGTCCCCTATGCAAATTTTTTGTATATCAATGTATAGTAGACTTTATTTCCTACAAAATGGTATATTAAGTTTAGCTCTACTATAAAAACTAACGAAATAATCATCGGTGGTTCGTTTTTTTTCCCCGCGGCTGTACCGTCATTGGCTAGCAATCAGAGGTTGCGAGTTCAAATACGGCTAGTACAAGAGACGACAAAAATGTTAAAATGTTTAAACTTGTGTTTGAGGAGTAGTCAGATTCGCTGTGAATTAACAATGCGTCCTCCGAACTTACCTCTAATTTCTATGGTGTGTATACGGAACTGATGCACTTTAAATCTGATCGGGGGGTAACGTCCTGACACATATTGAGGTTACGTCGGGTGCAGTTCAGGTGTTATCCTCGTCATCTGACCATGGTTCAAAAATACAAAATACGAGACAGTGTTCCCGGGTCTATCCTTCGATATAGACCCCGAACCGACGCCAATAGCCCAATGTAAGTTCAGCTCTAGTGTGACGTTAATTAACCAAAACCAAACCTCATGGCTCAAAATTACGAGGAAGTGTTCCCGAGTATTTTCTCCGGATTGTCACAAATTCCCCGTTTTGTAGCTCTAGCAAGACGTGAATCAACCACGCAACCGGGATATTTGTTCCGAAATCTATTTTTAATTTCTTTAGATTTTACGTAGTACAATATAAAGTAAACAAAACACGATCAGGGTAAGAGTAGAGAATAATAGGTGTGGGGGGGGGGGGGGGGGGGTGGAAGCACTCCGTTAAATAAAACAATTTTCATTGACAACTTTGTTGTGAAAGGGCTAGGGTTTCATTTTCTAACACGAAGATATAGATGCCACGTAAACAAGTGAGTGGAGCTACTTGATGTAGATTAAGCCAATGAGAGACAAGAATCGAAGACTTACCTGACATCATTTTGGAATGATTTATAACTTATACGAATTTATTACTACATATACGAAGTATTAAAAAATTGCGAAATAGCGAATATGGTCAAATTAACGTAATAATTAGCCCTTTGCACTCCGTTGGCGCCGCTCAGGCGACAACATTACGACTCGTTCTTTTGGTTCCCTATTCTTTAAAATAAACGAGAACAGCATGATCGTATGTTTAAAAAACATCGATATTTTTTTAAACTCGTTCTTTTGCAGATCCAAAACAGATTACGTTTCTTTTTTTTTATAAGCATAACTAATTCTAGGGTAAAGAACATAAGAATGAATAACTGCTCCGTAGAAAGAACGGAAAACGCAAAGAGTTCTTGGAGTGCAAAAGGTTAATCACACAAAATGGCGATTAGAAAACTAACAAAATTACGATTTGGATTCGAATTTTCCCATGCTTGTAAAATATATGACGCAACTATTTGCGCATGCTTGTGAAACATATTCCGAAAATATTGCGCAGGGTTGCCAATTTGAACCGAAATCGTATTCAGCAATATTAATTTTGGCGCCTTTGGCGCGTTCTGACCCCTTGTTCCTTACTTAACCCGGATCAGAAATAGGTAAGCCCGAAATAAGATTATAAGACATTGAAATTCAACGACGGCGAAAGAATGGCGCCCCTCAAGGTAAATGAGTAAATGCTTAGATCAATCTTCGATTCTCACCAGTGTATTTTCTAAACTGGAGTATTTTATTCGGTTCGAAAAAATATATTCGTTTTTCGGAAGAGTATTCTTATAGATTTCGATAGTAATATGCATAAGTGTAAGTGTAGACGGCGAATAACTGGAAAATAATTCGGCGTATTTTATCATCCGAAACTTTGTTAGTTTAGTTGTAAATAAAAATATTCGATGTGTAATATATGAAAATAATCTTGGTATTTATTTTAGTTTGGTTAATTAACGTCGCACTAGAGCTGTACAGTGGGCTATTAGCGGCGGTTCGGGGTCTATCTCGAAGGAAAGACCCGGGAACACATTCATACATGCACCTCGTTATATTAGAACCATGGTCAGATGACGAGGAAACACCTGAACTGGCACCCAACGCCTTCAATAGACGTCGGGAGTGTGAACCCCGATTAGATTTATCATGCACCAGTCCCGTATACACGCCGTTAATTTTTGCGGATGTTCTGGACGACTTTTCTAGTATTTTTGTAGCGAAGCTGGCAACCCTCCGATCACAAGATCACTACTTTTTTACTGTTCTTTGTCAAGTCCATCGCACGGGTTCAAACCACCAATCCTCGGATTAGTAGCTGAACGTCTTAACCGCTCGGCCACGGAGGCCTCGGTATTTATTTTATAATTTCTTTTTCTGGTAAGATAATCGAAAGAAAACCTGATGTAAATATTCCATACTCCAGAAATTGATTAAACAATGGATATAAATAGTTACTAGTTAAATTTTTTCATATCAAATCTAATTTCAATATTTTTAAAATTTAAATTGAAGTTTATTTCTTTATTTTTTATACGTTTATCTTAACATTTTTTTTTAACATATCGTCGTTGACAGTGCAAAAGGTCATAAGTCTTTATGATGATTCTTGGATACAACCATTTAACATTTAGTAGTATATTTTATTGGATTAGCTGATGACGTCAGGGATTTTGGTACAAAATGAAAATCCCAAAATGCCACATATAGCAATAATATATCTATATCTATATATCTCTCTCTCTCTATATATATATACACGGCTCTTTGCACTGTTAATGACGATATGTAGATGTAAAACTGAGATCTGTGTTCTTACAATAAAAGTGAAAAGGTATCATGATCAAGTAAAAAGGAAGCGTTTCACTTGGTTACAATTCTAAAGTCTCATCTGATTGTTTCAACTTTGAAATCCATAAACCTCTTGACAAAGGCATTCTCCCTTTCTACTACTTTAGGAACGAGAGACTATATTAAGAACACTTAGACATCATTTACTATAGTTTTCTTTTTTTTTAAATTACTAGGGTCGTTTTCGGGTACTATCTTAAATATATCAATTGAACGAATACAGTTTTGTTTTTCAAATGTTTAATGAACAGTTATTGAACATTTTATTAAACAAGACATATTAGTCGTCGAGGGGAAATAAATCATTGAATAACGTTAATTCTAAAACTCAATTTATTTGTGAAAGTTATACATATGTTGATACATACCTAATAACTTTTACAAAGATATTTAAAAGATATGTATAGCATATTTTTGCTTTATAAGAAAACAGCATGATACCGCCAGAAACGAAACAATTCAAGGTAGTCACAAATCGTTGAGATATTGTTATTGTTTGCATTCATCCCATTCAGCTGTACTAGCATAATAAAACTTTTTTTCGGTCTAACTACTTTGCTTATATTTTCAAAAATATCGCTTAAGTTATAGCAACAAACAATTTGTTTAAGGAATAGAAAAATCATGATTCAGTTATAAGTAGAAAGAACCGAACACTGACCATCGTCTAAGAATTTGTGTTTTACGCCTCTTACACACAACGAATCTGAAAAGCGAGGTATCAAAAGAAAGATAATTTCCCAGACCACTAACTAATAGTACGTTCATCTTATAAATATCAACGGTTTGATTAAATAGGTTTAAAGGAATTATTCCTTAAATAAATATTTCTAAGATTTAGCTAGAAAGTTCTTTTGTAGCATAGTTAGTAGCGCAAGAGACTTCGGAACAATATGTCCATGGGTTCGAGTCCCGATGGAGGATAATCAAGTTTCTCTCTACGGGTTTTTCATCGAAAGGGCCAAACAGTTTTTTTAGATTTAGGACATATTACAGTATTCGTACGTGTCAGTTTCCATTTATTTTTAATGTTTTCAATTTACATATAAAAACCATAGAGTAATGATACAAATAGAGGAATAAAAATGCTGATTTCCGTGTGTCCATCATTGAAACCACGTGATAGGTGAAAAGGCCAATTCATTCATGCGCCAATATTACTTGGCAGGCCTTGGCGACTTTCAGAACTAAACGAGATCGAAGTATTGTAATGTGGTTTTTTGTTTAATTTTGTATTTAAATATAGTTTTTTTTGAACGAGTGGCACAATTTAAGGGAGTTTAACAGATATATTAAGGATATTTTTCTTACCTTGTAGTTTTGAAATAATCGCATTACGTTTTTATGTAAAAAAAATTACCATAAGCGAAGTTCTTTCAATTGTTATTTTGTATACTTCAATAAGAAAATATAAACAATAAAACCTGAGAAATATAAAGAGTTTCGCTTCTTCGAGTATTGAACACAAATAAAATATTTTCGTTTCGTTAATGAAGAGGAAATATTTAGCGCATATTGTTTGAAAATAAGTAAATACGTACATATATGTTAAAAAGTTGAATACGGACAGAAAGTGCGTCAAATTTGAAACTGCTGCAGATGTCTTGAACGCCAAATGTGGCAGCGCTATAACCACGTGATGTGAGTTTTTCTTTTCAATGTTGACACCGCGGCCTTACGAGAGTCTGGTATTGAAGGCGCTCTCTATTTAATATTACAACTCTCTGATAAAAACACCGTATTTATGTGTTTTCTGTATAGATAAAAACAAACTTTGTTCCAAGTAATTCAGAGAAATGCTTCACAACTTTTATCATAAGGGAACTAGACGGACGCACTCTACCTTCAAGCACATGAAGCAACTGAAAATTGCGCATAATACGGTTTGGTACCCCGTGTTTCCCAAACTTCCGAAAACTCCCGGATAATCACCACCCGGATAAAACTCTCGGATTCAAAACCGTTTCCAGGAACAGTGAGAATCCCGAATATTAGTTTTAAGCATATTATTTGCATTTTACATGCGAGTTTTATCAACATTTCTGTTTGCACTTTGGAATTCCGTCAAAGAACGCCATTTTGTTTTTCTTGGGGCGACAATTTGCATCGCATATATTCGAATCTTTCCGATTCTTGATGTATTACTGAATGTCAAAGCTGCAGACAGAGAGGGACCATTCTATGACATCTGAGACTTTCGGTTCTGTTTACACATGAATAATAATTTTAAATTTTACATCCCAATTTTCCTGTTTGCCGAAGTGTATATTGAAATGGAAGAGATCTTTGATCAAGAGTCAAAAGGTAATATATGTATTGTAAAGAATTTGTGTTTTTGATTAAATTCTATATCATTATACAAACTAGTTCGGTGTAATTTAAAGAAACATAGTGGGAAAAAACAAATATGTGGTATTTTAGAACATTTACAAAAATTTAAAACGGTGTTATAATACTTGTTATTGATTTCAATGTGTAGTTTGAGAATACGCACTGTTAAAAAATAAATGCTCGTATTTGACGAAACTTTTGTCATTTTTGGCCAAGCAGACGCCTGTTAAATGGCTCCGATTAAATGTTTTGTCAAATTAATGAAGTTTATTTTATTGTTTAATCACGAAATTTATTTTGTCAAAAGTGAAAGCGATGTTAAATAAATACATATCTTACGCTCTATCCATTTCGGCCAAGAATGATCGTTTGAATGCTAAATATTTAAGTATAAGAACCAAACATGAGCTGATGACTCCGAAAAGGTATCTGAGTATATTTAAGGATTCTTCTTACTTCAATAGTCACGTGATTTAATGAAGAAATGATTGTCAAATATGACGAAAGTAGCCTTGACGGTCAGAGAATTATTTTCAAAATTGAGAGTGTTATTTCTGAGAATGTGCCGATTTTTGTTTGTTGCTGTGATTAAATGTAAGTAAATCAAATCATTAATGTGTAGTGATCTCTGCGAAAATGCCGGCTTCCAAAAATGGGCATTATTCAATAATGCCCATGATAAGAACAATCGCTGTTAAAAATAGGTATTCAAAAATAAATAAAATGTACTCATTTTTGAGTACATTCGATGCTTATCATAGCTCCGATTACATAAGTTTCAATCTTGAAAAAGACATGCACTCAAAAATGAGTATAATGGGTAAAATTAATAAAAAGATCAGAAGCAAGCCCACATAGGTTGCCTTCATAAAACACTTTCAATAAATAAGGATAATTATAAAAAAGACTTGCTGGGAATCGAACCCAGATCCTCACACACCGCAGTTCAGAGCCTTGTCCTTTAAACTACCAGGGTGACTTGAAGAAATTATAAACAGAAGACATGTTAAAAAGGTGTTTCAAAAGAATGGGAGGTAAGATAATTGAGTTGTAATAACTAAACTTTCATTTAAGCAATCGACATCAAATAATGGGGAAAAACATCTTCTCAAGAACTATTTTAAGTTTATCAAGTCACTTTGTGAAGATGGGCTTAAACAAAATCTGAGATTAGCAATATTAAATTACACTGCTCATTTTTGGGAAAGGACGGTTACTTAAATTTGAGTACGTCTTCGTTCATTTAAGATGCAATTGTGCTAAAAGAAAAAGGAGTAGGTTCAGGTACTCATTTTTAAGTATCTTTATTTTACTGTGTTGTGACGATAACACGAATTCGATACTTGCTTTGAGCTGTCCAATTTTTCAATATAAATTAAATTTGTTACTAATTTGCAAAAACAAAAATAATTTTTTATGACCTATCTTTAGTATTGTCATTGTGATTAAGCACGGATGCCAATTGTGAAGTCGATTTGATATTTGGAAGGGGTGTAAAATAAAATAGGAAGATTCGATTGTATAAAAACAAAGTGGAATATAAAAAAGTGTGCTTTGTCAAAAACTATCTATTTTCTTTGTAACAACGTATAACTCAAGAGTTTATACATACTTATAAATATACATTTAGTGACGTATTTTAAAGTTAACCAATTGCATGGAATTGATAAATCTATTATAAAAAAATAATATACAAATCATTATAGTATTTTTTTTATTAATACTAAGAATGGAATGTTCTGTTTACTTAAAACTATTTTTTATTAAACGTACAATAGGCCGTTACAAGCAAAAATGATTTCATTTAAAAATTACCAAAAATATATAGAAACGTCAAAAAAACAATGTGTAACAAATACCAATTTTATATAAAATTATTGCTATTTTAACTGACTATTCCCTGCGGAATAACTTTCGATTTTTCTACATCGTGTCCTTTTGGTATTTATTTTATTGAGTAAGTCTAGAACTTTTGATTCTCCAACTTTGAACTTTGAGCAGCCTGTAAATCCTATTTGAACAGATTGTAAGACCACAATCCTCTTACTGATAAGGTCAAATATAAATATCACGTAACTTTAAAGTTTAAACAGGATTATATTATTCGTGTTAACCAAGAGTTGGATATATACTACTGTTTGCAAATGTTTATAAAATATAAGTGAGCATGAGTTGTACTTTAAAAACTAGTTAAGGGGAAAGTTCAGTTGCGAACCTTTTATAAAAAATGGGTTTTTCAGTTTATAGCGTTTGGAATTTATAATGTCAACAACTTCGATCATGGATCCTTCATAGTAGAGAAAACATAATCTTATAATCTTGATAACATCAAAGTGAGGCCAACATGTATGGCCTCAGACACGTGGTTTATTACGTCATTCCATTAATAAATTTTCACTGTTACACATTTCCAAATTCATCAGCCAATCGCGAGTATTTTTTAATTCATAATTTTAAAAAGAAGTCACGTGTCTGAGGCCATTCGGTCTGAGATGTTGGTTTCACGATTATGACGTCGTATTCGCTCTCACACCTATCGTTTGGTACTACGGTTTTGCAAAAAATCACATATCAACGTATATAAAATTCGAAATTAAAGTTTGAACAAAAGTGGGTACGCCCCCTTTTGGAAGCAGTCACTATTTTAAAATTTAATTGCTTAAATTAAAACCAATATTTCGTGCACTCAGTGATCTTTAATAGTTGAGAAATATTTGTACTAGAAGACCAAAAAATTAATTTAAAATGACCAGTGATTTTATGATTTGCATTTTTTCCAAGAGAAATTACCTTTTGGTGCACTTGTCTCAAAAACTATATGACGTCATCAATATGATAAGTAATGTATACATAAATATCGTCAATAAAATATTTTTCCCCTTCACAAATGTAAAAATCTTTATTGAACAGTGATAGTATTTTGAAATTAGAGAAACTGTTAAAAAAAGTCCGGTTAATCGATATTTCTAGATACATAAAAGCCGGATAATCTATTATTTTTTTTAGTTTTTGTCAAAGTGAATTAATTTTTCTCTATCCAGCAAAAAAAGAATGTTTGAAATCAGATATTTGTTTTCAAATGTTCCATTTAATTGGGAATTCCGGATATTTAAATGCCGGATAACCGGATATTTTTTCCAAAAGGTTCCCATGTGAAATACCCCTTGTCCATCAAAAACCTATTGTCCGAATACCTGAATTAGAGCAGAAATCTTCGCGAACATATATTAAAAAAAATACATAACAGTCGAATTGATAACTTTTCTCCTTTTGCTGTGCTTTTTAGTCGGTTGAAAACGATTCTTATCTTGTTGACTCTAATACACGGGGCGTCATTTTCAGGATAAACAAAAGCACGTGTCTGAATTTTAGCATTCTTTACTGTAAAATAAATATTTTTTCTTTCAATAAATGTAAAACTTTTTTCCCAAATACAATAGCGATTCTTTATCCTCATAAATTTAAAAATGATACTAAGTCGTGCTTAGTGTCCGTTCCATTTTACCTATACATTGTATCGTGCTTATTGTCCATTATTATTTTTTCAAATGAATATGTTTTTTGGTTTCGGAACAGATCGGAATTAATTGTAAAGTCAATTTAATAGGATTTATGATGAATTTATTGTTGATTTTATAATGGTATTAGATAAAATAAAATTTTACGTATTTCTTCTTTATTTTGTTTAGGTAAGAACATTATATTAGTTTATAGTTTTAATTGCAATATTCTTATTCTCAAATAAATTTTCACACAAATGCAGATATATAGTTTTCTGAAAAGTATAATGTTATTTTGTTTGAAAATACATTATTTAAATTTGATTCATATATAAAACACTTCATAATTATATTTTTAATGGAATTATAAGCAAAAAAATATTATTATAATTAGAATCTCATATGATTAAGCCATAAGATAAATTTTATTGTATCCAAAAATATATAATTGCGTCAAACAATGTTGAAATTTTTTTAATGGTACGAAATAAAACTAAAAATATTCTAACTTAGAATATTTAATATCCTAATAGAATATTTAATTGTCATTTGTGACTACTTGTATACATTGATTATAGATTACTTTAGTCAATAATTCATGTAAAATCTGAAACATCAAATCTTGTACGAGGAATTGTTCCCGGGTCTTCACTTCCAGATAGGCCCCGAACCGTCACCAATAGCCCATTGTGTAACTCTAGTGTGACATTTTTTAAACAAACCAAACCAACTTTATAAGTAAACTTGGTTTGTTTTGGTTAATTAACGTCTTACTAGAGCTGCACAGTGGGCTATTGGCGACGGTTCGGGGCCTATCTCGAAGTGAAGACCCGGGAACGATTCCTCGTATTTTTTTAATCATGGTCAGATGGCGAGGGCAACACCTGAGCTGGCACCCGAAGCTACCTCAATAGGCCTCAGGACATTGGACCCCGATCAGATTTACCTTGCAATAGTCCCGTATACACGCCAGTATAATTTGTTGGATGTTCTGGACGACTTTCTAGTATTTTTGTAGGGAAGCTGGCAACTCTCTGACCGCAATAAGATCACTACATTTTTACTTTTCTTTGTCAATTCCATCGCACGGATTCGAACCAGCAATTCTCTGATTACGTAACCAGTAAATAATTATTTTCCTATTTATTCGCATGAGATTCCCACTTACGCAAGATACTGCAGCTACTGGATGATACAAGAATACTAAACAATTATTTGAGTTATGTCCTCCCGAATCAAGTTGAACTCAAAAATGAAACGCTTTCTGTGCACAAATCCAAAGTTAGATATAAAAAAAGGAGTTCTCTATCTAGGACAAAAGCAAGCATAGGATTTTCTAAATAAATCCTGAAGTCTTAGAATGAGGGGCGAAACAAGAAAAGTTCGACTCATGGAAGTTCTGTTTCAACTAAAGAAAAATCGTCAGACGGCGTAGTTAAATTTTAGTATGGATAGAGTGAAGGGCAGAGGTGAAATCGAATTTTTTTATTCTTTTTCTGGAAAAAAAAATATTTTGGAATGTTTTAAAAATTCAGGTCTACTTACAATAACAAAAAGAAGAAAAATGAAAGAGAAACTTGTATCGTGAAAGGTACTTAATACTTTTGGAAGATTTGATAATCTGTTTTTTAAGTTTTAGCAATCGTTCGATGTTTTTTTTCGTGTGTGATTATTTTTGAATTTTATCTTCGTTTATTTAAAACTGTATTTATGATAGTTGTATGCTTTATTATGCGGTAATATTTTGAAAAAGTCTTGTTGTAACTTAAAGGTCAACATTTAGATATTCATAATTATAAAATAAATATTTAAATATTATTAAAAACACAACTTGTTTTAAGAAACATACCTTCGGGAACTAAAGGAAGTTTTAAACATATAAAATAACGGATAATGACAAAAGTTCTGACACAAAGCAATTCTTCATTACTTGTAAATGATAATAAATTTGAAACTGGTTTAATACTTAACTTCATTAAAAACTTGAAATAAACGCATATTTTACGTGTAGCACCCAAGTAAAAACAATTAAAGAATTTCACAGAAAACCATTTCCTTATTACCCCAAAACTAATTTATTCTTATTATTGCATTTCCTTTAAAAATACTTTAATTTCCTCAACAAATTCATTACTTAAAGTTTTTAACAATATGAAAGGAAACAAAAAAATAATCCTCAAACTCTTTGAATGCTAATGCAACACCATAAAATCTAAATTACTATTTAATCATTTCCCATGAAAGCTCAAAAAGTCAAAAACCAAAAACTTCTTCGAACAAGATTAAGAAACAATCATTAACTTTTGACAAATTACGCGATTTAGTGGATAAAATAATTTCCCTTAAAATCGTTTGCAACCTTACCTCAATTAACCATCTCCCTGTATAACTCGCGGCTATTTAACCCTAAAGCAATTAATAACAACAAAATGGAACATAGCAACTTTATTCAAAATCTTTATAAAACTTAAAATTCATGATCTATTACTCGCATATTATGGAGAAACCTGCCAGGAAAAGTTTCGGAAATCTAGAATATTTATAAGCGGTTTTATTGATTTAATGTTCCAAACGAAATGCAATCGCTTGTAATTATGAATTTTGAATTTGAAAATGGCGTTGTAATGATGTAGACATGAAACGGAATTTATTCGAAACGGATGTTATCATAGTTATCTAGAGTCTCTAAATTTGCTGTGCTTTTTAATTAGAATTTGTACTGGAATTATGAATGAATTGAAATGAAAATCATGTTGGATATGAGAAATTGGTACGCTAAATGGATTCGAAGAATTTGTTTAAAAGCATTTCATTTAAATCATGGACGATAATGAGATTATAGTTTCCGCAGATGGATAAATAAAATGTCAGACTCCATTTTGATTGGGTCATTCGTTTTGATTGAGTATTCTTTGTTATTTATGTTATTGATTTTGTTATTACGACTGTTAGTTCCCTTTTATCCAGGTAATAGAGCATCAGACTCATAACAAAGTTTTTTTTTAATTCATACTCAAGACATGGCCGACTCTGCTTAAGGGAGACCCGAGCCCCAAATCCTAATTTGTTTATTAATTCAGAAATACCATTTTTTTTATATTAATAGAACATATTTTCTGAGGAATAATCAAAAACAAAAATATATTTCAAAAAATTATTTTTGTTGCGTTTTTTAAAGTTTAAATAGACTTTTTTAAAAAACACTATTCTCCTTCAATTTTTAATGTTTTTAAAATTTTTTAATTGATTAAATAACGTCAAAATATATACTATAGGCATTTGAATAGACTTTTGCAGATTTGGGTTTTACATGTTTTTAAAAACTTATATAAAGTTTAAAACTTAAAAAATATTCACATTTGTATGTTTAATAACTCGTAAAAAAATAATTTTTAACTTAATTTAAAAAATTTATTCATACGTTTATAACACAAATATTATTGCTTCAAAAACTATTAACAGTTTAGTTTTAAATTAATTAGTCACAAAGCCGTAGCATTTTAAATGTGACTAAAATGTAAAAAAAAAATATTTTGAGTAAATGACGATTGTTGCAGACGAAAAGTGTGTAGAAATATGATAAATGGTATATAAACATCTAAAAAAACATATGTTCTGTGTATTTTATTGTTTTGAAATTTTGTACACGCCTTCTTAAATATGTATAGCATCGTTTTATAAAGAAAAAAAAATTAGCAATTGTTTCGGAATTTGGGGCTTGGGTCACCCATAAATAACCAGTAGGTTGGGGTTTGAATATCAGCAGTGTACGTAGCAATTTTGTAAACGGTTGGTTGTCAGGTTCGTTCCTGTCGCCCACCAAAAATAATCCGTCGTGTAGAGGGAACTGCTGTACGTTAAATCTGTCATTGTCCACACATCCTCACTCTTATAAAGGGGCTTGAAGTGGTTTTTGCTTGTACAGCTTTTAAAGAAAAAAAAATTATATTTATTTGTACAAGAACCAGACAGCTCTAAGCAATGACTATAGAGATACTGTAGAACTCCAATTATCCGAACTCCAATTATCCGCATTAAACGAAGCGGATCGCTAATTATCCGGAATCGGATAGCTTGGAGTGGATAAAAAGAAATCAGCAAAGTCCACGTTTTACAAGTTTCTTATCGTTGAATGATATTATTGTTAATAGTCATTAAATTACATTACTCACTAAAGCAAAATTCGGGTTTTTTACTAAGAAGTAACTTTTTTTTCGTGAATTATTTAATTATCCGGATTAGATCTAGTCCCAATTGATCTGGATAATTGGAGTTCTATTGAATAAATGAAGCTGAGCTGTACTTTGGCCCCCGTGGCCCAGTGGATAAAGGCGTCAGCTGGGAATCAGAGGATTCCAGTTCGATCCTAGGCGATGGACTTGACAAAGAAAAGTAAAAAAGTAGTGATCTTGTGATCGGAGGGTTGTCAGCTTCGCTACAAAATACTAGAAAAGCCGTCCAGAACATCCGCAAAAATTAACGACGTGTATACGGGACTAGTGCTCGATAAATCTGATCGGGATCCAAAGTCCCGACGTCTATTGAAGGCGTTGGGTGCCAGTTCACGTGTTTCCTGGTCATCTGACCATGGTTCTAAAATAACGAGGTGCCTGTATGCATGTGTTTCCGTGTCTTTTCTTCGAGATAGACCCCGAACTGTCGCCAATAGCCAACTGTGCAGCTCTAGTGCGACGTTGATTAACGAAAAACCAAAAAAAACGAAGGAAAGACCCGGGAACGATGCCGTATATATTTTAGAACAATGGTCAGATGACGAGGAAACACCTGAACTGGCACCCAACGCCTTCAATAGACGTCGGGACTTTGGACCCCGATCAGATGTATCGTGCAGAAGTCCCGTATACACGCCGATAATTTTTGTGGATGTTCTGGACGACATTCCTAGTATTTTGTGCAACCCTCCGATCTCAAGAACACTACATTTTAACTTATCTTAGTCAAGTCTGTCGCACAGGATCGAACCGGGAATCCTTCGATTCCCAGCTGCCGCCTTTATCCACTGGGCCATCCGCCGAACCTCTTAAACGGAAATAACTTTAACTAATTGTTGTACTTCTGCTAATTACTGTTACCTAAATGTAACTAATAAATCCAAAGTGGTCCACTTCGCTCCTTTCATCTGAAAACCACAAAAGCGCCCCCTGCTTAACCTTCATTTTCATAATGTAAAGCATGTCCCGCCGAAGTTGTTTACCTGAATGAGGTTGTCCAGACAACCACCAAAATGCTTTAACGAAGTTTCCCCTCAATTCTTCCCCCGGTGAATTTTGTTCCGCTTTGGGCAATTACTGTGCATTAGCGGACAGTTGAGATTTCGGTCTATCCAGCTTTTAAACTGCCGATGGTGTTTAGAAATGGACAGAGTGTATGCGTTCTATTGCATTATTGCTTTCAATTTGGGCTTGCGGAGATTAGCACGAATGCAATGATAGAATTCGGGGTTATGTTGGTAAACTACTATTGTCGCTAATATTCCATTATATACCATGCTTAACGGCGTGTATACGGGACTGGTGCACGATAAATTCCATTGTTTAGTTAATGCAACAAAAAATATGATTCATGCTAAATTATAAAAAACTACGACTGCATAATCTTTTACATATACAGTTAATTTTATTTTGTAAATAGTTTGGTGGCCTCCGTGGCCGAGCGGTTAAGGGCGTCAGCTAGGAATACGAAGGTTCCCGGTTCGATGCCAGGTGATGGACTTGACAAAAAAAAAGTAAAAAGTAGTGATCTTGTGATCGGAGGGTTGCCAGCTTTGCTACAAAATACTAGTAAAGTCGTCCGGAACATCCGCAAAAATAAACGGCGTGTATACGGGACTGGTGCACTATAAACCTGATCGGGGTCCAAAGTCCCGACGTCTATTGAAGGCGTTGGGTGCCAGTTCATGTGTTTTCTCGTCATCTGACCACGGTTCTAAAATAACGAGGTGTAGGTATGAACGAATGTGTATGTGTTCCCGTGTCTTTCCTTCGGGATAGACCCCGAACCGTCTCCAATAGCCCACTGTGCAGCTCTAGTGCGACGTTAATTAACCAAACCAAACAAATAGTTTGGTATTACTAGAAAGTCGTCCAGAATATCCAACAAATTATACTGGCGTGTATACGGGACTGGTGCACGATAAATCTGATCGGGGTCCAAAGTCCCGACGTCTATTGAAGGCGTTGGGTGCCAGTTCAGGTGTTTCCTCGTCATCTGACCATGGTTCAAAAACAACGAGGTGCATGTATGAATGTGTGTGTGAATGTGTATGTGTTCCCGGGTCTTTCCTTCGAGATTGAACCCGAACCGTCGCCAATAGCCCACTGTGCAGCTCTAGTGCGAAGTTAATTAACAAAACAAAACCCGCATACAGTATAATTTGTTGAATGTTCTGTAAGAGTTTCTAGTATTTTTTAGGGCGAAGCTGGCAACCGTCCGATATCTAGATCACTAATTTTTTACTTTTCATTGTCAAGTCCATAGCACGGGCTTGAACTAGCAATCATCTGATTACCAGCTGAACGCCTTTATCCACTCGACTGCTGGGGGCTCCAATTAAAGAAAGATTATCATTTACAAAAGGGTGCCTCCAGTGACCCAGTGGATAAAAGCGTTCGGCCAGTAAGCAGAGGATTGCGAGTTCGAGGCCGACTGATAGATTTGAAAAAGAAAGGTAAAACGTAATGATCCTGCAATCGGAGGGTTGCCCGCTTCGCTACTGAAATACTAGTAATTCGTTTAAATGTATCCAGAAAATTACTGACAAGTATACGGGACTGGTGCACTTTAAATCTGATCGGGGTCCAATGTCCTGACGCCTATTGAGGTTGCATTGATGCAGTTCAGGTGTTGTTTTTGTCATCTGACCTTGGTTCAAGAATGAGAGGTATTGTTCCCGGGTCTTTCCTTCGGGATAGGCCCCGAACCGTCGACAATAAACCACTGTGCAGCTCTAGTGCGACGTTATTTAACCAAACTAATTTTTCTTTATCATAAAACTTAATTTTAATTCATATAAACTCAATAACATTTTCCCCATGATTAGATATACCTTAAATACGAATATGCTGTGTTATTTATACATTTAAAAGTTTGTATGTGTACGTTCAATACCTTCTTAATACATAGTTAATGCCTTTCAGTTAAATAAATAATTGATTTTTTTTCCCTTTTTCCCTATTCGGGAATTTTATTTAAGAATCAAGCGAAGTACTTAATCTTATTTGACATTAAACGTATGCGGGCGCATAAATTGAGACAAATTCCAAAAATATAAAAATCGCCAAAGTAACTTTTTTCCCCCAGAACTGAGGACTTTCCGAACAAAATGTAAAGATTAATCAAATGAGAAGTTAAGTTTTCGGAAAAATCGCAACCCTTTGACTAAGAAAAGACTAACGATAAATTAGTTATAATAAATGAAGTGAGTTTCATTTTATATTAACGGTCAAAAGTGCTCGGTCTTCGGTATTCAACCACATGCGTGACTTGCTGTCATAATTTTCTGAAGTATTTTTATATATTTTCTTTATTTTTAGATTATATTACTGAACAAAGAATTGTCGTACTTTGCCCTTATATTTTATAAGGTATATCTTAATTTTTAGTCTGACAGTCAGAAATAATTCCTTATATTAATTGGTTTTAAATTTTTCTTTCAAATTTGTAATAATTTGGGTTTTTTTAAAAATAAAATATCGATGACTTATTGCACATATAAGGATCGAAATCAACAAAACGAGTTTTGCGCATTAATGATAAAATGTACAGGCCAATGTCCTTCCAGAAGCCCTTTTGTACATAAAAAGTGTAACAGTTGGGATTCTTAAGCCGATTTTTGTGTTTCAACTCTGGTGGTAGTATCAGCCGTTCTGCCAAGAGGAGATAAAAACCACTACACGAATATTACCTACCACAGTACTCTACGTCCTTCGAGAAGGACGATGTACGTTCTATATATCATTTTTATTTTAAATTTCGCTTTAATGGATATCAATATTTGTTAAAAATTCGGGTTTGGCTGTGTTGGAGCACGACCAGAAAGGTTTTAAGTGAAATGTCATATAGTTTGGTTTGTTTAATTAACGTCTCCCTAGAGCTCCACAGTGGGCTATTGGCGACGGTTCGGGGTCTATCACGAAAAGGAAAGACCCGGGAACAAATACACACACATTTATACATGTACCTCGTTATTTTAGAACCATGGTCAGATGACGAGGAAACACCTGAACTGGCCCCCAACGCCTTCAATAGACGTTGGAACTTTGGACCCCGATCAGATTTATTGTGCACCAGTCCCGTATGCCCGCCGTTAATTTTTGCGGATGTTCTGAAAGACTTTTCATGTATTTTGTAACAAAGCTTGCAACCCTCCGATCACTAAATCACTACTTTTTTTACTTTTCTTTGTCAAGTCCATCGCCTAGGCTCGAACCAGGAATATTCGTATTCCCAGGTGACGCCTTTAACCGCTCGGCCACAGAGGCCTGAAAAGTCATATAAGTTGAATATAGATATAAAAACTGTTTGCAAAAGTAGAAAACTAATGTAACAGAAAAAATATGTATTTCCTGAGGCCGCGAACCCTTATCCGCAGATCGTAGGTGTTTTGTTTAATTTCAAAAGTTTACACGCATAGGTGCCTATTTCTTATTGAACACAACCAGATTTATGTCACTCTTTCAATTTGTCATGAAGTTATAGCACTCTCAGAAATAACACTATCACTTTGAGTATTCATTGATTGTCAAGGCTACTTTTGTCTATTTTTTCACAAGGAATTTCGTATAAAATCGTTTCGTCATTAAATCACTTGACTTTTAACGAAATAATATCTTCAAAAACGTATCTTCAATTTTTAAAGTAATCTACTCGTTTGCTTTTACGATGGTAGCAGCTCAAAATTTCGATTCTTATTTTTATATCGCCACAATTCAAACGAGGTTTTCTGGAACGGTCCATAGCATGGCTGTCTTCGTATCAAGATATCCCTGGTTCGTAGTCAAGCCATATTAAAAAAATGACAAATTTAATTTCCTCAATTTGACGAAATATTTATCAGATATCTGTTTCGTCAAAACTGACACATAAAAAATGACGTCTAAAAGCGAAACATAGTGAACCCATCCTGAAACACTATGTAGCCGATTTTAACGACATTTCAAGTCAAAAGATATACATCCAGAATCGATAATATATAATACCTTAAATAAAGTTACAAACTTTATATTTCTCAGAAACCATTTCATTTGAAGAAGAGGTAGAAGGGGGAGGGGGTGTCTTTTAACACTGTTTCGCCCCGGCAAAGAGCCCAGAAGATTTTCATAAGGGCAAATGATTTTCCTTTCAGCGGGGCGGCCGGTCGCCCCAATCAATAGATGGCCCCTTTCCAACTTGGCACGGGTTTCTCTCGCCGCCCCACTTACTTTTTCTTGCGCCCCAAACTTCTGGCCCTGTGCTGCGATTCCTTTTTTGTCTCTCTTCTGTTTCCTTCTATCGTTCCCTCTGTCCCTAACAAATATTTTATGCAAGTCCCACAGTTGCAGCTGCCAGAGTCTGTTTCCAATTATGGATTGGGAGGGAGACTTTTGTTTGGTTTTTATCTAGGAGGGGCTTTTAGAGGTATTCGATTATCCAGTAGTTGCGGTTATCCGGGATTTCGGATGACCAAGGAGGTTGTGGTTACGGTGTTCTTAAAGAATTAGACCGTTTTTTCTCGCACCGGAGCCGGCGATGACGCGGATGCAATGCTGAACGGGGCTAAGTTAAAAAGTTCTAATTGGATGACATTGCCTTCGGTTGCTGACGCCGTGTTTTGCCGCTATGTGAAAAAACTTTATTAACATTTTCAGAGGTGGTGGCCGATATTTCGGTCAGAACCTTACTTTAATATCAAACAATCTTTTACAGTGTGAGTGGCCGATATTTCGGACAGAATCCTATGGTGAAATCAAAAATCATTTACAGGACAGTGGCCGATATTTCGGCCAGAACACAACATTAAAATCGAACAATCATTTACAGGGCAGCCTCCGTGGCCGAGTGGATTAACGCGTCAGCTGGGAATCCGAGGGCTCCCGGTTCGAACCTGTGCGATAGACTAGACTAAGAATATTAAAAAAGTAGTGATATTGCGATCGGAGGGTTGTCAACTTCGCTATCAAAATACTAAAATGTCAGAACATCCACAAAAAATTAACGGCGTGTATACGGGACTGGTGCACGATAAATCTGATAGGGGTCAAAGTCCCGACGTCTATTGAAGGCGTTGGGTACCAGCTCAGGTGTTGTCCTCGTCATCTGACCATGGTTCAAAAATACGAGGCATCGTTCCCGGGTCTTTCCTTCAAGATAGGCCCCGAACTGTCACCAATAGCCCACTGTGTAGCTTTAGTGCGACTTAAATTAACCAAACCATTTACAAGGCGGGTGGTCGATATTTCGGCCTGAATACAGCATTAAAATCAAACAATCCTTCACAGGCCGATATTTCGGTCAGAATTCCATTTTAAAATCAAACCACCGCCTTTTAAAGGTTAAGCCGTTTTTTTACACATCGGTAAAACCAGTGGCGGCACCGGATGGAATATTATCCAATTAAAAATGTTTCATGTAATCTCAGATTTGCCGGCACGGGGTAAATGCAGCCGGTCGATAAATCGGACGCCGGTCTCCGATTTGTAGGTTTCAATGTTTCCTTATGCGCAGTTGTTTACTTAGGTCTAGATTTATCGGTGTTGGAGAAGTGTTTGTGTCTTCATTTACATTTAGCTTTATGTTTGTATAAAAAAAACTCGGGGACAACCTAAGTTGAGCCTAAAGCAATTGAATATTTATAAATATCATAGCTTCCCCTTCAGGTTCAACTTAGGTTGTCCCCGAGTACAGTTGTTCTCATCGCGATCTTTGAGCATGGATCCTTCATAGCGGAGAAAACATATCTTTGAAATCTCGCTAACATCAAAGGGAGGCCAACATATATGGCCTTAGACACGTGGTTAATGACGTCATTCAATTCATAAATTTTCACTGTTACACAATTCTCAATTCATCAGCCAATCGCGGGTATTTTTTAATTTTTAATTTTGAAAAAAAGTCACGTGTCTGAGGCCATCCAGTCTGAGATGTTGGTTTCACGATTATGACGTCATATTCGCTCTACTACAGTCCATTCATGCTCCAAGATCGCAATCAGAACAACCTTTCATAATTTTCGAGTATTTCTGTTAATACGAAAATGGGCAAATGGATTAAGAATAATAATTGCACATGTTTAGAAAATGTGGAAAATAAAATCGTGTGTATGTTAAAACAACTGATTGATTAAAAATAAAATAGTAAACAAAAGTAAAAAAGATGTTTATGCATTTTAAGAGATTTTTGACAATAAAGAAAAACGACATATTAACGTTATTATCGGTACTCATTAACGGTGACGAAACGATTTTGATCGTCTTCATGTGCTCCTTTAATAAAATTAAAAATCAATTTCAAAAGTAACCGTAATCGGCTTCGGTTTCGCCGATATGTGATGTAAAATAGCCTAAAGCCGTTTTTTCACATACCGGCAAAACCGGATCCAGTAACGGTCATGCTGCCGGATGCAAACCTGACTCACAACGTGAAAAAGTTATAATTTTATAAAATATATTAGTGGAATTTTTTGTATCCAACAAAAACAGTCTTTTCGGAATAAGACAATATTTTTATCAAACGGTCCGGTTATTTGAGACTTTCGGATATATAAACACCGGATAACCGGATATTTTCTTGAAAAGTGAAAAATACACATGTCAAATAGGCTTAATCAAAGGGTTAATCAATTCTGATTAGGCCAATGAACCAACTGGTTAACTAATAGGTCAACCGAAATGCGTTAATCAATCCCCGTCTGGGTTGGATCTTTATTCTGTAGTATTGGTCATCCAACTGATTTTCTTACTCCCATAGGATTAGACACGATGTTTGTTTACTTTCGCTGCGGAACAATTAGCGAAATACACGAATGTTATCCTTTTTGTTTTCCAGTAATGCGGGATCGGAAAGTTCCAATTGCGGCCCATGGCAACCTTTTGTCTGGGCGATAAACACACGTTTTCTTCTTTGAGAATATGGTAAACCCGGCTCCCTTCGGCCGCAAATGGGCCTGTGGGATTACTGGACTTTTTTTGTTTTTCATTTTGAATAGTGTTCAAGTCAAAAACTAATTATGAACGCTTTGTAGCGGAAATTACGGGTTTTGGTTTGGTTTTTGTTAATTAACGTCGCACTAGAGCTGAACAGTGGGCTATTGGCAACGGTTCGGGGTCAATCTTGAAGGAAAGACCCGGGAACACATACACATTCACACACACATTCATTCATTCACCTCGTTATTTTAGAACCATGGTCAGATGACGAGGAAACACCTGAACTGGCACCCAACGCCTTCAATAGACGTCGGGACTTTGGACCCCGATCAGATGTATCGTGCATCAGTCCCGTATACACGCCAGTATAATTTGTTGGATATTCTGGACGACTTTCTAGTATTTTTGTAGCGAAGCTGGCAACCCTCCGATCGCAAGATCACTACTTTTTTACTTTTCTATGTCAAGTCCATTTCCCGGATTCGAACCACCAATCCTATGATTAGTAGCTACTCTACTCATATGTAAGAATGTTCGTTTTGTGGAACACTTAACAATAAACCGCTTTCTACGATAATAAAAATTAAATTAATCTACATTTGAAAGTGTTATAATTTTTTTTTGCAATGTTTAACTATCCGAACAGTGTTATTTTATTTCTAATATTTGTAAACATATAACATTCTCTCTAACACATATTCATTTCTGAAGATCAGATTATTTAAAATACAACTTATTTTCGAGTTTACTTTGGAATTTTCAATCTTATGACGTTGTTAAAATATACTTTAATCACACAATATTATTCGATGTGCTTTACCTTGATTCTTTGACTCTCAAAAATAACTATACTAATATTTCACGGATATTTCCTAAAAGCATATTTAAATCGAAATTTTTTTATATCAGAATTGTTAAAAGCAATATTCATGATACAGTCACATAAATTATTCTATCACATGTTTTAGCACTTAAAGATAAACTGATAGTTTTAACAGTTTAATTTCGTTAAAAATCGAGTTTTACTTTGATCTTCAAATTATATTATTTCCAAATTCAAAATATTTTTATTATTAATATTCTGATATTGCATCTGAATTTCCATTTGTCTGACTAGCTGAAATATCTAAGAGTGTTTTTTCACTTTTCTCTAACACATCTTTTTACGTGTTCATTTTCTCTTTCTAGAAAAATATGCCATTATCTTTCTCTAAATTTTTTATCATACAAATGCATATTTTACGCATGTTGCATACTTTAAAACGCACACTCTAACGCGACTTTACAGAATATTTTTATATTATTATAATTTTTTTTTTAAATAAAGGCTTTATTACTTTCACTATCATCATTATTAAAATATTTGTATTTTTTTATACATTGACAGTTCTTCATATTTTCAATAGTTATTTTAGTATTACCATTTTACTAATATCATTAGTTCTATATTGTATTACTAACAATACGGCTCGGGGGTGCCAGCTCAGGGGTTGTCGGCGTCATCTGACCATGGTTCAAAAATAGGAGCCATCGTTCCCAGGATTTTCCTTCGGGATAGGTTCCGAACCGGCATCATTAGCCCAAGGTGCAGCTCTAGTGCGACGTTTTATTAACCAAACCAAACCATCGCCAATGGCCTATTGTGCAGCTCGTATACGTTTTAAATTCAAACAACCCAACAAAATATCATTTGCCAATAGCTCAAAATTTAGACTAGAAAGTCGTCCAGAATATACAACAAATTATACTGTGTATACGGGACTGGTGCACGATAAATCTGATCGGGGTCCAAAGTCCCGGCGTCTATTGGAGGCGTTGGGTGCCAGTTCAGGTGTTTCCTCGTCATCTGACCATGGTTCTAAAATAACGAGGTGCATGCATGAATGTGTGTGTGAATGGGTATGTGTTCCCGGGTCTTTCCTTCGAGATAGACCCCGAACCGTCGCCAATAGCCCACTGTGCAGCTCTAGTGCGACGTTAATTAACAAAACCAAACCATAAAAAATTAGAGGAAGTGTTCCCTGGTATTTCTGCCGGTTTAGTTTTGTTAATTAACGTCGCACTAGAGCTGCACAGTGGGCTATTGCGACGGTTGGGAGCCTATCTCGAAGGAAAGACCCAGGAACGATGCCTCGTATTTTTGAACCATGATCAGATGACAAGGACAACACTTGAACTGGCACCCAACGCCTTCAATAGACATTAGATTTATCGTGCTCCAGTCCAGTATACACGCTGATAATTTTTGCGGATGTTCTGGACGACATTCCTAGTATTTTGTAGTGAAGCTAGCAACCCTCCGATCACAAGATCACTACTTTTTTACTTTTCTTCGTCAAGTCTGTTGCACAGGATCGAACTAGGAATCCTCTGATTCCCAGCTGACGCCTTTATCTACTCGGCCGCGGAGGCCCCAGAAAAGTTTATAGATCATGTGATTTAATCCGCGTTGAATGTACCTATCAACCTTCACAATTTTCAAGTCGTCATGAGGTGAAAGGTTAACAACTTTGGCCAGGTTTCGCAGTTTTGGCGTTCATGGATGCTAATCGGAGAATTACCATTGATTCTAAACGCCAGCGGGGGCGTATACACCTGCTGTGATTACGAAAGTGTTAATACTACACAATTATAAATGTTTTTTAGTTGTCTGGAATGAACAGATAATTCTACAATTAAAGCATAATAAACTTCTTTTTGTTCAATATTAACAGTATCGTCGACTTCGATTGAAAATTATCGATATTTAAATAACAGATTTAGCATCGAATGGGACGCTACTAGGCTATTAATTCTAAGCGATTCACTTCTAAAAGTGTAAAATTGTTTAAACTCGAAGTGACCCAAAAACTTGACTTTGGATAGTGTTGCAAAGGAGCTTCCGATTGGGATTCTAAATTTGTGTTTTAATTATAGCTGGTTTTCATTCTAAGCCAATGATATGCTGTCAAGACGATGACATATTTGTAAATGTTGAGTACTTGTTTTATCATAAAACACTATTTTTATAATTCTAAATAATAAAAGGATATTATTTGTAAGAAAACATCTGCAACCAAGAAATATTAGAAATTTATTTTCAATAATGCAAAATAACTTTTTAATAAGAACCGGCGTATAATGTTGATTTAAATTAATACAAAAGAAATGTATCTTTACTTTCTCTACTATTTCGCATAAAGACTTTCATATTTGATATTTTCCTTTTTATCAATTACTGTAGAATTTAATGTAGCAGAAGTAGGGTTAGAACGTTTGTGGAGAGCATGAAATCGAACAATCATAAACGGAATAACTTTGATATATTTAGATTTTTTAAGAATTGTTCGATAACGTCTAAATCGACTTCGTTAAAGTTGCAATGTGGAACTTCAGTAGTTGCGGTTATCCGGGATTTCGGATGACCAAGGAGGTTGTGGTTACGGTGTTTTACCGCCATTCTTAATGTTTACTCCGCCATTGTATTTCGAACGTTAAAATAATAAATCGTTTTCTATATGTAAATTAATTGCCTTATTTGATTGCAAATATTTCTCATACCATAATTAATTATACCAAAATATCCTAAATTTTGAGTGATTATTTTTCATATAAAACTGCAAAAAGTTCAAATGGAAATTTGTTGTTAGAAGCAAAATAGAATACAAACTATATATATAACGCTTATAACGTTTGAAAGGGAGATAAGTATGATATTTTAACAACTAATTTTTGTAATCTTTTCTATTTTTCATTGAGTTGGTTTTTATTAATTTTTTTCTTTAAAAGCTTCCTTGGTTGCCTGCGTTTCATTATTCATATGTCCTGTTGACTCGACTTCGTAAGACTTCCTAAAATTATGGTTTCTACTGTGTAAAAGTTTTAACGTAGAGTTTTTTCGATATCTTAGCTTTTACATGTCGGCTGGGGCAACATGTGTCCTATAGAGTACAGAGATTCTAGTAATGGGCTTGGGCAATGGGCCCATAGAGTGCAGAGATTCTAGCAATGGGCTTGGGCAATGGGCCCATAGATTGCAGAGATTCTAGCAATGGGCTTGGGCAATGGACCCATAGAGTGCAGAGATTCTAGCAATGGGCTTGGGCAATGGGCCCATAGATTGCAGAGATTCTAGCAATGGGCTTTGGCAATGGGCCCATAGATTGCAGAGATTCTAGCAATGGGCTTGGGCAATGGACCCATAGAGTGCAGAGATTCTAGCAATGGGCTTGGGCAATGGGCCCATAGATTGCAGAGATTCTAGCAATGGGCTTTGGCAATGGGCCCATAGATTGCAGAGATTCTAGCAATGGGCTTGACAATGGACCCATAGAGTGCAGAGATTCTAGCAATGGGCTTGAGCAATGGGCCCATAGAGTGCAGAGATTCTAGCAATGGGCTTGGGCAATGGGCCCATAGAGTGCAGAGATTCTAGCAATGGGCTTGGGACACTTTCGTCCCACAAGAGAAAGGAATAATTTTTAAAACACGTGAGGTCGTCTGAAGTAAGTGTTTATAGCAAAACAGATAATTACATGGAATTGGCGATATTTGACTAATAGTTTCTGTATATCGTCTTCCGTTGAGATGTTCTGTGGCATCTCCACCCTTCAAAGCACCTACCTTGAATTTGCGAACATCGTGAAAGGATTGTTGACAATGCATCCGTCTGACAGATACACGACTCCTATTGTAATGCAAGTTTTCCTTTCACACAGCTTTGAAAACTCTTTGCCCTGTCCCCCCAAAGGGAAATTTCTAACCCCCTTATTTAGGAATTAGCCCACACCCAGTGCAACTTTTCTGTTAGGTAACCCACGTGAAAAGGTTAATTAGAAATTTATTTATAATTATAAAGATGATTTTCGTGTTAAATTTTGTTAATGCTAATCTTGAAATGTACTTTATCGACATTAATGTTACTTTACAAACAATAGTAGTTAATAAAAAGGTTTGTGATTATATTTTGTTTCTATACATTAAAAAGGAACTGAGTTATTACATTTTACTTTTTTGATCCCATTTTTTAACACAATTTTTTATGAGCATAAATTCTTACTGTATGCTCCTATTTTTTTTGTTTTCTTAATGATTGCGGGCAAACCGATGGTATTCCCATTTTTCACAAAAAATTCAATTGTTCTAGAAAAAAAATTAATTTGAAAAAAAGCTCCAAAACCCCTATTATTAGGTATTTTATTAATTTAATCAGGATGTTTGCGTATTTATTACTACCTTGCGCCGTTTTTATTATCCAAGTGCGATGAACATGTATTTGTTTCTTGTATTTTATTTTAATGCCACTACTAAATTACTTGTTATTACCAACGCACTTTTAAAAATAATTTTTACGATTGTCATTACTAATAAAACATTTATAAAAAAAAATTGTGGTTACTCTCCATTATGCACTTGCTAACTGCAGCCGTTGTCTAGCCTTTTCATCCCCCCCCCCCCTCTTTACCCGCCTCCATTCTCCTTTGTTCTCAAACAGTTTTGTTTTCTACGCCCATTTCATCAAATTATGTGCCTCCCCCCCCCCCCCCTCCCGTTTCTCCCGAAAACGGGAACACGAGAACACAGAAAAATAAAAAACGAAACAAAAAGCACAACTCTCCGTCCCGAATATTTCCCCCGTGAACTGCAACTACGTCATAGTGACGTCAGAGGATATATCGCGCAGGTTTCGGGGCAGCTTTCTGCGCACCTGACGGAAAAGGTTTTGTAGAAGGGAAGCGATCGGTCTCTTGGTCCTGTTTTCTTTTATTTGTTTTTCTTCTTCTGGTTCTGTCTTGAAGCCTGGAGTGAATCCAAGTGCATTTAAATAAAATAAACTCCCTGTGCGTGGCAATGCGGTATTTAGTTGATTTATTTCCCTAAAAGTAGGAGTAGTGAAAGTGAAAAACTAGAATTCTAATGCTGGGTCTACGTGAATTTTTATAGTTTTTCAAAAATATTTTTTTAAGTCATTGCTGGAATACATTTTATAACAAAATTACTCTTTCTGCACGACTTTTTTAGTGTATTTATGCAAATTAGCCTAACATAAAAATGTTCCGGTTTTTCTCATTTTAAATTCCTGTATAACAATTTAAATTGTATTAACCCGTGCGACGGACTTGGCAAAGAAAAGTAAAAAAGTAGTGATCTTGTGATCGGAGTGTTGCCAGCTCGCTACAAAAATACTAGAAAAGTCGTCCAGAACATCCGCAAAAATTAACGGCGTGTATACGGGACTGGTGCACGATAAATCTGATCGGGGTCCAAAGCCCCGTCGTCTATTGAAGGGGTTGGGTGCCAGTTCAGGTGTTTCCTCGTCATCTGACCATGGTTCTAAAATAACGAGGTGCATGTATGAATGTGTGTGTGAATGTGTATGTGTTCCCGGGTCTTTCCTTCGAGATAGACCCCGAACCGTCGCCAATAGCCCACTGTGCAGCTCTAGTGCTACGTTAATTAACCAAACCAAACCATAGACGTGATATCACGTCTAGAGATCTCCAGATTTTCTATCAATGCATCCAGGTTTTAAACTCGTAAAAATGCTCCATTTTACAAAATTTTTTTAAATCTAACTGTTTGAGGTATACTCTTAAATCTATCTTTTTACAATGAATTAAAATTTCGGTAAACGTATCACAGTGCAGGCTTAGTAAAAAGACTTCCAAACAGTGAAAACAACTTTACAATTGCTAAAATAGCGTCAATGGGCTAAGTTAAAATTTTGAGCTTTACGACGCTAACTGTAATATTTACCATCCGGTTTTTTTAACTTAAAATAAGAATTTTTGCTAAAAGAGGAGTTCATGCTCAAAGTACGTCATAACCGATTACGTTTAAATATACGGTGATCGAAAGTTGTTGGGAGATGATCATTGTCTGGCTGTTTAACTACCCTAAACCATTCATTTCGCTGCACTTTAACTATTTTGTTTGTTGCTATTATAGCTAAGCGAAAATAATCGAAGTGGTTGGGTAAAAATAACGTTTTATTATGCCATTACAGATAGAAATTATAAAGTCAAGCAATAACCATCAACGAACAGTTTGGCCATTCTGTATTTTGCACTAGAAACAATCGTTCTGCAACTTTTAATCAACTAAAACAGCGGATTTTTGCATTGTACCCAACTCAGGACCACCAGGGCTCTGATTCCGAAATCGCCAAAGCAAAATATCCATACAATCATTAAAGTCCCGACGTCTATTAAAGGCGTTGGGTGCCAGTTCAGGTGTTTTCTCGTCATCTGACCATGGTTCTAAAATAACGAGGTGCATGTATGAATGTGTGTGTGAATGTGTATGTGTTCCCGGGTCTTTCCTTCGAGATTGACCCCGAATAGTCGCCAATAGCCCACTGTGCAGCTCTAGTGCGACGTTAATTAACAAAATCAAATCAAATCAATCAAAACCATACAATCATTACAATATCGCCAAATTGTCGATAATTTGCCAATCCCGGTAGCGCGGAAACGAACGAAATTATATTTTATCCAACTAAACAGTTGCTCGCTGAGCGGATTTGGGTTTTCCTTTATTGCGTGCAACTAAACGGTTGAGTTGCATTAACGATAGTTACCAGAGGGTGGTTAGTCTTAATTTTAGCGATGTAAAAGTTTCGGTTTTATATTTAGTGTAAATCAACTTTTTGAATTTCTAAACAGCAAATGACGTTGTTAAGAATTTTATTCATATATGCAGAAGCCTCAGTGCATCTTCAAAAAAACAAACTGCAGTTTTCCTGCATAAAACCTTCAATTTCAAAATTTTGATGAAGGTTTTATGCTGACTTTTTTTGCTGGGGTGTTCCACGCTATTTGACGTCGATTGCTTAAATGGAAACTGAGTTATTACAACTCAATTATCTTACTACCCATTCTTTTGACACACCTTTTTAAACATTTCTTCTGTTCATAACTACTCAATGTCCCCCTGGTAGTTTAACTGATAAGGCACTGGAAAGCAGTGTTGAGGATCTGGGTTCGATTACCGGTAAGACTTGATTGTAATTGACGATAATTATTAAAAGTGATTTATGAAGGCATATGATCATATATAGGTAATCAACTTATTTGTACTCGTTGTACTAATTTTTGAGTACATTTTCAAAATTGAAACATGTAATAATAAACATTGGATGCAATCAAAAATGAGTACACACCGATTACTTATTTTTAAATACCTTTATATAATAATGCATTAGTCAAGAAATATATAAAAGCCAGATAATATCGTTTATAACGTATTCAATTATTTAAAATCAAAATCAAAGTCATTTAACACATTCAAATACTCCTGTTAACCATTACTGCAACTCCATTTCTATATGTTTGAATATAAAATACCGTTTTCAGATATTGGAGCGACGTGAAAGGATTGAGATACGATATTTTTCGAGTACCACTCGCGATTAAAGGACCAAAGCAGATATCGTTTTATCATTAAGGGGAATGTGTCATTGACGAACGAGCTCTAGATCGATGTGGAAGACCTCGATGTCGGCGACTCAATAAATGATGGGTATTTAATGTCGGCTGCTGGTAAAAGAGATTCGAAAACGTTTACTCAGAAACGAACTAACTGGATGGAGAACTGAAAGGAAGTCAGCTTCGTTTTGATTATTTGCAACAGACTGATTTATTTATGGCCGGGTCGGATGTCAAGTGGCGTAAATACAAAAACAGAATTCCGAGTGTTTAGAGTTTGTAACTCGCGTCGGCTATAATGTTAAATGGAATGATTTTGAACTCATGATTGGGCAAACTTTTGAACTATAACCCACACTACTTTTCCAAATTAAATTATGTCTAACTGCCTACACTTTTAAAAATAGGTAAAAAATAATCAAAATTATTCATTTTTGATTCTATGCTTATCATTATGCTTTTCATTCGATGCTTATCATTATGCTTTTCATTCGATGCTTATCATTCGATGCTTATCATTCAATGCTTATCATTCGATGCTTTTCATTCAATGCTTATCATTCGATGCTTATCATTCGATGCTTATCATTCGATGCTTATCATTCGATGCTTATCATTCGATGCTTATCATTCGATGCTTATCATTATGCTTTTCATTCGATGCTTATCATTATGCTTTTCATTCGATGCTTATCATTATGCTTTTCATTCGATGCTTATCATTATGCTTTTCATTCGATACTTATCATTATGCTTTTCATTCGATGCTTATCATTATGCTTTTCATTCGATGCTTATCATTATGCTTTTCATTCGATGCTTATCATTATGCTTATCATTCGATGCTTATCATTATGCTTATCATTCGATGCTTATCATTATGCTTTTCATTCGATGCTTATCATTATGCTTTTCATTCGATGCTTATCATTCGATGCTTATCATTATGCTTTTCATTCGATGCTTATCATTATGCTTTTCATTCGATGCTTATCATTATGCTTTTCATTCGATGCTTATCATTATGCTTTTCATTCGATGCTTATCATTATGCTTTTCATTCGATGCTTATCATTATGCTTTTCATTCGATGCTTATCATTATGCTTTTCATTCGATGCTTATCATTATGCTTTTCATTCGATGCTTATCATTTGATGCTTATCATTCGATGCTTATCATTCGATGCTTTTCATTCGATGCTTATCATTCGATGCTTATCATTATGCTTTCCATTCGATGCTTATCATTCGATGCTTATCATTATGCTTTTCATTCGATGCTTATCATTATGCTTTTCATTCGATGCTTATCATTATGCTTTTCATTCGATGCTTATCATTATGCTTTTCATTCGATGCTTATCATTATGCTTTTCATTCGATGCTTATCATTATGCTTTTCATTCGATGCTTATCATTATGCTTTTCATTCGATGCTTATCATTATGCTTTTCATTCGATGCTTATCATTCGATGCTTATCATTCGATGCTTTTCATTCGATGCTTATCATTATGCTTTTCATTCGATGCTTATCATTATGCTTTTCATTCGATGCTTATCATTCGATGCTTATCATTATGCTTTTCATTCGATGCTTATCATTCGATGCTTATCATTCGATGCTTTTCATTCGATGCTTATCATTCGATGCTTATCATTATGCTTTTCATTCGATACTTATCATTCGATGCTTATCATTCGATGCTTATCATTTGATGCTTATCATTCGATGCTTATCATTCGATGCTTTTCATTATGCTTTTCATTCGATGCTTATCATTATGCTTTTCATTCGATGCTTATCATTCGATGCTTATCATTATGCTTTTCATTCGATGCTTATCATAGTTCCAAATATATGCTTCATTATTTTTAACAGATATGTACTCAAAAATGAGTACAATGAGTCAAAATAAGTAAAAAGAGCATTAGCTTGCCTACATAGGCTACCTTCATAAATCACTTTCAATAAATATCGATAATTACGACCAAAACTTACCGGTTTTGGTTTTGTTTAATTAACGTTGCACTACAGCTGCACAGTGGGCTATTGGCGACGGTTCGGGGCCTATCTCGAAGGAAAGACCCGGGAACGATGCCTCGTATTTTTGAACCATGGTCAGGTGACGAGGAGAACACCTCAGCTGGCACCCGACGCAACCTCAATTGGCGTCAGGACATTGGACCCCGATCAGGTTTATCGTGCACCAGTCCCGTATACACGCCAGTATAATTTGTTGGATGTTCTGGACGACTTTCTAGTATTTTTGTAGCGAAGCTGGCAACCCACCGATCGCAAGATCACTACTTTTTTACTTTTCTTTGTCAAGTCTATCGCACGGATTCGAACCACCAATCCTCTGATTAGTAGCTGAACGCCTTATCCACTGAGCAACTGGGGCTCTCCAAAACTTACCGGAAATCGAATCCATATCTGCAGGCACCGCAGGCCAGTGCCTTATGCATTGTACTACCCGGGTGAGGTGAAGAAGTCATAAATAGAATAAATGTTACAAAAGTGTGTCAAAAGAATGGGAAGTAAAATAATTGAATTGTAATAACTCAGTTTCCATGTAAGCAATAGACATCAAATGATTATGAAAACCATCGTTTGAACAACTATTTTAAGTTTGATAGGTCTCTTTGTTAAGATGGTTTGAACAGAAGCTGAAATGAGCAATAATAAATCCCACTGCTCATTTTTTGAGAAAGTACGATTACTTAAATTTGAGTACGTTATCCCCCGTTTACGATGCAATTGTACTCAATAAAAAACGAGTATGTCCAGGTACTCATTTTTAAGTACCTTTTTTTTACAGTGTGAAAATGGTGTTAGTTCATTTTAGGATTTTTTTAATATTATTTTAATAGGTACAGCCAGCTCTTTTGGTCCTTCTATTACCTGTACTAGTATCCGATACGTGAGCACATTTACGATCATTGTGACACTGTTAAAAATAGGCATAGGCGTAGGAAGTAGGGGGGCTGGGGGTGCTCGAGCCCCCCCAGGAATTATTTTGAAGGGGCTCAGCCCCCCCAATATTATACTTTTTTTTTTAAATTACTTAAAAAACCAATCGTATAAATAGAGAATTCCTACAAAGAGGAATTCGAAAGGAAGCGCCTCTTATTTATTATAATCGTATTTCCCATAATTTATTCCCTTGAAATAATAAAACCATCAGATTCATGCAATATTTTCTAAACATCTTATATTGTTGAAATTTCTTCTTTTAGAAAATTACATTTTGTTAAAGAAAGTTAAATAGAGACGAGTTCCTCAAATTTGAAAAAATTAATATTTTAAAGTACAATACGGACATTTAAAATTACTATTAATCTTTTCCTGGTTACTTTATGTTCTAAAGCTGTCCAAACAAAAACGGATACAAGTTAAAACATTTAACAAGTTAAACACTGGTTTGTAAAAATTTAAAGCATTGATTGTTTTTTAATTGTTTAATACCTCGCAACTCCGTACTATTTTATATTGTATAACAATATATATATTGAAAAAAAATTCAGCCCCCCCTGAAAAAAAGAAGTTCCTACGCCACTGAAAATAGGTGCTCAAAAGTAAGTAAAATGTACAGATTTTTGATTACATTCAATGCTTATCATAGCTTCGAATACATAAGTTTAATTTAAAAAAACATGTACTCAAAAATGGGTAAAAATTGATAAAAAGAGCAGTTGATTGCCTACATAGGCTGCCTTCATAAATATCTACAATTAAGAGTCTTTTTATTTTATAATTTTATTATTTTCTGCTGAAAAATGTAGAAAAAACATATATATATATATATATATATATATATATATATATATATATATATATATATATATTTAAAATATCAATTTTTACTTCAACTTTAATTATCAACTACTAAAAATATTTTTTTCTGCAATTAACACTTTATTATTTCATTTAAATTATTATCGTCGCACGAAGTCGTACATACATTTGAGCTTAAGTTTTCTTATGAATGCGACAAATTTTTAAATTAATGAATACACTATAATGTCAAATTTATAAAATCCATTGCCTTTGGGTATAATTCTTAACACTGTTAAAAATGAATGCTGAAATTTGACGAAAGTCTTTTAATATGCTCTGAATAAAGGTTTCGTTTGAAATAAAGAAATTGTCAAAAAAAGGCGAATTATTTCGCCATTTTTTTAATTTTGATTCAAAGCTCAGGAAAATATTTTGTCATTATTTGACAAAAAAATTAATCGAGCACAGTTAACGAAGTTTTTGTAAAAATCGAGTTTCCGTTTTTAACATAAGTTATAAAATTAATAATAATAAAAATTAGTAAGAAGTAACTAATATAAAAAAAACATTATTTTGGAAATTTTATGGTAAACATTGCAATGAAAACAATTTTAAAATTTCGATGTTTTTCTCTTATGAGAGGTTCAGTAAAACATATTTTATTATTAGAAAATGTGTTACAATCATTTGTATTAATAACATTAGTGTGAAAACCGTGGGCTATTGGCAACAGTTCGGGACCTATCTCGAAGGAAAGACCCGGGAACGCTGCCTCGTATATTTGAACCATGGTCAGATGACGAGTTTGCATAGCAGGACATTGTTTTTCCGTTTGTTTCAATTAAAATTCATAAATCGATTCATATAAGTTTAACATCCTGAATCGCTATCGATAATGTGATTGTGTAAATTTACATAGACACAAAAACATGTGGAAATAGTATCGGTTGTAATTAATTGAAAACAAAGCTTGAAATATATTCGGCAATTTTGGAGCCTTCAAAGACGGAATGAAACGTATCAAGTCGACTACAAAAGTAACTTGAAACCTTCACTTTACTGTTTCTCCGCCTTTGAACTATGCTAGTAGAGAAAACGGTTTTACAGAATACTAAAACTTGATAACGTACCAATCATTCATTCGATTTCGCAATGCTAAGGAAAGCTTTGTAATCAAATTCAAATACAACCTAAAAATACACGTATTTTACTTTGTATTTTTACGTTCCGTATTGTTTATATTTACGTTGCATAATGCGTATATTTACGTTGCATAGTGTGTATATTTACGTTGCATAGTGTGTACAATTACGTTGCGTATATTCACGTTGCGTATTGTGTATATTTACGTTGAGTATTGCGTATATTTACGTTGCATAGTGTGTATATTTACGTTACATGTTGTGTATATTCACGTTGTGTAATGTGTATATTTACGTTGCGTATTGCGTATATTTACGTTGTGTATTGCGTATATTTACGTTGCATAGTGTGTATATTTACGTTGCATAGTGTGTATTGTGTATATTTACGTTGCATAGTGTGTATATTTACGTTGCATAGTGTGTATATTTACGTTGCGTATTGTGTGTATTCACGTTGCGTATTGTGTATATTCACGTTGTGTAATGTGTATATTTACGTTACGTATTGCATATATTTACGTTGAGTATTGCGTATATTTACGTTGAGTATTGCGTATATTTACGTTGAGTATTGCGTATATTTACGTTGAGTATTGCATATATTTACGTTGAGTATTGCGTATATTTACGTTGAGTATTGCGTATATTTACGTTGAGTATTGCGTATATTCACGTTGAGTATTGCGTATATTTACGTTGAGTATTGCGTATATTTACGTTAAGTATTGTGTATATTTACGTTGCATAGTGTGTACAATTACGTTGCGTATTGTGTATATTCACGTTGCGTATTGTGTATATTCACGTTGTGTAATGTGTATATTTACGTTACGTATTTCGTATATTTACGTCGAGTATTGTGTATATTTACGTTGTGTTTGTATTTCTTATATTAAGTTATTCATCAAACAATTATATTAGAACAATATTGTGAAATGGAACATTTTTAATAATTTAAAAATCGAATGTATTGTGGGAGATAAAAAATTGAAAATATCACAGCTTTAAGGAATAAATTTATTAGTGTACTATGTCCTACTACACAAACTCATCTGATCATGGTTCAAAAATACAATGCAAAAATACAAAAATACAATGTTCCCGGGTCTTTCCTGCGAGATAGGTCCCGAACCGTCACCAATAGCCCAATGTGCAGCTTTAGTGCGACGTTAATTAATCAAACCAAACCAAACGTACTACACAAACAATATCATTTATACATCCACAAAACAGCTCAAACGCAGTTTTCATGTTCCAAACCCCACTTTCGATTCGAATTTTCAACTAACTCCTCAACACAAATCATTAAGCAATGTTTCTGGTACGAAAGCCACTTTTCAGCCTTTAAAAGAATAAATTACCATACACTATGTCCTACCCCCCGAAATTCGACCTCTGCAACAGCATAATTAGACTCTGCAGTTGATTACTTCAATTCTCAATGCAGGGTAAAGTAGCACTGCACCTATAGATTCCACGGTGCAGAGTGCTCCATCGGGTGCCCATTTCATTGTAACACGATTACGGGTACAGTTAATCTAGCTGTTCTCATTAATAGTCAATAATGTTAAGAATTACAGGAAATCGGTTGTGCTTTCGATGGCAGGGTAATTTGCAGTCACTGATATTTTAATACTCCATTTGCATGTTCATCATGTTGAGGAAATATATAAACTCCTAAGCCCTTAGCCAAACCGGTTAATCAAGTTCTCGAAGCCGGAAAAGCTTTAATGACAGATTGTATTCAGGATAATAATATGTTAATATTTAGCTGTTCTCATTAAATATACGCATAAGTTTGCACTCTCCTTTTGGTAATAATCAGTATTATAGGGTATATAATCTAGGTTAGAGCTATTCAGTGGGCTATTGGTGACAGTTGGTTGGTTAAATGAAATATTGTCGCACTAGAGCTGCAAAGTGGACTACTGGTAACGTTTCGAGGTCAATCCCTAAGGAAAGTTCCGTGTAGACATCTCGAATTTTTGAACCATAGTCAGATGACGAACACCACAGTTTGTTTTGCAATCTGTTCTGCATTCAGGTTGGTTAATAAACGTCACACTAGAGATGCACAGTGGGCTATTAGAGAGGTTATGGGGACAATATCTAAGGTAAGACAAGGGGTCGGTAGACACGAGGCACCGTCCTCGACTAGGAATTAAAGTTATTTCGTTATAGTTAAAAAATACGAAGACATTGTTCCCGGGGAATTCCTTCAAGGCAGCCACGAACCGTCACTAATAGCCCAATGTGCAGCTGTAGTGCGACGTTAATTTATTAATCAAACCAAACCAACCCAAATTTATCCTCCAATTTCAACGGTGTGTATACGAAACCGGAGTACTTTTAATATTATCGGGGTCCAATGTCCTAACGCCTATTGAGATTCTGTTGGGTGCCAGATCAGGTGTTGCCCCCGTCATCTGACCATGGCTCAAAAATACGAGACATTATTCCCGGGTCTTTCCTTCGAAATCGACATCGAATCGTCGTCGTTAGCGCAATGTGCAACTCTAGTGCGACGTTAATTAACCAAACCAAACCTTCGAGATAGCCCCGAACCGTCGCCAATAACCCAATGTGCAGCTCTATTGGGACGTTCATTAACCAAACCAAACCTTCGAGATAGTCCCGAACCGTCGCAATTAACCCAATCTGCAGCTCTAGTGCGACGTTCATTAACCACAACAAAAAAACTACACGACGATGTTCATTTGTGAACAACGCATAATGATCTTGCCAATCCTCTGATCACAAGTTCGTTCGTCAGCTGGGAATCAGATGGTTCCTGGTTCGATCCTGTGCGACAGATTTGACAAATAAAAGTAGGGCCTCCGTGGTCGAGTAGATTGGGGCGTCAGCTGGAATCCAAGGCGCGGACTAGACTAAAGAATAGTAAAAAGTAGTGATATTGCGATCGGAGGGTTGCCAACTTCGCTACCAAAATACTAGAATGTCGTCCAGAACATCCACAAAAAATTAACGGCGTGTGTACGGGACTGGTACACGATAAATCAGATCGGGTTCCAAAGTCCCGACGTCTATTGAAGGCGTTGGGTGCCAGCTCAGGTGTTGTCCTCGTCATCTAACCAATGTTCAAAAATACGAGGCATCGTTCCCGCGTCTTTCCTTCGAGATAAGCCCCGAACCGTCGCCAATATCCCACTGTGAAGCTCTAGTGCGACGTTATTAACCAAACCAAACTAAAGAAAAGTAAAAAAGTAGTGATCTTGTGATCGGAGGGTTGCCAACTTCACTACAAAAATACTAGAAAAGTCGTCCAGAACATCCGCAAAAATTAACGGCGTGTATACGGGACTGGTGCACGATAAATCTGATCGGGGTCCAAAGTCCCGACGTCTATTGGAGGCGTTGAGTGCCAGTTCAGGTGTTTCCTCGTCATCTGACCATGGTTGTAAAATAACGAGGTGCATATATGAATGTGTGTGTGAATGTGTTCCAGGGTCTTTCCTTCGAGATAGAGCCCGAACCGTCGCAAATAGCCCACTGTGCACCTCTAGTGCGAGGTTAATTAACCAAACCAAACCAAACTTAAATAACGAGATGAATATATGAATGTGTAATTGGCTGTGATAAGTCTCAATACGAGGACAGAAATAGGCAGCTGGAAACTGTATAAACCAAATCAAACCCTTTGCACTCAAAGTCGATATTCATTTTGTCTGCCTATCCGTAGATGTATATTTTTTGCTGAATTTGGCATGTATGGATATTACCTTCAAACTGACATAATGGTAAGTTTTTTTTTAAAACGTTGCTGAAACAAATTTGCGAACTAAAATCTGCATATTGTAATGATTTGAATGTTTTTAAAACCCTGCTTTGTCAACTTGACCTGTCTTACAATGTCATGTTTTGTAGGGCAGCGTTATTCCGCAAATATTGTAAGAATCACTATTTTCTAATTACTGTATTGTCAATTTATGGAACAGATGTAGTATAGGACATTTGGTGCGTTTTTGTTTTTGGCGACGAAAAATTGCGGTTAAAACAGCGCTATGACGTCATAGAGTTGCCAGATTGAAAGTCGTCACAAGAATCGGAAGGTACCAACAATGTCAGGTGGGGTTTTGCCATACTATAAATTTATCGCCTCTATAGAACACGCAAAAAAAAAACCTCGCGCGCCAAATGTCATATACTACATCTGTACCAAATTTATGTGTATTAATTTTATATGAATAATATAAATTTAATTGTCAAAACATTTGAAAGTTTTACAAATAAGGCTTGGTTTGCATGTCATATTGAAAATACTTGATAATCGATGCATTGAATTATGTCATAAACAAACGTTAAAAAAGTCATATAAAATTAGGTAAAAATTCACTGTACGGTCACCCTTGGCGACTTTTTCAAAATCTCGCCAAAAGTCGCCATTTTGGCGACTTCTGCACGAGCGAGATCTAATAGGGTTGCTGTAATTCCTTGTCGGGTCGGAGGGGGTTGGCATTTAAAAAAAATTATCGCCAAATGTGGAAAAAATCGCGCCAAGGGTGACTTTACATTAAATCTGACCCTAAAAGGTATTCTACTTGTTATTGTTTCATGAAGGTCACTTCTTTAAAACATAAAATTTTAATATCAAGATCAAACAAAAGAAGTTAATGTATTTTCATTTTTTAATTACGAGCTACCCTGTTGAAATACCAAAGGCGTAAAATTTTATTTCTAACTTACAGTCGCAACTCGGAACGTCAAATACCAATTTGAGATCGAAATGATGAAACTTATCTCAAAATTAATACATTTCTGACTTTTCTCTCCTACTTGGCATTTATTGACTTGCGTTATGGGATTCCGAACAAACAAAAAATATATAGTGAAAAGTCTCAACGGAAGTAACCTATAGCTCGAGGCAGACACGGCAAATCAGATATAAAAATTTGACCGAGTTTTTCGGCTTTTCTTTTATTCTGCTATCGATTTGCGTATTTTTGGACTGGTATCGATAGAGTGAAACGATTTGATATTCCCGCGAACATAACGTTCGGCTTTTCTTGAGAGCGGTCCCGTGTTTTTATCTGTCAGGATAGTTTACGGTGAAAGGAAATGGAATGTGATAATAAATAGGGGTGCGATTTATGTAGTTAAATTGTATTGTGTGAAAGAGTAAACTTTGTGGATTTTCGCTGAAGAGTTTTGGACAATAGCTTGCAGTGCAATTTTTTTGAGAAAGAAATACGTGGCATAAAGAAAGAGCCTAAGGCATGCTTGCGTAACAATTCTTGGCTATGTCCGGTAAAGATAAAATTATTATTATGTTGGTTTTTATTATTCTTTTTGGGCAGATAAGAAGGTAATTTGTCTAAATGAGTTATTTTTAAAAATATGAATTCTATTTTCTGATTAAATTTTGTTTTTCTATTGCTAATTAATTCACCTACATTCAAGCCATTTTTGTAGTTGTAAAATATATATTTCATCTTAATATTTTTTTCTGTACATATTTTATATATATATATTTCAAATCTCAATAAAATAAAGATAGCTTTTAAGTTGTAACTGGAAACGTTAGATATTTGGAAGATATTTTAAATGGGGGTATTTATATTAATTTACTGTTGTAGTAAATTACTAGAATTCTCAAGTAATAGGAAATTACTAGAAATCAATGGGATTACTAAATATCACCACAGGAATTACCATAAATCCCAATTATAGTAAACTACTGGAAATCCTAGGAATTACTAAAAATAATCCCAGCAATTACTAAAAATAATCCCGGGAATTACTAAAAATAATCCCAGGAGTTACTAAAAATAATTCCAAGAAATACTAAAAAAATCCCAGGAATTACTAAAAAAATCCCAGGAATTACTAAAAAATCCCAGGAATTACTAAAAAAATCCCAGGAATTACTAAAAGAATCCAAGGAATTAATAAAAGTAATCTCAGGAATTATTAAAAGTAATTCCAGGAATTATTAAAACAAATCTTAGAATTTACTAAAAATAATTCCACGAATTACAAAAAATGATCTTTTGAATTACTAAAAATAATCATAGGAATTATTAAAAATAAAAATCCTAGGAATTACTAAAAAAATCTAAGGAATTAATAAAAGTAATCTCAGGAATTATTAAAAGTAATCCCAAGAATTAAAAAAACAAATCTTAGGATTTACCAAACAAAATCCCAGGAATTACTAATATAATCCTAGGAATTACTAAAAAGAATCCCAGAAATTACTAAAAAGAATCCCAGAAATTACTAAAAATAATCCCAGCAATTACTAAAAATAATCCCAGGAATTACTAAAAGAATCAAAGGAATTAATAAAAGTAGTCTCAGGAATTATTAAAACAAATCCCAGGAATTACTAGCAATAATCCCATGAATTACTAGAGATCACAATTATAGTAAATTATTGGAAATCCCAGAAATTACTAAAAATAATCCCAAGAATTATTAAAAAACATAGGAATTAATAGAAATCATCCCAGGATTAATAGAAATCATCCCAGAAATTAATAGAAATCCCAATTATAGTATATTACTGGAAATCTTAGGACGTGATGTGACATTCTTGACCGTAAGTGGGTTAAAATAAATTTGCTGTACTACTTCAAATAATGTTACTTTCATCATAATCAAAATAACACAAGTCAAAAAAATATATTTTCCACTTTCAAACTAGATAATTTTTTGTATTTTCAGCCTTATATATCACATTTAATTAAAATAATCTTCTATTATTTCTGAATAGTCGTTTTAATGTCGATGTCTATGTTTTTCATTAAAAATAAGTACTGAAAATAAAAGTAAATACTAAAATAATCATACATTAAATCTGCATTTTTGATTCTTATAATCAATTTTCGTGGCACTCAACTTGAAAAACTGTTGTTTTTGTTCGTTAATTAAAATTTGATATATTAAATTTTATAAATATTACATTTGATAATAATTTAATTAGGTAATCCAAGTATTGCTGTATGCATTTTTCTTGTCTGAAGGTTCATACAAGAAATAATAATCAAAATAACACAAGTCAAAAAAATATATTTTCCACTTTCAAACTAGATAATTTTTTGTATTTTCAGCCTTATATATCACATTTAATTAAAATAATCTTCTATTATTTCTGAATAGTCGTTTTAATGTCGATGTCTATGTTTTTCATTAAAAATAAGTACTGAAAATAAAAGTAAATACTAAAATAATCATACATTAAATCTGCATTTTTGATTCTTATAATCAATTTTCGTGGCACTCAACTTGAAAAACTGTTGTTTTTGTTCGTTAATTAAAATTTGATATATTAAATTTTATAAATATTACATTTGATAATAATTTAATTAGGTAATCCAAGTATTGCTGTATGCATTTTTCTTGTCTGAAGGTTCATACAAGAAATAATAAACTTAAAAAGTACAACTTAAAACAATAACATTCATTTTATCATCTTGCATTACGGTTGAAAGTATAGTTTTGTAATTTAATCTTCTAATAATTTTAATTTCGAAATACTTAAAATACAAATTGAATAAACCATTTTTTGACACGTATGTTTTTTGACGTAAGCTTTTTATAGAGACATATTATAACATTTCTAGCTTATTATTTAGTCGGGTATAGAAGAATATATTGTTTCCTTTGTCCTATACAATTAAAATACTGATAAACGTTACTGAAACATAAAAACACGTCTACCTTCATATTGAAAGTCGACACCGAAATAAATTATACAATTTCAAGTATTTGTATTTGCGAAAATGCAATAGATTTTATATAAACTTAATTTAAATCACATAATTGGATGTTTTTGATTTACCTATAGTTTCAGTGGCGTACGCAGGGGGATACATTGGATGTTTTTGCTTTATCTATAGTTTTAGTTTCGTACGCAAGAGGGTGTACATTGGATCTATTTGCTGTATCTATAGTTTCAGTGGCGTACGCAAGGAGGTGTACATTAGATGTTTTTGCTTTATCTATAGTTTCAGTGGCGTACGCAAGGGATTGTACATTGCATGTGTTTCCTTTATATGTAGTTTTAGTGGCGTATGCAAGGGGGTGTACGTTGGATGTTTTTGCTTTATCTATAGTTTCAGTGGCGTACGCAAGGGGGTGTACATTGGATGTTTTTGCTTTATCTATAGTTTAAGTGGCGTACGCAAGGGGATACATTGGATGGTTTTCCATTATATATAGTTTCAGTGACATACGCAAGGGAGTGTACATTGGATCTATTTTCTTTATCTATAGTTTCAGTGGCGTACGCAAGGGGGTGTACATTGGATGTTTTTGATTTTCTTATAGTTTCAGTGGCGTATACAAGAGGTTGTACATTGGATGTTTTTGCTTTATCTATAATTTCAGTGGCGTACGCAAGGGGGTGTACATTGGATGTTTTTGATTTTCCTATAGTTTCAGTGGCGTACGCAAGAGGGTATACATTGGATGTTTTTGATTTATCTATAATTTCAGTGGCGTACGCAAGGGTGTGTACATTGGATTTTTTTATGTTCCTATAGTTTCAGTGGCGTTTGCAAGGGGCTGTACATTAGATGTTTTTGCTTTATCTATAGTTTCAGTGGCGTACGCAAGGGATTGTACATTGCATGTGTTTCCTTTATATGTAGTTTTAGTGGCGTATGCAAGGGGGTGTACGTTGGATGTTTTTGCTTTATCTATAGTTTAAGTGGCGTACGCAAGGGTATACATTGGATGTTTTTCCATTATATATAGTTTCAGTGACATACGCAAGGGAGTGCACATTGGATCTATTTGCTTTATCTATAGTTTCAGTGGCGTACGCAAGGGGATGCATTGGGTGTTTTTTCATTATATATAGTTTCAGTGGCGTACGCAAGGGGGTGCATTGGGTGTTTTTTCATTATATATAGTTTCAGTAGCGTACGCAAGGGTGTGTACATTTGAATTTTTTTATTTTCCTATAGTTTCAGTGGCGTACGCAAGAGTGTATACAGTAAATGTTTTTGCTTGTGTCTGTAGTTTCAGTGGCGTATGCAAGAGGCTTACATTGGATGTTTTTGCTTTATCTATAATTTCAGTGGCGTTCGCAAGGAGGGTGTACATTAGATGTTTTTGATTTATCTATAGTTTCAGTAGCGTACGCAAGGGTGTGTACATTGGATTTTTTATGTTCCTATAGTTTCAGTGGCGTACGCAAGGGGGTGAACATTGGATGTTTTTGCTTATCTATAGTTTCAGTGGCGTATGCGAGATTGGATGTTTTTGGTTTATCTATAATGTCAGTGGCGTAAGAAAGGGTGTATACATTGGTTTTTTTTTTATTTTCATACAGTTTCAGTGGCGTACGCAAGGTGGTAAACATTGGCTGTCTTTGCTTTATCTATTGTGTCAGTGGCGTACGCAAAGGGGTGTACATTGGCTTTTAAGAATCAGTTGGGTAACATCTGTGACTTCTTCCGCGCCCATGCAAGAAACTGGTTATGAGTGTTCCAGACGTTCGAGTTCAATGGAGTATAATTAACCAGAAATGTTTGAAAAAGTGTTCACATTTTTTAGTATAGTGAGTATGGATGAATTATTTAAGCAGAATAAAAATAAAACTCTTATAAGTTTATACCCACCGTGCATAAAATATGATACAAAGCAGACTCCTGAACTTCTAGGCCCTAAGCCCCTCCTTCCCAAACCAACGTCTTAAAGAAACTGAGCAGCCATAATTCAATTTATAAGTCGCTTTATGATCTGAACACACTCTCGCGCCAAGAAAATCGGACTATGTATTCCCTCGTCCTGACATATGTTGCAAAACCTGCAGGCACCATTCCATCTTATTAGATTAAACACAAACAAACGGCAGAAATCCCACTTAATCTTTTGCTTCCCATTGGTAGAGAGCCAACTTTTCAAAAAGGTGACGTCATACTGCAGTGACGGGGATTTTTTTTATGAGAATTTACGGGAATTGCGTTGCTTGTGGATCTTTGGGAGGGAATAGTCTTTATTCCTATATTTTAAAGTACCAATGCTTTGCTTTAGTAAACAATTGTGCTTACAATGCTTCTTATTTGTCGTAGAATCAATCTCTTGAACCTGATGAGAGTCCCAGTTGCTCAGTTGATAAGGCGTTCAGCTACTAATCAGAGGATGGGTGGTTCGAATCCGTACAATGGACTTGACATAGAAAAGTAAAAAAGTAGTGATCTTGCAATCGGAGGGTTGCCAGATTCGCTTCAAAAATACTAGAAAGTCGTCCAGAATATCCAACAAATTATACTGGCGTGTATACGGGATTGGTGCACGATACATCTGATCGGGGTACAAAGTCCCGACGTCTATTGAAGGCGTTGGGTGCCAGTTCAGGTGTTTCCTCGTCATCTGACCATGGTTCTAAAATTACGAGGTGCATGTATGAATGTGTGTGTGAATGTGTATGTGTTCCCGGGTCTTTCCTTCGAGATTGACCCCGAACCGTCGCCAATAGCCCATTGTGCAGCTCTAGTGCGACGTTAATTAACAAAACCAACAAACCAACTTGAACCTGATGTTTGCAAATGTAGTGCATAATCCAAAAATATGTATGCGTTGTATGCATAAAAGAACTTAATACGTAAGTATCCTAAGATAACAAAAAGTAAAGTTCCCACATTGCTAATTTTTTTTATAAAATGACAAACTATGTCAATTTTGTATGACCCATCTGGCCTGTTACTTCCAACACGTGATCTGCAAGATGCCTTAAAGTGGTCTGTGAAGTAATCACAGATGATTTCACGCACAAAACATACGTGTTTTTTTTAGAAGTAAATCTGTTTAAAAAAATATAAATAGTAAATAAGAATTTATTCGATATAAAAAAAAATCAAAAATATTTGTGTAACAGCAATCAAACAGGAATTCTATATAAATAATATATTGTTCAAAATATCGTGGTTTTTTTTCCTGATAGTGGTGTTCCAGTTGGCTGAAATATATTATGGTTATAAAAGGGTTTTCCGAATGAAAATAGTTCACTAGTATCAAAATTTTAGTTAGTGTTTTTAGTAGTCCGTGGATTGTTATATTGTTGACTCAGTTGTTCATGGTTATCTAATGGTTTGGAACTGAGTTGTTCATTTCATGTTCAAATATTCTATTTTTTTTTAAGAGTTTTGCTGATATAGTAAAATTTTACTCAATCTAAAAATTGAAAATAATCAAATGATATGAGATTTCTTGTGTGTTTTTCTCATTCGACGATAGCCTGTCTTATTGCTAAGAATTGTGCTATTGCTTAACATACCGAATGTGCCAGGTTCGAACCCTGATGTGAAAGATGATACAACGTAGAAGTTGATATTTTAAACTTATAATTATACAAATAACTTATTCGTTGAATACCTAACTCAATTGCGTGTAAAAGTCAAGGAACCGAATTATCCAATTGCATCTAGAAATCAAAATAATTTATTGAAATTTAAAATGTAGGTTCTAAAAAGAATATCATTTAACGTTTTAACATACAACATTGTGTAATAAAATATTTCCTTTAACGGTAATTATACTACAAGCCATTACTTACTAAAAAGCATTTGACAACTTGCAAAAATCAAGCATGCATTCTTGCAAAATTATGCTCAAATCCACTAACGCCGCACGTTCTAAGAACGTTCAAATAAAACTACTCTCGTTCTTTGTCGAGATAGAGGAAGAGCGGGAATTTTTAAACCAATGAGCAGCCATAAAACGACAACATAAATCTTCCCGCCCTCGTGTTCCTTTTCAACCCGACGGAATTCCAAAAATACCACAATACGATTCCGAAGACTTGGATAGAAAAAAACAGAGAAAGAGAACTCGTAAAGTATTCAAAACGAACAAATAAAATAATAATAATAAGGAGGGTTTTTTCCGGTGGGAAAAATGACCCATATTTCCGTGACGTCGGCAATCAATGTGTCACGTGGCCAGAGGACGAGTTGTACGGTAATTGCGAATTTCGGTGGCACGCGAAGTCTGTCGCCATGGCAACCGGTTATAAACTTAGTCCTCAGCTCGGAGCTCATGTTACAGTTTCGGTTTTGACCCAGCCTATAATGCTATTTGGGGTTTGTTTATCGAATTAATGTTTTATAAGGGCGTTGATGTTATTTATTTCTCCGTATTGACAAACTGCGAGCTGGGGCATATTTTTTGGCGTTAGGAAAGAAATAGCTGTGCAGCGTACATCGGCCTCTCTACTATTTCTTTGGATGTCTCTGTCTTTAGAATTGTTACATTGATTGTGCGTAACTTTTTGTGTTTCAAGGACATCTTTGAGATGTACGTTTTATTTACGGAACAGTTACCATGATTTCTGTTCTTTTTCCGAACATAGTTGATGCTTGTAGAAAACTAAAATATTCTTTTTTAGGAATAAATGAAAAAAACCAGGTAAAAAAAAGAACTATTTTAACCCTTTGCACTCCAAGAACTCTTTGCGTTTTCCGTTCTTTCTACGGAACAGTTATTCATCCTTATGTTCTTTATCCTAGAATTTGTTATGCTTATAGTAAAAAGAGACGTAATCTGTTTTGGATCTGCAAAAGAACGAGCTGAAAAAAATATCGATGTTTTTTAAACACAAGATCATGCTGTTTTCGTTTATTTTAAAGAACAGGGAACCAAAAGAACGATTCGTTATGTTGTCGCCTGAGCGGCGCAAAGGAATGCGAAGGGCTAAACTCAAGAAATTGCTTGGTCTTATTCATTTTGATGAACAGGGAAACCAAATATGAGATGGAAGCCTAGTGCAAAGGATTAATGCCTCCTTCAGACGATACTTCATTATTTGTTCGATTCCCTCGATATTTCCAGTATCTCTGAACATGTTCTTTTTTCTTCTATTTTAATAATTTTATCAAAGTATTTTGCTCTTATCTTTTCATATTTCTTGCATTTTAACTCTTTGCACTCCGATGTCGCCTCTCAGGCGCCAACATAACGACCCGTTCTTTTGTTTCCCCGTTCTTTAAAATAAACGAGAACAGCATGATCTTGTGTTTAGAACATCAATCTTTTTTCAACTTGTTCTCTTGCAAATACGAAACAGATTAGGATTTTTTTTCCTTTACGAGTATAAAAAAAATCTGTGGAAAAGAACGTAAAGAGGAATAACTGTTCCATAGAAAGAACACAAATCGCAAAGTTTTCTTTGAGTGTAAATGGTTAAAATACGAAGTCTAGTACCAGTTGTTTAAGGATGGACTCGTATAACCTGTAAGTTCGAACGAAAAATCTGATTGTGGTATATTTGAATAATAAGTATTTAAGAAACAGAATATGAACACGTATATGTTTAAACGTTACTTAAAATAAAATAGATAAATTATATTTGGTTATAGATATTAACCTTTTGCACTCCAAGAACACTTTGCGATCTGCGTTCTTTCTATGGGACAGTTATTTCTCTTTACGTTCTTTTCCACAGATTTTTTTTATACTCATAAAGGGAAAAAAATCCTAATCTGTTTTGTATTTGCAAGAGAACAAGTTGAAAAAGAGATTGATGCTCTAAACACAAGATCATGCTGTTCTCGTTTATTTTCAAGAACAGGGAAACAAAAGAACGGGTCGTTATGTTGGCGCCCGAGAGGCGACATCGGAGTGCAAAGGGTTATGGTGTTGAGTTAATATTAGGAATATCGGGTATCGGTTTATGGACACTTGTAATATGACACTTGTTTTTGACAATGACACTTGTTTTTTTCTAAACCTTGTTAGTAAAAGTTCTTTTTAATCTTCGTTCTGCAGAGAGCCCCAGTTGCTCAGTTGGTAAGGCGTTCAGCTACTAATCAGAGGATTGGTGGTTCGAATCCGGGAAATGGACTTGTCATAGAAAAGTAAAAAATTAGTGATCTTGAGATCGCAGGGTTGCCAGCTTCGCTACAAAAATACTAGAAAGTCGTCCAGAATATCCAACAAATTATACTGGCGTGTATACGGGACTGGTGCACGATACATCTGATCGGGGTCCAAAGTCCCGACGTCTCTTGAAGGCGTTGGGTGCCAGTTCAGGTGTTTCCTCGTCATCTGACCATGGTTCTAAAATAACGAGGTGCATGTATGAATGTGTATGTGTTCCCGGGTCTTTCCTTCGAGATTGACCCCGAACCGTCGCCAATAGCCCACTGTGCAGCTCTAGTGCGACGTTAATTAACAAAACCAAACCAAACGTTCTGCAGAAGTAGTGGATATTTGAGTAATGTTTGTTTATCTTCCACAGGTGAGCAGAGGTGATCCTGAATGCAGCATTCGCCCATCCCAGCGTCTTCTCCATGAGCATTGATTCGGACTACAACAAAGGGACCACCTTGAAGAACAGGTATTATTTAGAGCACTACAATCACCTATATTAATGGACACAGCCAAACATTCCTCTATCAGCAGATCTCCCGTCATAGAAATAACCCAGATAAAGAGTTATTATTGATCGATACAAGTATCAAAATGAGAAGATCTGTTGTTCTGTATCTCTTGCCGGGCAGTCCCACAAATATATAAGAATAAATGGGCCATTGGAATGTATAATTGAATTAGACATGCTTTGTTTGTAGGTAAAGAAAATATTTTTCGTTATTAGATAGAGAAACTAATTTTAAAGCTTTTGAATAAAATATCATCCAATATCTTCCTACCTTTATTTTTCTAACATATCTATGAAAAATGCCCGGAAAAATAGTAACGCGTGGATTTTTTAAATATAGATCAGTATAGTAATTCAAATTTTTTTCAGAAGTTCCGTCATACGTCAAACTAATAAAATATTCATATATAATTCAGTAGTATCATATCATATATGATATGATTCAGTATCATATAATCATATATAATTCAGTAGTATCATATCATATATGATATGATTCAGTATCATATAATCATATATAATTCAGTAGTATCATATCATATATGATATGATTCAGTATCATATAATCATATATAATTCAGTACTATATCATATATGATATGATTCAGTACCACATCAATATTATTCAGTACCATATCAATATGATTCAGTATCATATCAATATGATTCAGTATCATATCAATATGATGCAGTATCATATTGCATTTAAAACCATTTCTTTTAATACCCAAGTACAACCAAATTCCTGAAAACAGATGTCGAATTTTGCAAAATAAATGTACAATGGTTATAAGACCAAAAAAAAAACCCAAACTTTTCCACATCCACAAAACATAAACATTTTATTTAAAAGACCTACCTACAAATGGATCCGCGTAATTTGAACGGCGATATTAGTGACCCCAGCATCACTTTTAAGACTATTAACCCTTTGCACACCAAGAAATCTGCGTTTTCCGTTCTTTCTACGAAACAGTTATTCATCCTTATGTTCTTTTCCCTAGAATTTGTTATGCTTATAGAAAAAAAAACCTAATCTGTTTTGTATCTGCAAAAGAACGAGTTGAAAAAATATCGATGTTTTTTAAACGCACGATCATGCTTTTCTCGTTTATGTTAAAGCACAGGGAACCAAAAGAACGGGTCGTTATGTTGGCGCCTGAGCGGCGCCAACGGAGTGCAAAGGGTTAAAGTGTTTATTTCAATCTTTTTTACCGATTATAAAACTGAATAATTTGTAAAACAAAGTCATATTTGTATGGATATAACTATTATTTATAATTCTTTAGAAAATTCTGTTCAATTTTAGAATTTATGACCAGAGCCAGCCTTTAAATGGGGGCCCCACTGATATAAAATAGACCCTGGAATATCAAATAGAACTTTTGCGGGCACTAATATATTTACTCCTGCTTATTGGTATTAAAATAAAGCGTATTAAAATAATATATTAAAACATATTAATAAGTAATGTTTATTCCTGATATTCTGTTTGTTTGGATTTTTTTTCCAATATTCGAACAAATTTAAGAAAACAAGTAACGATTTTGTTTGTTGAAGTTTGTAATGCAATTTGTAAAGGTAAATTTAGTAACAAATTGTGTCAAGGATGTTAAATATTTATAAATATGTGTGATGCCCACTCAAAAATGTAAAGTGTCAGCCTGGGCTTTACCAGCCTATTCAGTAATCAGGCCTTGTTTAAGACACCAATATAGCAAGGCATGATGCACATTCTATGTCTGGGGTTTCCAGTGGCGGATTTCAATTTGCACAGTTAACCTTTATCCGAAAGCCTCTCATGCGCGGTCCAGTTTGTGAATAAGGTCAGTGTCTTCCTAAACTAGTACCCTAAGGAATATTGCCTCAGTTTCGTAACTAAGCAGTTAATAATTAAACGGTTGATATAAAGTAATTTATCCAATAATTAAAAGTAAAGTCTAAGAACAGATGTTTCCTGTAATATTTAATAATTTAAAATTATCTAAATTGCTTCAAAACGATTGATTTATAATCAGTCTTTTATTTTAACTATTTAAATGTGCAGTTGTGCATTAACTTAAATTAATAAAACTGAATTAATTGTATTGTATTTGCACTACTTTTTATAAGAACAAAAAGTTCTCTATTTTTGTACATCGCCAATTGCACGGTCGCCTTAAAGAAAGAACGAAATATTTATTTTAATAAGTGTTCTTTTTTTATAACAATATTTATTGGATGGATTCTTAGCTTTAAGAATTTAACATTTTAGTTATATCAACCAATACAATCAGAAAAAAAATATATATACAATAAGCAAAGAAACATTATTTATCATTTTAAAATCCAATTTCGCAGAATAAAAAAAAATATATCGCATTATAACACCGATCCAAGAAATAAAAAAAGAACAATCTTTTGCCGCTCGTTTTGCGCTACTTGTATCGATTCTAACATCCCGCCTTTTATCGGAATCTTTATTCTTCAATGCAGAAGTATCGAAAATCTCCCAACACCAATAAAAGTAACTTCTACTTCGATGTTGGAATTCTTATATCACGTGACACCCTTAAACGGAATGGACAGCCAATGGGCTATCGAATAAACAGGAAGATTGGGTAAACAGATTTTCCCTTTTACTTAGAATTGGATTTGCCAAGTATGTTACTTTGATTCTGTGGTAATATGGTTATCTCTAATGCACAAGTATGGCGCCCATTTGGTGAAAATATTATTTCTTCGAGATGACTGTGGATATAGAATGCCTTTTTTTCTGAAATAAAATAGGAACTGAAGTTTTTCCAAAATAAAATATAGCTCATGTTCTTTCGGCTATTTTAATCAACTGCACTGTAAAAAAAAAATTCTCAAAATGAGTACATGGATGTACTCGTTTTTCTTTGAGTACAATTGTATCGTCAATGACCGATAATGTACTCAAATTTAAGTAATCGTACTTTTTCAAAGATGAACAGTGTGATTTAATATTTATAATCTCAGCTCTTATTCAAGCCATCTTAACAAAGAGATATGGCAAACTTAAAATATTTGTTTTTCCCTATTATTTGATGTCGATTTCTGAAATGGAAACTGAGTTAATACGACCCAATTAGCTTACTTCCCATTCTTTTGCCGCGCCTTTTTGACATTGTTTTTTTTGTATTTCTAATTTCTTCACGTCGCTCTGGTAGTACAATGGACAAGGTCCTGGACTTCGGGGCCGACTACATCAGGTAGACTGATTAGGTTCGATTCCCTTCAAATCCTGATGTTGAAATTTATTGAAAGAGATTTATGAAATCCTCCTATGTATGCCAACAACTGCTCTTTTTATTCATCTTACTCCTTTTTAAGTACATGTTTTTCAAAAATAAAATTTATGTATGGTAGCTATGAAACTTAGCTTATTATATATTACGTTATGAACTTAACTTATTTTTAAGTTTATATTTTTAACAGTTTTGGGCGTTTTAGTGTTGCAAAATATGATATCACATTACTATTAAATTTCATTGATGGAATATTACATTAAATTTCAGCAATTGAACAGTTGCAATTTACAGAAAACCACTATACAGAGGGTTTAATATTATTTAGGATAATTGATATTTATTAAATTTCAGTTTTAAATTGCAGAAACGAAAAGTCCGCGTCAAGTACGAAATGCTTCAATACAATATTTTGTATAAATTGCTGAAATTACTGGTGATTATTATTTTAAGCAGCTTAAAAGCAATGAAATAAAATCATAATAAATTTAGAATATTTAAAAATATTATTAATTTAAGCAACACAATATTACATTTAATAATATTTGCAACATTTTAGTTAAAGTACAGGTTTTATACTCTCGATGTTTTTTTTGGCTATAATTTACATGATATCAGAACAAAGCTCTGAACCCGTGTGCTATGGAAATTCGTTTACTTGATATCAAAGCAATGCTCTAAACTCGTGGGCTATGAAAATAAATTCGTTTACCTGATATCAGAATAATTCTCTGAACCCGTGTGCTATGGAAATTCATTTACCTGATATCAGAACAATGCTCTGAATCCGTGTGTTATGGAAATTCGTTTACTTGATATCAGAACAATGCTCTGAACCCGTGTGATATAAACATTCGTTTACTTGATATCGGAACAATGCTCTGAACCCGTGTGCTATGGAAATTCGTTTACTTGATATCAGAACAATGCTCTTAACCCGTGTGCTATGGAAGTTCGTTTACTTGATATCAGAACAATGCTCTTAACCCGTGTGCTATGGAAGTTCGTTTACTTGATATCAGAACAATGCTTTTAACCCGTGTGCTATGGAAGTTCGTTTACTTGATATCAGAACAATGCTCTTAACCCGTGTGCTATGGAAATTCGTTTACTTGATATCAGAACAATGCTCTGAACCTGTGTGCTTTGGAAATTCGTTTACTTGGAGGTCGGAATCATAGAGAGTATTGCAAATCAATAGTGTGGTTTCTCATCATCCTATATCAAAACCATATATCACTAAACTTTCAATCATATTATAATAATTTTAAAAATATCGTTGTCTTGAAGCTTGTTTATACTTTATCCCGATGACAATAATATATTTATTTCTAATAATTTGTTAATTTTAAACTCGCAAAACCAATAAAACTATAATATATGTAGTTGGAATTCTTTTCCTTTAGAAATTTACTAAATATGATATTCTGGTATTAATAGACACTTTATAACTTTGGATTCAATTTAAATATTAAAACACCAAAACCTGTTTTTTACTAATAAAATCTCTAAAGAAGTCCACAGAAGCAAAATTAGCTATATCCAGCGAACGTTAACACGAGCGTCGGTGGCAGTTTATTTGATTGGCCGGAATGCGGATATAGCCGGTTTCGTTTCTTAACCCTCTGATGGATAAGCAAACTTTCAAATCTGTAGGGTTGTTTTCACTGCACAAAAGTTTAACCCTTTGCACTCCGCGAACATCTTTGACATTGCGTTCTTTCCACGGAACAGTTATTCCACTTTCTGTTCTTTTACCCACAATTTTTTATCCTCATAGAGGGGAGAAAATCATAATATGTTTCGGATCTGCAAGAGAACAATTTGAAGAAAAAAAATCGATGTTTTTTAAACACAAGATCACGCCGTTCTCGTTTATTTTAAAGAACAGGGAACCAAAAGAAAAAGTCGTTATGTTCGCGCCTTAGAGGCGACATCGGAGTGCAGAGAGTTAATTTATATTTCCAACACATTCCTTTTTTTACAAAAATATATATTTTTTAAGTTGTATCAGTAGAGAAGGTTTTCAAAATGCCTCATAATACTTTAAATTTGAAAATTATTTTAAAAATGAGATTTTTTATCAATTCTTAAATTTTGTGTACTACTGGAAAAACTATCACGTGACAAAACAAAATGGCATCAAGATTAAATGTATGAGGATAAAGAAACACTTTGGCATTTGGGCAGAAAACGTGAATCTTTTGCATTTGTGAAAAAAGCATGTTTCAAGAAAGAAAATAGATACATCTAGATACTTTTCTTACAACAATGTAACCAAAGTAAACAAAAAAAAAATCCGGATACTTATAAAAACAAATGAAAACTGAATAAATATCTAAAGTCTGCTTAGAACCCCCTTGGGATAGTTAATTCCCCATCTTCAAATTTGCCCCAGAAATATTAGATATAAATATTACAAAGATAAATACAGACGTTTCATTTTCCGACTCCCAACCGGACTAACCCAATAAAAACGTCAGCGAATCCCCAAGTTGGGAGCATAAATCTGTGCCCCCTACAAAAAGATATTTCTTCATTACACTGGAGGGTTCTAAAATAGAATAGATATCTGCTTCGATCGCCTTATATTTTTCACGCGGCTTTCACTGGCTTCAAAATCGTTAAAATTTCTTATTTTTTTTTTAAAATTTCAATTAAGTAACCGAGATACAAAAATAACCATTTAAACTTTTAATTGTCTGATTAAATCGCGAAAAACTGTTAATACTTAAATCATATATATTGTTTCAGTAGTAATGATCCCTTTTGCGGGTCTCATACACACAACGGATCTTAGCATGTGAGGTATTAAATAAGAGAATGAATTAGTTTCCAAGCAGTTTTTAAACAAGCCGTTGTTAGTGCTGCCATCCTACGGATAGAATTTTTTGAACGAAAAGTCATCTATGAGTGGTTACAACGAATGTGTGTATGTGTGGGGTGGGGAGGGTTGTTCGTGTGATAACTTCGCACTTGCATGCTAGTACAATTATATTATGTTGGCAAAAGTTAGGAAACTATATCATTTTTTTCCAAAAATATGTGTTTTCAGATTACAGAATAAAATATAACATGAATTATAAGTTTCTTATAACTTGTTTTGCAACTGGATGAAGGCTTTTAACTAGTTTTGCAAATGTATGCAGCATAATCTTGTGTTTTCTTAAGAAGTGAAACACGTTACATCCATATTCCGGCCAAATAGAAATCAAACTATGACTATTGTTCAAAAATACGAGGCATTGTTTCCGGATCTCAGTCCGGCGATTATTTTAATTGAATTTTACCCGGGGTGCCAAATTTCAGATTTCGAAATCGCCAAAATAAAAATAAAAAATCGCCAAACTAGTTTAATCACAATTTATACAAAATCGCCAAATTTTTAATTATTTGCCAAAGTGGTTGGCGTGGTATCGAGCGAAATGATATTTTGTCCGATAGTTGCATGTCCGATAATTTCTGAGTGAGCGGATATAGTTTCAGTTTTTCAATTGCTTGCGACATAAATAGTTCATTTGCATGCCCTATTGTTGCCAGTGCGCAGATATTTTAACAAGATACCGCCATTTTTCTCTGCGTTTTTTGGCTAATACCGTAATATAAAGTGTTCTTTCTAAATTACACTACTAAATTAAGAAATTATTCCTTTTTATAATTTCTATCAGCGCATTATTTTTTTTCTTGGGAACGTACCCAACAGTTGTTACACATATTTTTTTCTGTGGGATACTTAAAAACATCTACGACATAGAACTTTGTTTACTACGCAATTATTGTATGTCTATTTGTTTTATCTTTCAATTAAAACAAATTACTAAGAGATAAATGATGGAAAGTACAGACCAAAATTCGCCCAGAAGAACTTTTGTACATAATTTTTTTTATTTTACAATCGGAATTTTTAAACTGCTTTTAGGCCAACTCGGAAATTTCTGAATTTTTGGTTTTAATACCGACCGTCCTGCTAGAAGGACGGAATATCCTCAATATGATTATAAAGATAATTCCGGAAGGACATTGTACGTTCAGCATTAACATGTGTCTATCCTGATATTTCATGTAGCTGATTTCTAAAACATTTCATGTCAAAATGTTAAAAAAAAATCATTAAATCTAACGTTCTTATGTTGCGAGGTTTTCTTTGATGAGCTCTGGTTCCCTCTATAAGTGCAGGGTCCTGTGCGGGGTGGCACTCGTCGCACTCCCCTAATGGCGCCCTTCTATTTCGGGTTATTCTCTTTCTTTTTACACCTCACTTGTTTAGATACGTCGTGCACAGACATATAAAATGGGTTTAAACTATACCACTCATAGAGTAATGATACAAATATAGGAATAAAAATGCTGATTTCCGTGTGTGCATCATTAAAATCACGTGATTTGTGGAAAAGCCAATTCACTCATGCGCCAATATTACTTGCCAGGCCTTGGCGACTTTCAGAACTAAGTGAGATCGAAATTTTGTAATATGGTTTTGTGTTTTTAATTTTGTATTGAAATATCGTTTTTTTAACGAGTGGCACAATTTAAGGGAGTTTAACAGATATATTAAAGATATTTTTCTTACTTTGTACGTTTTAAATAATTGCGTTACGTTTTTATGTAAAAAATTTACCATAAGCCAAGTTCTTTCAATTGTTATTTTGTATACTTCAATAAGAAAATATGAACAATAAAACCGGAGAAATATAAAGAGTTTCGTTTTTTAGAGTATTGAACACAAAGAAAATTATATTTTCGTTTCGTTAATGAAGAGGAAATATTTAGCGCAAATTGTTTGAAAATAAGTAAATACCTACATATATGTTAATAAGTTGAATACGGACAGAACGCCTTATCACCAAAAAGAAGAAAGTGCACCAAATTTGAAACTACTGCAGATGTCTGAACGCCAAAAAGTGGCAGCGGTAAAACCACGTGATGTTTTTTTTTTTTTTTCAATGTTGACACCACGGCCTTATGAGAGTCTAGCATTGAAGGCGCTCTCTATTTAATATAACAACTCTCTGATACCACTATTTCATATCACTTAAATGCCTACCTCACAGATGGCACACACTAAACATTTAAATTGAATATATTTACACAGCATATTTTAAAATCAGAGATAGTCGGGTGGAACAGAATAATTTAGGAGATGAATTCCTCCCATTAAATGGCAACGGCATTAATTTCGACTACAATTTCGATAATTCCCAGTCCTGTTGTTCCATTCGAAACGCACCGAGTCATTTAACACTTCGTCTGGCTGATCCGCCATTTTCTAAATTTATTGAAGTCAGTTTTAATAAAGGTTCACTTCTTGGGTTTGGGGAATAGGGTTTTAATTGTTTGATATCGTGTAGGCTTTAGATGGTGAATTTAACGACAGGCGTTTTCGTTCCACGCGTTTCATGAAAGCTCTTAGCGGCCGAACAGAAGGAGCGAATCATTTTGTTTAAAAACATAAATTTAAGAAGACTGGGTACCATTTAAACTTTTTTTTTTGGCTTCTTAAATCAAAATTTTAATGTATATTATTGAAATTTATATAAAAAAGAACAATATTTCCCACAATTACATAATTGTTCGTATTTTCTCCAAAATTTAAACTTTTTTTATTAAATATTTATTTTCTAACCAACATTTTTTATTATATCCTCTGATTTAAAATACATAATTGGCATTAAATATGTGTGTATTACATGTATTCGATTTTTATTTTAATAGTTGTTCATAATAAAACAAAACTTTTAGTTTAATTTTTTTTTAACTTTTAGTAACGTAAAAGAAATATACTATATAATTTTCATGCCAATTTATATTATACATATATTTTACAATATCCTGAAAAATTATACATTTTTCTATTAATAAGAAGTAGCTATGGGAACAATAGACCTCGCGACTAATAATAATAATAAAAAGTTAATAAAAAATTAATAATAATATTAAAAAGTTTTCAAAAAACCCCACGTCGATTTTAAAAACTTGAACTAATATTCCTGCCAAATTTGAAGTAAAATCGAACAAGGTATTTAGTTGTGACTGCGTAGTAATCAACACATTTACAAACAAAAATATGAAGTGCCAAAACGTTGAGTTAAAACAGGACCTCGCAAAAGGTTGGTTAATAAGGAAACCTTAATATTTCGAAAAACTTAATGTCAAGGAAAATTAAACACTAAGAAAAAACGATTTAAAGTTTAGATTCCTTGAAAAACATTCCTGTCATCCTTAAATAACTCATTAAAAAACATAAATACTTTAAGAATTTTCGAAGCATATTTAGAAGAATCCAAATTATAATTTTCGAAAAAAAAAATCGAGAATTTTCTAAATTTTGGGGTATTTTCTCTCCTTAAAAGAGAATCAACTAAATTTGGAACTATTTTATTTTTAAATTATAAAGTTATTTTTTTTTGGTGGGAAATGGATTTTTTTTAATGTGTTCGGTTTCTATAATGAGAATACTACTAGCAAGTACCTCTATGAAATTTTTCAAATTAATTTTCGCCCAAGTTACGTTGGTTTGATTACGTTTTGAATTCTCACCCTGTCAGTATATCGACATAAGGAAATTTAAAATTTAGCGTGTACTCTTGTGAGTGCAAAATGGCGTAAAAATGTTTGCTAGCCATCTAACGGATGCGCAAAATATCGAATATGAAGGTTTGTTTAAACTGCAGGAGAGTTAAATTGATATTTTCACCTCATTCCCTTTTGTATAAAAAATATTTTTATAATTATTTCATTAGAAAAGTATTTAAAAACTACTCGCAATGTTTTAAATTAGAAAAATGTTTCAAAGTAGAGATTTTTTATATGCTTTTCTATTTTATGCAGTACTGGGAAAACTAGAGATACACAATTGGATTTGCACTTCCATATCCCGTGAATAGATAATAACAAATGTTCATGGAAGAAACGAACGTTAGCACGGATTTCCTTAAAATAAATAATAGAGGGCTTTCAGGATCAATAGTTCTATTCCGTCGTTAATTCGACTAACCAACTGTTCCAAAGTATAACTGTCAAAATCCTTTCGCTAATGTATGTAGTTTAACAATTTACTGGGCGTTTGAGAATTATCCTTACAACTCTGACGCGCAATAATAAGTTTTATTTGTACACAATTTTTTTCCTTAAAAACTATTAACGATCCATGCAAGACAACATTCCAAAACCATCAACATACCATCAATACATCTCCAACAACAACAACACACCACCACCAACAACAACACCACACCACCACCAACAACAACACCACACCACTACTACCAACAACATACCACCACCACCACCAACTCACCACCACTACCACCAACAACAACACCATACCAACAATAACACACCAACACACCAACAACAACAACAACACAACAACACACCAACAACAGCAACACACCACCATCACTACAACAACCCATCACCAACAACAAAATGCACCACCAATAACTCACTACCAATAACTCACCACCACCAACAACAACACCACACCAACAACAACACACCAACAGCAACACACCAACAACACCCCCCCCAACAACAACAACAACAACACACCACCACCAACAACAACAACACACCACCATCACTATACCAACACACCACCATCACTATACCAACACACCACCACCAATAACAACAACACACCACCACTACCACCACCAACAACAACATGCCACCACCAATAACTCACCACAACCACCACCAACAACACACCACCAACAACAGCAACACACCAACAACACCATCCCCCTCCCAAAAAAAAAAACACCAACAACAACAACACACCACCATCACTACACCAACACATCACCATCACCAACAACAACAACAACTTACCACCACTATCAACAACAACAACATACCACCACTACCACCACCAACAACATGCCACCACCAATAACTCACCACCAACAACAACACACCACCAACAACAACACACCAACATCACTACACCAACATCACTACACCAACAACAACACACCACCAACAACAACACAATTACCACACGAACACACCACCACTAACGCTAACAATAACACCACCAACACCAACAACAACACACCACTACTAACGCCAACAATAACACCACCAAAACCAACACCACCAACAACACACCACCAACAACAACAACACACCACCACCACCAACAACACACCACCACCACCAATACACCATCAACACCAATACACCATCAACGCACTAAACTTTCTCCTGACAATGGGTGTAAGAAAATTACCTTTACAGAGTAGACACAATAAAACCTTAAGATATCTAAGTTATGGTGCTTGTGCATGTAATAACAATACATAAAGTTTTATTTATAAACTTAGTTTTTTTAACTGCATGCAAATAAAATTCCATGTGTTGCAAGACATGTACAAACAAAATAAATCGGCTATCTTATTTCTTTCAGGTTTTATTGCGTGCCAAACGTGTGTAGATAATTCTTAAACATCCATTATGTATATATATTTAAAAAAAACTTAAATTACTTTATAAAAAAGAGTAATGTTCATTTGAATACGTCTCACCCTGATGCCAACGATCTAGTCAATAACTTTCCTCACCAATCCATTTAGCATTTCCTTCAATTCCATTACAGCCGTGACGTCGAGGAATCGCGTCCATTAAATACAGCCCTTATTAATTCCATCTGCGATTGGATAACCGCCATTTGCGTTGTCTTATTGGAGGATATATGGCCGAATTTAAACACTCCACCCGAGTGTGACCTACAACTGTCCGCCTGAAGATTTATCAGCTTCGGTTGACACTTTAATGGAGGACTGGGCTTTTAAGTGGACCCTATGTCGAAATTGCCCCTCTTGCTGATGTAGGGTGGTTTGGGGGGAAGAAAACAGTTTTTAAAACTGTCTTCTTGATATATTTTTTTAAGCTTTTTGAGTTTTCAATAGGATTGTATGTAATAGGAAAATATGCTTAGGCTAGCAACTGAACTGTTTAGTTGCATGCGGCTGGAAAACTTAAATTATATCAGCTTATTGAACAACTTTATCATTGCATCCTTCCGCTGGCTATCGCGCTAACATATTTGATAAATAGTCAACAATTGGGATTTTTGGAATGTGATTTTCACCTTTATTTTGGCAATTGTGAAATTTGTGACTTAGCGCAGACCTGAGTAGACAATTAAATAATCAGAAGCAGTTGGTGATTGATTATTTAGTTGCTCAGTTGATTAAAAATTGCACTGTAATTGTTATTAATGCGAGGATAGTTATGCTAGTGCTTTTCGCAGAGTGCTGACCGAATTTTTCACCGTGGCGCTACCTGGTTTTTTTTTTGTAAGGTGTCATTTCTTCTTTAGAAGGGTTTGAAGGGAATTATTTTATCATTAGTTTTTTTACATTAATTTTATCATTTTGACACTGTCAATTTTGATGATTTTTTTTACTTATATAGCCACATATATATTCATTTGGCGACATTTTTATTCATTTGGTGGTGCATTGGTGATATTTACTCATCAGCCCCTTAAATTACATCGTATAGATTAAATTCTGACATAATATTACAATGTTTCATTGTTACAATGTTTCATTGTTACAATGTTTCATTGTTACAATGTTTCATTGTTACAATGTTTCATTGTTACAATGTTTCATTGTTACAATGTTTCATTGTTACAATGTTTCATTGTTACAATGTTTCATTGTTACAATGTTTCATTGTTACAATGTTTCATTGTTACAATGTTTCATTGTTACAATGTTTCATTGTTACAATGTTTCATTGTTACAATGTTTCATTGTTACAATGTTTCATTGTTACAATGTTTCATTGTTACAGAGCTTTAACGGGAATGGGTTTTTTTTCCCGACTTATCGTGTAGACAGAGACCTTTTCTTGTTTTGAAGATCAAATGTGTAAAATGTTATCAAGCTCGGAATAAAACTGTAGATTTGTATGAAAAAAACATTTGTACGGATATTCTTCTTTATATATAAAGATTTCCTAATTAAAAAATAATAGACCTTACATATACAAAATGATTACTAAAGAATATCTAAATTTTTAAAAGGTATATCTTCGCAACCAAACAACTTAGAGCGCCAATTGACATATCATTCTAAAAGAGGACATTCCGAAGCTTAATTTGGTTGGAAAGATATGCCGCTAAAAACATTCTTCATTTAATTACGAAAGAAGGTTGTTGTTTGTTATATGTTTGCGTAAATATGACAACCGTACAACGGTAAGGCGTTCGGTGGCATTGAATTTGCTAAAAGTTAATCAATTTAACTATTCAAGTGTTGAACACTAGTTTTTTTTTTCGAAACTACTAAATTCTTCTTATTGATAGGTGAAATATCGAACGTTTGTTTCGTCAGTTTAGTGAAAACAATATTTTTTCTGGCGAAGTTCTAATAAAAAGCGTGATGTCTCATCTTTTCCTAATCACATTAGACTTCAAAATAACAAAATCACATTTACTTCCTCATAACCATTTGAAGAATGACACTCTAAGTTGTTTGTTTGCGGAGATGTATCCTTTCAAATTTGAGATATTTTATATTATAATCACCTTGCACCGTTGATTCTCGATTTCACCAGAAGAGCTTTGTCATCTTTCCCTGGTATCGTTCAATAGAAGTTTTATATTATCATCTGAGGGAGAGTTTTGAACTTTTAAGATAAAATAGCCGTTTGGGTTTATGTTTATGGGTAACTCATTAAGGCGTGCACTTTAAAGAAATTGTGTATCCCTGTCGTGGCTCAAAACCGCGACCCATTGAACCGTAACACAGCGTGCTGTACCGACTAAGCTTCAAAGGCACTCTCTAGATAAGCGGTTCTCATCCTGTGTCATGCCTACCCTTGAGATTATAATGCATTCTGTTTGGGGGTACGCGAAAATAATATTAGTAACTGCGGAAAACACCTTAAATAAAAATAATGAATGTAATAATTAAAATCAAAACTAAAAGCTTGTAAGGCCGCTTTTACATTTAACGACACGACACCGATAAATCGTGAACGATCGCGAAGGGACAACACAACGTTTTATCGTATCGTCTGATGGTCAGTTTTTCATTGCACCGATATCGTTCGCCGAAAACGACAATTTTTACATTCAGTGCGTGTTCGTCTGTTGCCGAGAGCACATCTATTCTCGATATGGCGCATCGCAACAAATTACATGATAACAAACTGCGATTGTTGTATTTGCTGTATTTAAGGAGAAAGAAGAGATCAATAACAAAACGCTTCTGGGTGCATCCTCAAAGCAAGACATGTTGAAGGAGATTTTAATGTTTTATTTGAACGTCTACAAAAAGCTAGAGCCTCGAGCTAACCACTAGAGCTGCACAGTGGGCTATTGGCGACGGTTTGACTAAATATTGCCTCTCATGCCTTTTCTCGAACAATCTTGTTGTTGTAAAATTCATCTCGCTTATCCCAAATACAGGTCTTTACTTCCACTAATTCACACAAGTTCACAATATCAAACTTAAAAGCCATATTGATAATATAAATTTAAAAAAAAAGTAGACAATAGCAGACAGCAACAAGTTTTTCGAAAACAAACTCAAAATGTCGTCACGATGAAGTAGGGAAGGCGCGTGCCCACGATAAAACGCTCCGATAAATTGTATCGTCTGCTCGGCAACGACAATATCGTTATCGTATCGGCTAGTGAAAAAGCGCCCGGCTTCGTATGTGTATTTTGCGTTCCCCGATTTCGTGCCACTGAAATCGTATACGATTTATCGGTGTCGTGTCGTCAAATGTAAAAGCGGCTTAAGTGACATCAATTTCAGTCGTTTGGTAAATTTGTCAGCTAACCTAACAACATATTACAGAACAAACTTTTTTTGCATAGAGGAAGGATCGAGAAAAGGGTCTACTCATAAATTAATTTTTTTTATCAATGGGTACGGGAGTTAAAAAGGTTAAGAATCGCTGATCTAAATGGATCTTGGAAATATTTTTTAAGACTTTTCTTTATGTAATATTTCTAAAATTGTTAAAGCCATTCAAAAAACTAAATAGACTATTATATAAAATTTAAACTTTTAAAGTACAGTCTGACCTTAACAAGACACACACTTACAAACTTGAAACGTATTTAAACAACCAGAATCTTAGCAAAGCAGTTCCACACATAGAGTAATGATACAAATAGAGGAATAAAAATGCTGATTTCCGTGTGTCCATCATTGAAACCACGTGTTATGTGGAAATGCCAATTCACTCATGCGCCAATATTACTTGGCAAGCCTGGGCGACTTTCAGAACTAAACGAGATCGAAGTATTGTAATATGGTTTTGTGTTTAATTTTGTATTTAAATATCGTTTTTTTGAAGGAGTGGCACAATTTAACGGAGTTTAACATATATATTAAGGGGATTTTTCTTACTTTGTAGTTTTGAAATAATTGCATTACGTTTTTATGTAAAAAATGTACCATAAGCGAAGTTCTTTAAATTGTTATTTTGTGTACTTCAATAAGAAAATATGAACAGTAAAACCTGAGAAATATAAAGAGTTTCGCTTCTTCGAGTATTGAACACAAATAAAATATTTTCGTTTTGTTAATGAAGAGGAAATATTTAGCGCATATTGTTTGAAAATAAGTAAATACGTTCATATATGTTAAGAAGTTGAATACGGACAGAACTCTTTATCACCAAAAAGGAAGAAAGTGCGCCAAATGTGAAACTCCTGCAGATGTCTGAACGCCAAATGTGGCAGCGCTATAACCACGTGATGTTGGTTTTTCTTTTCAATGTTGACACCGTGGCCTTACGAGAGTCTGGTAGTGAAGGCGCTCTTTATTTAATATTACAACTCTCTGGTTCCACAGGTACACTTTCTTTTTATAAATGTCATCGTTATTTAAGAAGAAATAAAAAAAATCATTTTTAAATGAAAATGACACTTTAAAAAATACACTCGTTCTAAAATGAATAAGCTATAATTTAACTAGCAGTTCACGATTATCTTCATAAGGAAAGATGACTATTTAAACGACCGATTTACTATGATTAATATTATTTGAATCAGAAATAATCTCTACTTAAACAAAGAGGGATTCCAATCGCTTTGAAAATGATGGGTGGTATTAATTTCCGCAGAAGTTCTGTAATCCTTTATTTGCTTTTGAATGTTTGCTCATGGAATTAAACTCTTACAAAATTTTGAAGGGGTTATTTTAGATATATTTATTTAATTTCCTTTGATTAAGCCTAATTTTTTCCTTTAATTTTATGTAAGATGAACAGTTTTTTTGTGTTCGCTAACTATAAGAATTTCTTTAATTTTTTTTAGTTGTATTGCAAATATTAGGGTATTTTTTTCCTCTTGTTAAATGTTATAATTATATTTCTTTTAGAGCTGTAGGTAGGTGTGAACTTATTATTTAATTATTTAATCTTAAAACCAATTTGGCAGTTATCCAGTAAAATGCTGTAGCAAAATGCTTTTTTATTTTTTAAGTAAGCCCATTTTTTTTTAGCCTAACTATTTTTAATTTAATTATAAGCCTAAACTAGAACGACCTGTAATGGATAAAAAAAAGAATTTAAAAGAAGGATTATGAAGTGTATTTTATTCTATTAAATTTGTTCTCTTCTTCAATTCCACTCTAAGACCCTTAAGATTAAAAGTATTAGCGCATTAATTATTGCAGCTAAAGTTTTAGATTAAATTTTTTTTTTAAAGTAGTTAATTTAAAATTGCAATTAGTTTTTTCTAAATTAAAAGTTTAATTATATTGTTTTTAATTTCCTGTTGTATTTTTAAAAAAATGGGTTTGAATATAATTACAAGAAGAACTTCAAATGGCGTCCCACTGACGTGTTTTCACGTCCAAAGATCTCCAGTTTTTCCAGGAATTCACGCAATTTTTAAATTCATAAAAATACTCCATTTTACAATATTTTTGAAATTTAAAAGTTTTGGGTGCAATTCACAAGATATCTCTTTACAATTAATTATAAATTAAAAAATTATATAAAAATTAGGCTTAAGAAAAATTAAACCTACAAATTGTGAAAACAACTTTACAATTACTAAAATCGCTTGAGCGTCAGTGGGTTGATGTGAACATAGATAGAGATAGATAGAGATATAAACATAGATAGAGATATATTTAGAAATAGCTATAGAGATAGTTATATATATATATATATATATATATATATATATATATATATATATATATATATATATATATATATATATATATATATATATATATATATATATATAGAGAGAGAGAGAGAGAGAGAGAGAGAGAGAGATAGAGATGGATATAGAGATAGACATAAAGATATATATATATATATATATATATATATATATATATATATATATATATATATATATTAGATATGGAGATAGTTTTAGAGATAGATATAGATATAGATATAGAGATAGATATAGGGATGTAGATAGAGAGATATATAGAGATAAATATAGATATAGAGATAGATATAGAGATAGGTATAGAGATAAATATAGATGTAGAGATAGATATAGAGATAGATATAGAGATAGATATATATATATATAGATAGAGATAGATAAATATAGAGATAGATAGATAGATATTCCCCATCCCACACCACCAATGTTGGTAAATTCCTGCAGAGTTGACAAAAACTAGAAATCTAGATGGCAAGTTTGTGAAACATTGATCTTTTTTTTTAATGTAGCTACGAAGTTTTACGTCTACGAGAAAAAACCCTGAAGTTTCAAAAGTTTGCGAACTAGGTTTGTGATTTTGCCAAGTCTACAAGAATTTATTAACATTCGTACTTCCCAAGTAAGCGCGAAAAACGTTGGGGAAATCATTGCAGAAAAACTGCAAAATTTTAGTAATTTTTTTTTCTCAGGTTGGCAATTTCTCATCTAAATCTAATTTTTCCCATCCAAGCGAATAAAACAGGTAAATTACCAGACTCCCCAAAAAGTTGGTAATTGGACTCTAAAAAAGTTCTTAAAAACCCATATTTGATTTGGCAATTTTAACCGTTTGAGTCCCAAGCAGCGCGATCGCGCTGTTGAGATTTTATGTCGAGAAAACCCAGTACATTTCGAACATTGTGGACAACTGATAGTGCGTTACCGATTGTTGAAGTCGCGTGCTCAGATTTACTGAAGCAAGTACATCACACAGCTCCTTTTAACCGTTTCAGTCCCAAGCAGCGCGATTAGGGGGGGGGGGGGGAGGGGAGATATTTGACTCGACTATTTAAATTTACTTATGACTTATGACTGCAGTCCTAGGCCCCGATCTATACCGAAGGTTAACAGGTATTGGCCCAAGACTGCTGCGTAGTCTAATTTGGGACAATTATTAACATACATTAAAAAAAAAAAAGTTCTTCTCCTTGGTTAAACAATGAATTACTTGCACAGTAAACCCTCACCACAGCAACTCCTCACGGGACCAGCACTAAATGGTCTTAAAAGTTAAGTCTATACAATGAATGAAATAAAAGAAAAATATTTACATACACTAGGCACATATAATTTAAACTAGTTAACTGTTGAGGCTTTAGTAATGGTCTTACAAGGAAGGAATCGCTAGATCGTGGAGTCGCTGCAAGGAGGGTCCACCGTATAATGGTTATTATATATATATAAAAAAAAAATACTATATACAGTTTATGGGTTATGGTGCAACCTCACAGAGCTCGCGGCCGTTGTCTTGTAGATAGTCCAGAACTTTTTTTACCCTTCTCGTCATTTCTCTGTGAGAAAGCAGCAGGCGAAGCTGTTCTTCCAACTTCGGTCCTGGGTGACGGATGTGCCAGAACGATTGGTTTGGTTAAAAACGTCGCACTAGAGCTGCACAGTGAGCTATTGGCGGCGGCGATGGTTCGGGATCTATCTCGAAAACCGCTATCGCGCCGCTTGGTATTTCTCGACATAAAATAAAACAAGCGCTATCGCGCTGCTTGGGTCTTTTCGTACTCATTTAGAGAAAGCGGAGGTTTCTCCTCATTTAGAGGAGGTTTCTCCTCCCCAACCATAAAAACTATCACACACATTAATACAGATTAGAAACAATGTTTGTGTCCCTTTTTTCAAAATGACGCTTTTGTTACATAACAACTTCATCAGAATTAGGCCCATTGTACACAAACGGGTAAAACGCGCGGTGATTCGATAATTTATACCACGTGGTGTGAATTCATTAATCACTGGAAAGCCCACGCAGTTTTTACTCGTTTGTGTAGAACGGGCCTTAAATTGTGTTATTCTTTCAGAACTCTTCCCTAGCGAATCAGCACAATCTTCTGGAACATTCCACACCGAATCTTTCCAAAACAGAAGCTTAACCTCCTTTTAATTAACGTTACCAGAATAATCTTGACATCTTTCAATTAAACGGCGGGAAATCCCCTGTTTGAGATCCCCACTGCCCAACTCATTGTTTATCCACCGAACCAATCCGGCCAAAGCAAACGATCCGGAGTTATCTCCTCGGACTCCGGGCAAAAGAGTGCGATATATCGCTACTGCCGAGCCATCTTCATCTTAATCGTTTGGACTCGCTAAGAGTGGTAATTTGCGATTCAAATTAACCCCTCTCCCAAGAACTACTCTTTCCGGAAACGGAAACGTTTGTGTTTCGAATGCAAAGTAGGCTTAGCTTAGTTTTAGAAGGCGCAAACTGTTCGAATTTTCTTGATGACGGTGAAAAGTGGGCGGGGGTGATTCTAACAATGCAATTACGTAGATTGGAGTTGGAAGTTTCCGAGAATCATTGTTATCAAGCGAGAAGATCGATTGCAAGATAGGCTCTCGTAACTAAAGTCGGATTTGGTGTGAGAGTCATTGAATGGATTAAGCAAATGAAATTCTATTCTTTTTATGGTCTATCGTTATTTACCAGTTGCATTCGTTTCTTTTGAAAATGACGCGGGAAAAAAATATTTTGAGGTTTTCATGAAAATTTGAAGCCAGCGATAGCCCGCCGACGTGTATAATCGGTGGGTTGTGAATTCAAATCTTCGAGCATGAATGGACTGTAGTAGAGCGAATATGACGTCATCATCGTGATGCAAACATCTCAGACCTGATGGCACCAGACACGTGACTTCCTTAAAAAACTTTCGCGATTGACTTGTGATTTGAAAATAATAGGAAATGAGTTACTTCATGAAGTACAGGATATTTTTATGAATGAACTAGAAAAAATTGATGAATGGATGACGTAATAAACCCCGTGTCTGAGGCCATACATGTTGGCCTCACTTTGATGTTAGCGGGATTATAACCTTATGATTTCTCTACTAGGAGGGATCCATGCTCACAGATTCAAATATTGTTTTGACAGTGTAGTGGGCTTGTGATCGGAGGGTTGCCAGTTTCGTTCCTGATTGTCTGTAAGTAACATTTACCGTGCATAAAGGACTGCTTCACGTTAAATCTGTCATTGCCAACACAGGTGCGTGGAGGTGCCAACTCGGGTTTTGTCCATGTCATCTGACTATGGTTCTAAACTAAAGAGGCAATATTTCAGGGACAGTGCTTCGAGATAGGTCCCTATATATCTATTGCCCATTTTCTAACTCTAGTGGACGTTAATTCAACTAATGAACCAAATCATTTGAAAATGTACTATAGTGAATTTTATAGAGACCATGAATTAATTCATTGCTGCAAGCAGTTTAGAAATATGCTGTGTTAAATAACATTTTTAATATTTAACTTGTTTTTAAGATTTACGGATTTTTTATATTTTATCTGTTAATTAATTGTAAAGTGTTTTCCATACTTTCTCGTCATTTTGCCATGGTTCAAGAATACGAAGCAGTGTTCCCGGGTCTTTCCTTCAAGATAGAACCCGAACCGTCACCAATAGCCCGCTGTTCAGATGTATTGAGACGTTAGTTAACCAATCAACTGTACTTTCATTACCAACTCGGATCAGTTCTTAAATGTAATTATTTCTTGAATATGACACTTTATTTAACTAAATTTTTCGTATTAGTTATTAATTTTTTTTAATAAGTAATAAGGTTATAATAGATAGATGAAGTAATGTCATAATAAATACTGCTGTATTATTAATTTAATAAGTCCTATTCCTGAAGGCCAACGAAAGAATCTCCTGGTGAAGAGGACTCTTGTATGTTAAATCTGTAGTCATTCAAATGTAATCACGTTGTTCGTGCTGTAGAAGTTTGGAAAGTTGGGTGCAACTTCAGGTGCTGCCTTCCTTATCTAATCCAATTTGCATCATATTGGGGTTAAAAAAATTTGGGGCAATATTCCTGGGTTCTTCTTCTTTTGTGAATACATTACCAACCGTCAATAATTGTTCATTAAGTAGCTATTGTGCGACTTTTCCATCAATAAAATTTGCGTAATAAAAAACAATAATTCACATCATAAAAACAATTAGCATCATAAAAAGCAATATTTTACATCATAAAAAAACATTATTATGCATCATAAAATACAATTTGTATCATGAAAAACAATAATTTGCATCTTAAAAAACAATAATTTGCATCTTAAAAACAATAATTTGCATAATAAAAACATCCAAAATGGAACAATTGGCATCACAAAAAAACATTTTGCATCATTAAAGAATAATGTCCATCATAAAAAAAACATTATAAATTGTACTAAAGAAATATAGATTAAATTCAATAAAATATGGCCGCGTTTTTTTTAAAGTAACTTGATAACTATATTTATAAATGTGATTAAATTAAATATTTTGTTGTCATTAAAATTAAGTAAAAACGACAAAAGAAACACAAAACAGAGGTCCCCAATTCAGCCGTACTTTTTTTTGCAAGAATAATAAAAAAAAAATTTACATCATAAAAACAATTAGCATCATAAAAAACAATATTTTACATCATAAAAAACAATATTTTGCATCATAAAAAACAATAATTTGCATCTTAAAAACAATACTTTGCATCGTAAAAAAACAATAATTTGCATAATAAAAACATCCAAAATGGACACAATTGGCATCATAAAAAAACATTTTGCGTCATTAAAGAATAATGTCCATCATAAAAAAAAAGTTATAAAATGTACTAAAGAAATATAGATTAAATTCAATAACATATGGTCGCGTTTTTTTAAAAGTAACTTGATAACTTTATGTAATTGTTTAAATGCATATTTATAAATGTGATTAACTTAAAATTTTTGTTGTCATTAAAAAGAATTAAACGCGACAAAAGATACACAAAACAGAGCTTCACAATTCCCCTATACTTTTTTTGCAAGAAAAACATAAGATATAACTCGATTCACAGAATAGCTCGAAATGATAAGCGAAATAAAACCTTTACGTAGAAACAAAGCACTCTTCTATTATCTAGTCTCCTGAATTATTAGGGGCAATTATGTACCTAGGAAATAAATTGCTACGAACATCAGCATTAAATATTAAACCATGGCAATCATCTGCATTGCTGTAGAAGACTCGCATTTCCCTTATTGAAGACAACGTTTAGAATGTATTACGGTAACACACTTTAGTTTCGTGATATCCTTATGGAATCATGTCTATTTTATTAGGGGACTTTACAAAAAAAAAAATATTTTGGCTTAGTTTACAAATTTATTAATTATTTTAAAGAACCGTGGATTTATGTAGATATGCACGTAAATAAAAAAAAAATATTCTCATTGTTATTTGGAATTACGAAGTATAATATTCCAAACTTTTGCTTATCATGCCAACTTTATTGTGCAGGCATATTCTTGAAATTACAATTTCGTCAATTCCTATAAACTGTTAGTAAGATGCGAGAACGGATCAACCAAAAATCATAAAAAAATGTTTTGTTTAAAACATAAACCAACACAAATTTTTGCTAAATTTTTTTAAACTTTTGAAATTCAGTGTAACTGCAGTAAAAATGTTCCAAAACCCATGAGAGTTTACATACAACTCAAAATGCATTCCTAAAAAGGTGTTGTCGTTAAGAATTCAAATACCGCCATTGTTATTTTTTCTAAATGTGACTTAAGAACACCTATTTATATCAAACACTACATTATTATTTTAAAATACAAATACAACGTTAAAATACGCAATAAAAATCCATCAAATCTGGACATGTTTCGGGAGATACGTCTCCCTTCATCAGCAGAGAATGAAAAAGTCTGTGTAATAAAATATAAATAAATAAACCTAGAAATTGAAAGTGTTGCCAAAGAAAAAAACAAAAAGCATATTTCAATCGGTTGGAGTTAACTATTGTGTGCCAACAAGCGGGAAATACTGGGACTGCAAATGTTTCGTTGACAATCGAATCAATATTGCTAAAAATATGAAACGCCTCCAGGAAGTCAAGTTCAACTGGAGATTTGGGTTTGCAAATTAAATGTGGGTTAGAAAAATTAAATATATGACCATGTTCCCAAGAGTGCTTGGCAATGGTAGGTTTATTTATTTATATTTTATTACACAGACTTTTTCATTCTCTGCTGATGAAGGGAGACGTATCTCCCGAAACATGTCCAGATTTGATGGATTTTTATTGCGTATTTTAACGTTGTATTTGTATTTTAAAATTCTATAACGCAATGTTTATATAAGACGAGTTTTTATCTTACTACATTATTATATTTAAAACACGATTCCCGAGATAAATATGGACTAAAGAGAAAATAAGATGAATTCTCTCAAAATAAAGATTCCTCCAGTGCTTTGTATGATTAGAATGCATTAGGTATTCAGAATGATAATGCATGCAATTATTGATCTTGATAATGCTTTTAAGAGCGCCGAGTTTTAGAACAAGTACTTTACTTTCTTTATTGGCGGCAGTTCTCTTGATCTGCTATGTTAATTGGAAGGGGAGTTAGTGTTGATTTCGGAACTTGTGTGGAAGCCGTAGCGTTTGGAGATTGGTATTTCGCATCTTGTTTGATAATTGTTTTACCATATATTTAAGATGTTGAGGAAATAATTATTCGGTTTATTAGTAGGATCGAATTACCTTTGTGAATGCTGAATGCCATATGTATCAGGATCGAATGTTTGGATACTTTTTGATTCTTGCTGATGCAAAGGAATTTCGGTACTTTGGGATTATCCCCGTCGACCATTTTCGCCAAACCCAATATTATCGCCAAACACGATATTATCGCCAAAAGGTAGCTTCTGTGCAAGGAGTTTTGGCCGCCGAAATGTTTTATATAATAATATATATGGTTATTATTATTTATTTGTTATTTGTTTATTATTATGATTTGATAAATTTATTGTGTTTACAATGTTTATTTTGGAATTTTTTTTCATGGAAAAACTAGCGCCAAATGATTTGGCGAGCGTTGGCAGGTCGACGGGATAATCCCAAAGTACCGGAATTTCATTTATATTCACTTTTTAAATGTTTGCTGTATTAAATGAAGTGTAAATGACATTGATGTTATTTTGTAACTTGAAAAAGGTGTTTAACCCTTTGCACTCGGTTGGCGCCGCTCAGGCGACAACATAACGACTCGTTCTTTTGGTTCCCTGTTCTTTAAAATAAACTCGAAAAGTGTCTTGTATGTAAAACATATCGATCTCTTTTTTTCAACTTGTTCTCTTGCAGATCCAAAACAGATTATGATTTTTCCCCTCTATGAGCATAAAAAAATTCTGGGGGAAAAACAGAAATAGGAATAACTGTTCTTTAGAAAGAACGCAAATGTTAAATGTTCTTGGAGTGAAAACTTTATTGCATGCAACTATCAATCTTTCAGGTGAAAAAATTACTGTATATTGTTTTGTTTTTGTAAACGTTTAAATCGATTGGATCAATGTGCTATTGAAGAAAAAAGTAGTTTTCGTTCCGTCGCGAACTTAAAGTTTTTTTTTTTTTTTAGTTATTAAGAAGCATCAAATATGTTGGGGAAAATAACAGAAACGTGGATAACTGTTCTGTTAAACCTTTGCACTATGTCGCCTCTCAGGCGCCAACAAAATGGCCCGTTCTTTTGTTTCCCTGTTCTTTAAAAAAAAAGAGAACAGCATGATCAGCGATCTGAGTGTGTTGGTAAATGAGGATTTTAAAATGAGTCATCAATGTACAGTGGCTAGCAAAAAAGCTAATAGAATGTTGGGGTACATCAGGAAAAGTGTTTCATCAAAATCTAAGGATATTATCTTGCCATTGTACAGAGGTTTAGTAAGGCCACATCTTGAGTATGCTGTACAGTTCTGGTCACCATATCTTAAAAAAGACATTGCATTGTTAGAGAAAATTCAGCACAGGGCTACTAAAATGGTTCAAGGGTTCTCAGGCATGAATTATGAAGATAGATTAAGAAATTTGAATATGTATACTCTGGAAGAAAGAAGGGTTAGGGGAGATTTGATTCAACTATTCAAATTTATCAAACAAGGAGATGTGGAGGGTTTAGATTTTAATATGAGTGATAGAACGAGAGGTCATGGGTTTAAGTTAAACAAATCCCATTTTAATCGGGAAGGGAGAAAACACTATTTCTATAATAGGGTAATAGACAAATGGAACAACTTGCCAGTGAATATTGTTAATTGTAAAGGAGTAACGGATTTTAAGAAGAAGTTAGATATGCATTGGGGGATAGTTAAGAGGTACTAGATGGACCAACCTTGTTGGGCCTTGAGCCTGTTGTTGGTCGTCAATATTTGTATTTGTATCTTGTGTTTAGAACAGAAATCTTTTTTTCAACTTGTACTCTTGCAAATACAAAACAGATCAGGATATTTTTCCCTTTACGAGTATACAAAAATTCCGCGGTAAAGAACGTAAAGAGGAATAACTGTTCCACAGAAAGAACAACTCGCAAAGTGTTCTGGGAGTGGAAAGGCTTAAATCGTTTTTTCTTGTTATTAAGAAGTATCAAATACGTTGGGGGGGGGGGGGGAGGGGGGGAATAACAGGAACGTGATAACTGTTTTGTTAAAAGGATATTTACCAAGAACTCTTTGTGTTTTCCGTTCTTTCTACGGAACAGTTACTCATCTTTATGTTCTTTTCCCTAGAATTTGTTATGTTTACAGAAAAAAGAAACCAAATCTGTTTCGGATCTGTAAAAGAACGAGTTGAAAAAAATATCGATGTTTTTTAAACACAAAATCATGCTGTTCTCGTTTATTTTAAAGAACAGTGAACCAAAAGAACGAATCGTTATGTTGTCGCCTGACGGAGTGCAAAGGGTTAAGACTAATTGGGAACCGTTGTTCTAGACCCATATAATAAACAACAAAAATGATCGCCTGTGTAAGCAGTTTTCTAAGACCAACTGTGGATTCTGAAGTAAATTATTACAAGTGCTATCTATATTTAGGAATGCAATTTCCTATTCTTTCAAAAGGCTAAACCCAAACTGATCGTTTGAATTATTTTTCTGTAGTTTCCCAGCAAAAAAAGTGAGCATAAAACATTCACCAAAATTTTGAAATTGAAGGTTTTATGCAGGAAAACTGCAGTTTTTTTGAAAATCTATAAAATTAAAGGTTTTCGTTTCAATATCCTTCATAAAAACTGTAAAAAACCTGCAAAAAACCTTCAATTTTTTTTATCATGCAGGGAAAATGCAGATATTTTAAAGGTTTTATGCAGGAAAATTAAAAACTGAAATTAAAAAAAAAAATGCAGTTTTTTTGCTTCAATAACCTTCAAAAAACCTTCAATTTGACAATTTTGATGAAGGTTTCATGCTGACTTTTTTTGCTGGGTGCAATATGGCCTTTGTTGCATGCGCTTCTCAGTCGCTCATGCTTTGCTCATACTTGTTTCTTCTTCTTTTTTTTTGGAACAGTCTCGCCCCCATCGCTAGTTTGGAGTGCATAGATGAGAGCTCTGCGACGAGCGATGGCTCAAGGACACAGCCGCCGAGCAGACAGATATCCCTTTCGGCAGCGACCGGCATCAGATACAAGTGAGTGTGAACTACAAACCATTCCAAGTGAAAATCCCCATAAACATCTGTTCATCAATTCTTGCACTAGAAACGGAGACACAAGAAAATAGTCATAAAGTACAAAAACTTTAATTCTTGCTTCTAAGCAGTCCAAGAGGTTCTCCGTGGCCGAGCGGTTAAAGGCGTCAGCTGGGAATACGAAGGTTCCTGGTTCGATGCCAGGAATCTAACCAGGTTACGCGATGGACTTGACAAAGAAAAGTAAAAAGTAGTGATCTTTTGATCGGAGGGTTGCCAGCTTCGATACAAAATACTAGAAAAGTCGTCCAGAACATCCGCAAAAATGAACGGCGGGTATACCTTTTCCTTGCTTTTGGTACTTTTGTAAGTAAACTATTTAGATCTTGTAAGTAGAGTTTTCTTTGGCTAGGCTTAGCATATCATTCTTATTAATCAAGGATTTCAAGGTGAAATCTATTAAAGATTATTTTAATAAGGAGCTGATTTCTACGCGGCCATCGGGCCTCCGTGGCCGAGCGGTTAAGGCATTCAGCTACTAATCCGAGGATTGGTGGTTCGAATCCGCGCGATGCACTTGACAAAAGAAAAGTAAAAAAGTAGTGATCTTGTGATCGGAGGGTTGCCAGCTTCGCTACAAAATACTAAAAAAGTCGTCCAGAACATCCGCAAAAATGAACGGCGTGTATACTGGACTGGTGCACGATACATCGGATCGGGGTCCAAAGTCCCGACGTCTATTGAAGGCGTTGGGTGCCAGTTCAGGTGTTTCCTCGCCATCTGACCATGGTTCTAAAAATATCGAGGTGCATATATGAATGTGCGTGTGAATGTGTATGTGTTCCCGGGTCTTTCCTTCGAGATAGACCCGAACTGTCGCCAATAGTCCACTGTGCAGCTCTAGTGCGACGTTATTTAACCAAACCAATCGAAGCAGTCCAAACAAAGCGCTTGATGTAGAGTTTGTAAAACATCCCTCCTGATACACTTTATTATAAATACTATTAATTCACAATGTTCTCTGTGAAGCTGTTCTTTCAAACGACTCTTTCAAAGGTGCAAGTAGGCAAAACATTCTGCTGGTAATGCAGCCTTTAAACGTACCGAACATAGAGCAATGATACAAATAGAGGAATAAAAATGCCGATTTCCTTGTGTCCATCATTGAAACCACGTGATATGTGGAAATGCCAATTCATTCATGCGCCAATATTACTTGGCAGGCATTGGCGACTTTAAGAACTAAACGAGATCGAAGTACTGTAATATGGTTTTGTGTTTAATTTTGTATTTAAATATAGTTTTTTTAACGAGTGTCACAATTTAAGGGAGTTTAACAGATATATTAAGGAGATTTTTCTTACTTTGTAGTTTTGAAATAATTGCATTACGTTTTTATGTAAAAAAATTACCATAGGCGAAGTTCTTTCAGTTGTTATTTTGTATACTTCAATAAGAAAATATGAACAATAAAACCTGAGAAATATAAAGAGTATTGAACACAAATAAAATATTTTCGTTTCGTTAATGAAGAGGAAATATTTAGCGCATATTGTTTGAAAATAAGTAAATACATACATATATGTTAAAAAGTTGAGTACGGACAGAACTCCTTATCACCAAAAGAGAAGAAAGTGCGCCAAATTTGAAACTCCTGAAGATGTCTGAACGCCAAACGTGGCAGCGCTATAACCACGTGATGTGAGTTTTTCTTTTCAATGTTGACACCGCGGCCATGTGAGAGTCTGGTATTGAAGGCGCTCTCTATTAAATATTACAACTCTCTGGTACCGAAGTTAATTTTTTGAACACACGATGAAACTCATTGAAATAAATTGTTAATTGTTATGATAATAAGGAGACATTTCAAGTTCAAGTCGATATTGCATTTGGAAGCGGGTTAAAGATTGGTTACAAAGATAACGGATAGTTATTTTAAAAGTGCGTAATTGTAAAAAGCAAAAACCCCGAGAATTGTTCTATGACTAATGAAATATGCAGTGAGTTTAAGAATTATTTTTAGACACCCAATAAAACCTAAAAAAAAAAATAAGGTACCTAAATTATGTTGCTTGTACATGTAATGGCAACATATTAAGTATTAAGATAAAAACTCGTCTTATAGAAACATTGCGTTATAGAATTTTAAAATACAAATACAACGTTAAAATACGCAATAAAAATCCATCAAATCTGGACATGTTTCGGGAGATGCGTCTCCCTTCATCAGCAGAGAACTGCATCAGCAGAGAACTTTATTCTCTGCTGATGAAGGGAGACGTATCTCCCGAAACATGTCCAGATTTGATGGATTTTTATTGCGTATTTTAACGTTGTATTTGCATTTAAAAAAGAGATTAAGTATTATTTGTAGGCAGTTAAAAGAAATCTTTAAATTAAAAATAAGTTTATAAATAACTAAGTTTTTCTGTGCTGTTGAATGCATAAGCAGCATAACTTGCTTATATTATTTATTTTAGGTTTAATTTCGCGTCAACGTTGTAAAGATAATATGCGTACACCCATCCTAAAGAGAAAGCTAATTGCGTTGATGGCGTATTAATACTTAAATTGTTTCGGAATGGTGTGTTGATTGGTTAGTTAATGTAATGATTTTGAAAAAAAACTGTGCGTAAATAAAACTTCATGTGTTGCTCCTATATGCACAAGCAGCATAACTTGGCTATTTTATTTCTCTTGGTGTTTATTGCTTCTCGAAAATAATTCTTAAACATTATATGATATTTTATAAAAAAAAAAATTTCATTTTATTATTATGGATTTTTATATAACTCATTTTGTTATAATAATATCATTAAAAGATGTTATTCAATTTTATCCAAAAACATATCGACCTAAAAATGTGTATATTTACATTATCATCACGGCAATTGGATACACAATCATAATGTATAGTAATTAGCAATGTATACTAATGAGTTTAATTTTATATTGGAAGATTATGCATTGGCAAACGTCGAACTATCCCTAATGTTCTGGCTCTGTGTGTAATGGAAATGCGCATAGAAGACGGATTCACATAGATCATTATGGATAAATACTATGATATAATAGTCTATACTATTGATACAAATAGATATAGATACCAATAGCATTCTACAATACTCATTCCCACTAACTGGAGATGTGGAGGAGTTGCGTTGCTAGTTTGTATATATATCTAAAATAAATTAATTTATAAATTTATCTCGATGGATACATTTTGAAACTTCCTCATGAATGGAATTCTTCGCCAAGAACCAAATAAGTCCACAACACACAGTGGCGTCATCTTTAACAAGCCAGCTATCCCACGCACAGAGAGAGCAACATTGTCAATACCTATCTCATCAGCCCCATTCTGCAGACAGTCGCAGATGATAACACGATTATGGACGATCCGTCGTCTGCCCTTCCCATAGGATTCATTATGCATTGAAGTTGGGGGGGGGGGGGATAATACACAATATTTGTGCAATAATAGGATTCAGAGACATTGTCAGTGGCTCGGATTCATCAATCTACGGGCGTGCAAACGTTGAATGCGTGCCATGCTGGCTCAATTGGCTGGGATTCCTGGCTGGGATTTGAAGGGGGGTATTGTTTTAGATGAGTTAAAGAAATATATGTAGTACAAGTTCCGAATAAATAAAGGATGCTATTATTCCCACTTTATAGTCAAATTAAATTATAAAATAAATTATCGCCAAATACTTGTATACAAAGTAGTGCTTTGGAATAGCGCCAAATACTTCGCCAGTACCTACTTTTTAAACGATTGCTTATTTCACATTGCAAACCTGTTTAGGATTTCATCGCACATCCATATTCTTCTTTCCTCCGCGGGTCACAACCGGTTTTTGTAAACAAACTATTGTTGCCATTCCGCTGAGAGAAAAACCGCGTTTTTCGATCACCGCGTAAGATAATTATATATAGAAATATCTATGGGTGAAATACTTCCAAGTGCCAAGACACTGTTTTAAGTAGAGTCGGTCACACTGTTAAATATGCATTCTCGCATTTGGCGAGATTTTTGTCTTTTTTTGGCGAAAAAGTCGACTGATGTTTGTGCCGATTAAATATTTTGTCAAACTGAGGCGATTCATGTTGTCGGTTTTTTTAAAGAGATTTATTTCGTTGGAAATGGGGAAGTTTTGTAATAATATAATAATTCAGTATCTACGAGCTGACTTAAATAGCGTACCCCTCGTTCCATAAACTGAAACACCGCCAACCATGCCAAAATAAGCCTCGGTTGAATTGTAACAATATACTTATAAGAACCAATTACGAGTTAATGCGCCTGAAAAAGGTCGTAAAGGAACCCGAGTAAATTACTTTCGTTAAAAATTTAAGGATCGCTGTTTCGTCGAATGCCACGTGATTTAATGACGAAGCTATTGTCAAATATGACGAAAGTAACCTAGACGATTGCAGTATTATAAAAATTGAGTGTTATTTTTAAGGGTGTTCTTGAATGAAAGATGTGAATTATTGGTGAAATACTTCAAGTACAAAACACTGATTTAAGTACAGTCTGTAATGAAAGTAAAGATCTAAACGAGGGGATAAGTGGATCAAGGAGCCCAGCTAATATAGTCAGCAAAAAACCTTTATCAGCATTGCGAAATCGAAGTTTTTTTTTAAGGTTTTATAAAGGAATTTAAAACTAAAAACCGCAGTTTTTTTTTTAAAGTTTTTAATTTTCATGCTTAAAACTTTTAAACTTTCAGATTTTTCCATGCAATAATTTCAATGCTTCAAAACTGAAGGTTTTTCAGATTTTTTTAAGGTTTTATAAAGTAATTTAGAACAAAGTACATTAATGAGGTACATATACAAACATTTCTTCTGGTTAGGTTGGTTAATTAATGTCGCACTAGACCTGCACAGGGGGCTATTCGTGACGGTTCGAGGCCTATCTCAAAGGAAAAACACGAGAAAAATACCTCGTATTTTTTAACCATGGTCAGATGACGAGGACAGCACCTGAATTGGCACCTAACGCCTTCAATAGACGTCCGGACTTTGGACCCCGATCAGATTTATCGTGCACCAGTCCCGTATACACGCCGATAACTTTTTTGTAGATGTTCTAGCATTTTTTAGCTAAGCTGGCAACCCTCCGATCACAAGATCACTATTTTTTTACTTTTCTTTGTCAAGTCCGTCTCACAGGATGGAACTAGGAATCCTTTGATTCCCAGCTGACGCCTTTATCCACTGAGCCACGGAGGCCCCCATTTCTTCTGGAGGATTGCCAATGTCCAATCCTTGTTTTACCAGAAACATTCATAGAAATATTTTATGAAGAATATTGAAACAAAAACCATTAACTTTTTTTTATAGATTTGCTGAAAATTGCAGTCCGTTTGTAAGAAACCTTTAATTTACAATTTGACGATTGATTTATGCTGACTCTTTCCTGAGCTTGTATATAAGAAAAAGTATGCTTTGATATATTTGACCTTAAGGGGGTCCGATACCCAAAATTCGCAAAAAAAGTCATTTTTTTTATATTTAAAAAATAATATTCAAACTTATCTTAATAACTCACAAAAAACTGCTTCAAAAAATTCCTATTACTTTTTTAGTTATGAATGTTTTAAAGAGACACTATATTAATGATGTGTTCCTATAACATAGTTGTATCACTATATGTAAACTTTAAAAGCAAATATCTCTGTTCGTGGTTTTGAAATTTAATGAACACTAAAAATGCTAAGGCTTTTTTACTATTATACTTAAAATCATAATTTTTGTGTGTATAGCAAGATAAATATATTTTAAATAGATGTATGCATTCAGATTTCCTATTTTTACCATAATTTGCTTTTTAAAACCACTTAAAATGGAATTTTATTTTTTTTCATCAATTTTTTTTTCAAAATTTCTAATATATTTTATTTTTTTAAAGTGATGTATCTGAATAAAAATTTGAATGCATACATCTATTTACATATTATTCAAGATCTTAAATAAAAAAAATTGCTTCAAAATATTGAAAAACAAAAAAGGAGTAGGAATTTTAAAATTGTTAAAAAATTTACTAAAATTTTAATTTAAAAATAAATGTGCAATTAAAAAAAAAATTGAGCGTCTTATAATGGTTTTTTATGCATATTTAGAAAGAGAAAAAAAAATTGGATTGTACAAGTATAAAAATAAAAAAAAAATGTCGAAGGTATCGGACCCCCTTAAAGTATGCATTTCGTGTTTGGTTGTGGCCACATAACTTCATGGCACTAGAATCTTTGTCAATAAGGCTTCTTAATGTGCTGTCGTCAGTGTTAAAAAAATTAGTCAACTCATACGTCCTTCATCCATGACAATAATTCATTTTTTTTAAAAAAAGTTTTACATCTCAATTTCGCCCGCTTACCCCCTCAATTATGTGTCCACTAAACCCATTGTTGAATGCTGGGAAATAGTCCTATCCTAGATAGGATGTGAGAGAATTGTTTACGTCACGTAAAACTATTCAAAATAGGTATCCAAAAATAAGTAAAATGCATTCGGTGCCTATCATAGCTTCGAACACATAAGTTTCATTTTTGAAAAAGATATGTACTCAAAAATGAGTAAAAATAAATGAAAATGGCAGTAGCTTGCCTACATAGACTGCCTTCATAAATCAATTTCAATAAATACAACTTAGATTACTTAGACAATTACAACTTAGATTTACCGGGAATCGAACACAGATCTTCAGCAACGCTTTCCATAATTCTTCGACAGTCCATCTCAGCTATTAAGGTGACAAGAAGAAGTTATAAACAGAAGTCATTTTAAAAGTGTGTCAAAAAAATGGTAAATAAGATAATTGAATTGTAATAACTCGGTTTCCATTTAAGCAATCGACATTAAATAATGTGGAAAACCATCTTTTGAACAACATTTTTATGTGTGTCAAGTCACTTTGTTAAAATGGCTTGAACAGAAGCTGAGCTTCGTAATAATAAACCACACTGCTCATGTTTGCGTAAGTACGGTCGCTTAAATTTGAGTACGTCATCGCTCATTTACGATGCAATTGTACTTAAAAAACAAAGTACGTACATTTTTAAGCACATTTATTTACAATGTATATACCATAAACTCGATGCATATTTTAAAATGGATTAACCGACTGAATGTAAAAATAAATATTCTGAAATAGAAGATCGTTATAAAAAACTAGAATTTTATATATTGTAAAACTTGGAATTTTCATATTTAAAAAATTATTTAATAAAATAATTATTTATTGCTTATTTAATGCTTATTTAATAAAATATTTTATATTTCAGAAACCTTGGAAAGTCCGGTCTGAAAATATCTAGTGTTGGATTAGGTAAAAAAATAAATAATAAAGTTGTCTTTATTTTTTTTTATTTAATTAATTCACAATATTTAAAAGTATTTTTTGTTAATTATTTACAATAATTTTTATGTATGATATTTTTACTTCTAAATGCGCAAGAATACCAATAAAATGTACATAAACTGTTTTTCGAAATATCCTTTTTGCTTTAAAATATGTATGTAATAACTACTTTTAAAATGTTATATAAACCCAAAAAATCAACGATTAAAATCGAAGAAATTTGAATAATTGCAACTTTTTTTTTCCGAGAATACAAATTTATTTTCTAGTAAAGTATTATTACGTTGACCGATTTTTTTGGGGGAAAATAAGCAACCCGTTGATGCCCACGGGGATTTTTTTAAATTCTAAAGTTGTTTTCCTTCCTTAGAAATTTAAATATTTTTTCAAAGCATGTTATTTAATATTTAATTATTTTTTTAAAAAGTAATTGTAAAGATATTGCTTGTAAGTTTTACCTCAAACATTTAAATAAAACTAAATGTTGCAAAATTGAGTATTATTATAAATTTATAAATTGAGTTGAATTGGTAAAAAATATCCATGGATGTGATATTATGTTCATGATCGTCAGGGTTTAAAATACATTTTAAAGCAAGAATTACCTTGCTTTATTAAAGTTTACTTTTAATAAACTGAATATTTAGTTCATTTTTTTCAATAGCGTAAAAAATTTTAAGCTTTTTATTACGATATTTTATTAGCGATTATTCTTTCGAATTTAGGTCAAAGTACTTGAGATATTTTCATTTTGTATACATTTTGTCAACATTTAAACCACAATTAACGAATTAAATAAAATTAACTTTTAATTTAATTCATTATCAAGAAAATACTTTTTTTAAGAAAAAAAATTCACAAGTAGTTTAATAATACTTAATGATTTCTGTCCTTGCTTTAGGTACCTGGGTTACTTTTGGCCAAAACTTATCCGAAGAAGTAAGTAAATTTTTATTTTATTATGTAATTTGTAATAGTACGACCAACAAAATAGATGTGTTTTATTCTATGTTATCAATTGATTAGTATAGTACTGTATAGAACAATTCAGCATACAACATTAGTTTTTTTAAAGTATAGTATCCAAATGTATGTATGTAATATACAAATGGCCAGCAAAACCTTTTTGGTAAAGTATAAAAATAAAAAAGTTGCGAATGCTTTTTGTTTCGTTATTTGACCGCTGATAATTAAAAAAGTTAACTAGAATATCGATGAAAAATATGGATATCCAAAAACCATTCTTATTTCAAAACTAACAATTAGAAATAATTAAGTATTTTAAAGTAGATAAAATATTTAATGCATTTATAGTTTTGAAAAATAATGATAAAACAAAGCGAAACTTTAAATAATAATACATCAAAACTGAAAATATCATATTTTTTTTTTTAGATTTTTTAAAAATTGTTTATATCCATTTTTTTAACAAACGATTATTTACCAATCCCAAATCCTTTATATTTATTTTAATCGGTATAATTTATATTAAACACGTCATTCTAAGAGTGTGTTTTCTTATATTTTAAAGAATTTTGGGAAGTTTGCATAACAAGAAAATAAATAAAATGCACAAATTCCTCTTTAAGAACCCAGACATTTATTTTTCATAAGCAAGGTGTAACAACAAAAAAAATGTTCTTTTTTTATGTTCGAAAGTTATATTAAAAAAAAAATTCTTAATAATCTTAGTTAAAGCATGTTTTCGTTTTAAAACATCTACACCTCTCCTTTTTTCCCTTTGAAGTCAGCATAAGTGCTTATTAAATTAGAAAAACAGCCGTTGGCATCACTTAAAATTCGCAAACGAGGAAAGAAAATCATTTTCGAATTTTCTCTGGAAGTTTTGCGAAAGCCGTGAACGAATAAATTGAGACGTAAAGCAGGGAATGTGTTTGTTATTTTTCTAAAGCTTCTAATGATCTTACGGGAACATCAACTGAATTTTTTATATCTTCAAGTGGATTAAATTAGTTTTACTTTAAGGTAGTACTTTTGATATCTAAACTAGGTTTGTAGGTAAAAAAAATCGTTCTTCGGTTCCCAGGTGATCATTTATAGAAACGAGTTTTACTTTTAAATAATTTTCTTTCGATTCTTTGAGACTGTCTATTTTGGTTCTGACAGCTAATGATATCTTCGTGGGGGAATAATAATTTTTGAAAATATAAAGAAATTGTGAGAATAATTTATAGTGATTTTATTTGTTGGATAAAAGTATATATTAGTTTGAATTTGCCCCAAAATAGTACCCAATCAATAATCACTATTTCTTAACAAAAAAAAGGTGTAAAATATTCTACTTTTCCAAATATTGAAAAGCTGGTTAAAGTTAATATTAAGAACCGTGTAGAAGCGGTAAGAACACTTTTGAAAAAAATTTCAAGAGAAAAAAAGGTTATTATTTAATATTTTTTACAAATTGGTATTAGATAGAAACTGGTCTTAAACAAATTTTAGCCTTGCAGATATTAATATTACGTCGATATAATTTTTTTAACATATAGTTTTGCAATCAAGCTATGGGATCTATATGGTTTTGCAACGAAACTGTGGAATGTAGCTCGATTACTGAGCAGCGATTTTTGCGCAGTTGTGTACGCGCGTCTTCATCTATCTGGAATTTGAAAATAATTTCTTTATTTTTGTAATATTTATTCTCCGCACAATTTCTTAATCATAATATTAGCTACAATTCTTTATTCTCTTAAAATTATTACTTCTACACAATGATATCAAAGAGGAAGGTTTGGTTAATTAACGTCGCACTAGAGATGCACAGTGGACTATTGGCGACGGTTCGGGGCCTATCTCGAAAAAAAAAACCGGGAACGGTGCCTCGTATTTTTGAACCATGGTCAGATGACGAGGCAACACCTGAGTTGGCACCCGACTCAACCTCAATAGGCGTCAGGACATTGGACTCCGATCAGATTTTTCACGCACCAGTCTCGTATACACACCGTAGAAATAAGTATATTTTGTTGGATCTTCTTGGCGATTTTTCTAGTATTTTAGTATGCGAAGCTGGCAACTTTCCGATTACAAGATCCCTACTCTTTTACTTTTCTTTGTCAAGTACACTGCACCGAATCGAAATTTCAATCCTCTGTTTACCAGCTGAACCCCTTTATACACTGGGCAACTGGCGGCTAACCGATAAAGAAGAAGAGAGTAGTACGGTTACAAAAATATAAGCTATATTAGGGTTACATATTTTCATTACTGATAGACGCGGCTTTAGCAAGCGATCCCCTATTAACCGAAATGAATGACCTTTCTCATAATTATTTAATAGTACTAGACGATAAAAATAACTATCTACTATGGATTAGAGAGAGGGTAAGCTTTAAAAAAAGAACGACGTTTGAAACCAATTTACCATGATCTTAAAAATAACATAGAAACTAAAGAACAGGTAGTTATTTTATCATATGAGATATGCGAATCTAACGCGAAGGGTTAAAATTTCAGGATATCGTTCCCATCCAATTGCTTCCCAGCCATTAACCTAAACATCCTCCCATCCTAGGAACGGCTCCTCCCATTGCTAAACTTAAATGACCCACAGCAAAGCGCACTGCATATGTGGCACTAAATTGCACCTGTCCCACTATCGCTCTGCAGCAGGTACGAGCGCACTGAGAGCATACATACCGAACTGAAGCCTTATGCAAAGGTGAAGCTGAGTTGGGAGAGATATAAACTTGGCGAGGAAGTTTATCTCTGATTGCTTTTTGTTGCGAGAGTCATAAAAAGGAGACTGTTGTTTAAAGGAAAAACTTTTAAGAGTTAAATTGGGTGTGTAAAGACAATGTATTTTTCGGTCTTGACATGTAACTGTAACCATGCTTCATAAACCCCCAATCAACCGTAGTCGATTTCTGTAAATTACATTATGAATTTTGCTATCGTATGTTTCTCTGAACGTTTTATTTAAATATTCGTTGAAATTTCCTTGCTTAGTGTTCATTTGGTACTTTTGTAAGTAAACTATTTTGAACTTGTAAGTAGAGTTTTCTTTGGATAGGCTTAGCATATCATTCTTCTTAATCAAGGATTTCAAAGTGAAATCTATTAAAGATTATTTTAATGAGGTTTGGTTTGGTTTTGTTAATTAACGTCGCACAGTGGGCTATTGGCGACGGTCCGGGGTCAATCTCGAAGGAAAGACCCGGGAACACATACACATTCATACATGCACCTCGTTATTTTAGTACCATGGTCAGATGACGAGGAAACACCTGAACTGGCACCCAACGTCTTCAATAGACGTCGGGACTTTGGACTCCGATCAGATTTATCGTGCACCAGTCCCGTATACACGCCAGTATAATTTGTTGGATATTCTGGACGACTTTCTAGTATTTTTGTAGCGAAGCTGGCAACCCTCCGATCTATTTTAATGAGGAGCTGATTTCTACGCGACCGCAAAGCCAGGTATTTCTTACTCTCTACTTACAGTGATAGACTTACAAATATTTGCAATACGCGGATGGATACATTGGTGTAGTTCAAATAGAATGAAAGGGCTGGCAGATGGTTCCATTTTGGCAGATTTCCATACTTGGGGAATTATATCTGTTATAAACTTGAATATGAACGCTTTGTCCAGGGTTTATTCTAAATCAATATCTGTCTAGAGCGTCTGTAGCAGCTTTTTGTTGTCGCACATTTTAAGATAGTTCAACCGGTTTTCCTGTCATCAAATCTCGCAACTCAACTTTAATCCATGTTTTAAAATCTATAATAATAATAATAATGCAAAGAATATATTTGGATTACAAAACTCCTACTCTCTCTGCGCATAAGATAACGAAAATGTAGATATAAGTACTGCCCATTATTAAAATGTGCACCTGAGGCTCGAATTTGTAAAATTTCATTTATTTTTTTAAAAATGATTTTAACAATTTTACAAATATTGAATTAAGAAACATTCTAAAAAAATATTTCCACCATTTAAAAAGAACGTGTCTTTGTATCTTAGTCTCTAGTGCTCGGACTTCAGAACGTTAAGTTGCGGTATCGAGTAATATACATTTGACAGCTATAGATCATATAATTTAGACTACTTAAATTTATATATAAACAAAATTCTGGCGAACATGTGTTATTTTCTCACAATAAATACAAATTAATAATTTATTCTAATTAATTTATACGTCATCTGACCATGATTCAAGGGGTCTTCAGTTACCCAGTGGATAAAGGTGTTCAGCTAGTAATCAGAAGATTACTAGTTCGAACCCGTGCGATGGACCTGGAAAAGTAAAGTAAAATATAAAAGTAGTTATCTTGCTATCGGAGAGTTGTCGGCTTCGCTACAAAAATAATAGAAAATCGTCCACAACATCCAACAAATTATACTGGCGTGTATACGGGAATGCTGCATGATAAATCTGATCGGAGTCCAATGTCCTGGCGCCCATGGAGATTGCGTCGGGTGCCAGCTCAGGTATTGTTCTCATTATATGACCATGGTTAAAAAATACGAGACATCGTCCCCTGGTTTTTCCTTCGATATAGGCCCCAAATCGTCGCCAATAGCCCACTGTTCAGCCCTAACACGAAGTTAATCAAAACCAAAAAAATTATTGTTCAAAAATATGAGGAATTGTTCTCTGTATTTCCTTTGAGATAAGCCCGAACCGTCAATAGTCATATGCAGCTCTAGTGCGGCGTTAATTAACCAACCCAAACAACTAATTCATTTATATCAATTAAATTTTCTATAAAAAAAATTGAAGATTGGCAGGCTTAGAACCCATGTTATTAGCATAATTATTCAAACCATGTGCGCTATGAAATGCGACTTCTGAGAGGGTGACTTCCCGGAGAGCAAATATCACCAAATATTGTGATTGTTTTTAAGAAAAAAATATTTATATTCTACGCTTTATAGAATGTTTGGTATGGTTAAATTAACGTCGCACTAGAGCTGCACAGTGGGCTATTGACGACGGTTCGCGGTCTATCTCGAAAGAAATACCCGGGAACACATACTCATACGCATTCACACACACACATTCAGGCATGCACCTCGTTATTTTAGAACCAAGGTCAGATGACGAGGAAACACTTGAACTGGCACCCAACGCCTTCAATAGACGTCGGGACTTTGGACCACGATCAGATGTATCGTGCACCAGTCCCGAATACACGCCATTTATTTTTGCGGATGTTCTGGACAACTTTTCTAGTATTTTGTAGCTAGTTGACAACCCTCCGATCACAAGACCACTACTTTTTTACTTTTCTTTGTCAAGTCCATCGCCTAGGATCGAACCAGGAATATTCGTATTTCCAGCTGACGCCTTTAACCGCTCGGCCACGGAGGCCATATATAGAATGTTTGAGGCTGGGTTTTAGGATTTTTTTGTCAGCATATCATTAGGTAGCAGAATCATCTATTGCGTAGCACTAGTCCAACGTATATACAACCGACTATTTATATATTTATAAAATAGAACCAACATTTTATAAATCAAAAACATCTTTAAAATATAACACTGCTCATTAGTACCTTCAACATCATACCTTCAACAATAACTCTAAACAAACTATTTTACTGTCCAATTTTTAATAATATCACCAAATATGCATTAATCCAATTAACTACTTTTCATTGTCTCTTTACTTGAACTCATTTCTTTTTCTGAATTACGATTTAAACTTCCCCTCAGACAGCTACAATCGATAATCAAATCGCTATCGAAATAATCTTCATCGAACAACACTGACTTTTCAAACTTCAAACACTTTCTGTCAAAATGTCACGGTTTCACGCAGGAACATAGGCTGTCTTTTCCGTATGTTTCTTCCTCACTTGAAATGTTCCGCACTTGAAATGTTCCTCCATGAAGTCGATATTGCAGATAATGATTCTTTGAAGCTTAACGGGTTGACAGTCGCAGATTTAACCTTCTTGTGATCAATGGAGTTTTGTTTGGGAATTTAAATTACCATTTGTCAAAGTAGAGTTGAGGTTTGTCTTCTGAGTTATTGAGCGTGATTTTAAGTAAATGATTTATGTAAGGATTTATTGGGGGTCGATGAAAATGAATGGTTTGTTGAAGATAATTGGGGGTGATATTTCTAATTTTATCGTATTGTTAAAATGGTTACTTAAATGCAATAAAATATTGATCAAAGATATTCTACGTAAATGTAGAGAATAGGCTGACAGTTCAGATGTTAATTTCGTCAACAATGGTTTTCAATTCAATGACAACGTTCCCGGGTCTTTTGTATAGGATAGATCCTGAACTACCGGCAAATAAGTTTGGTTAATTAACGTCGCACTACCCAGCAAAAAAAGTCAGCATAAAACCTTCATTAAAATTGTTAAATTGAAGGTTTTATGCAGGTAAAATAAAAACTTCAAAAAAACTGCAGTTTTTTTTAAGGTTTAATGCTGAAAAATTCAGCATCGAAATTGTTGAAGGTAAAATGCAGTTTTTTTAAAGGTTTTATGAAGGTAAATAAAACCATCAAAAAACCTTCATAAAACCTTCAATAAAACTTCAATTTTCCTGTAAGAATATCATTACTAAATTTTTCTACATTAAACCTTCAATAAAACTGCAGTTATTTTGAAGGTTTAATGTAGAAAAATTTAGTAATGATATTCTTACAGGAAAATTGAAGTTTTATTAAAGGTTTTATGCATACTTTTATAAAGCTTGAACAAAAGTTAAAAACTTTTTTTTTAAATGTTGTTTATTAGAAGTTCTAATGATGAAAAATTGAGCATCTAAATTCTTGAAGGGAAATTAAGTTTTATTTTATAAATTTTATGTAGACAAATTAAAAACTTCAAAAAACCTGCAATTTTTTTTTATTTTTTAATGTTGAAAAATTTAGCATGGAAATTATTGGCAGGTAATGTGTAAATTTTGTAAAGGTTTTCTTAAAAGTAAATTTTAGGAAAATTGATATTTGAACTTTTTTTGAAAGCTTTATTTTACCTGTTTGTTTTATAAAAGCGAAATTTTCTTTCAATAATGAAGGGAAGGGGAGGTTTCTAAAGCTCCCATTTGAGGATTCCTTTTATCCGATTTTTTTTCTCCCTTTAACAAAAGTTGGTTTATTTCTTAATAAGATTTTCCTAATTTAAAATTACTAATTTTGGCAACAATATTTTATTTGTTTTCTAAATTTATGCGGAAGTAAGTCCTCTTAGAGACTATGTGCTCGTTATGAAAGAAAAGTATGAATTTAATTGAAAAGTTTAACCATCAATTCCTTCTTTTCTATAAAAGGATAATTATGTTTCTTAAAATACAAAAATATCATGAAAATTAATCGTTTGTTTTAAATATTACTAACCTTTAATTTATCCCGACATTCACATTAAAATCCGACATTGCATTGGTAGATAAAATAGTTAAAAAATTAGTGTGTCCCAGCAGAAAAAAGTCAGAATAAAACCTTAAATAAAATTGTGAAATTTTAAATTTTATGCCTGTAAATTACAAACGTTAAAAAAATGCTGTTGTTTTAAAACTTGATACTGAAAAATTCGGGATTGAAATTGTTGAAGGCGAAATGCAGTTTTTTTAAAGGTTTTATGAAAACAAATAAAATAACTTTACAAACTGTAGTAATATTCTAATAAAATTTTGGTATGAATAGTAATGTTTTTTTAAAAAAAAAATTGAAATGAAATTTTTTGAAATTAGGATTTGGCTATATTCTTGTACAAAATATTATATTTTTTAACCGATTTTTTTATTGATAGATAGGATTTTTCTTCCAAAAACTTTTACAATGAAACTAAGTTTATCGGTATTTAACTATACGGAAATTTCAATTACTTTTTTTGTTTTTGAGATAATCATATGAATTATCTTTTTCTTAAAAATAGTTACGGGCCAGAGTGGGTGGCATTTGGATAGAATGCGCCCCGCGAAATCGAAGGTCTGTGTGTGTCGTCCGCAAAAAGTAACCGCTGTGTTTAAGGGACTGTTGCACATTAAATAAGCCGTGGTCCAAACAGAGCCGTCTTTTTAAATGAAGGGCTATTGCAAAACTAGCTTTGTGGGGTCATTTGAAATATATTTAAAAATCGAATAATGACATTCTTATCCTTTTTGGTATTGGAGTAATCGTTGCTATGCACATGTGGCTGGAAAAAGCTTGAGCTAGAGCAGTTCAACCTTTTTTTTATTCTTGAAATACGGTACTAAATTAACTTATACATTTTTTTTACATTTTATAAAAATACCTCATTAATAATACCTAATAAGTATTTAAAAAGTTTTTGTTAATAAGTACATAATTTCTCTTGTATAATTTATGTAGAACAAACCCGTTTAAAAATTATTTCATTTGAAACTAATGAATAAAATTCTTCTCTATTCTTTGTTTTAGTCAACAAAATAAGCGCGTTGTATAAATCTGTAGCATTGACAAGCTTTACTTTTTGCATTTGAAAACTTTTATTCTATTCGTTACTTAAATTTTTTTTCCGAATAAAAATCCGTGATATAAAAATAATAATATAAATACAAAAATAATATATATATATATATATATATCAACTTATTTCTATTGATATATAATGTAACCCAAACTCAACACATTCCTGTTTTTTAATATTTGCAGACAACACACGTTTAAAAATTTTGACCTTTTCGCGAACACGTCTATATTTATTTTGCTCGTTGAAAGCAAAGTTATTTTTTTATAACACTGCCACATTTTAATTCTCAACTGGTAGGTCGGTCTGGTTGCAAAGAAATTTTAATTTAATTATACAAATTACAAGTAAATGGCAGATGGTTAATAGCAAAACAACAAGCGAGTGTTTAGAATAATAAGAATTAAAATGTAGGTTGTCCGAAATCGTTTGCTCTCAACTGTTTTGAAGTTCCAATATAATTTTGCTATGATTGAGTGGCAACACCCGAAATGTTTATCAAATGATTAGCAAGCTTGACAGGGAATGACCCAGTTGCGGCCGAAGAGAGCCGGGTTACCATATTTTTTGAAAAAAGAAAAACAATTCGATTTTTCCTTCCCCCTCGTACGATATTGAAAAGAACGTGTACGCAAGGTCGAAAGACAGCCATCTTTGGACACAATGAGTTAACCTTCATTTGTAACACAAATGAGTTTACGCAATCTTTGAAAGTTTCTTGCATATCAAATAGTAAAATAAATAAATAACTTTTCCCAAGAGAGCGATAAAGTAAAATATTGAATTGCATTTATGAAAATTGAAGACAAAATAAAACGTTGGTCTGACATAGATCTTTAAGATTTATACTATGTTCTCAAAATTATAAAAAATTAATCTGACTTTAAGTGACAATATGTATCTTAAAAACTTGTAAGCACTTTATTGGTTATTTATTATATAAGAGTAAAATATAACAAAAATATTTTGTGGATAATTAATTAAACTAAGCTTTAGGTTTATGCAGTAAGTAGTTGGGATAGTACTAAAATATCAAAACATATAAAAATCATACTTATTGATTTTAAACAAGACTAATTTAAAAAATTTCATTCTGAAATACTAACTATGTGTATAATTCCTATACAAAGTACTACTATTCATCACGCAATGCATATAAATAACATTAAATATTATAGATATTTATTCTCAAACGGCATTAAATAATTTACAATTTGGATTAATAATTAATTTTTTGAAACACCTTTAAAATCACCTAATACTTGGAGCATCAGATTGAACACCATATTTTACTCTTTTAGGATTATCCATTCCAACACTTTTATTCCCTGAAAAATATAACTATGTATTTACATAAATTTGTTTTTGTTCAAAAGGAAATTAGCCGCCAATGCGTGTAAAATGTGGTAACAATGCAAAGCGTGTACGGAACGTGGATGGGCGTGGACAGTTTGTTTATCTTCATTTATTGGATATGTTTTGGTTGGCGACTCTTTCCTATTTTTGATGATATTTGCTAAAATTACGTTTAACGTATAATCCTTTTGAAAGTGCTTCAACAAATCCACATCGTAATTTTTTAGGATGAAATAATTTTATATGTACAATTTATGTCGAGGACACTAGCACCCCCGTCGGCGAAAGTCAGCCTCCGTGCCCACCGGGGAATTTCTGGCGCCACCATGTCCGAGCAGTCGTTTTTGCCTCTTAACCCCATTTCGGATAGTCGTTTTGAGAGTCTTCTATAAGATTAATTTTTTTCACTGAAATTACACCTAAATTAAATCCAAATTAAATTCTGCAAATAATATAGAAAAAAAAAACATGTATAAATTCAATAAAACCTCCCGAAAAACGCATTTACAACTTTGTTACATATTCCCTCGTAAAAGGAAATACATTTAAAAGATAAATTTAGTGTGTCCAAAAATGGCCGCATTTCGACCGTGCAAAACTTTTCCTTCCAAAATAAATTATTTTCAATACGAGGGGGAAGGAAAAACAGGTGTTTTTTATCGCTCAGGAAAAAGGTTGCCAATAGCCGCAACTGGAAGTTTCCGGCTTGACAGATGGAATGGAACGGAAAATGTTTTCTATTTGATTTCGAACAATATTGCAAACACATTTATGAAACCAGATGCCATGGTATAATTAGATGCAAGTGTTCACTGCTGTTTTGTTAAATGGTGAAATTTAGAATAAACGCGGTCATTCATTTCTTACTCATTTTTCATTGGAATAGAACAAAAAAAGTTGGATCTCGACGGTTTAAAAAGGTGCGGTTTCCAAAGTTGGATTTTCATGTAAAATGTTGTTATCTTTTGTAGCAAAGTTTCTTAATTCTTTGGACATTTGGTAGTTTTTATTATTTATTTTAATAACTGTGTGCTTATCTTTATTGTAAATGGATTTTTATACAATAAAAGTTGAATTCTAAACTTATGTATTCTTTTATTTTTTATAAATATGTTATAAAATTATGTAATTGTTTTAAGTTGTAATTTAGTATTTGCAAATGCAAAACTGTATACAAAACAATTTTTAAAATTTTCATGTTTCAGGGTTTAAACGAACTTTACACATTTTTTCGAAATGTAAAAGAGTTATGCGTATGTTAGTAGAAAAAATTTATTGCAAGGTTTTTCTAAATACTTATATTTTTGTGTAGATATATTTTAACGGAATATATTTCACTTTATTAACCAGGAATACAAAAAGTAAATGGTATTCAATATCTTGATCAAACCTGTAAAGCAATAGGACATTATTACTTTTTTTTATCCTAAAACGTGCGTTTTTAGTAAATGATATCATAAAAATTGATAGATAACATCAAAATAATTGATAAATTGACCATTGATAAATTGATTTTAAAATAAAACTGTTCTAAATAGGTTTTGAAATTAAATGTTATTATTGAAAAGTATAGTACTATTAATACTGCAAGTGTATGACAAGTTATTATTTTTTTCTTGTATCGGTCTTTCTTTTGCAAGTTTGGCTTAAATAAATTGTTGGAGCACTTATTAACAAAATATATGGCTAGATGAAAACAATTCAGAAGTGCTCCGAATTCAATTTAAATTATCAGTCAATTTGAACAATTAGTTGTTATAAAACTTCATCATGCTTGAACATTAGTTTGGCCAAGTTTCAGATGCTTCAAGCAATCATCATGATGATTTCAATAGCAATAAATATAAATTGAACAATACATGTTAAAAAATTAAACATTATTTTTATTTAATATTTCCATATTGTACTTTGCTCACATGTGCGTTACGAATGCTTACAACTTCACCTACATTGTGGCTAGATTGAAGAATTTCAGTAATTTATAAAAAAATCATTAGAAATTATTTCATAATTCAAAAGATTTTTAAATATTAAAAACCTGATTTCTAAGTAATGTAGTTTCAATTCTTAGATATAGTTTTAAAGTTAATTACAATTTTGGTAATAACTCGTTAGCAATAAAATACACCTTATGAAATTATAAAGATATTTAAAAAAAAGTTTTAATAAAGTTTTTAAGCTAATGATTATTTTTTGGCATTTATATGTATAGAGTAGAAATATTTTCTACAGCTTTTTGAATATTAGATTAGAGAAAAAAATTATTCTTTTTGTTTAAAATTCTTTAGTGCAAAAATATTGAAATACAACATAAAATGTTAAATAGACTAAATTTTGATTTGTTTAAAATAGAAAAATAGTTTCTTTCAAAAAAACTGCATGAAAACTGCAGTTTTTATGCAGACAAAAACCTTTAATTTTCGTTCACGGAAAACCTGCATAAAACCTTTATAAAACCTTCATAAAAACTGCAGTTTTTTGTTTCAATGTCCTTCAAAAAACCTGCATGAAAACTGCAGTTTTTATGCAGACAAAAACCTTCAATTTCCCTTTAATTTTCTTTACCAGGAAACCTGCATTAAACCTTTATAAAACCTGCGAAAAAACTGCAGTTTTTATGAAGGTTTTTTGAAGGACATTGAAACAAATAACTGCAGTTTTTATGAGGGTTTTATGAAGGTTTTATGCAGGTTTTTAATGAAGGTTTTATGCTGACTTTTTTTGCTGGGTAGAACTGCACAATCGCCAATAGCACGGGATATTGGCTGATAAGGGATTTTTGATTTCAATAATAATCTTTAGAAATGATGTTTGATTATAAGTAATACACCTGTTATCAATTTCGAGCATGAATGGACTGTAGTAGAGGGAATATGACGTCATAATCGAGAAGCCCACATCTCGGAGCGTAAGTCCCATATCACGTGCCATCTCTTCAAAATTATGAATGAAAAAATACTAGCCATTGGCTTGTGAATTGGGAAATGTGTAATTTTTGAAAATTTATTAATGGAATGACGTAATTAACCCACGTGTCTTGGGCCATACATGTTGGCTTCACTTTGATATTAGCGAGAGTGGCGTTATAATTTCTCTACTACAAAAGATCCATGCTCGAAAGCTATCAACCATTGATATCCATAAGTTATATACAATTGAATTATTATAAGAATCACCAGACAGTTCTAAGTACTGTCTATAGAGATATAATGAAAAAAGAGCTGTACTTTTGTATTACGCGATGACAAAAACGTTCAGTGTTTTTCGTAGTGAAAACTGGAGCTGTCTTGTTTTTGCCCCCCACGTCTACAATTACACTTTATGAAAATGGCTAATAAGATAGTTATAAAGAAAACTTATCGCATTTATTATATCGTGGGCTTAGATTACAAACCACGTGACTCAAAATCAAGGATTCACGTATATCGAAAGCAGCTTGGTGACGAAATTCAAGCTCTGCAATCACGTGACTCTGTATGTCAATCCCTCGTCTACAATCTAAGCTAATATGCATTTCCCTCACTTATTTTTAAAGAGGTATCCGTAGCCCCGAGGTACCGTCGTCGGTTAGCAACCAGAGGATAGCGAGTTCGAATAGTGATCAGAGGGTTGCCGAATTCGCTGCGTAGTAACAATACATCGTCCGAACTTGCCTCTATGTTCTACGGCGTATATACGGAACTGATGCATGTTAAATATGATCGGGGTCCAATGTCCTGACGCCAATTGAGGTTGCGTGGCCCAGTAGATAAAGGCGTCAGCTTGGAATCGGAGGGTTCCTGGTTCCATACCGTGCGACAGACTTGACAAGGAAAAGTAAAAACAGTAGTGATCTTGTTATCGGAGGGTTGCCAGCTTCGCTACAAAAAAAAAATATTAAACTCGTCCAGAACATCCACACAAATTATCAGCGTGTATACAGAACTGGTACACGATAAATTTGATCGGGGTCCAAAGTCCCGACGTTGGGTGCCCGTTCAGGTGTTTCCTCGTGATCTGGCATTGGTTCTAAAATAACGAGGTGCATGTATGAATGTGTATGTGGCTATGATAAGTCTGAATAAGAGGACAGAAATAGGCAACCGGAAACTGTATAAACAAAACCTATTAAGGTTCGTCGGGTGCCTTCTCAGGTGTTGTTCTCGACATCTAACCATAGTTAAAAATTGCGGGGCATTGTTCCCGGGTCTTTCCTTTGAGATAGGTCCCGAACCGTCGTCAATAACCCAATGTGGAACTCTAGTGAGACTTTAATTAACTAAACCAAACCAAAGCGTGTTTTTAAATAATTCCACATTAAGATGTGAATCACTTGCATTTCGTCGTCAAACAACTTTCGCTGGTTTGGAGTTGCGTGGATAGTGAATTAAGCTGACTATAGAATATGATACGGACTATGTGTACTCGATAGATTTGAATTATTTTTGCATTATTAACAATTGAATACATGAATTATTTGACGTGACAGAATCCTTCTCCATTCATATCACAACTATCATTTTCATAATTCTCTATGAATTGATGGAAATATTTATTTTTCATTGTGATTGAGTGCAAATTACCACGAATCCATTTCATATCTACACTAATATTTCACATCTCGGTTTAAACAACGTTTGGCAGATACGCCAATCGGGATATACATCATTTCTGACAAGATACGAAATGATGCATCGAAATGTTGCGTGTTTCATCCAATTCTTTTAATTCTATTTGGAAACAAATCCCATTTTAGAATGGGGGGCATGCGAGAACCCGAACGGATCAATCGTGTCTTGCTCGAAAATAGAATAAAACTGGGAAACAATGGTTGTCCAATTGTAATTTGTGTTATGCGTGTATGGAGAATAAAATATAGCTATTTTTATAAGGATTTTGTAATATTTTATGGTTGCGTGTAATATTTATCATGTTAAAAGAGAGGAATGTAATCGTGTTTTAATGTTAAAAAGGAATTAAATTAACTCATATATATATATATATATATATATATATATATATATATATATATATATATTTATTTATATATATATATACTTTAATATTGGGTTTAGTAATGTCATTTTTGAAGCGAAGCGTGTGGGAGAACAATTTGATTCGTTAGAATTGGATGCGAGGTGCATCGGAGCGTGGCGTAATAAGCGACGGCCCCTGGACCGCAGTGATGTCATATGTCAATCCCTCTCACCGCTTATTCAAATAACTTGGTTAATAAGTACGTGCTTAAATTAAAAGTTACGACCCGTTGATTAGAATTTTTTGTCAATTATACAGGCTGGTGTATGCGCGAATTGTGGCTCATTTCCCGAACGTGATCTGAAAAGGATTTGAAATAATGATCAACCTGCTCGAAGCGGCCACTTTCTTCTACACTATGGTAGGTTATATTGCGCGATAGGCCGATTTTCCCTGGAGGTATGGGTATTTGAAATACCCACACTTTTTTATTTCGCGCAAGTTTCTGCCGAAGTCTTTGGGCCCTCGGTAGCCCAGTCGATAAAAGCACTCAGCTGGTAATCGGAGGATTGTTGGTTAGAGCCTGTACAATGGACTTAACAGAGAAAAGTAAAACAAGTAATGATATTGTGATCGGAGTGTTGCCTGCTTCGCTACAAAAATACTAGAAAGTCGTTCAGAACATCCAACAAATTATACCGGCGTGTATACGGGACTGGTGCACGATAAATCTGATAGGGGTCCAAAGTCTCGACGCCTATTGAAGACGTGGGGTGCCAGCTCGGGTGTTTCCTCATCATCTGACCTTGGTTCTAAAATAACTAGGTGCAAGTATGAATGTGAGCGTGAATGTGTATGTGGCTGTGATAATTCTCAATACGAGGACAGAAATGGCAATAGCCCAATTGCGGCCGAATGGAACCGGATTTACCATATTCTCAAAGAAGAAAACATTTGTTTATCACACAGATAAAAGGTTGCCATGGGCCGCTATTGGAACTTTCCGACAGAAATAGGCAGCCGGAAACGTATAAACCATCTGCCGATATCCGCTGTACCGATTTTCAAGAAGAATTCAAGTCAAGATCAAATCACACAGCAGCAAAATATCTTTCTACACGACACTTTTATGGCACCTTCAACCCCCAAACCTGTCGTTTCTTTTAATCCCTAAACTAAATTTACGGGTTTCACTGCCCTTCAAGGAGCTCGTATACCACGCGGCGCAACACCTGTCGTGTCTTTAGGAAACAACCGAAAAAACATTAAAAAGCTATTGTCTTGGCTTTAATGCGCGTCCATTGTTTGAGCTTAGCGCGCCGCTGCAATTCTTCAACGTATGTCTTTCTATGCTTCAGTATGCTTGTCGAGGTTTCGGGATAGTTGATTGTCGCCGGTGCGCTTAAAAATAAACCGGGCCATAAATAGAGTTGGGAACTCTCACCGTCAGAGGAAAATTGGATTCCTGGATTTTGTTTTCTAAACGTAAACTTGACACTCTTGTTATTGTCACAAATGTATATTTTTAACTTGAAGTGATAACCGTGTAAGTATCGTTTATTTGATTTTGGTACTGAAGTTTTAGTCTTCCAATTCAAAGGTGCGTGGTTTCTCTCAAACGTCTGCAATGATTTGAATCAAATTAAATTAGATGGGAACAAGATTATTTATATATTTCTTTTTTACTAAGGTTTTGCATCAGAACAACTTTAAGATGATAAATGCTGTAGAGATGTAAAATTCAATTTTTAATCCTACCGATAAATATTAAATTGGTTTCCTTTTTAAATTAGATGTTCAAAGATCTATGTTTATCGTAAAAAATATTTACTTTTACTATTTATTTAAATAGTATAGTTCTGTTGAAATGGTAATTATTTTTAACTATCAAAACCCTCTGCGTTGCTAATCTAAATAACAGCACAAATTCTTGAAGCGTTTGTTCATAAAAACACCAAATTTTATTGAAAGATTTTATGATTCACTCTGTTGTCGATGCACGATAAAATCCTGCAATTCAATTTAAAACGTCTTACAAATGTACTGTACTAGACGGCCAATAGTATCCGGACAACCCGTGTTGTAGAAAGTAAGTGTATGTATTCGAAATACTTAACTTGAAATTCACCCAAAACATTTCTCCGGCCCTTCAAACTCTGTAGTTATAACTTTGATCCTTCATCTAGAAGTTTAAATTCAACTCAGCGTAAATGAGGCGTTCAGAGTTAAAGTGGATAAAGTCTATAAGTTATAGTTTTGATATAATCAAGGTAAAATCTTATTAACACCTTTGAATCTTAAAGCGATTTAAAGGATAATAATGCCATTTGTTAGAAAATAGCAATGACAGGGACTTGGTTCACTATGGCTTTGAAATACACCATTAACAAGCATATATATATATATATATATATATATATATATATATATATATATATATATATATATATATATATATATATATATATATATATAATTTTGTATGCAAGTGTTTCGTTGAATGTTGTAAAAAACTTATGTATTCTTTTCTTTATAGCAAGCCGAGGAAATAGTCCAAGCTGCCTATGATCATGGAATTAACATATTCGACACCGCTGATGCTTATGGTGGAGGAAGGTACTACATTTTATAATTTAAGTTTAAATGAAGAATTTTGAGATTACAGAAATAACACGTTATGAAAACATTACGACTCCAAAATTATATTTCTACGTTAAGTAAAACTAATTATTCGAAACAATATTAAGCTTTGTTAAAATCGTATGAATACGAAAAACTTTGAACTCATTTTTCTCAGTGATGACTTTTTCATGTTTGATGAAGTTTAAAACAATGTAACAATGTAAGAAACTGCTCCAAATTTACTACAGTGTATTTTCAAACATGTTACTTTAATTTGTCTTTATGTATTAGTCATATTTAGAATATGGCCGAGTGGATAAAGGCGTCAGCTTGGAATCTGAGGGTTCCTGGTTCTATCCTGTGTGACGGACTTGACAAAGAAAAGTAAAAAAGTAGTGATCTTGTGATCGGAGGGTTGCCAGCTTCACCACAAAATACTATGCATGTCGAAAAGAACATCCACAAACATTATCGGCGTGTATACGGGACTGGTACACGATAAATCTGATAGGGGTCCAAAGTCCCGACGTCTATTGAAGGCGTTGGGTGCCAGTTCAGTTGTTTCCTAGTCATCTGACCATGGTTCAAAAATACGAGGCTTCGTTCCCGGGTCTTTCCTTCGAGATAGGCCCCGAACCTTCGCCAATAGCCACTGTGCAGATCTAGTGCGACGTTTATTAATCAAATCAAACCAAACCAAAACATATTTATATTATATGTTTTCGGCACTTTTTTTAAAAAAGTTTGACCAGTGAAATGAGTGATTTTTTTTAGAAAATATTTTTCACAATTGTTTTGTAAATAACAAAAACTATAAAGACAGTTTGTTAAAAAAATATTTTTATCTTAGAAAAAGACAAATATATAGTTTTTCGGAAAAAAAATTAACTAGTATCAAAACTAAGAAAGTTCACTTTTTTGTATTTTTTTTTTTCATTTTTAAAAAGAAATATTATATATATATATATATTAGTATTTGTAAGCTTTGCACATATATGTAGAAAAAAAATACAATGATATCCGTAAAATTTAAGAAAAAAAGTCAAATGCCTTTAAAAAAATTCATTTCTAAACGAAAAATGTCCATTTAAATAGTGTAAGTTTTAAATTCTCGGAGAGGGCAGTTGCTCTTTTTGGCCTAGAGCTAGATCCGACATTTTTCTAAACAGTTTAACTTATTTTACGGCCTCCCTGTATGTACCATCACACCAAACCTTTTTAAACGCTGTGCAGAACCTGAAGCAAGACTCCACAATGCCGACGAACCCCCAAGCACCTTCGGCTAGGTAACCGACCCGCCTGTCATCTCCTGGAAATTTACGGGGAAAATCCGGGGGGAAAATTCCTCGTCAGAAGTCTTTTCCTTACTTTCCCATCGATGGGGTTGGAAATATTTTTGTTAAAGAGTTGAATGGGATGGAAGGACGTCTAATGATCGACAGTTTCGATTTCCTGTTTGAGGGAAGCTGGGGTTTGGTGCGAGATTATTTCTTTTTGGGAGGTGTGAAATATTGATGGGGCTGAGGGATTTTGGGGTTTGGGTTTTAAGTATGCGTTTTAACTTTTAAATGTTTGAGTTTTGTATGTTGTGCAGTTAATATTATTGGAATTGCCCATTATCTGCACACGGTTAAATAAACGATGAATCATAGAAATAATCTTGTATATTTATTAATTGAAGAAATACCCAATAGTGGCCCCAGATTGGGAGCAAGGTCAGCATCTTTGCAGATGATTTAAAAATTATGAGTACCGTGAATTCTGGAGAACAAATAGAGGAATTACAAGGTGATTTAACAAAAATATCAGAATGGGCTGTTAAATGGGGCATGTCTTTTAATATCAGTAAATGTCAAGTGTTGCACATGGGTATCAAAAATAGTAAGGCTGCATATGTTTTACAGGGTGCAGAAATCAAAAATAGCGAGATTGTAAGTGATCTGGGTGTATTAGTAAATGAGGATTTTAAAATGAGTCATCAATGTACAGTGGCTAGCAAAAAAGCTAATAGAATGTTGGGGTACATCAGAAAAACTGTTTCATCAAAATCTAAGGATATTATCTTGCCATTGTACAGAGGTTTAGTAAGGCCACATCTTGAGTATGCTGTACAGTTCTGGTCACCATATCTTAAAAAAGACATTGAATTGTTAGAGAAAATTCAGCACAGGGCTACTAAAATGGTTCAAGGGTTTTCAGGCATGAATTATGACGATATGTATACTCTGGAAGAGAGAAGGGTTAGGGGAGATTTGATTCAAATTTATCAAACAAGGAGATGTGGAGGGTTTAGATTTTAATATGAGTGATAGAACGAGAGGTCATGGGTTTAAGTTAAACAAATCCCATTTTAATCGGGAAGGGAGAAAACACTATTTCTATAATAGGGTAATAGACAAATGGAACAACTTGCCAGTGAATATTGTTAATTGTAAAGGAGTGAAGGATTTTAAGAAGAAGTTAGATATGCATTGGGGGATAGTTAAGAGGTACTAGATGGACCAACCTTGTTGGGCCTTGAGCCTGTTGTTGGTCGTCACTATTTGTATTTGTATCAAATTTTCTACTTCTCAGACTTTGAGGGGAATACTTAGAATTTTCATGGAAAAAACCAAGGATGCACTGTTAAAAATTCAATCTCATGTTTGACGAATTTTTTAAGAAATAGTTTCACCAGTAACATTAGTGACTTTTTCAATTATTTTTAAAAAAACATACATTTTGGAAATAAGAAAAATCTGCCAAGACAGTGTTAAAAACAAAATCCCTCATTATGGTTTTTCGAAAAATATTTTTTTGGCTTGTATCAAAAACAAAAAGGTAACTTTTTCGTAATTTCTTTTTAATTTATAAAACAAACTTAATTGTTTGACCAATGCAATTATGTTAATATGCTTTTCACATATGTGTGAAAAAAAAATTTATAATATCGGCGAAATGAAAGAAATAGTAAAAATCGAGTTTTAATATCAATTTACTCAAACCTGACCATACTTATTATTCCTACGCATACACTGAAATATTAAAGGTTCTATTTTTATGTACTTCTTACATGAATCGCTGAATGTAAGAAGAAGTCACTAGAGGCTTTTCCATCAATAAATCCAGTTTTTAAACTTATAAAAAAATACCCCATTTTACAAAATTTTCGAAATCTAATATTGTTTAGGTGTGTCTTAAGAGATCTCTTAAGGGGGTCCGATACCCAAAATTCGCAAAAAAAGTCATTTTTTTTATATTTAAAAAATAATATTCAAACTTATCTTAATAACTCACAAAAAACTGCTTCAAAAAATTCCTATTACTTTTTTAGTTATGAATGTTTTAATGATGTGTTCCTATAACATAGTTGTATCATATGTAAACTTTAAAAGCAAATATCTCTGTTCGTGGTTTTGAAATTTAATGAACACTAAAAATGCTAAGGCTTTTTTACTATTATACTTAAAATCATAATTTTTGTGTGTATAGCAAGATAAATATATTTTAAATAGATGTATGTATTCAGATTTCCTATTTTTACCATAATTTGTTTTTTAAAACCACTTAAAATGGAATTTTATTTTTTTTCGTCAATTTTTTTTCCAAAATTTCTAATATATTTTATTTTTTTAAAGTGATGTATCTGAATCAAAATTTGAATGCATACATCTATTTACATATTATTCAAGATCTTAAATAAAAAAAATTGCTTCAAAATATTGAAAAACAAAAAAGGAGTAGGAATTTTAAAATTGTTAAAAAATTTACTAAAATTTTAATTTAAAAATAAATGTGCAATTTAAAAAAAAATTGAGCGTCTTAAAATGGTTTTTTATGCATATTTAGAAAGAGAAAAAAAATTGGATTGTACAAGTATAAAAATAAAAAAAAAATGTCGAAGGTATCGGACCCCCTTAACAATGAATTAAAATTTCGTTAAAAATATCGATGTGCACGCCTAGTGAAAGATATTTATACTTTCAAAAAGAAAAACAACTTTACCATTGCTAAAATAGCGCTTGCTTCAGTCAGTCGATTAGTAAATAAATTTCAAATTCTTTTTAAACATTGCCTTTATGAACAAAACTTATTTCAAATCATTTAAGAAAGATCTCATTAAATAAGGTAACCGAATATTTTTTTAATAGAAAAAAATAACGATATTATCCAAAACATTAGATACAAAAGAAATAAAACTTTCATGACACACAGAATATACATTCTAATCTTCATTAAATCAAAACATTATCTTTTGTTTTTCATGTAATATTAAGATACATTAAAGCTGAAATTTTGGCTTTTACTGATCACGTACAAGCAAAAATTATTTTTTATAGTTCTCAAGAAACATTTCTTGGCATTTATTTAATTTGATTTAGAATTTTTGCCAGGGGTGAAAAGTTCCATTTGGTATAAGTAATAAAGGAATTGTTTTATCGATAAGAGCTTTCAAGGACTAGAATTACGTCTGGAGTCTTAACGATTCAAGATTTTTTTTTACTAGAAATGTTTCTTTGAAACTAGGAAATGAAGCTATTAACTTTTTAAGAAACAATTATGCTCGAAACAGACAAGGAATGTAATTGTCTGAGAACTAAATAGAAAATTTGGGAGCTAACCGAATGTTGTGTTTTAATAATAATTCGCAAATAAAGAACAATTAAGGCATCTGGAATGCTTTATTTTTTCGGTGCTGAAATTTAATGTAATAAGCAAAGTGAAAAATATATATTTTTTGTCGAATGAAAAATTGTATTTATATTGGAAGTTTAAGAAAGAAATACAAAATTGGCCCATGTTAAAGAAATACGTAATTCACTTGAAAAATACATGTATTGGATTTAATTTGAAATTTTAATTACCTTGCAAATTCTCTGAAACTGGAAATGAATAAAATTATTATGGATAGCTAATCAAATATGCATATTTCAAATTAAATACAACCTAGAAATTGGCTTTTTTAATTAATTTTAAAAGTACGAATAAATGTATATATAAAATTAGCTAAGATATTAAATTAATTAGGACACATTTTACTTTTATACTTAATTTTGCAGAGCGTTATATTTTTTTTTCGTATACGTACACAAAGCGTATTTCATACGTATTCAAAGCATTAACATAATCACACAGTCAAACATTAAAAAATATTTTTTTTTCTTTTTAAAAATAAAAATTTACAAAAAAGTAATTTTTTTATTTGATACGTTAAAAAAATATTTTCTTAAAAACTATATATATTTGCATTTTTATAAACAAAAGAATGTGTTTAACAAACTGTCTTTAAAGATTTTTGTTATTTGCAAAAGAAGTTTTGTGAAAAATATTAGAAAAAAAAATCATTCCACTGGTCAAACTATTTTTTACATTTTTTTTTAATATATCTATACAAGAATATTCCCTAAAAAAATAAATATGTTTAAAAATACTCTGGAGCAAATTTGGAGCAATTTCTGCAAATAGATCTAAACTTACATCAATTTAAACTTGATCAAACATGAAAAAAAGTCATCACTCTGAAAAATGATTTTAAAGTAACGTATTCAGGCAATTTTGTACCAAAGCTTAATATCGATTCGAAAAAACGATTAGTTGTACTTTACGTAAAATTATAATTTTGGTGTTTTTTCGATTAAAAATAAAGAATTATTTTTGAAAACAATAAAATATTTTTGGATATTTTTTATTATAATTATAATATTTATATATTTTGATATAATTATAATATTTTGATTATAATGTGTTCCATATTCCCTCCAACTGTCATGCCATCCATATTCAAAATCATAAAAAAATAACTATAAGCTGATTTCACCGCAATTTTCGTGTTGCATTCGTTCCGAAAAAATAATTTAAACCTACCTGATCTATTTTAGTCTTACATTTTTTTTTAATAATCATTCCCAAATAATCTTAGTTGCCTATTTAAAATAAACTTAAATGTATTTTTTAAAAATATTTTTCTTTATGTTTATTGAGAAATGACGAAAGTTTTCTTAATATATCATGTTGGATTCAGGGAGTTGTAATATTAAATAGAGAGCGCCTTCAATACCAGACTCTCGTAAGGCCGCGGTGTCAACATTGAAAAGTAAAACCCACATCACGTGGTTATAGCGCTGCCACGTTTGGAGTTCAGACATCTGCAGGAGATTCAAATTTGGCGCACTTTCTCCTCTTTTGGTGATAAGGAGTTCTGTCCGTATTCAACATTACGTATTTACTTATTTTCAAACAATATGCGCTAAATATTTCCTCTTCATTAACGAAACGAAAATATTTTATTTGTGTTCAATATTCGAAGAAGCTAAACTCTTTATATTCCTCAGGTTTTATTGTTCATATTTTCTTATTGAAGTATACAAAATAACAAGTGAAAGAACTTCGCTTATGGTAAATTTTTTTACATAAAAACGTAACGCAATTATTTCAAAACTACAAAGTAAGAAAAATCTCCTTAATATATCTGTTAAACTCCCTTAAATTGAGCGACTCGTTCAAAAAAAACGATATTTAAATACAAAATTAAACACAAAACCATATTACAATACTTCGATCTCGTTTAGTTCTGAAAGTCGCCAAGGCCTGCCAAGTAATATTGGCGCATGAATGAATTGGCATTTCCACATATCACATGGTTTCAATGATGGACACACGGAAATCAGCATTTTTATTCCAATATTTGTATTATTACTCTATGGTTGGATTGGCGTAAAATGGCACTAAGTTCCACAATCTGTTCTGAGGTAACAAAGGATTTGGTAGAAAATTGTATTTATATCGATATGTAATATTGTTTTATTACTCAATAACACCCGTTTTTGACCTCTAGAATTTTTCTTGACAACAGTTTGCTTTAGCACTATGCAAGCAAAAAGCAAAAATACATAGACACAAAAATAAATGAAAACAGTGGATTTGGCGTGTTTTCTCAGCAAGCCAATGATATATGGGGAGCTTAAGTTCAAAAGGAAATATTTCTTTAATGGCTTTTTCCCTTTTTAAATTCAGCTCTTTATGTAACTTCTCTATATGCCCTAAACTTTCTTGCAACCCCCCTTTTTTATTCTTTTGTAAAGTTTATTTAAAAAAAACCTCTTACAACTAATTTAGTAAACTGCACTGTAAAAAAATGTACTTAAAATGAGTACATCAACATACTCGTTTTTCTTTGAGTACAATTGCATCGTAAATGAGCGATGACGTACTCAAATTTAAGTAATCGTACTTTCTCAAAAATGAGCATTGTGATTTAATATTGCTAATATCAGCTTCTGTTTAAGCCATCTCAACAAAAGCAACCTGAAAAACTTAAAATATTTGTTCAGAAGATAGTTTACCACGTTGTTTTATGTCGATTGCTTAAATGGAAAAAGAGTAATTACAGCTCAATTATCTTATTTCCTATTTTTTTTACACACCTTCTTAACATTTCTTCAGTTTATAACTTCTTCACGTAACCCTGATAGTTTAACGGATAATGCACTGGGCAGAGGTGCCTGAGGATCTGGGATCGATTCTCATTAAGTCTTGGTTGTGATTGTCGATGTATATTGAAAGTGATGTATGAATATAGCCTATGCAGGCAAGCAACTGCTCTTTTTATTCATTTTTACTCATTGTAATTATTTTTGAGTGCATGTCTTTTTCAAAAATGAAATTTATTTATACGGAGCTATGGTAATCATCAAAAGTACTCTAAAATGAGTACATTTGACTTATTTTTGAGTACCTATTTTGAACAGTGTACTTTTCAATATGCGTCTTCATTATTTATATAACCTGAATTTTTTTTTTTTTTTTTGTCATTTCAGATCCGAAATTTTACTTGGGAAAATCCTCAAGAACAGCGGGTGGAAGTAAGTATATTATAACAAGTAATATTAAAATATTGAATAAGTAATATTAAAACTATATAAAATTAGAAATTCCTAAATTTTGAATGTATGCGTCAAATATTGGAGTTATTATTAAAATGATTTAAATGACAGGAAAAGTGCTTTTAGGAAAGGAATGGAAAATGTGTTTAATAGAAAGACTTTTTAAAGACAAATGTTGAAACAAAAGTCATAACAACAAATCACGTTATTTACTATAATTTCGTCAAAATGTTGATGAATTACTATATATATACTCGAAAAAACATCATGTCAATTTCTTAAATATCTAATAAAATGATTGCATATTTCATTATTTAACTCTTTGAACTCCAAGAACTCTTTTCGTTTTCCGTTCTTTCTACGGAACAGTTATTCATCCCTATGTTCTTTACCCTAGAATGTGTTATGCTTATTTGAAAAAAGAAACCTAATCTATTTTGAATCTGCAAAAGAACGAGTTGAAAAAAATATCGATGTTTTTTAAACACAAGATCATGCTGTTCTCGTTTATTTTAAAGAACAGGACACCAAAAGAACGAGTAGTTATGTTGTCGCCTCAACGGCGCCAACGGAGTGCAACGGGTTAAACTTTTGGAATGTTAATGGTAACTGAAAAAGTATTGATTTTGTATACGAATATAAAATATATAATGCATTTTGTAGATCTAAATTTACAGAGTGAATACTATTATTACACATTTTATTGTTTATTTTACATATTTTATTGTTTTTATCCTATTTTCTTTTTGAAATGGCTGCAGATATTTTCTTGCTGATAAAATGTGTTAGAAAAAAAAATATTAGAACTACTGATGTATCCAATAGATTGGGTTGTTCGGAAAGTAATTTCGTTTTTTCCCAATGGGGGACTTAATTGTATTTTTTCACAGCAAACTTCACACTTTAGCCTCATAATCATTATTTATTTTGACAGCTAATATTGCAAGGCTTGCTTGTTAAAAAGTTCTATTAATTCTACGCTTTGTTTTTGGTTAGTACCCTTTCAAATATGGAAAGTGAAAAGCAGCATTTTTATCATATTTTACTTTTTTACTATCGAAAAGGTAAAAAAGCTTTTGAAGCAAGAAAAAAAAATTCCGATGTTTATAGAGAAGATGTATTGACAGAACACCAGTGCCAAAACTGGTTTGCAAAATTTCGATCCGGCAATTTTGATGTTGAAGATGCATCACGTTCTGGAACGCCAGTTGAAGCTGATGAAGACACAATAAAGGCATTAATTGATGCAAACCGGCGAATAACAGTTAAATTTATCGAATTCGACCGTTCGTGATCATTTGAAACGCGTAGTGTTGCAGACCGGCCCACTTGGGGGATGATTCACTGTGAGAGGCCCCATTTGGGTTTGGAATGTGGCATCTTCCACTTGAAAAGTTTCGGTTCGGATTTCGAACAGAGAGAGCACTAGGCCGCCATTGAGTATGGTTGGATAAAAATCAGCTCCTCCACAAAAAGTATTGTTTGGGAATGTAAATAAAAACTAGTTAAGTTTTTAAAAGATGTCTCTTCTCCTTGAGTCTTCCGAACTACAGGAATTGCATCGAACCTGGTAGGTTTGCATTTGCATTTACAAAATTATGGCGCCCGAACAGGGACTCGAGGAAAAAGAGACAATGCAATCTCTCAAACAAAGACGCACAGCCGTGCGAGGTTCATTCACAAAGGCCGTTAAGCTCTTACGTGAGCTTATAACGGAAATGGCTGAAGCCGTGAATGTCCAAATAGCTTTAAATCAGCTAGAAGAAAAAGCCAAAAAACTCTTTGCCCTAGACGCTGTGTTCCAGGAACTCCTGCAGAGTCAGGAAGGGGGATGCAGCCAAAACGACTTCAATCAAGAATGCTATGCTGCCGAAGTATATGAAGAGAAGCTTATAGCTTGCCGTGTCCGAGCTACAATACATCTAAAAGAATTGACGATCTCGTCGAGGGATGGAGATCGCGTTCGAATCCGAGGAGATTCATTCCCGGCCGCGGTTGTGACCCACTCAGCCGATTTCATCCCCCCCGTCCCAGTATTGAAGGTCTCGACGACAGATGAAGATGCTATTCGAATCCGAGACGATTCCTTCCCGGTCGAAGTAGCGACCCCCTCAGCCGACTTCATCCCCCCCGACCCAGTGCGGCGAATGCCGGAAAGGCTTGTGTATGATGCAAGTTGTAAACAGAAGGGATTATCGTCTCCGAATCAATGTTTGGAAAAAGTACCAAACCTTCTACTTAGTGCATCTGATAGTGTAAAGTCGGGTAAGTCAATAACTTATCGTCATACAAATGTTTGTTTTGGTGTAAAATCCTCACCATTTCAATTGTGTGTCACCATAAACCATCGTTTGAATCTAGTGCCCAGTGTTTTTACCACAACTGCCAATCTTCTAAATGTTGATGATTGTATCCCAAGTTTATGTGACTTGGGTATCACTGGGATTCGTCCATTCTATTCGATGGACACTTCTACAGCTGTTAGAAACAGTTTCAACAGTTTTCGGAGTAAGATGACCGAGTGGTGCACATTAGTGATAAATCGAATTAAATACATTCTTTCTGTGACTGATCCTCCTCAGTTCTGGCATAATATACCAGGTGTATAAAAAGCTGCCAACCTCGAGTCTCGTGATTGTTTTACTGAAAAGTTGAAACAATTAAAATGGTGGGAGGGTCCATCTTGGCTCTGAAATTCAGAATCCAGGTGGCCTTCTAGTGTAAATATTCTAAATGAAGAGATAAGTAGTTCTGAGAAACTAAAAGTGTTTTAACTGTACATAATGATGTAGTGAAACAAAACAAATTGTATTTTGAATATTTCTTTTCATATTTAGAAATTTAAGACTCTTTGTATCTCACAACAAACTCTAACGCTGGTAACGTGCCAAAGTGGTCGAACTGTGAATGCACCAGATCGTTTGAGCTATTAAGAATGAAACTTAAGAGAATTTAATATTTAGAATATTTTTTTCAATTTATACTTTTTTTTGCATTTAAATTTATATGTATATATATTTTAGCATTAATTAGTAAGCATTCTTTTAGTTAGCAAATAATTCATTGTTTTTGTTTTCAATGAACAATATGTGTGTATTTGTATATATTTTTGTATCCTTTTTGTATATTTGACTTTGCTTTTGTGGGGAGAGCTGTAGTTAGTAAAATTTGAGTTTATAAGTTTAAACTCAAAGGTGGGAGAATGTTGCAAACCGGCCCACTTGGGGCATGATTCACTGTGCTGAGAGGCCCCATTTGGGTTTGGAATGTGGCATCTTCCACTTGAGAGGTTTCGGTTCGGATTTCGAACAGAGAGAGCACTAGGCCGCCATTGAGTATGGTTGGATAAAAATCAGCTCCTCCACAAAAAGTATTGTTTGGGAATGTAAATAAAAACTAGTTAAGTTTTTAAAAGATGTCTCTTCTCCTTGAGTCTTCCGAACTACAGGAAATGCATCGAACCTGGTAGGTTTGCATTTGCATTTACAAAACGTAGGTTTAATCTCAAAGCTCGACATATGGGTTCTCATGTTCTTGCGGAAAGAAATTTGTGTCGTCGCGTTGACGTCTGTGATTTGCTTCTCAAACGTCAAGAAAAGTATCCATTTTTGAATCGCATTATCACTGCGGACGAAAATTGGGTTGTCTACAACAATGTTAAACGCAAGAGATCATGGAGTAAAAAAGCTCAAAGCCCTTCGTAAGCCGATATTCATAAAAAAAAGACGATGCTATCTGTTTGGCGGGATTTCAAAGGAATCGATTTTTTTTTAAGCTTCTACCGGACAACACAACGATCAATTTTGAAGTGTACTGTCATCAGCTGTACAAATTGAATGATCCACTTATACAGAAAAGGCCAGAATTGATCAATTGAAAAAGGTGTAGCGTTCCACCAAGATAATGCGAGATCGCATACAAGTTTGTTAACTAGCCAAAAGCTTTTACAGCTTGGATGGGATATACTGCCACAACCACCATATTCTCCAGATGATGCACGTTCTGATTATTATTAGTTCAGGTCTCTACAAAATTTTTTAGATGGTAAAACCTTTACTTCAAATGAGGAGGTCAAAAATCACCTGGATCAGTTTTTTGCCAGCAAAGAACAAAAATTTTTTGAACGTGGAATCATGCTACTGCCAGAAAGATGGCAAAAGGTGTTTGACCAGACTGGACAATATAAAATTCAATAAAATATTTATTCACTATAAGAAAATCGTATTTCATTTTCATAGAAAAAAAACGAAATTACTTTCCGAACAACCCGATAGAATAGAATTCTTTAATTATAAAGTTTTGTTAATTATTATAATTGAGTAATCTAGTTGCAGAACCAGATGAAACCATTTTCATAAATTTTGACGAGGAGATGCTCAAAACCATAGATAGCCACGTACTTTTATATCTAAACTCATAATTTTCAATGCATTTTTACACTGGATTCAGACACGTTTGGTTAATACCGCTTTGCAAGGGGATGTAGCGCATTGAGAACTTGTGAAAAATATTCAAATGATTTTGCGACAATATCGATCTATCTGAAACTAGATGGCTAAATTAATCTATTTTAGTAATATTTTTTTTATTATCAAGAACTTGTTCCATTTCCACCACCTATTTCTAATATAAGAATTCCTTGTTCTTTATTACTGAAAACTAAACTGAAAGTGCAGTTTGCATAATATATATTTACTTCACACATAAAGCTTGCATTTTAAAATATAAGCCTTTGGAAAAATTTAGAACGACGATATATTCCTGCGACTTTAAAACTTATAAAATATACACACACCACAAAACCTTAGAATAAATTACACCTCCGAACCATTAAAAGCTTTCCTGAAATGAAACAAAACCCCCGCTGGTTTCAAAATGGTTTTCAAAAATGACAATTTTTCACTTCCAGTTACTTATACCAAGAACATGGCGTCAAGTTTCGGCTGCCACTGTGTCATTTATTTATTTTGGACCCTTGTTTAATTTTTCGTTTCCTTTTACAGGCGTTCCAGCTACATTGTGGCCACGAAGTTGGTATGGGGAACCAAGTAAGATCATTACGAATGTTTATTTTCACATTGTTTGTGATCTGTATTCATTGACGTCACGTTGCTATGGAAACGGAGATGGGGGAAAATCTTTCTTATTGGTGGAATGGAACATGGAACTTATTTTTCAAGTGCTTTGTTCTTTAAATTCTTTGACATTACGAGAATAAGTGTTTGTGGCAGTAAACATATATTATTTTTAGAAAAATTGTTAAGTTTAATTTGTTTGATTGCGATAAATTTAGAGTAGGTGTTGATATAAAGAAACCTTTTTTAATTGGAATAAAAGGATTCATTTGTTGTGTAAAATGTTTGACGTTTTTATTGAGAACGAGAAAAGCAATGCAAACATTTATTTGACGATATTTAATGCAGGTAATGCGCACTACTAATATAGAATGTTAATATATTGTTTGGAATTGTTTGAAATTAGACACTTTAATATTAGTGGCAATATAGTTAGTTACATTTAAACATATAAAAAAATAAGTCAGAACTACTTTTTTAATCTTGCATTCTCATTGTCTTATAGTATTCATTGTCTTATAGTATCATTACTGAGATTAGCGCAAATAAAATGTGAATTTCCCGATCAAAATGTTTTTATATGGAAAAATACATAGTAAAGGAAAAAGTATAGTTATAACTCGACTTCTAATGAAGGAATGGAAAATGTCTACCTTTAAATCTTCTTATCTTCTTCTGATTGGTAGCTAAACTATTAACAAGTATTAAGCTCATATAATCCTTATAAAAGCAAAGAGCACCTTGTAATTCTATTAGTATATATTAATAATAGAATTACAAGATGCTCTTTGTTTGCTAATATCTTGGAAACTAATAATCCTAAGGCTTGTTAATAGTTTAAATTCCAACAGTTATTTAATGTTATCTGACAGTTGAGAAAATATTTTTCTTTATGGAGATTGTGTATATGAGTTTTGACCTACCAAGGTCAAATCAATCGGATAGTTGTTTTCACAATAAGAATAATTTTCAACAACTGTCCGAGAGTAACGAAACTCACCTGTGTATGCAAAGTCTTTGACTTGCCACGTACTAGGAACACAATTGCATTTCAACATTTAATCAAATGAGCAACAAAAAAATATCACACACCAACTGTGTGCGATCACTTAATCGGAAAAGCAACTCGGAGTTGCCATGCCTCATGTTTTTCAATTGCCAAATTGAAGGTGAAAAATCGCCAAATTCAAATTACCTAATAGCCAAAGCTGTTAGCGCTGTAGCGAGTGTCATTATATTTTGTACAATTAAAAAGATTCTCAGTTAGCGGATACAATTTGAGTTTTGCAACTGCGTGCAACTAAATAGTTTAGTTGCATGCCCGGTAGTTGCTAGTGCGCCGGAACATTAGATTTCTTAATAATAATAATACTTAACATTTACATATTCTATATACTAAAATGCTATTTTGATCTTGCCTACTATATATTTTGATCTTGCGATCGAAAAGTTGCCAGCTTCGGTACTAAAATACTAGAAAGTCGTCTAAAAACATCCAACAATGTATATTGGCGTGTGTACGGGACTGATGCACGATAAATCTGATCGGTGTCCAATGTTCTGACGCCTATTGATGTTGCGTCCGGTGCCAGCTCAGGTGTTGTCCTCGTCATCTGACTATAGTTCAAAAATACCAGGCATCGTTCCCGGGTCTTTCCTTCGAGATAGGCCCCGAACCATCGCTAATAGCCCACTGTAAAGCTCTATATATTTTAAATTATTAATTCATTGTACGGGCTAAGTATAATAAGTTTTCTAAGTAAGTTTTCTTTGACTAAGTACGAATATTCAAATAAATATTACACACACTTAATAAAGTTAAACTATATTTCTCTTCTAAACAATTCAATTTAAACCGGGCAAACCAGAGAGTTGTAATATTAAATAGAGAGCGCCTTCAATGCCAGACTCTCGTAAGGCCGCGGTGTCAACATTGAAAAGAAAAACCTAATCACGTGGTTATAGCGCAGCCATATTTGGCGGTCAGACATCTGCAGGAGTTTCAAATTTGGCGCACTTTCTTCTTTTTTGATGATAAGGAGTTCTGCCCGTATTCAACTTTTTAACATATTATGTACGTATTTACATATTTTCAAACAATATGCGCTAAATATTTCCTCTTCATTAACGAAACGAAAATATTTTATTTGTGTTCAATACTCAAAGAAGCGAAACTCTTTATATTTCTCAGGTTTTATTGTTTATATTTTCTTATTGAAGTATACAAAATAACTATTGAAAGAACTTCGCTTATGGTAAATTGTTTACATAAAAACGTAACGCAATTATTTCAAAACTACAAAATAAGAAAAATATCCTTAATTTATCTGTTAAACTTCCTTAAATTGTGACACTCGTTCAAAAAAACGATATTTAAATACAAAATTAAACACAAAACCTTATTACAATACTTCGATCTCGTTTAGTTCTTAAAGTCGCCAAGGCCTGCCAAGTAATATTGGCGCATGAATGAATTGGCATTTCCATCTATCACGTGGTTTCAATGTTGGACACACGGAAATCAGCATTTTTATTCCTCTATTTATATCATTACTCTATGGGGCAAACTCAATCTCTCTGCTTTTGTCACGCTGCTTACGTCATAAATTAGGGAAATACTTGTACTCCGTTGCCAACCCCAAACACTTAATTTCTATACCTAGCTCCGAAATAAATTCTCAGCGCACAGAATTCCATTCTTCACATTATTTCTCGAAGAAGGAATAAAATGGCTGAAATTCTGGTGCATTTCTGCAGTTCCAGAAGTGGTATTCGGCTGGCTTCCGGTTCCCCGATCTTCGTTTAAATCTGGGATAATTAAAATGGGAATAATTTATACCTTTATTAATTCTAAACGCATACGGGATTTAATATGCTGGAACCAGATCCTGGTGTAATTTATTCTCAAAATTATCGGGGTTCTCGAGACAGTGATGGATCCTGATTTGTCTAATTATTTTCAACTTCGTTTTATGGGAAGGTAATGTGGTATTCGTTAGTTGGTAAATATATGGTTAGAATTTGGAGTTATAACACATTGTTTCGAAACTAGTCTTGGAAAGGGTTGTTGCGATTTTGAGGTTGATTCAAGATAAGTTTTTTATTATTTGTACTTGTATAGGGTGGTCCTAAAATAAGTTATCCTGTTTAGAGGCATCTGCTGCTAAAACTAACGAACAGAATTTCACCAAATTTCATATTAAGAACATTGAAGACAGATAAGATTTCTGTATATAAAAATATAGTACCAAAATCACCGATGAAAAAACTCTTGCGATTGACGTGATTTGGAAATAATCGTAAATGTGTTACTTCATGAAGTACAGGATATTTTTATGAATGAACTAGAAAAAAATTATGAATGGATGACGTAATAAACCACGTGTCTGAGGCCATACATGTTGAGCTCACTTTGATGTTAGATTATAACCTTATGATTTCTCTACTATGAGAGATGCGCAGACCTCGACCTTCGACAGAGTTCTTATTATGATTTGAGTATTTTCAAGTAAAAACTGTGATATTAACAACTAATAAATATGTTGCACATACATTTGTCTCGTTTCAGGTTGGAATCGGACAGAGGGCTATCGAGGAAATTCATTCTCGAGGGTAAGCATACGCATATTACCAAGCTATTTTTAAATTAGGTGAAAGTACCAATTTTCTACCAGTTTAGGCCAATTCCCGACTCTTGTGCCAAATCCTTATGACTCCCGAATTCGCATTAAACTGCAAAATTACATTTCCCTAAATTATAAAACTTTTTGAGCAACATTGATTGAAATAACTATTAAAAGCATGATATACTCTTAGTTTTAAATATTTTTTTCAAGTGGTATGTAATCGGTACTTAGTCAGTAACTGGTACGTAGCCAGCAACTGGTACGTAGCCGGTAACTGGTACGTAACTGTTACGTAGCCGGTAACTGGTACGTAGTCGGTAACTGATACGTAGTCAGTAACTGGTACGTAGTCGGTAACTGGTAGCTGGTACGTAGTCGGTAACTGGTACGTAGTCGGTAAATGGTAACTGGTACGTAGTCGGTAAATGGTAACTGGTACGTAGTCGGTAACTGGTAACTGGTACGTAGTCGGTAACTGGTACGTAGCCGGTAACTGATACGTAGTCAGTAACTGGTACGTAGTCGGTAACTGGTACGTAGTTTGTAACTGGTACGTAGTCAGTAACTAGTACCTGCTAGTTTTGAAGTTAAGTTTTTTATCTTTTGATACTCTTTTACGTATTAGTAAGTGATCTTATTTATTATTCCAAGAATAAATATAGAATTTTGCAGAGATAAAATCTGAGTTTAGGTTATAATGTACAGTTAGGCCGCTTTTTCGCACTCCGAGAAAACCGGAGCCGATGTCGGCACCCCACCACCGATTCCAATGCTATTCAATTAAAACTTTTTCACTTAGTAACCACCGGCATCCGATTTGTCGGCTTCAATGTTAAATTACGTACACTTTTCCGATAGCTCTAGATTTACGGGTGCCAATGAGGTGTTTACGTTTTCTTTACATTTACTTCACAGCCTAATCATTGCAATTGTTCTCATCGTGAGCATACACTTTTCTTTCATTTTTTTCGAGAATTTCTATCATAAAATGAATAAATTGATCAAGAATGATGATATTACATTAACTGAAATTAAGGAACTCTAATCATATTGATTGGAAACCCAACCGATTGTATAAAATAAATATAAAAGCAAAATATGTGGAAAATAAGATATACATTTTAGAAAATTTCCAATGCAATGCATAGCATATCAATGTTACTGCCAAGTATTTATTAGCAGTTGCAAAACGTTTTTGATAGTCGCCTAAACACTTTGTAAGCACTTCTTGCATTTTTTTAAGTCATTGCCAGAAGAAACCTTTTAGTTCCGATTTAGCTGGAGTGTAAAAAATGGGCAATAACCGGCAAGGGTCCCGCTGTCCTTGGCTTTGGTTTTGCAGCGTGTGAAAAAAAGTACCATTACCGGTGCCAGTCTATCAACGGCATACGTTTTCCCAGTGAGTGAAAGAACGGCCTAAATTTTCAAAATAAGTTTACGATCTTAAATAACTCCATCAATTAATTTCGTGAACAAAATACAAAATGCTCAAAATAATGTAAAAATTTGCAAAATTATGTAAAATTTATTAAACTTTTAACAGTAATAAACTTTGAACATTCTATATGGCCCCTATAATCAAATAGAGCATTTCGTAAATGAAAAGGCAATAGTTTCGGTCAAATTATTACATATAAAATATTTTTTTTTTTAAATAGGTAACTAACTTTAAGAAAAAAAAGTAAAAAATCATTTTTAATTTTACGAACAAATTAAAAAAAACTTTAACATTTAACTTATTACAACTATTTAAAATCGACGCCAAAATTTCGGAATGTTTTAGTAAATTGGCACTAACTTCAAAATGTTGTATTAAGCATCAAACTAATATTAAATATTAAGTTTTTTTCAACTTGTTTGTAAAATTAAAAATTATTTTTTACTTTTAGTGCTTTTTTTCTTAAAATCGATTTTCCTTTTTTCAAAAATTTTTTTGTATTTTTCCCTTTTTCAATTTTTTTATTTAGCTGGAAGCTTTACCTCCTGCCCCAAGAACTCAAGTTACAAATACAAATACAAATAATGTCGACCAACTACAGGCTCTAGGCCCAGCAAGGTTGGTCCTGTCAATCCATCATCCTCACGATTCCCCAATGCCGATCCAATTGTTTTTTAAAACCACTCACCCCTGAAGAATTAACAACATACTCAGGCAAACCATTCCATTTGTTAATAACCCTATTAAAAAAATAATGCTTTCTAACATCCCGATTAAGCTGTGACTTGTATAATTTAAATCCATGACCTCTAGTCACATTGGCAATATTAAATTCTAATCCCGCCACATCTCCCAATTTGATAAATTTGAATAACTGAATAAGATCCCCTCTAATCCTTCTCTCCTCGAGTGTATACATATTTAAAGTTCTAAGCCTTTCTTCATAATTCATTCCTGAAGTACCCTGAATCAATTTTGTAGCTCTATGTTGAACCCGTTCTAATAAATCAATATCCTTTTTGAGATAAGGTGACCAGAATTGTACTGCATACTCTAGATGGGGCCTAGTCAAACTCCTATATAGTGGTAAAATTGCGTCCTTCGATTTAGATGATACATTTCTTTTAATAAATCCCAGCATTCTATTCGCCTTCTTACTGGCTGTCCCACAATGGTGTCCCCATTTAAAATCCCTACTTACTGAAACGCCAAGATCACTAACAATGTCACTGGCACTAATCTCAGAACTTTGCAGATAATAAGAAGCCTTTTTATTTTTAAGTCCCATGTGCAAGACCTGACATTTTTTAATATTAAATGACATACCCCAACAAACAGCCCATTCGGAAATTATAGTTAAATCGACCTGCAATTGCTTTACCTGTTCTATGCTATTTACGGTGCCCATGATTTTTAAGTCATCTACAAAGATGCTAACTCTACTTGTAACGTTCTTACTAATATCATCAATAAAAATAATGAACAACAATGGCCCCAATACAGAACCCTGTGGAACTCCGCTTTTGACTTCTACCCATCGAGAGTATTTTCCCTTAATTTGTACTCTTTGCTTTCTACCTGTTAGCCAGTTTCTTATCCATTCAAGAATATTGCCCCGAATCCCAATCCTATCTAACTTATACAGCAGAGCTTCATGCGGAACCTTGTCAAAAGCTTTCTGAAAATCGATATAAACTATATCCACACTGTTTCCACCATCCAAATCTTTAGTAACTCCATCATAAAATTGTAATAGATTAGTAACACAAGATTTATTCTTTCTAAACCCATACTGTATACTTAAGAGCAATCCCCCTGTCTCTAGAAAGTTCATTACATGATTTTTTAATAAAGTTTCAAATATCTTGCAAATGACGGAAGTCAAGCTAACTGGTCGATAATTCCCCGGTTCACATTTTAAGCCCTTTTTAAAAAGTGGAGTAATATTTGCTAACTTCCAGTCTAACGGTATTCTACCATGACAATATGAAGAATTAAATATTATCATCAAAACATCCCCCAACTCCTCTGCACATTCAACCAGAACTTTTGGATAAATATCATCTGGCCCAGGGGCCTTAAAAGGTTTAATACTCTTCAAACAATGAACAATATCCTCCCTAGAAAATTTGCATTCCTGTATTTCCTGGCATAAGTTATCTTCCATGGTTAAGTGACTTCCGTTGAAATCTCTGTTGAAAACATCCATAAAAAACTCATTTAAAATATTTGCCATTTCTTCATCATCTTGAACAAAATTACCCTGATTATCTTTTAATGGACCCAGATAGGTGTTTACCTTATTATTCCCATTGGCATACGCAAAAAATTCCTTTGGATTTTTATTAATATCCCTAGCTAGCTTTTCCTCCAATGACCTTTTCCGTTCCCTACTGATATATTTGAAATCCCGTCTAGACTTTTCGTAAATAACCTGATCAGATACCATACCTGTCCGCTTAAAATTCTTATAAGCTTTCTGTTTGTTCTTAAGAGCTCTCTTACAGTCCTTAGAAAACCACATAGGAAATAATTTTTTAGCTATACTTTTTTGCCTAAATGAAATATGTTTCTTTACAGCCCTATGCAATTTATCTTTAAACTCTACCCATTGATCCTCAATATTTGACTGTTCTAACCCATTTATAAAAGTCTTACTTATCTCGACTTTTAATTTATTGAAATCCGCATCTTTGAAATTTGGTATTAACCTATTGCTATTAACCACATCTGTCTGAAACTTAATATCAAATCTTATAGTATTGTGGTCACTATCACCTAGGTGTTCTCCCACTCGTAAATTACATACTCTGTCCTCATAGTTACTGAAGACCAAGTCCAAACTAGCAGCACCCCTAGTTTCCTCAAAAACTAATTGTTGTAAAAAACAATCCTGGGTCACTTCTAAAAAGTTTGTTTCCCTATCATTCCCACCTATGTTATTACACCAGTCGATGTTAGGAAAGTTAAAATCGCCCATTAACATTATTTCACCTTTGCAGCATGCTTCCGTAATATGCTTACACAACATTTCATCTTGCTCTTTACAAATATTTGGTGGCCTATAAATGTTTCCAATAACCAATTTATTTCCATTAGAATCCGAAACTTCCACCCAGACTGATTCAATCGCCTCCGGTTTGTTGCCAAACGTTAACTCCTTACAAAATAGCTTTTCGCTAATATAAATTAACACCCCGCCTCCTTTTCTGTGAAGTCTATCCTGCCTGAATAATAGATATCCCTTAATTTCCAATAGACATAAATCCTCCGCATTTGCCCAACTTTCAGTTATCCCCACTACATCAATCGATTCTGCAGCTAATATTCCCTTTAATTCGTCCATTTTATTCCTAAGACTTCGTGCATTGCTATAAAATATCCTTAATTTATCTTTTAAATTTGTAGATTCAATCTTGCTGACATAATTACTACCGACTGTTAAAGAATTAATTAATAAGCCAGAAGACATTCCCCCCAATAGAGACCCTTATTACCATTGCTCATCTCCCATGATTCTACTCGGCACTGGATAATCCCTCTATCTAAAACTAGTTGTTTTTTGAACCCAATCCATTCAAAACCATTTTACCAACGGCGCAATTACCATTTCTACTCAAGTGTACACCGTCTTGGCTCACCCAATCCCTTTTGCACGCCTTCCACACATTAATGAAGCATACATTCATTTGTAAACATACCTTTTCCAACAGGACATTCAAGACTTTGGCCCTCTGATTTAGCCAACCATTTCTAAGGCCGAATCTAGGCAAAAGGCCCAGAACACTTACATCCTTAGTTCGTTCCAATACCTCCTTGAGCAGCTCCCTTACCTCTTTCTCAAACTCTTCGTTTGACGAACCACCGACCTGTGGTTTGGCCACGTTGTTGGTTCCCACCCACAACACTGTCTTGTCGCTCGCTCTCACTGCCCCCCGACGAACCTCTCTTGTTATGTCTTTCACCTTTGCTCCTGACAGACAGCACCTCATCATATTTCGCTTGACCCTACCCACTTCATTTCCAACATGCCTTACCATGGAGTCTCCCAATACAACTCCCTTAGTGTCATACTCCACTATACTTTCTACTGGGGTGTCCCTCCGATCGAGGACATCTTCCATTGGGGTGTTCCTCCAATCAGGACACTCTGTGCATGCATCCTTTCGATCGACTTCTGAGCTTTCACATTCTGCCTTACCTTCACTCTTTGCATTTAACCTACCTTCACAATCCCTCAATTTTTTCTCCAGCTCCTTCAATTTTATACACCTAACACAAATAAACTCAATCTCACTTTCCACCTGTGCATCATTCTTTCCATAATCGTTTGTCATACACAACATTATGCAATCGTCACATTCAATCCATAAGCATCCATTCCCATTTTTTATCTCCTTCAAGAGCCTTAAAACACCCATATTCAAATGTAAACAAACAATACACGTGCGCACGTTAGGCTTATCGATGTGATCGCACTTTCCTACAGATAAACACCCAAAATACACACAAAAACCTTCAGAAATACATTGAAAATATCAAATTAGTTTAAATACATTAATTATAAACTAATAAAAACACATATTAATTAAAAAAACTACTTATCTAATATCCCATTGACGTTGTTGCTCTTTCCGATATAACGATATAATATCGTTATATCGGAAGGCGATGTTATATCGGATATAACGATATAATATCGTTATATCCGATATAACGATATAATATAACGAAAAAATATGTTTAGCAGTTAGGCGACCACTTGGGTGTAAAAATGTATATTGATTAAAGCCGATTCATATTTTATAACTAAGTGAATTTTCTAAAAAAAAATTTGATCACAGTTGTAAAAATGCTTTTAAATATGAAAATTATGAATTGATGTTCCTTCCCAATTTTACAAATTCTCAGAAAATGTATGCATAAACTGCATTTTTAAACAATTTATTTTGTTAAATAAAACAAATAGAGCCATATAACCATTAAAAAAAGTTATGGTTGTAGATGATTTTTCAATGAATTAACCTTACGTTTAACTTAACATGCTCCATTAAAATGAAAAATATCAAGTTTTGAATCGATAACAAGTCTAAATCGATTCAATAAGAATACATGACATTGTCATTGTATTAGTATTTAGAAAAAAATATTTAATTGTAATCGAGATGTTTTATAGAATATAACTAAATACGTATACATTTAAATTACTTTACATAATTTTTTTTTTTATTTATTCTAAACAAATGCGGTTTTATAAAATTAGAAAAACTTACTGCAGTATCCTACTTCTTAAACAAAAATCCCTAAAACCAAATACTACTTGTGAAATTAGTTGAGAAATGTTTAGATCTATAAGTTTAGATAGGCTCTGTACAGATGAAGAACAAAAGTACGAAAAAAAGATAGCAGAAAAAGTTTTAAACCTATATTTTACTGTTTCCTTCGAAACAGTAGAACAAAGCTTACAAACTCAATTATTTTTTATGGGTCAAACTTTCGTGGAACGGCCGAAAGAAAAACCAAAGTTTAAGCTTTATGTTCGTAGTGATATTTTATAGAAGCAACTGTAGATACGGAAGGAAGGAAATTTAGATAGAAACGGGGTCGTACGTTTGACTTTTAGAGTGTACTTTGTTTTCCAAATCTTAGGAAAAATATTTTTTTCTTCTTAAATATACAATTCCTAGTTTAGTACCGATATTCATGAATTAATTTGAAATAGCGTTAATATGCAATTGAAATGTATTTCAGAAAAAAAATCTTAAATAATTTTTTTTTAAATAATTTTTGGTATTTTAAATACAGTAGACTCTCGATAACTCGAACTTCGATAACTCTAATTTTTCGATATCTCGAAAAAAATCTATTTCCCTGCACCTTCATTACTTATTTAATGTCATTTTATCTCTTTAATTCGAAGTTTTTCGTCGTTATTTTCGATAACTCGAAGTTTCCTCACAACTCAAAATTTTGTGGATTCCTACCTGTGCCTCACCCTTTTGGTTTGAATGTCGCCAAACTGGATTCCCTGAGCTGTATCCCCTCCTCTTTAACACAGAGTCAGTCCAACAAGGAAGATTAATGATTTATCGTCCCTCAAGCCAGCTGGCGTTTTCGGTAAAGTGCGAGTCACTTTCTTGGAACATTACCGACCGTCCAGAAAGCAACTCACTTAAAATATAAAGACGACACTCGACCCCTTCTCATTTTTGTTTAGGCAATGCACTCTCTATAGCAGCATTTGATGGGAGATCGCTCTCAGAAGAAGAATGATAATTAAGAATGCTAACCTCCTCCAAAGATAACTTGTAAGAAGCTCTATCTTCGATAAAATCTATGCGTGCATTCATTGAATCGAGGCCGGAAATGAAAACATCAGAGACTTTTCAAGCAATCGTGCATTTGGAAAATATAATTGATTTTGAAAAAAAAAATACTTACCAAACTATTTTGGAGAGATATGTTAAATAAAGTCGTGTAAGTATACTAGTATTTATTTTTTACCAAAACAGCTGTTTTATAGGATTTTCGATTACTCGAATTTTTGATATCTCGAATTTTCATACACTTTCCTTCGAGTTCGAGATAACAAGAGTTGTCTGTATTTAAATAATGGAACTTTGATAACAGTAAGACATCTTTAAAAATAAATGACTCATTAGACATTTAAATTTTTCCAATATGATTATAGCTTACGATTTGTATTAAAAACAGAAAAGTGTAAGACAAACAGAAAAGTGTGCATTTTACATTTTTTAAATATGTGTACAAAAAAATAGTTTTTTTAGTTTAGTTATTTACAAGGGCGGATTAAGGTCATAGTAACATGTACCCGTTTGCAATGTCGGACTAAGAAGGGCTCCAAATTTGAGTGAAAAAAATTTATTCTAGATTACTAGTGAAACGTTTGCTCTACAGTTAATAAGATGGTGTAGTTTATATTTTATTTCCGGAAAAACAACTACGTAAGACTTAAGTTTAAATTTGTATTCAAGAAATTCAGCAGATATAATATATTATATTTAACATTCCAATACAAAATACAATGATAATACAATAATATGAACACTTATTCAGATTGCTTACAAATAATTGTTATTATTATCCAAGAGAGGCGCAAAAATGATGATTGCTTGTACTAAAAAAAACTCCTTGAATTGTTATTTAATATTTCAGAAATAGACAATATATGTCTTTATATATTATTTATAAAAAATTCTATATAACTGACTACAGACATGTTATTTATATCAGCAAATTATTATGTTATTAAAATATTTATAATATTAAAAATAGTAAACACCCTTTGCAATTTTTACTCACCGTCGCTCAAAGCCGTATATATACGTCCTGTGATCTCCAGTTTCGCCAGCAATACGACATATTTTTCAATTCGTAAAAATATTCATATAATTTATAACTAAGACATTTTTCAAATGCAATGGCTTAACGTAAGACTTAAAAACTATCACATTAAAATTATTGAAACGTTTATAAAAAAGGCATATATAGTAAAAAATAGTAAACATTCCTTGCAATTTTTACTCACCCTCGCTCAAAGCCGTATATATACGTCCTGTGATCTCCAGTTTCGCCAGCAATACGACATATTTTTCAATTCGTAAAAATATTCATATAATTTATAACTAAGACATTTTTCAAATGCAAAGGCTTGAGGTATAACTGAAAAACTATATCTGTAAAATTATTGAATCGTATATAAAAAAAGCATGTACAGTAAAAATTACTAAAACGCTTTAGCGGTAAAAACAACTTTACAGTTACAAAAAACGAGCGTTAGTGAATTAGACCAGTTGACCAAACAGATTAACTAAACCATGTGACGTCACAGCAGCCATTTAGCAGTAGCCACAATATATAGATAAGCCATTTTAGATAGCTAACACAGCCCTATCAATTCTTGAATCAATATTTACTTCGAAACATACTTCGCTCAAAGCCGTATATATACGTCCTGTGATTTCCAGTTTCTCCAGCAATACGACACATTTTTCAATTTATAAAAATATTCATATAATTTATAACTAAGACATTTTTCAAATGCAATGGCTTGAGGTATAACTGAAAAACTATATCTTTAAAATTATTGAAACGTATATAAAAAAGCATGTATAATAAAATCCCAATATCTTAGCTGTAAAAACAACTTTACAGTTACAAAAAACGAGCGTTAGTGAATTAGACCAGTTGACCAATCGGATTATCTAAATCATGTGACGTCACAGCAGCCATTTAGCAGGAGCCACACTATAGAGACATGCTATTTCAGATGGCAAACACATCCCTATCAATTATTGAATCAATATTTACTTCGAAACATACTTCGCTCAAAGCCGTATATATACGTCCTGTGATCTCCAGTTTTTCCAGCAATACGACACATTTTTCAATTCATAAAAATATTCATATAATTTATAACTAAGACATTTTTTCAATTTTGAGGTGTAACCGAAAAACTATATCTTTAAAATTATTGAAACGTATATAAAAAAGCATGTATAATAAAATCCCAATATCGTAGCTGTAAAAACAACTTTACATTTACAAAAAACGAGCGTTAGTGAATTAGACCAGTTGACCAATCAGATTACCTAAACCATGTGACGTCACAACAGCCATTTAGCAAGAGCCACACTATAGAGACAAGCTATTTTAGATAGCAAACACCGCCCATTCAATCCTTGAATCAATATTTACTTCGAAACCATAACCCGCCATAAAACGAAGAATATCCAACAAAATGGCTGACACCAACTTATCCAAGACGATACCAATTACGAGAAAATACTTCTTTTTTTAAAAACAAAAAAACCACACAGCAATATATCCGTAAAATATCGAAAAGGTTGAAGCACACGACGTGTTATTAGACTGCTTTATCGAAAAAAAGACCACTCTACCTTAACCGAGTGAAAGTTATTTCTTTTTGAGAAAAATAAAGAAACCGAATAATAAAACAAAAAATAGAATCCCGACAAAAGAACACACACTCAAGGCTCCTAATTTGCCTCATATACTCCACTCAAGAACAAGACTCGTAAAACCGGCGAAATTTCGTTCATAACAAAATCTCTAGGGTAAAACAACAGAAGGGAATCTGTTCAGGACTTACTGGAGCGGGAAAAATCGTTCGTTCTTTGTTCTTTTGTTGGTTCTTCTTCCCGCCTTTTTTTTGTTCCATTCTCTTCGTTTTGTTATGGGACAAGACAACGCGCTCAGGTGCTGTTGACGTTTTACATGTTCGGTCCATAACCGTTCGCCCATTTCGCTTTTAGTGTTTGAAGGACAGGAATAATACAGAGAACGTTCTTTTGGTACTAGTTTTGATGTTTTTTTTATGAAAAGGGTGTTTTTTAGAAGAAAGAATATCATATTTAAAATTAAAAGGATGTGATTGAAAAGTTATGTAGGATTGCTTGTTAAAGTTAGAGATTATATATTCCATTTTATGGAAGCAATATGTTATTTTTCTTTGTAATTAATGCTGTTTTCTTTGTATTTTATTGAATAGTACTATTTTGATATTTTAACTTTTCGCCGTTTGTTGTTCCATTCTCTTCGTTTTGTTATGGGACAAGACAACGCGCTCAGGTGCTGTTGACGTTTTACATGTTCGGTCCATAACCGTTCGCCCATTCCGCTTTTAGTGTTTGAAGGACATGAATAATACAGAGAATGTTCTTTTGGTACTAGTTTTGATGTTTTTTTATGAATAGGGTGTTTTTTTAGAAGAAAGAATATCATATTTAAAATTAAAAGGATGTGATTGAAAAGTTATGTAGGATTGTTTGTTAAAGTTAGAGATTATATATTCCATTTTATGGAAGCAATATGTTATTTTTCTTTGTAATTAATGCTGTTTTCTTTGTATTTTTTTGAATAGTACTATTTTAATATTTTTGCTGTTTCATTGTATTGAAAATAGTGTTTTTAAAAGAATAGTATTTTTTTTTAAAGAAAAGTATGTGATCGAAAAGTTATAGGGTATTGTAAGGGAGAAATAAGTATTTTGAAATAAAACATTATACATTGTTTTAAACTTATACTTTAATTTTTTTTTTAAATACTTCGTTTATTTGAGTACATTTCAGCAAAAACAGAACACTTGAAATTTCATAAAATTGCCTGCGAAACAACTGGACAATAACTTCAAAACAGAAACAGCAAATATTCATGAATTAAAATAATCCTTCCTGAATAAATATTGGTAAATTGTTTTTCGAAGATAATAAATAATAAAAAAGTCGTTTTTTAAAAATAGCGGATAACAATTTACTTTCAAACGCTTTCAAAAAGTTTTAAAAAAAACAGTGCCGTAATAATAAAATATGCTGTGTTTTTAAGACTTGATGGTTGTAATGTATTTTATTAACCAAGTTGACTAAAATATTTTTTAATAATGCCTTTTTACACGAAAAAAAACCCTTACCCAAAAAATACTCATTTCCCCATATTTGAATCAGAAAAAAATCAGTTAACGTGGTTGCATGTATACCTGTATCATGCTTTTATGAAGCTCGCAAAAGTTCTAGGAACAAGACACAACGTAGGAAGCGTGCAGCGGTTCGTTCGGAACCCAAAAAGGTGCAAGTCATTAAAACCTACAGCCTATCTAATATTTAATGATATTAATATCCATGTTGTTAATATTTAAATATAATTTTAAATCACTTATCTTTGAAATTAAATCTTCGATTGCATGTGTAAAATGTAACTTTGTTTCTTTGCAGCCATCGATGCCAGTTTGCTGCGATTGCAGATGGAGTACGTGGACATAGTTTACGTCAACAGAACGGATCCCATGTGTCCAATTGAAGGTAATGCCCGCTCTTCACGAACGAGAAACACGCGTGTGATCTTCTCGGTGATTCGAGAATTCATATCACGTGGTACGAAATATCGAATCACCGAGAAGCCCGCAAGCGTTTTTCTCGTTCGTGTAGAATGGACCTAAGTGTAATTCTGAATGTCTTAAATTCTGGCACACCCATAAAGCAAACTAGTGCTCCCGAAACTAGCATTTTTAATATAGACAGAAGAAAACATTGAAATACCGAGCTAAGTTAAATAGTTTTTGAGTATTCTCTCCACTTAGGGTAGTCGCACTGCTAACGATTGAAGTCGTGGGTGTAAGAAAAAGGCACCTCCAGTTTTTAAAGTTATTGAGGATAGGCGAAAAACACTACGTTACTTGCTGTATAATACAAAAGTACAGTTCCTATATATGTCTATAGCTATTAGTTAGAGCCTTCGAGCATGAATGAACTGTAGTAGAGCGAATATGACGTCCTCAACGTGATGGAAACATTTCGCACCTGATGGCTCCAGACACGTGACTGCCTTTCAAAATTTATGAATGAAAAAACGTTTGCGATTGACTTGTGATTTGGATATAATTGTAAATGTGTTACTTCATGAAGTACATGATATTTTTAGGAATGAACTCGAAAAAAATATGAAAGGATGACATAGGAAACCACGTGTCTGAGGCCATACATGTTGGCCTCACTTTGATGCTAGCGAGATTATAACCTTATGATTTCTCTATTATGAGGGATCCATGCTCGAAGTTTTGAACACACACAACAAAAATATTGAAAAGCCGAGTTAAGTTAAATAGCTTTTGAGTATTTTCTTCAAGTAGGCCAACCTCACACTACTAACGATTGTAGACGTAGGTGTAAGAAACAGACAGCTCCAGTTTTTTAAAATTGTTCATGGCAGACGAAAAACACTGTTACTTGCATGTACGATACACAAGTACAGTTAATTTTTCTTTATATGTATATAGTAATTGCATGGAGCTGTATTTTTCTTGCGCCAATCCGATTGAGATTCTGTTTCTTTACAGCAATAAGTGAAACATAAGTAAGAAAAAAGTGAAGCTGTGTAGTTTTTGCAACCAAGCCATCAATTGGATTCCAGCTTTTGTCCGACTAAGAAATCACACACCAATTGAGGAAAATTAGTTAATTGCATCCAACTCAGATCTGCAGATTTCGAAATGGCCAAAGTGAAGATGAAAAATCGCCAAACGCTTATTACCACAATCCATACCAAATTATCGATTATTTGCCTAAGATGTTAACGAGATAGCGAACGAAAGGATATTTTGTGCAATTAACAGCTGGCTAGTGAGCGGAAGAAATTTAAATTTTAGTATTAAAGACGTGGATATAAAAACCAGACAATTCCAGTTTCCGAAATAGTTGAGGAAGGGCGAAAAACACTGTACATTTCTTTCCTTGTATAATACAATATTACAGCACCTTTTCCTTTATATTTCTATTGCCATTGCTTAGAGTTGTCTGGTTCTTGCACCAATCGGTAGGGCATTTGTTTTATATTAATAAGTGAAAAAGTATAAATCAGAAAAGTGGAGCTGTCTCGTTCTTGCACCTACGTCTTCAATTGTGGTTGATTAACCAGTTTAGTTGGACGTCCGATTGTTGATGCCCGGATAGAAAATTACTCCAAGTAAACTTTCAATTTCGAAAACACGTACTCTTTTTGTTTGTACTTAAACAAAAAGGTACCAATACAACAAAAGTTGAGACCATAATAATTCTCACGCAGAGCGTAAACTCTGAGCGAGTGAGTCTATGTTGAGTTTTGTTCTTAAGATGCATTTGGCTAGACAGCCACAATGTAGGCAATAGCAACAGAGGAGTTTTAAAGTTATTACATGAGATGTCAGCAGGGCCGCCCTTAGCTGACGCGGGGCCCTGTGTGAAGAAATTCACCGGGCCCTTGTACCATATTTTAAGGTTGGTTGGTTAATTATCTTTGAACTAGAGCTGAACAATGGGTTATTGGCGACAGTTCCGTGGTCTATATCGAAGGAAAAAAACCCGGAAACCTTGCCTCGTATTTTTGAATCAGATGATGACAACAACACCTGATCTGGCACACGACGTAACCTTAATAGGCTCCAGGACATCCGATCAGATTTAACTTGCACCAGTCCCGCATACATGCCAGTGGAAGTTGCGGACAATTTCAGATGACTTTTGTAATTTACTAATAAATCTGGAAACCCTTCCATCTCACGAGATTGCGACATCGTAAATATTGTCAAATCTTCATACCGATTCGAACTCGCAATCCTCTGATTGCTAACCTAATAACGTACCTCTCGGCCCCAGGCTCAGATTTGAAAAGTTGAACGTGAAATGTCACCAGTAGATTGTTGTAAAAAGTATTGGTCGTCAACAGAACGAAGGTAAACTAATCCTTTTGCTTAACCCCGCGGGTTTCTGTGCATTGCTTACTTTATTTCAAGATTGTATACTTTTCGGCTCTTAATTTAATATGGATCGAGACCAAATGTATGTTTTTTTTCTTATTGAATTATTTAAAAATGAATCTATTTGTGTTGCAGAGGTGGTTCGAGCTTGTACGCATGCGATCAACCTCGGAAAAGCGATGTACTGGGGTACATCTAGGTGGACATCAATGGAGATCATGGTTCGTACCCCTCTATTTATTCATGGGTTGAACTGAGAAGTGTTGAATAGATGGCGCTGCTAATCGGAAGTTCGGTGACGCTTCTTCGAATACTTCCGGTTAGAGTGTTTGTTATTATTACCCAACGCTAAACGATCTCGCATAATCATTTTCTTTTATAAGAATTTATAGCATAATGAATAAATTGTACTCAGCAAGAAAGAGAGGCGAAGTTGTTGTTCCGTTCCACAGTGTTCTTTACGTGCTGGACCGAATGCCATATCGGCTGTACACGCCAAAAAGTGCGCAACAAACAATTTCAGAAAAATAACCTTTTTTAAGCACTTCATTTTACCCCCATTGTTTTTAAAAAGCAATCCCACTAAATTTTGGAAATAACTTGTTTTAGTATTTGAATTTGAAATTTCACACTGGAGAAAAACATCATACATACCATACATACAAAGTGTGCAACAAACAATTTACGGAAAAGAACCTTTTTACGCACTTATCTTATTTCCATTGTTTTTAAAAAGCAATCCTGCTAAATTTCGCTAATCCACATTTCTTTTAAGAAAATCCCCCTACGTTTCGGAAATATCTTGTTTTATTAGTGTTTGAATTCGAAACTCACACTGGAAAAAAACCTCATACATGCAAAAAGTGCGCAACAAACAATTTAAGAAAAAGAACCTTTTTTTAAGCACTTCCTTTTATCCCCATTGTTTTAAAAAAGCAATCCTACTAAATTTCGGAAATATCTTATTTTAGTATTTAAATTCGAAATTTCACATTGGAGAAAAACATGCATACAAAGTGTGCAACAAACAATTTCCGGAAAAGAAAATTTTTGCGTACTTCTTAATATCCATTATTTTAAAAAGCAATCCTGATAAATATCGGGAATCCACATTGCTTCTAAAAAATAATGTATCTGTATCTCTAATCTGTAAGTCCATAATGAGTACACTGTCGCACACTGCTTTGTGGGGTTGTTGACACATGTCCATCAGCAGTAATGTCTGGGAATTTGGGGGAATGTCCATAATTAGGAATGTCTGGACTGGAGGGGCTTGCTTCCTGGTTTATTGGAGGAAATGTAGAGGGTGACTCTGGAACTGTAGAAACTGACATCGGAATCACTGGAGGAGGAAGGGGGTTTGTTTCTATCGGAGGGGGTAGTTGTAGATCTGGTTTCTGCGAATGTAAATGCTCTCTTCTCTGTCGAATTTGATCTACATGTCTGTGTACTGAAGTACCATCAGAGAATAATACACGAAACATACAATTCCCTATAGGTGAATAAATGACTCCTGGTAACCACTTATCATCCTTACCAAAATTCCTGGCATATACAAGGTCTCCTACCTTGAAAGATGGTTTTGCAATTATTTCAGTAGGATTGGAAGAATGTAGTAAATCCAATCTACTGCGTATTTGTCTGCCAAAAAGCAATTCAGCTGGTGACAAACCTGACAGAGCCAATGGTGTTCGTCTGTAATTCATGAGAATTCTTGCAAGTCTGATTGAAATTGTATCATCGTGCACTTTCTTTAACTGTTTTTTAATGTATTGCACAGCTCTTTCTGCTTGACCGTTCGACGAAGGATGATGTGGAGCTGTAAACAAGTGTCGTATGCCATTACGCTGTACAAAAGCTTGAAATTCAGCTGAAGTAAAAGCTGTTCCGTTGTCACTGACAATACAACTAGGTAATCCAAATCTTGCAAATAGTTCATACAACTTCTCAATAGTTGCTGAAGATGTACTTTTTTTCATAGGAAATGCCTCGATCCATTTCGAGTAGGAATCTTGAACTACCAAAATCATGTGATTATCAACCGGTCCTGCATAGTCCATGTGGATCCGGGACCACGGTGTTTTAGAAGTTGGCCATGCTTGAAGAACTTTAGAAGGCATATCCATGTTCTGTACACAAGTGGTGCAATAACGGACAGTATCCTCGATATCTGCATCCAAATTGGGCCACCAAAATAATGATCTGGCAATGCTTTTCATTCCTGTCATTCCTTGATGAGTGGCGTGTAACTCATGTAGAATACTAGAGCGAAGTGAAGTTGGAATCACGACTCTGTTTCCCCAGAGCAGGATACCTTGCTCAACCGTCAACTCCATGTGTTTTTTAAAGTATGGGAGGACATCTGTACTATTCATATCAGGTACAGTTTCTGGTTTGATAACTTCTGGCCAACCTTCCAGGGTGATTTTAATTACTTGAAGTAATATGGAATCATCTTTAGTAGCCTGTCGAATGTCATCAATTGTAACTGGTCCGACATCTAGTCTCTCCATCTGCAGCACAAGTTCTTCTGGTAACGGAGGATTAACTCGAGGTACAGGTACAGGAAGACGGCTACAAGCATCTGCATTTCCATTATCTTCTCCCTTACGGTAACGAACAGTATAATCAAAAGCTGAAAGCGTAAGTGCCCACCTTTGTATTCTGGAATTTGCCATCGGTGGAACAGGTTTTTTTTCAGAAAGGATAGTTACCAATGGTCTATGGTCTGTAATGAGGGTAAATTTTCGACCAAGCAAATAGTCTCGAAATCGTGTGACTCCGAAAATTAATGCCAAGGCTTCTTTTTGTAATTGAGAATAGTTTTTCTCAGCAGACGTTAAGGTACGTGAAGCAAATGCTATGGGCAACTCCTCTGAATTCACATTGTGAGATAATACTGCTCCCACACCATATGGACTGGCATCACAGGCTAGAAGAAGTTCTTTTTTAGGATCAAAATGTACCAATAAGGAAGAACTGCACAGTGCTGATTTGGCCTTTTTGAAAGCTGAATCAGCTTCTGAAGACCACTGCCAAGGCGTATTCTTTTGTAATAACTTATACAGCGGTGCTAAAGTTGTACTCATGTGAGGCAAAAATTTAGCATAATAAGTTAACAGTCCTAAGAAGGAACGCAGTTCTGTAAGATTCTTAGGTTCAGGAGCTTCTTGAATTGCTCTAATCTTTTCATCTGTAGGATGTATTCCATCAGCATCAATCATATGACCAAGAAAAGTCAAACTGTTGCAGAAGAATTGACATTTTTCTTGTCGAAGTCGTAGACCTGCATCACTAAATCTCTTGAACACTTCTCGCAATCGTGACATGTGCTCAGCATCACTGGTACCGGTGATGATACAGTCATCCAATGACACAGCCACACCTGGAATACCTTGCATTAGTATTTCCATTTCTCGCTGGAAAATAGCTGGTGCTGAAGAGATGCCAAAGGGTAATCGAATGTACTGGAAAAGTCCTTTATGAGTATTTATAACTGTAAGTTCTCTGGATTCTTCATCAAGTTCCAGTTGATTATAAGCATCCCTGAGGTCCAGTTTCGTAAACTTCTGACCTCCTGCCAAAGTAGCGAAAATGTCTTCTGCTTTGGGTAAGGGGTATTGATCTGTATCAATGGCAGTATTTGCTGTTAACTTAAAATCACCACAAATTCTAACTGAAGATTTATCCGCTTTAAGCACAGGGACGATGGGTGCAGCCCACTTTGAAAAACGAACTGGTTGTATTACACCAAGTTGCTGTAATCGACTAAGTTCTTCACTCACTTTTTCTCGCATAGCAAAAGGTAAGGTACGAGCTTTGTAAAATTTGGGTTGCATTTCTGGTTTCCTAATCAAACTGACTTTATGTCCTTTTAAGTGCCCAAGTGTATTCTCGAAAATATGCTTGTATTCAGCTAATAACTTATTCAATTCTATGTCATCACTTTTAACAAAATTTGTATGAATTTCTAAAATTTGCAATGACATAATCCAATTTCTGCCGCATAAATTTGGTCCTTTGTTATCTACCACCAGTAAAGGTAACTGTTGGCATTCTTCCTTGAATTTTGCTTCAACTGTAATAGTTCCTAAAACAGGAATGGGTTGACCTGTAAACGTGGCTAAACCAGTTTTAGCTGGTTGCAAGGGCGGCAACTTCATTTTATTGTAGGTGTCTTTGGTGATCAGGGTTAAACCAGCACCTGTATCCAATTCCATGTTGATAGTTTGATTGTTTACTTCAATATTTACTGTAACTGGTCTAGATGCACTCTTCTCGGCTGTTGAAACCGTATGAAAAATATTGTATTCTGGGTGAACAGATATTTGTAACATATCTTGCTCTATTGCATCAATAGACTGGTGTAGTGTATATTTGATGAACTTTTTTAGGATTTGCTTTAAAACCCTTTCGGTTTGAAACTTCAGTTTTCTTTGATTTTAGGTATTTCTTTGCCAAATGCCCCTTTACACCACAAGAATGGCACGTAGACATCAAATATGGGCAATTTTTAGGCATATGATCGGAATTTCCACAACGTATGCACTCGCGAAAGTTTTCTGGGATTTTCGAAGTACGTAGTTTCGTTTTCGGCACGTTCACTTTATTCACTGATTGAAAAGCAGAACTAGAACTTTGTAAGTTCGCTGAATCACGAGCAGCAGCTTCCATAGGTACGGCCATTTCGAGCGCTTTATTAAGTGTCAGACTTCCTTCCGATAACAATCGACGTTGTATTTGGGTATCCTGAATCCCGCATACCAATCTGTCACGAATCATCATATCCAGACTAGCACCGTAGTTACAGAATTCGGAAAGTCGACGCAATTCCGAAACAAAAACTGACACTGTTTCGTCTGGCTTGCGAATCCGGGAATTAAATTTAAAACGTTCAACAATTTCAGATGGTGCCGGGCTGTAGTGGTTGGATAAACATTTGACTAAATCGTCATATTTCGTATTCGCCGTTGTATTCGGCGACAGCAAGCTACGTAAAAGAGTATACGCTGTTGGTCCAATGACAGTTAAAAAGATAGACTTTTTCTTATTTTCGTCAGTTATGTCGTTTGCGTTAATGTAATGTACAAAACGTTCTACATACTGAGACCAATTTTCAAGTGCAGGATCGAAAACTTCAATTCTTCCGAAAGTCGCCATGTTCGATTGTAATCGAAACTAAATTTCAGAAGAACGATGTAATGTAGAGTAGAGTCCGTCAGTAGTAGGTTCGAATTACTCGTCGCCAAAAGTGTTGTATCTGTAAGTCCATAATGAGTACACTGTATTGTAAACTCAAACATGCATTTTTAATAATCACAGAACGACACAACATAACACATTACGTACATTGAACAACACACAGGATTACAATGACATGGGAGTCGAAGTTGTAGTACATATGCAAGTCGAAGTTGTAGTGCATATACAACATCCCCCTACATTTAGGAAATATCTTCTTTTATTAGTATTAGAAACTCATACTGGTGCGCAACAAACAATTTACTGAAAAAATCTTTTTATATAGGCACTTTCCTCATATTGCTTTTATAAAGCAATCCTACTTAATAACGTATTTTAATAACTTTCGATCGATTACTATCCAATCCTATTTCTGAAAGTTTTACATATCAATTTATGCAATATTACAGAAAATGTATGTAAATTTGTCAATACTTTTTTTTTTTATAGATTTGGTGTTTGAAATTTTAATATACATGTAAATTTAAATTCTTTTCACATTTTAGTCTAATGTTAGATAGCAAAGCTGAAAGCAGATATGTCTGCTTTATTTTCAATTAAATTGACTTTTTGTTTAACCAATAAATTAATGAAATATTCATTATTCAATACAAAAATGAATCAATTTTTAATAAGAATCTGAATATTGATTTAAATAGTTTATTTTTAAAAAACACATTATTGATTATTGACGCAATTTTCAGAAAATGAATTTTCTCATTTACTTCAATCAATCGGCTAGTTTCACCTTTTAAAACATACTAGGTGTTGAAAATGAAAATACCAAAAAGTTTTTAATCATATATGAATATTATATCATTTTTAATCTCTGAATATCTTGCATATACTTGAATTACAGAACACCTTAAAAAAAATTGAGCTCTTCACAAGTTTTTAATGATCCTGGATGTTGGTTTAATTATGGTTCGAATTACTTTAAAAAATATCAAGATGATTTGTATGCGAATGTGTACAAATACTGCCGATGAACTACAGACTGTCGTATCCTGAAAATTTCCCAATGTCTATCTGGTTGTCTTTTAAAACCAGCTACTCATCACAAATTAACCACATTCAGGCAAACTATTACATCTAGCATCTTATAACTTTTGAATTGTTCCTTGGTATACCAGCAAACCCTCTCAACGAGGTACATATAAATGTCGCCGAAATTGAGATCCGGCCATTTGCTTGTGTCATCCGCAAACACACTTTCTCGCAAATCCATGTCCAGAGGATCTGGAATTTCAATTTCCCCGCATACTCGAAGTTTTTCCTCATATCGCATTTGAGCTGAAAGCTATAATTTTTTAAAATATAAACTAGTCATCTTATTCTGCAAGTGAAAACAACAACGTAAATAATCATCGGAAACGCTAAACCGGAAGTGTTTGAAGAAGCGAAATTTTTGACCAATCACGGGCGAGGTGTGTTTGTTTCCAAACATCAACCCATGAATATTATACACGTAGTACACAAACTTTTAATGTCAATTCTTATGTATTATAGTTAAACAAATTTTAAAAAATAATACAAAATATAAATTTTTTAAAAAAGCATTAGCGTTTTCTAAATTTATATTTACATTATTTTATTTAAAATTAAAAAAAAAAGTTTAAAATTTAAAGATTTTTTTTTTTTAATTTAAAAAAAAAAAAAAAAAAAAAATGGAAGAAAAAAAACTTACGAATTTTTTTTTGTGTGAAATATTGTTCTATTGAACAAATTTAAATTATTTACATAAAAAAAGTTGATTTAAAAAAGTAAAAAATAAATGTTTAAGTAGTACCGTGTATCCTTAATACGAGTAATTATAAATGTTAAGCCCCCTTTTAAACTAATAACCAGTGTGCGATACTGAAATATAGGCACAGGATATTTACAAAAAAATCAATTAACTTGAATTCTCCGAAACACATTTATTAATATTAATAGAACATTGAGATTACAATAGAACTTAAGAAGATTGACAAAAAAAATCGAAAATATTAGTAATGAAACTTGTATTAAATATTCATTTCTCTCCCAAAAATAAGCATTCTTGTATAAAACAAAAGACTACTTTCCGAAGGTATCGTTACTTTCCCTGAATATTAAGTGATCATACAGTGAAACAACATATACAGACATCGGAAAGAGAGCTCCGTTAGAATATTTATGTTCTATTGTTATTTTTCATGCGGATTTTCGTTCCCTTTATTTTTTTCCCCCTTGCGTTAAAAAGTAAAACTTTTTATATAAAATATAATCATTAAAAATATTTAAGGGGGACCGCGCAGTTTGTGATGAACAAAAATGGATATTTTTTTAACAAAAGCAATGCAAATACAGTACTGTTAATTCAATTGGAATAAAATTTTGTATACATGTTGTGAAAACAATATTTAGCAAGATTCAGTAACAATATTCTCTGCATTTAGTATACTTTTTACCCCAAAAAAATGACTTTAGAATATCAAGTTCGTAAGGTACACTTTTCTAAAATAGTTTTCAATAAACAATCACCAAATTTTATTTTTATGTAAAATGCTTTATACTTTAACTACTGAACATAATTTTAATTTTGGTTTAGGATTTGAAAAAAATTACCATACTTTTTGTTTTACTTTTTCACTAATATTTTTTATTCTAGTAAAACAACTAAAATGTAGGTTTAACATATACTTTTTACACTAAACTAATGGCACCTAAAATTTCGCTTTAATTGAGAAATATACCTTTTGAGAAAACATATAACAACATACAAAAAAAAACCTTATAAACATAAAAAACATATATACATATAAAACAGATCACCAACATATAAAAAAAGAGAATTTCATGGAAAAACTACTAAAAGTAAAATCACTGGTAATTCTAAAATAAATTTTTGGTCTTCCCTTGCAAATATTTCTCAAGTATTAAGATCAGTCAGTATATGAAATATTGGCTTGATTTTAAGCAATTAAGTCTAAAAATGTCCAAATCGTGACTGCCTACAAAAAGGGGCGGATCCACTTTTATTTATATTTTGATTTCGAATTTTATATAACTTAATATGGGATTTTTTTAAAAACTTAATATCGAACAATAGGTAATGCTCCCGAATGAATTTGTTTTAAGGTTTGTAACTGTCCCCTTAACCCTTTGTACTCCAAGAACACTTTGCGATTTGTGTTCTTTCTATGGAACAGTTATTCCTCTCTTTACGTTCTTTTCCACATATTTATTTATACTCATAAAGGGGAAAAAAATCCTGATCTGTTTTGTATTTGCAACACTACGCTTCGCTACGAAATTCACGCAATTCACTTCTGTTGTCTTAATTCCACATTCAGAAACGAATCGCTTGAATTTCGTTGATAAGCAGCGTTCGCTGCGGCTGCTGTAGGCAAGAAAGAGTTCCCCTTTGAAAATATGTCGTCATAATAATGTCACAAAATTGTTATTTTAGTGGTATAATTTGGTCGTTTTAACGAAATAATTTCGCCATTTCGACTAAAATAGTATGAGAATATTTCAAGAAACTCCTTTTATATTTAAGGAGATTATTTTCAAAAGAAAACATTTTGCTTGCTGGGATTATACAGTCGTAGCGAACTGTAGGTCACGAAACAACGCTGCTTGGCAATGAAATTCAAACAATTCACTACTATTGTCTGAATTCCAAATTTATAAACTTAGAAATTAATCTTTTGAATTTCGTCGCCAAGCAGCGTTCGCTGCTGAATATTAGAAAGGAAAGAGTTCCTTTTTGAAAATAAATCGTCATAATAAGTCACAAAATCGTCATTTTAGTGACGCAATTTGGTCGTTTTGACGAAATAATTTCGCCATTTCGACTAAAATATTATGGGAATATTTCAAGAAACTCCTTTCATATTTGAGGAGTTTACTTTCAAAAGGAAACATTTTCTTTCTGGGGTAATATAGTCGTAGCAAATCAAAGGTCTTCTTGGCGACGATATTCAAGCAATTCACTTCTATTATCTTAATTCCACATTTAGAAACGAATCGCTTGAATTTCGTTGTTAAGCAGCGTTCGCTGCGACTGCTGAATATTAGGCAGGAAAGAGTTCCCTTATGAAAACAAGCTCCCCATGTGATTTTTCACAATGTTAAGAACTCCGCGAACCACTTCTGACTTTCAATAAAACTACATACATCAAAACCACTCTCTCCCAGTAAACCATACACCATCCAACATATTCCCTAAAAAATCCCTTTCATATTTGAGGAGTTTACTTTCAAAAGGAAACATTTTCTTTCTGGGATAATATAGTCGTAGCAAATCAAAGGTCTTCTTGGCGACGAAATTCAAGCAATTCACTTCTATTATCTTAATTCCACATTTAGAAACGAATCGCTTGAATTTCGTTGCTAAGCAGCGTTCGCTGCGACTGCTGAAAATTAGGCAGGAAAGAGTTCCCTTATGAAAACAAACTCCCCATGTGATTTTTCACAATGTTAAGAACTCCGCGAACCACTTCTGACTTTCAATAAAACTACATACATCAAAACCACTCTCTCTCAGTAAACCATACACCATCCAACATTTTCCCTAAAAAAATCCCTTTCAAAAATCCAAACAGACATCCAACCAATAAAAATCCAAATCCCGAAATTAAATTTCCCTTTTCTGGATTCCGCCAGGAAGCGTACACCGTAGCCAGACAATGCCACCTGATTCCACCGTCCGCCGAACAAACCGAATACCACATGTTCCAGAGGGAGAAAGTGGAGATCCATCTACCAGAGCTCTTTCATAAAATAGGTAAGTGCAACATTCAGTAGAGCGTTCTCTGCACTCGCTGCTCCCCTAGAATTTCTCCTGCAATAAAAGGAAAACGGAGCTGTATTTTTGATGTCCTGACCCATTTCTAGTGCGCTTTTGCTGCGTATAGAGCGCTTTTGGAGTGCTGTTCGTGTACTAAAGCTTTATTGAATGGGAAAATATTTATAAAGAGATAGTGTCTGAGTTTTGGGTTGCTCCTTTTTTTGTGGTTTCTAGTTTAGAATATTCTAACGAAAATGGCGCTTAGAGATGTGGTATGTTAATGTTCGTATAAATATTCTTATTTTTCAAAATTGAAAAAAATATATTGTCAATAATTTATATGTTTCTGTTAATTTCACAACTTTAATCATCTGATGCTGTAAATACGTCCTTTCAATTTCTTTTCTATGCCCGAATCGGCCTCCGTGGCCCAGTGGATAAAGGCGTCAGCTGGGAATCAGGATTCCTGGTTCGATCCTGTGCGACGGCAAAAAGTAAAAAGTAGTGATCTTGTGTTCGGAGGGTTGCCAGTTTTGCTACAAAATACTAGAAAAGTCGTCCAGAACATCAACAAAAATTATCGGCGTGTATACGGGACTGGTGCACGATAAATCTGATCGGGGTCCAAAGTCCCGACTTCTATTGAAGGCGTTGGGTGCCAGTCAAGTTGTTGAATTAACCATCTGACCATACTTCAAAAATACGAGGCATCGTTCCCGTGTCTTTCATACGAGATAGGTCCCGAACCGTCGCCAATAGCCCACTGTGCAGCTCTAGTGCGACGTTAATTAATCAAACCAATCTATGTCCGAAAACCCATCGGATTTTTGCCATGTTGGTTTTGTTTTGTTAATTAACGTCGCACTAGAGCTGCACAGTGAGCTATTGGCGACGGTTCGGGGTCAATCTCGAAGGAAAGACCCGGAAACACATACACATTCACACACACATTCATACATGCACCTCGTTATTTTAGAACCATTGTCATATGACGAGGAAACACCTGAACTGGCACCCAACGCCTTCAATAGACGTCGGGACTTTGGACCCCGATCAGATGTATCGTGCACCAGTCCCGTATACACGCCAGTATAATTTGTTGGATATTCTGGACGACTTTCTAGTATAGTATTTTTGTAGTGAAGCTGGAAACCCTCCGATCGCAAGATCACTACATTTTTACTTTTCTATGTCAAGTCCATTGCACAGATTCGAACCACAAATCCTCTGATTAGTAGCTGAACGCCTTACCAACTGAGGCTCGGATTTTTGCCAGGAAAAGTCTTTAAAATCAGCGTGTTATGAAGATATATATATATATATATATATATATATATATATATATATTATCCTGACACTAAAACTTCGTGATATATATCACAAGGTAAAAAAAAATTATTGTTTAGTAGAAAATTATCGCTCTATTTAAAATCTTAGAACAAAATAAGCTTTAACCCACAGGGCGGTTAAGAAAATGTCAAAATTGAGAAATTGTTTTATCTTCTCTCAAAATAGTTTACCTTACATAATAGCATACAGGCATATTATAAATAGATTTTAATTTTTTGTTATTTTAATAGATATAGCTTACGATAAACACCCCAATGCTTTAGATTTGAAAAATATTCCAACATCAAATATTTTTACGAATTTAGGCGGTGTGTTGTTGGAAACACTGGAAATCCATAGACGACTTACGTCATCACCGTCAGAGGGTTAAAATAAAACAATTATTACCTTCGTTCATGCATCCTTTGTAATATATGAGTCGTGACAACACTCTCGCTAACATCAAAGTGAAGCCAAAATGTATGGCCCAAGACGTGATTAACTGCGTCATTCCATTCATAAATGTTCACAGTTACACATTTCCCAATTCACAAGCCAATCGCGGGTATTTTTTCATTCATAATTTTGAAGAGATGGCACGTGATATGGGCCTTACGCTCTGAGATGTGGGCTTCACGATTATGACGTCATATTATCTCTACTACAGTCCATTCATACTCTAAGGTTATTACAGATTTACTATGTATTTACTGTTACGACACATAATGAATATTTTGCATATGCTATTTTCATTTTTCTAATTCTTCCATTGTAGTGCCTAATTATGAATATTCCGGTTGTTACCCCTCTTCAATAAAGTATAGAAATTCTTATAGTGACACTTTTTGTGATAGCAATCCAATATATATATATATATATATATATATATATATATATATATATATATATATATATATAATCTTTTCAATTAAATTCGTATTGCGTGTTAGTTTTACGTCTGAAGACAAATCAAGTGTTTGAATCACATTTATGCTCATTGACACCTATTTTCGTACCGAACAAGATCAAATTTAGAAGTTGCTCAATGAAACTGCCCCGCCGTGTCATCATTGCCAACTACCTCCCTCCATAATTCCTATTTTAACTTATTGTCCTTGCCTAAGACTTGTAGATAATCGCTTTTTTAACACTTCATATCCCACTTTGTCCTATTTATTAAATCTTCCACCTCATTCATCACTATTTATCTTTTTAAACTACGCAGGATTTTTACCTTTGCTTTGAAATTTATTTTGTTTATGTGTAAATTTTATTGTTAGTTTGAATCATCTAGAGTTTGGCGCAGCTGGGCCACATTCGGCTCTTGCTCCATTAAACCCCATACAACAAACCAACCAAATTTAGAAGAAAAGTTTTAGGTGAAACATCATTTTAGCAGATTATAGAAATAGGGATTAGCCATCAATGAAACTCTTGCCAAGGTAAACAAGCCATTCCGTTTGACTTCGCCAATCCCCATTCCCGTCCAATATGTGATTTTCATAAGTTTTCACACATATATGCGTCTATTTTCTGATTGAACAAAATCAAATATATGTCAATCGTGCTATTTTCTAGTGGAGTTATAGCGCCGGAATGCCCCCCCCCCCCCCCTGAAAGCGTAACACAGTGTTTTATATCTTGATACCACATGCAGCTTATTTTAAAGACGTTTCACATGTAAAAAAAAGTGTAACATCTATATCAAAAGAAAAATAAAAATCAGTAAGATTATAATTAAATTGTAAACTTTCTATAAAAAATTATCTTTTCGTTTGTTGATATCAAAACCTTTAATTATTATTTAACTCATTAATGAACTGGATATTATCACTGTCGCTTGAAACAGCCAAGTTGTTTTATTAGTGCAATTATACTTAATTTTATCATAATATCTTCCAGACTAATATAAGTCAAAAGTTCAAACTTTTCCCCTAATGTATGAAGTTATACTTAGAAAAAAAAATTGAACTTAATTAATGCATGAAACTAAGTGCTTCTTTTGAATAAACATTTTAATTAAATATTTAACCGAGTACACTTTGATAAACTCGTCTCATTTAAATTAAGTGAGATAATAATAAACAACTAATTAGCTGATATAAATATGCTTCATTAGCGTAGCGAAATGACAAAGTCGCTTTCAAGTCGCACTAGAGTAGGTTAAGTTTCTCGTTGTGGGTTATTCATTAAGTGAATTAAAACTTTCTTCTAAATTCTAATCAATTAGCAAAGTATGTTTTAAGCGTGTTATTTTCATTTACAGTTTTATTTGCCAATTGAAATATAAATTAATTTATATTGAAAGGAGCATACCTGCAACAAACATTTTTGTTATTTCTATATTTAGTTTTTTAAAAGATACACAAATACGGAAAATATTCAAAAATATTTTATTGCTTTAAAAAATAGTTCATTATATTTTGAAACTAACACTTCCAAAATTATATCTTTACGTTAATTACCACTAATTTTTATTTTTTGCGAATCATTATTAAGTTTCGGTACAAGATTGCCTGAATATGTAACTGTAACTTTGAACTCATTTTCTCGGTGATAACCAAGGATAGTGAAGACTATATATAGAAGGTGCGCTCGTTTTTCGCTTTTTGAAAGTGGGCAAGGAAAGCACATTTTTGACGTCATTTTTGCTCCGCCTTACTATCGTTTTTTGATCATTCTCATTGGCTGCGTGTTTCAAGAATGGCTACTTAGGTTCGATCCCCGGTTGGGTAACAACTTGTGATTTAATTTTTAATTAGCAAAATAATGTAAATACTATATGTAAATACCTGTAAATAATTGTGTTCAGGTAGCTTCACTACTAATCCGTCCTTGTTTTGTTATGTCCCTGTATTTTACTTGATTGAAATTGTAACTCATTTAATATTTCCAATACAAATGCATTGACCTGATGTTTCCTAACACCATTTTACTCATTCAAAATTCATGGACATGCTCTCGTGGCAGCTAATATTATTTTAATACGCTTAATTTATTATGCAAATCTTTTGCAATTTTTCTATACTAAATGCTATCCTTAAAATATAATTTAAATTCTTAAAATTCAGCAAATTCTAAATTAAAATAGCGTATATCATTTTTAAATAGTTCGAAAAAAAGCAATAGATGGCAGCACGTCACAAACGAGAGCATTAGACACGCCTACAGAAAGCCCGAGTTAGGCGTCCCTATGCCGTCAAAAATGTGCTTTCCCCGCCTTCCGTCAGACAGCGCGAGAACGAGCACACCTTATATATATATATGGTCTTCACTATCCTTGGGTGATAACTTTTTCATGTGTGATCAAGTTAAATTGATATAAGTTCAGATCTGTTTGAAGAAGCTGCTCCAAATTTGTTACAATGTATTTTCAAACATATTACTTTAATTTGTCTTTAGGGATTAGCATATATACAATATTTATTTTTTTGAGGGGGTGGGTGGGGGGGATTTTTTTTTTAAAAAAGGTTTTTTTAAATTATTTTTCAAAACAATTCTTTTCTAAATAACAAAAATTTGGAAAGACAGTTTGTAAAACGCATTCTTTTGTTTATAGAAATTTAAAATCAAAGTTTTTCAGAAAATATTTTCTGAACTTTTATATCTCACATAAGAAATATCAGTTTTTTGTATTTTTTTTTAAATTGTATATTTTTTTTACTATTTTATCATGCGATTGTGTTAATATAAGAGTAGGTGAGCGCAAGAATGGCCCAACCCTCAAATATACTTTACGAAGAAAACGGAGCTTGAATATTTTTGAAAATTTGATTATTTTTTTTACTTAAAATAATTTTGGCACTGTGTTAATATGTAGATAACATATGTAATCCGTTATTGCTATTATCCATTAAAACAGCCAGTAATGCGGGATTACTGGATTTTTTTAATTTTGAATACCGTTCAAGTCATAAACGAACTATGAATGCTTTCTAGCGGAAATTACGGGAAAATGGGTTAGACCGATATTGCTTCAGTAAATGCGTATTCTCTAAGAAAGTTTAGTATCATAAAATAAGTTTTTAAAAAAATGTGGGTTGAGCCATTTTTGCGCTCAACTACTGATATCATTATTGAAAAAAATATCATATAAAAATATCATATTGAAAAAAGTTATAATGGTATCTACAAAGTTAAAGGAAAATAGTAAAACGTGTCATTGATACAAGTGAAATATCAAAGGAAAGAGAACTTTTCGGAGCATTGATGAATGGTATTCTCATTTCATAAATATCAACGATTTGTTTAAGAAATGCGTTTAAAATTAATATTTCCAAGGTCTAACTAGAACGAACGTGGCTTTGGAGCTTGGTCGGTATCGCGTAGGATGCAAAAAACTGGTAATAATAATATTAGTTAGTATATATTTTAGTTGATTATACTTTATATCGATATAAATCAATAATTGTCATAAAAACTCATTTGGAAAGCAAGGAAAATTAATTATGTAAATTTTAAACACGTGTCTAAGGTTTTTAAGTAAAATATTGAAAATAAGAAGCTTAAAAAAATCACTACAATTATTTAGAAAAAATTTCTGAATTTTTTTTTCTTACAAATGATTCTAAATTAAAACATTTTATACTTAGAGAGTGTGGTTGTAATCTTTCAAATATTTGAAAAATCAATTTAACATTTACAATAAGCTTTCGAGAAGAAAGAGATTTTTAAGAAACTGAAAATTTTTTATAGTACAACTTAATTTATTCCTGATATTATTTTCATGTGGATAGTGGACGTTTAAATTGATAACCAAATGATGCAGGGGAAGAACGATGGAGGTCAATCCGAAGTGTTTCTGCAAAAAACGAAAAACAAAGTTCCATGTGTACATACACATTGTTTTGATTTTTATTTAGCAAAATAATGCAATAAGGGTAAACCCCTGTAGTTATTACAAAATATCTACTAAAAAATTACTTGCATCGTTTTCTTCTCTGTACAATTTAACTGTGATATTTTGAATTGACAAAAATACACAATGTATTTTGGAAAGCGAATAAGTTATCTTACTTTTAATTTGTCCATAATATACGACTTTCAATTACTAAAAAGCAATATGATAAAAGCATCAAGTATCATGTACAATATCATAAAAAATATGAAATATTAGTTGCAATACCATAAATGTTTTGAAGTATCATAAAAATGTAATATGCAAAATCATAAAAATATCATGCATCCTGCAATAGTATCAAAATATAGAGTATCCCGGAACATGCACAATATCATAAAAATATCATGTGCAAATAGCTTTAAAATCTAAAAAATGATAATAAATATCTGGAAATCTAAAAATGGTAATAAATATCTGAAAATCTAAAAAATGGTAATAAATATCTGAAAAGTTCGATATAATATAATTAATCTGGAAAATAATAATAAAGTTTTATCTACTAAAAATATATTATTATGACATTTATACGTATACTAGCTGAAATACCCGTTCTACGCACGGGAAGGAAATAAATTACAAAATTGATACAAATACAATATTTATAGCGAAATAAACAATATTCTTCATTTGTCACCCATGAGGGGGAACCACAGTATTAAAAGTACTAATTTGAAACGAAATTTTATTGGCAAGGTCCTGCAAGAACTGGAAAGATTGCTAATATGAAGTTGTCTACACAATAACGTGAATATGTATGCATTACTCCCGTTGATCACCATCCATATTTTAACTTTTAGTAACATTCCAAAGATTTAAACGGGAAGAACTCTTATAAATGTTAATAAAAATTATCTGAAAAAGTTTTATTAGACACCTATGTCAACATTTGTCGTTAAGTTTCACAAATTGGTGAAAATATAAGCAGAAAAAAAAAACGAAAAAGAATTTTAAAAGGTTTATTTGCCAAATTCAAGATTTTCATATTTTTTCTTTTGTACGGTAAACCTTATCAATAAGCGAGAAGGGATGGTTCCCCAGCACTTTTTTTAGATTTTGTCCCCGAACTTTTTAAATATTTAACTTTTTTAAATAAAAAATAAATCTTATTTTTTACTTCATTGAACTTTAAATCAATTTTTTAAAAAAAATCGAATCAATCCCCCTACCCACTACTACAGAAGATTTACGCAAACCCAATCCCCCTCTGACACTTGTACCACGTGGGGGGAGAGTCTATAACAACAGTTTTCGATTCCGCCACATAACTACTCGTATAGGCATACCTTCATATAAAGAAAGGTAGGCCGCATAGATCAAGCCGATTATTAACCCATTCCGCCGCTGACCGTGAAGGGAATGTCGCCCTTAACTGCAGGCTATTTCGTTCACTATATTACTCCCAGGGGAACCGTGTTATGGGCTATAAATGACCTACCATGGTATAGGAAAGAGAGTCGCGTCGATCAGGTCGTTTGTTAACCCATTTTACCCTCTGATCTTTATACCGCATGAAGGAAAATGTCACCCTTGATGACAGGCAGTATACACTTTCACTTCACTCCAATAATTCTATGGAAAATCAGCCTTCGTGGATAAATGACATAACATGGAGTAGAGGAAGGTAGGCCGCGTCAATCAGATTGACCATTTATACACTCTCCCTCTGACCTTCCTACCACGTGGGGTCCAAAGTATTCATTAACCAATTATTACGGTACCGAGTGGCTTCTACCTACCAGATAGATTATTTTTCTATGTAAGATATAAGTAACAACTCTGTCAAAATTCATCTTCCTGGTTATACAGAAAGTTAGAAAATTAGTGATGAGTCAGTGGATAAGTGGCAAGATTTACTTTTGGCAGTTAGAGTTTGAATTTTTGAAAATGAACATCCTTTCTTAGTGAGCAATTTTGGCTTAAAATGCCATGCTCCATGCCAAATTTAATTTTCATAGTTGTTGTAGTACGGAATATCCCGTTATCCATTCATATTTTCACCATTTTGACATATATTTTATAATTTTTTGACACTAATTTCGCCATTTATATGTTATTTTTACAAATATGATCATATTTTAGTTCATTTGGCAATATTTGATTCATTTGGCGAAAATTTTTATTCATTCGGTGAAATTTTAATTTATTTGGCGATGTTTTTAATAACTTGCCGTAGGTTTTATTTATTTGGCGATATTTAGTCATCAGCCAATCAGAATGCTCCTTTACATATATGATCATATTTTAGTTCATTTGGCGATATTTTATTAATTTGGCGAAATGTTTTATTCATTCGGTGAAATTTTAATTTATTTGGCGAAGTTTATTAATTTGGCGACAGTTTTTAGTTATTTGGCGACAGTTTTTAGTTGTTTGGCGATATTTAGTCATCAGCCAATCAGAATGCTCCTCGTACGTTACATAATATTAAAAATTTCCATTGTTTAAATTTTATATTTTGCATTGTTACATGTTCTCCATGTTAATCCTATGGAGAAGTTTCGAAAAAGGGGTTTTACAACCCCTTAAATCCGTTAGATCGGAACAAAAATAGCTTACTTTTCCTATTTAAGGTATAAGGAACAAATTTGCCAAATTTCATCTTCATAGGTATACGGGAAGTTGGAGAATTAGTGATGAGTGATGAGTGGGTTTTTCGCATTTATATATATAGATAGTGTATAATTGTAAAAAATATATAGGAAGTTTTATAAAATTGGTTTCAAAATAAAATGGTTAAGCTTCAGCGAAATTCGTGTAATGAAAACTTTCTTTACGCTAGCTCAGGAGTAAATCCGAATCGACGATCTTGCAGTTTTATTCGCAAATGAAATTTTGAACTCATCTACTCTCAGCAGGAATGGAATGCCTAGTTTAAATCTAAATAAGGTTTGGTTCCAGAATTCCGTTCGAATGATCGATTATTTATACACTGGTGAGATTTGATTTTTTTTACTTTAAATCTTTAAATTTTTAAAGTCTCGATTTTGGCAGGATGCCAATGTTAGTACTCGGGACTTTTTGATTAATAAGATATAAAATAAATTATTTGCTTGAGACTTCCGCAAGAAAAGTTTCTCTGTGCATCAAACATTTTTCATTAATCATTGACTGAATTGATCATCGAATCGTTGACTGAATTAATCATTGAATCATTAATTGAATTTATCATTGACTGAATTCATTATTGAATCATTGACTGAATTATTCATTAAATCATTGAATGAATTAATCATTGAATAATTGACTGAATTAAACTTTGAATAATTGACTGAATTAATCATTGAATCATTGACTGAATTAATCATCGAATCATTGACTGAATTAACCATTGAATATTTGACTAAATTAATCGTAGTCTGAATTAATCATTGAATATTTGACTAAACTAATCATTGTCTGAATTAATCATTGACTGATTTAAACATTGAATCACTGACTGAATTAATCATTGAATATTTGACTAAATTAATCATTGTCTGAATTAATCATTGACGGAATTAATCCTTAACTAAATTATTCATTGTCTGAATTAGCCATTGACTGAATTAATCAGTGTATGAATTAATCATTGACTAAATCAATGAATCATCGTTAAAATAGTCAATTTACTGACATTAATCATTAACAATTTGGTTGTAGTTGTTGAGGATTACAGTCAGACAGGTTTTAAGTGAAATATTATTTCAGTAGGAATATAGAAATAAGGATTGGCCACCAATGAAACCCTCGCGATCAGAAAGAATATAGACAAACTCTTCTATATGATGCCGTGAAGGTTCATCCACGTCCCTTACGTCAATTGCTATATTTTAAGTTTTTACACGCATCTATGTCTAATTTCCTATCGACGGATATCAAATTTATGTTAATCGTGCTATTTTAAATTAAAACTCGTATGATGGGAGGCGGTGTCTCAAGAGCTTGTGCCACCTATCGCTGGTCTGTGTTTTCAGTTCCGAAAAGTCAAAAGTAGGGTAAGCAGACATCTGCTGAATTAATCATTGAATCATTAACTGAATTAATCATTGAATCATTAACTGAATTAATCATTGAATCATTAACTGAATTAATCATTGAATCATTAACTGAATTAATCATTGAATCATTAACTGAATTAATCATTGAATCATTGACTAAATTAATCATTGAATCATTAACTGAATTAATCATTGAATCATTAACTGAATTAATCATTGAAGCATTGAATAAATTCATTATGGAATCATTGACTGAATTCGTTATTGAATTATTGTCAGAATTATCATTGACTGAATTAATCATTGAATCATTAACTGAATTAATTATTGAATAATTAACTGAATTAATCATTGAATCATTAACTGAATTAATCATTGAATCATTAATTGAATTAATCATTGAATCATTAACTGAATTAATTATTGAATCATTAACTGAATTAATCATTGAATCATTGACTAAATTCATTATGGAATCATTGACTGAATTCGTTATTGACTTATTGTCAGAATTATCATTGACTGAATTAATCATTGAATCGTTATCATCATCTGACCACGCATGGTTCAAAAATACGAGGCATCGTTCCCGTGTCTTTCCTTCGAGATAGGCACCGAACCGTCGCCAATATCCCACTTTTCAGCTCTATGGCGACGTTAATTAATCAAACCAAACCATTTAATTGTTGACTGACATAATATAGACTTGACATGATAAAGACGTATTAAGGAAAATTCGCCATATGATATCATATATATTATTTCTATAGGAAAGATCCATTTTCGCCTCTTACACGCGACGAATTGTAACAAGTGTGATATCAAAAGAGAGTTTACATAAGCGTATACGAATCGTACGTTTATTAAAATATCATTGGTTTATATTTAATAATGCAATTAAAAGAATTATTACATAATTTGTTGTTAAATATTTATGTGTAATAGGTGTAAAAGATATATCATATTTATATTATTTCTATAGTATAGAGATATCTGTTTTACCCTTCGAGCATGAATGGCCAGTAGTAGAGAGAATATGACTTCATAATCGTGAGGCAAACATCTTGGACCAAATCGCTACAAACACGTGACTTCTTTTCAAAATTATGAATTAAAAAGTACTCGCGATTGGCTGACGATTTGGGAAATGTGTAACAGTGAAATTTTATGAAGGGAATGACGTCATTAGTCACGTGTTTGTAGCGATACATGTGGACCTCACTTTGATGTCATCGAGATGATATCCCGAAGTTTGCTCTACTATGAGGGATCCATGCTCGAAGGTTTTACCCCAAAATAAATTTAAGCTTCTTTGTACCAAATATTACTTCGAAATAAAAGTGTCTTCTATATTCAATATAACAAAAAGTGTCTTCTCTGAAATATAAGTGAAATAAGTTTTTAATACCTATCACAATAATCGAAAATTTTATGGTACAGTATTAATTATTGACTAAATATGGCTGTATATTGTAATACAATTTTGCATTACAATATAGCATTGTTAGTTTATTTTTATGTTTTTAAAACTTTTAAAGCTCTTGCATTTAGAAGATTTAGCATAGCATTTCGGCTTTTAAGGAATGTTTATACATTCATATTTCTAATTCATTAACTAAACGGGTCGAAGAAATAATTAAAATTAATTATCGATCTCAAAGTGTTTACCAAATCCGTCCAATTCTGGATTAGGTATTTTAAAAGTTTAAATGGAAGTTATAAGCTTTCATGCAAACACGTTTTATTTTGTATTGCAATGCAGAGTCAGACTTTTATTTGACTGTTAAAGGCTTAGAAATTCAATTCATCTGAAAATGCTTTGGTTAAGTTCATTCTTTCTCCTAATTGCTATAAGGGCCTCAAAACATAATTAAAAATACTATTAAAGAATTCGACATTATCTTATTTTTAGTTACTTGGCTCCGAAAGGAACAGAAGTCATTTCCAGACAGTAGTTTAATCTCTCTTGCTGTAGAATTTCTAATGGTCTTCAAAATTAAATGGCGCCAATTAAAGCGTTCTTCTTTTGGATTTATTTCATTGTTCCATCAATGCACTTTAGAAGGTTCTGTGTGACCCACTTCTTAAATGTGAAAACTACATTTAAAACAATAGACGTTAAAAATAGGTTCCTTTTCAATGTTTAAATAGAATCGTTACTTGATTTTTGAATCTTAGTTGAAATTGTGTGAATCTAACATTACATTTAAGGTTACGCTGTTAAAAAAAGTACTTAAAGATGAGTACCTGAGCATACTTGTTTTTCTTTGAGTACAATTACATCGTAAATGAGCGATGACGTACTCAAATTTTAGCCCGTACTTTCTAAAAAATGAGCAGTGTGATTTTTAACATTGCTAATTTCGGCTTCTGTTCAAGCCATCGTAATAACGCTACCTTGACACACTTAAAATAGTTGTTCAGAAGATGGTTTTCAACTGTAATTGATGTCTATTGCTTCAATGGTAACCGAGTTATTACAATTCAATTATCTTACTTCACATTCTTTTGGCACACCTTTTTAATATTTATTCTGTTTATAACTTCTTCACGTCGCTCCGGTAGTACAACAGATTAACCACTGGTCTGCGGTGCCTAACGATATGGGTTCGATTCCCGGTAAGTCTTGGTTGCAATTGTCGATATTTATTGAAGGTGATTTTTAAAGGCAGACTATGTAGGCTAATATCTGCTCTTTTTATTCAATTTTACTCATTCTACTCATTTTTGAGTACATGTCTTTTTCAAAAATGAAAGTTATGTATTCGCAGCTATGATAAGCATCGGTTGTAATCACAAATGAGTACATTTTACTTATTTTGAGTACCTATTTTTAACAGTCTATAGGATTGTATTATGAACACCTTGTTTAGATTAGTTTGTCAGTAATTTTGTAAAATGTTAAAATAATAATTAACAATTAATTAACCTTTAAAGTAGGTACTTGATATTCGACGTTAATTTTAATTATTTTTCTCATTTCCTTAACCAAGTTTTCTGTTGAGTTGCAAAGAAATTTTAAATAGAAAGTTTTTTTTCAGTTTAAAAAGAACGTTCTTTTTATTTCTTTTGGATGTATATTTAAGCCTTCATTAATTTATTTTAGGCTAAACAAGACGCTATACCATTCAAACCTACCAATATTTTTACTATTATTATATTTATATTGCATATTATTATAACTCTTAAGAACAAAAACATAAAAGTTTCCAAGTTTATTTAAATTCTTAGAAAAATTCCCCAACTTATTCAGCAGTTTTGGAGTTTTTCTGCATTTAAATTATTTATAAAAAAATATAATCCGTGAATTCCATTTATTATTTTTGACAAGGATTATAAATTCCCCAAATCACGAAAACTTCCCAAAATAATTCATAAATGCTCGAAAAATGGACAGATCCAACGTAAAAAATATCTGGAGGGGGTAATAGGAGTCTAACCCCACAAGAAATAAATTTAAACACATTTTTTTTTCATAAATATTAAGTCATTAATTATTTAAGTCCATAATATGTATATGTAATCCAATTAGCATTAGTATCTTAAAATGCGCACGAATCCTGTAGTCGCACGTGTAATACATTCCGATGTTGGATTAGATAAGAAGGTCCAATACCATGGACACCTAGATCGATCTCCATTTATCAGGCTTTTGGACTTTTTTTTCATGGGTACACGTCAAAAATATTGTTTACAAATCCGCAATTCGCGACATTGACGAATCGGAAAATCGAATTCCACAGGCAATCGAGATTGTCATTTCTCCAATGCATCACAAAACCGAAACTATATAGTTGCACGCAACTGGAAATCTCAAATTGTATTCGCTCAATGAGCATCTTCGAATTGCACAAAATATTATTTCGCTTGCTACCGCGCTTACAGCTATGGTAAATAATCGACAATGTGTCAATTTTGTATGGATTGGGGTAATTCGAATCTGACTATTTTCCCCCTTCACTTTGGCGAATGCTAAATCCGAGACCTGGCAGTTCTGAGTTGGATGCAATTAAATAATTGTCCCCAATTATTGAGTGATTCTTTTAGTTACTTAGTTGATTTAAGGTTGCAGTGTAATGGTGCTCGTGCGCGGCCAGCCTAATGGTGCGCCCTTTTGAAATATTCTAAACATTTTGATAAGAAACCTTAGATAGATATCGATCGATATAGATACCGATAGATATAAATATCGATATATATATATCGATAGATATAAATATCTATAGATATTGATATATAGAGATATCGATGGATATTGATATATATAGATATTGATATATAGAGATATCGATGGATATTGATATATATAGATATCGATGGATATAAATATCTATAGATATCGATAGATAAAGATATATCGTTAGATATTGATATATCGATAGATATAGATATCTATAGATATATCGATATATATAGATAGATATAACTATATAGATAGATATATCGATAGATATCGATAGTTATATCGACAGATATATATATATATATATATATATATATATCGATAGATATAGATATCGATAGATATAGATATCGATAGATATAGATATCGATAGATATAGATATATATCGATATAGATATACCTAGGTATAGGTAGATAGAAGTGTGTGGGTTTGTTTTTTTATACAAATGTACAATTTTAATCCGAACTTGATGATATTTTGTACACTTGACCTTCAAAAATCAGGAAAGGTCAGTCACACGAGGTTTCAACCCCCACTCCTTAATGCAGAAATTACTTCTTAATAAAAGCGCTAGATGGCGCCACGATGAAAAAGTATGCCATCACACTAATTATAAAAAATATTATTTCGCTCGCTAGCAACAGCACGGGTATTTCAGCTAGTATTAAATTCAAAGAACATTAGGCACAAACCTTAAAAAAATATTATCAGACATACTGTAATTTGATCGCTCTATATTAATGTGTATCACGTGTTTGTCATCCTAGGTACCGGCACAATCACGTGGTCCCCACAAGCCTTCGGCCTCTTGACAGGCAAATTCGACGAGGGGGTCCAACTTCTGTCCAGGGGATCCTTAAAAGTAAGTACACATCTCTACTCAAATATACAGGGTAATTACACAAAAAAATATATAAATTTGGAAAAGCAGTATCTTCGCAACCAAACAACTTGGAGCGCTAGCCTTTAAATCATTGGATGGGGACGGACATTCTAATGTTTTATTCCTTGGTAAGAAATGTCATTAACCCCCTAATTAAACCCTTAGGGTTTTATTATGGTTGTACATAAAATTCCAATTTGTTTTATACCATTGTCAAGCTGTCCTGTTGACATTGACTCAAAACGAGAATAACCATAGAGTAATGATACAAATAGAGGAATAAAAATGCTGATTTCCGTGTGTCCATCATTAAAACCACGTGAATATGTGGAAATGACAATTCATTCATGCGCCAATATTACTTGGCAGGCCTTGGCGACTTTAAGAACTAAGCGAGATCGAAGTGTTGTAATATGGTTTTGTGTTTAATTTTGTATTTAAATATCGTTTTTTTTAACGAATGGCACAATTTAAGGGAGTTTAACAGATATATTAAGGACATTTTTCTTACTTTGTAGTTTTGAAATAATTGCATTACGTTTTTATGTAAAAAATTTACCATAAGCGAAGTTCTTTCAATTGTTATTTTGTAAACTTCAATAAGAAAATATGAACATTAAAACCTGAGAAATATAAAGAGTTTCGCTTCTTCGAGTATTGAACACAAATAAAATATTTTCGTTTCGTTAATGAAGAGGAAATATTTAGCGCATATTGTTTGAAAATAAGTAAATACGTACATATATGTTAAGAAGTTGAATACGGACAGAACTCTTTATCACCAAAAAAGAAGAAAGTGCGCCAAATTTGAAACTCCTGCAGATGTCTGAACGCCAAATGTGGCAGCGCTATAACCACGTGATGTTGGTTTTTCTTTTCAATGTTGACACCGCGGCCTTAAGAGAGTCTGGAATTGAAGGCGCTCTCTTTTTAATATTACAACTCTCTGAGAAAAACTACACAGTAAAAAAAGGTATTTAACAATGAGTAGCTGGACCTATTTGTTTTTCTTTAAGTATAATTGCATCGTAATAGCGATTACGTACCCAAATTTAAGTAACCATACTTTCTCAAAAATCAACAACGAGATAAAGTAGTGCTAATTTTAGCCTTTGTTTTAAGTGATTCTGGTCAATTTAAAATAGTTGTTCAGAAGATGGTTTTCCACATTACTTGATGTCGATTGCTTAAATAGAAACTGAGTTATTTCAACTCAATTATCTTACTTCCCATTCTTTTGGCACGCTTTTTTAAATATAGATGCTGTGTGTAACTTCTCAATGTCGCCCTGGTAGTTTAACCTTTACGTGGCGGTTAGGACAACATGTGTCCCATAGATTTTACAGGTCTAGCATGGGGTTTGGGACATTTGTGACTACGGGGAGGGGAAGAATTTTTAAAACATGCTAGACCTTGCAATAACCTACTCTAAAACCAAAAATCTAATATCTATTCAGATAGTCAATCGTCCATAGAAGCCTTACAGAGCACAACAAATAAATTATTTGAAAATAAGTAAATACCTACATATATGTTAAGAAGTTGAATACGGACAGAACTCCTTATCACCAAAAAAAAAAGAAAGTGCGCCAAATTTGAAACTCCTGCAGATGTCTGAACGCCAAATGTGGCAGCGCTATAACCACGTGATGTTGGTTTTTCTTTTCAATGTTGACACCGTGGCCTTACGAGAGTCTAGTAGTGAAGGCGCTCTCTATTTAATATTACAACTCTCTGGGTGAGACTTGTTTGTAATTGTCGATATTTGTTGCAAGTGATTTATGAAGGCAGCCTAATGTAGGCGATCATCTACTAATTTTTACCCATTGTACTCATTTTTATTCATTGTGGAGTACATGTCTTTTCAAAAATTGAAATTTATGTACTCTGAACCATTATAAGCATCGAATATACTAAGGAATGAGTACATTTGACTTATTTTCAAGTGTACATTTTTAACACTTCTTTCATGTAAAAATTCTGTTTTTACAAAAAAATGTATTGGTAAAAAATATCAATCTTCATTATCACTCATTAAAATGTACAAGTCAACTGTCAAGTAATAAGTAATCTAATATTGCAAATAACTCTATGGAATAAGAATTAGATGAAATGATGCTATTATAGAAATCGGTCTTAAAGAACTTTCAGTAACTCGACGAAGAACTGATTTGCTGCAGACGAAAGACAAAATAATAAAATCAAATCTTCTGAGAAACTTAAGATGGAATCTATGTCCTTCAAATTATTCTCACGTAGGGGGTAAAACACGAACCGATCACCCTCCCCCCCCCCCCCCCCCCCACTTGCTAGTCTCAGCAGATACTAGTTTTAGCAGATAACTGAGTTGCTTCTGCATAGCAAGTCTCCGACACTCGTATCCTGAAGTATTCCGACAAATTTCATTTCCTCAAATGGCGAAAAATTCTCATAGATATTCCTTCCGAGAATTGACTCAAACATGGCTGAAAATCGAATCGAATATTTATATATTCCTGGGGCGTAAGATTCGGTATTCTTCTCTTTCGTTTGGAATTCAGGACGTATTTCTGAAGACTTTATTCCGTCGAGGGAAAATATTTAGTTTATTTTGGAATTTAGTACTTTAAATTAGGGAGTTGTGTTCTGGTTCGCTACCTTTCTTTTCACAGTCGGTCTAGTAATTTTAAAAGGATTAACGTGGAGAATTTATATAAAAATAAAATAATCTTTCTAAAAAAAAGGAAAACCGACTTTAAGAAAAATGTGCTAAAAAGTAAAAAATAATTTTTAATCTTACGAATGAGTTGACAAAATTGAATTATTGAATATCAATTTTATACTTAGTACAACTTTTTGAAATCGGCGCCAAAATTTAGATATGATTTTTGTAAATTGGCACCAACTTCCAAAAGTTGTACTACGTATAAAATTGATATTCAATAATTCAATTTTGTCAACTCATTCGTAAGATTAAAAATTATTTTTTACTTTTTAGCGCATTTTTCTTAAAGTCGGTTTTCCTTTTTTTTAGAAAGATTATTTTATTTTTCCCTTTTTAGTTTTTAATTTAGCAGGAGGCTTCGCCCCCTATTCACCAAGAAATTCTAGTAGCAACTTGTGCTCAACAATGTAAATTTTAAACAATCCCTAACAAAACCAATAAATGCATGTTAAACGAAATGTCATTGTTGTACAACTTCCGTTAAACAATGAAAATATTTTGAAATCGGATAAATTGTTTTAAAAAACTCCGTTTAATCGGCAATTCCGGATATATAACAGCCGGATAATCGATTATTTTTTTGCAGATTTTGCCTAAATGGATTTTTCTCTATCCAACAAAAAAAGAATTTTCGAAATCGGAAGACATTTTTTTTTAAACGGTCCGGTTAATTAAGAAATCCGGATAGTTAAATCCCGGATAACCGGATATTTTTTTCAAATTGCTCCCCTTTGAAACATCCCCTATCCAACAAAAAAAAAATTGTCCAAATATCTAAAGTAGAATCGAAATCCGCACATACATAAAAAAAAAAAAAAAAAAAAATACATACAGGTTGAATCTATAACCTCTCGACTTGGCGGTTTTAATTTAAATTTTCTTGCGGTTTTATTTTGGAGGTTTTTTTTGGAGTTTTGGTTTAACTCTTTGTACTCTGTGGACGTTTTTGGCATTTATATTCTTTAGCCAAAATAGTTACCGCTGTCTTTGCTTCTTTCCCCAAAATCTTTGGTGCTCCAAAATAATATATTTTTGAGTTTGCGGAAGAACAAGATATGGCCGCGTGCTGGGAGGGAGGGGAAATCTCAGTCAAAATGTCCATTGGTTGCATTAAAATTCGAACTTTTAATAACACCCAATTTTATCAATTTGAATTAGCCAAGGAGGGAAAACTCGTCATGGACATAGATTAATGATACTTGTATTACCAATATTACTTGGCAGGCTTTGGCGACTTTAAGAACTAAACGAGATCGAAGTATTGTAATATGGTTTTGTGTTTAATTTTGTATTTAAATATCGTTTTTTGAACGAGTGGCACAATTTAAGGGAGTTTAACAGATATATTAAGGAGATTTTTCTTACTTTGTAAATTTGAAATAATTGCATTACGTTTTTATGTAAAAAAATAACCATATGTTATTATGTATACTTCAATAAGAAAATATGAACAATAAAACCTGAGAAATATAAAGAGTTTTGCTTCTTCGAGTATTGAACACAAATAAAATATTTTCGTTTCGTTAATGAAGAGGAAATATTTAGCGCATATTGTTTGAAAATAAGTAAATACGTATATATATATTAAAAAGTTGAATACGGACAGAACTCCTTATCACCAAAAAAGAAGAAAGTGCGCCAAATGTGAAACTCCTGCAGATGTCTGAACGCCAAATGTGGCAGCGCTACGTGATGTTGGTTTTTCTTTTCAATATTGACACCGCGGCCTTACGAGAGTCTAGTAGTGAAGGCGCTCTCTATTTAATATTACAACTCTCTGGTCATGGCATTTTTGGACGAAAATAAGCTGAGGGTGCCCTTCAGTTGGAGTTATAGGTGAAAAAAACCGTCATTGCACTTGAATATTTGCTTTGCCGTGTCTTTTTATTTATTGTTAATCTTCAAACCCACTATGACACTCAAGCGAGTTTGGCAAGTGTAAAGTTGTTTTCACTGTTGTGAAGTTTAATTCATTTTTCCGGAGCGTAAATTTTAATATTTTTTTTAATTTGTAATTAATTGTAAAGAGATGGCTTGTAAATCCGTAATTACCCTTTTAAATTAAAAAAATATTGTAAAATGGAGTGTTTTTTATGAATTTAAACAATAGAGTGCATTACAGAGAAAACTGGAGATCCTTGGAAGTGACGTCACGACATTGAGCGTCAGAGGGTTAAATTCCGTGTTTTCTCGAAATCGGTTTTCATGCAATGGCGGTTTTCTTCTTCACATGCCGTTAGTACACCTTCCTATCAATACATTGTTAGGACAGATTTTTTACACATTCGTTGAAATGAAATAATTTACGTGTTTTTTCAGAGCTTATCAGCGCTGCAAGACCGGCTGAACGTAGACGACGGGCGAAATCCAAAAGACCAATTGAAGATGCGCGAGCTCAACCATCTTGCGGATAAGCTTGGATGCTCTATCACGCAGCTTACTATAGGTAAGTCCCATTTGTCCGTACTTGGCAAATACATTAAGCTTTAAATGGTGTTAGGAGTGTGTAAACGGGACAAGTAACCGCAGATGTTGCATTTTCAGAAATATCTCTCTCATTTATAAGCATTCTGCGATCATCAAGGCTACTTTCGTCAAATTTAACAATCGTTTCGTCCTCGAATCACTCTACTTTTGACGAAAACAGAATATTCGAATTCTTAACGAAAGTAATTTACTTCGACACCTTTTCCGTTGGTTCTGGTAGTTATATGTATATTGCCACAGTTCATACGAGCTTTTTTGGGGGGGCACGGTTTGATAGCGCACGTGACTTCGCACCAAACAGATTCGTGATTCAAATCAAACCGTCAATTTTTATTTGAAATCGTCCTCGTATTTGACGAAATCCATTTTGCGAAAAAAGTGGCAAAAGGAATTTCTTCCATTTCACGAAATATTTATCCGGGACATTTAGCAGGTGTATGTTTCGCCACAATGACGTTGGTTTATTTAAAAATGAGTATGAATTTTAAACAGTGTGATGGATGTTATCCTACAATAGAGATATTTATAAGCATAACGTACATGGTTTTCGTCTCAGCAAAGAGTCCTAGTAACTCTGGAAATAGTTCTAAAAGAGTACCTATATCTGCTGTGAATTGGAAAACATCCCATCTCGCTGCTATTAACTTTTATTTACTACTCAATAAAAATATTTATTGTGTAAAATCTTATTATATTTCTCCCACAGCGTGGTGTCTGAAGAGCGAACAAGTGCAGTGCGTCCTCTTAGGTGCGCTTTCAGTGGACCACTTGTACGACCAGCTCCAGGCATTGCAGGTAAGTCGATGGCAGTACATATTTGTTAAATGGTGCCGTGACCAGGACGGGAAAACTATATGCATTAAGACCTTATAGGGCATTGTAGGATCATCAAATATATTATTTCTATAGTATAGATCCATTTTACACCTCTTGCATCAGCGTCCACTGAATAGAAAACTGTATGGCACGTGCTTTCTACGTCACAAACTGTAGGCCGATTCCATATTCTGAATGTGACGAGACCAACAGTAGTTGTTTTGGCGGCCTAAAGTTTGTGACGTAGCAAGCACGTGTAGCATTTTGCTTAAGTTCCGTCGATATTCCGTGGCCGAGCGGTTAAAGGCGTCAGCTAGGGTTCCAGGTTCGATGCCAGGCAATGAACTTAACAAAGAAAAGTCAAAAGTAGTGATATTGTGATCGGAGGGTTGCCAGCTTCGCTACAAAATACTAGAAAAGTGGTCCAGAGCATCCGCAAAAATTAACGGCGTGTATACGGGACTAGTGCACGATAAATCTGATCGGGGTCCAAAGTCCCGACGTCTATTGAAGGCGTTGGGTACCAGTTCAGGTGTTTACTCGTCATCTGACCATGGTTCTAAAATAACGAGGTGCATGCATGAATGTGTTCCCGGGTCTTTTCTTCGAGATAGACTCCGAACCGTCGCCAATAGCCCACTGTGCAGCTCTAGTGCGACGTTATTTAACCAAAACCTAAAACCGTCGATATTCCCGTACCGACTTCAAAGCACTCGAGTTCCAGTTAGTGTACAAGATCCATTGATTTACGATTTTTCTCCATCAGATAATCCCCAAGCTCACCAGCAACATATCCAGCGACATCGAGAAGATCTTGGACAACAAGCCCACCCGCCACCCCTTGCAGAGGTGACTAGCGCAGAGCCGAGGGCCCTCCGTGGACCTCGGCTCGCCCCATAACGAGCAGCAGCCCCAGATCGAGGGGCAGAAGGCACCGCCCCCCGTGCAGCCGCCCCCGGAAGAACCCCAGCAGGCCGCATCGCTCATCGACTCTATCAGGGCATCCTGCGTCCTGCAGTGATACTCCCTCCCCCCTACAAGGACTTTTTATTTTGGGTTCGCTTTCTTGCACTCAATGGTTAACCCTCTTCAAAGGACTAAGGTACAAATGGCATAATTTGTTATCGATTGCATCCTTATACTTCGTGGAGTGAGTATTACAAATGTTTAATTATATCCAAGTTACATACAGTTACCTAGTTGTAGACTCACCCCACGATTCAATGGGTAAAGCCAGGGTCATACACGTGTCCAGCCTAGCCCAATTTTCCAAGGTTGGTCATGGGCGAGTAGTGTGGCGTCAAGTGTAGATCGTCAAGTGTTGGAGACTGAAATGAATTAAAAGGCTGGTTGAAAAGAACGGCCAGAACCTTCCAGACACAACCCTAAGTAAAAGAAGCAAAGGGACATTGGGCCAGGCTGGGGTAGAGTGTTGTCCGTTGGTGGTTTATTACAGCAGTAAGAGTCAAATGCTGGAAACAAATATTTGCGAATGGCTATTGGATCAGGTTGAACACGAGTATAGCCCTGACTTAACTAGAACGCAGGACTGTTAAAAATTTATTTGAGTATTATTTGTGCGATTTAAAGTGCTGTTTGTTTGCATAAGCAGACAATATCGTTTCTATATGGTAATATTTTGCATTAACTACGGGTTGCTTTCGTTTAAATAGATTGATGTAGGAAATTATCTTCGAGCTTAGCAATATTTATAGAAGTTTTCGATGAATCTCGATCAAGATCCATCAAACAGGCTTTGACGCCATCTATAGGCTTTATCGTTCTACTTATTTAGATTTTTTATTATTGTATTGATCTAGAACATGATAGGTCAACATGAATTTTTTAGTCCAATTGTTGTTTATTGGAAATATTGTTTCTATTTCGGTCAAAGTAATGTTATTGTATAATCTGTAATTTTATATATTTTTATTTATTGATGTCATTATTCAAAAGGTATAGCTAATAATGACACTTGCGCCATTAAAATAAAATCAAGCATTTTTTTTCCAAAGAATTTATTTTTTATTTTCATGTTAGATTACGAATGGTGTCCGACTTGCCGATCTAGATGCTAACACACGATCTGGATGATGACCTAACTTTGTCATCAACTAACATTCAAATAATAATTTCGTTCGACACATTTTATTGCCACGCACAAATAAAAATATTCAGAATATAATAAATGAATCTTTGATTACGAACAAAAATGTTGTACTTTGAAGAGGGTTAAATCTCTGTTAACTGTGAACAGGTGAATCGAATATGACTTTTATAAAGTATTTAAGGTTGCTTGTATTTGTATAATAATTTGTTGAGATTTTATTTGGCCACAAAGTCAGATGATTTTGAAACATTTTATTCTAACTGTAATTACGCACGAGGGCAAATGCTACTTGGTAACATAACTCTTTTGGTTACATACCTGGTGATATAACTGTCGATTAATATGTTGTTAGTGTTAAAGTTACTCGCCACACCTTTATAAATTATTTTAATATATTTTTTTAAATACATTTGGACACATAACCAAAATATTAAAAAGAAATCCGACCCGGAAGGGTTAACGGAACTTTCAACTTAATTAACTATTCACTCAAAAAGAAGAGAACTTGTTTTGGCGATTTACACTTAGTAGTTATAAGGTGTTGTGTTTTGTCCCTAACAATATTTCCTTCAAATTTGTTTCAAATAACTCGAACATTGGCCATCTGTAAACATTATCCAAACAACTCAATTCGCTCTCTATTATTTACAAGAACAATTTAGAATGTACTTTTCTACACTAAGCCATCTTTAGCTGGTGTAAACCAACTTATAAAAAAAACGACCCTTTTAATAGGTTTATATTTTATGAATTTTTATTTAATTATAAACGCAATAGCATTAGATTAGTGAATAAAGCAAAAGCTATTTATATTTGAAAGATAAAAAAAAATCGAAAAGTTCCAATTGCGGCCCATGGCAACCTTTATCTGGGCGACCCGGCTCCCTTCGGCCACAATTGGGCTATTGCCAAAAAGAATATCTGCAATATGTCAATGAAAAATTCCGGATTTGCAGACTGTGTCTCATTAGGCAACCCTAGTTTAACGCGATAAAAAGGTTGTTCTTTGAGAATAATATGGTAACTCGGATTCTGTTCTGGTTGCAATTTGCGTGTTGCCCAAAAATTAAGATCATCACTCTTTCGGGAATTGAAGAAATATAGCAATATTTAAATCAAAACTCGTGTGATTTTTTAAATTCTTAGGTGAAAACTTTTGAAATCGGAAAATGGTTTCGAAAATTTTCGATTGTAATTAAGAGTTTAAGAATTTTTATTAATCACTGAAGTTGAATATCGAATACAACATCTCAATAATTGAAGTGCATTTATAAGAAGTCGTTCAGGTATGGCCAATTTTTGAATATATTTGATGTTACTATTGCATATAAATGCGCTTGTGTCCTAAACTAAGTTTCAAGATCAGTAGATATCCACCAAGAAAATTATCCTGTTATCAATTGATTGATTGTATCTGTAATATTAAGAAACAGTATTCAAATACGCTGGCTAGGATACTGCTGAGATAAAGAGGTGCGTTTTTACAAAATAAATTTCAAGTTTTCTTTCTTGCGCAATACCAGGCTTGAGAATGAAAAAACAGAGCTTTTGTAAATTAGACGTTTGACGCGAATGTAGGCATCTTGAATCGCGCCGTTTTTCTGCATCTATAAAAGTGATAGAGGGTTGGAGGCAATTCGCATTGTACAGGTTTTACTTTACCTTGCGTCGAATTTTTGTCGGACTAATATTCTTTTCTTCTTAACAACGTTCGAGATTCGTTGCTTGCGACAAAAATATCCATTGTTTTAAGCCGAGTTGATTTTTTTTACCCCGTTTTCACGGGTAAGCATATAGCAACCATTTTTCGAAAGCACGTGAAAAAAAATGACATGAAGATGCTGAGGAAATGAAAGAAAGCGATTAACATAACTACATTCAATTTGCCGTTTACTAAATTCACTGAATTCAAGTTAGAGGTATGGAAAGAACAGGAGTGGCTATTTCACAAGAGGAATGAAGCCTCGTTTCTCCTCTAGTGGGTTACCCAATATGGCACGCGCATGCGCGTTAAATTAAAGTATCGCAAATGTACACAGGGAATTTGGATACCCAATATGGCGGCAGATCATCTTTCCCTATTCTCCGCTGGCTTCATTTTTCTCTTATGCCTTCTTATTAACATGACGTCTCTTGTTCTTTCTATCCTTCTAGATATCTCCACGTGCGCTTATAACTACTGTATAGTCCTCCATCAAGAGTTAAGCCTCGATTCTTATTACTTCTCTAGATTTTACCGACTTGCATCAACTTATAAGCTAATAATCAGGGCCGTCCTTAGGGGTGTGCACCGGGGGCACAGGGCCCCCACGCTAAGGTAAAGATGATAAATTTAAGATACTTAAACTGAAGCAAATTACTATCTTTCTTTTAAACACCATTTGATTTATTCATAATTTGCATTTACTCATGAATTTTGAGTATATATGTTCACGGACCATTAGTTATGACATATATTAACAAATGTTATATACCACACAAAAAAAATTAATAGATATATTTACAATGCTTCCTTTTTAAATTTAGAGAATGTACGTCAGAAATAAGGGTTTTTGCGATAGATAATTATTGAAATTAAGACGGCCCTATTTCTGATTAAATGAACATTGAGGCAAGGTTTTCTGCCGGGCCAAATGCGTCCTAAATGTTTTTCTTTTTTCATACATACATATACTATTAGAAAGACAATTCCCTTAACTCGCGATGAAAGGACTATACCAGAGATCAATATGAAAATTAACAAACTAATAACGCGGCTGACTATAGACGTAGAAATGTCATAGGTATGGCAAGATAAGACGTGTGTTTGCACAATGTTAAGAGAGTGTAGGTATAGATAAATGAATGCATATTAAGAACGAGCTTGGACACGAGTGAGCAGTAGATACTAAGAAAAAGATAGTTGTTGAGATTGTAAGAGTATATTGCGTGAAGTTGGCGAGCCGACTCCAATATTTATGTACAGAGAGAGTGAGAGAAATCGATCAAAAGTTAGTTGACGAAGAGACAGATTCTATAAGGGACCAAAACGTGACGAGGTTACATATAGTATCGCGGTCATCTATCTGAAAGTATAGGCAATTTCAATTCATAATTGGTTCTATTGATTATAGATCTCAAAACACCTTTCCACGACTGTTTTGTGCGTGGTACATTCTTATACAAAAAGGATTGTTCTACACACAAAGGCGCCCCGAAAAACAGTAAAATGGAAAATAAATCAACGCATAGGTATCCGTCATTTTTTTTTAAAATGAGAAATATAAGCAGAATTTCTCAAGAAAATATTACGACTAACAACTTTAAAATATTTGATGAAGTACAAATTATAGAAAGTTTCAAATCTCGTAAATTAGTTCACAATGAAACGTATATATTTTTTCTTTCGGTACTTCGGAACCCAAGGCAACGTTACAAATAAATCTAGTTATTCAAATGTAAAACTGCCTTAGTTAAAGCTTTATAGTATTTATTATACTGAAATCGCAATCGGTATTGTGAAACGAAAGGGGACACAATTAATGCATACTATTTTTAACGATGAACATTGTAGTTCTATTAGCAATAAATTAATACTACAATTCCTTATCTTTCTTATTCCATTAACTAACTCACTATCCAATTGCTTAGCGATAGTCTTTCACTTTAGCGTCATTGCATCGAACAATTTAAATGACTTTGACCTTTCGCTATATTCCATTCTCTAAAAGTAATGACTCATGCATGACATATCTTAAAAGAACTTCGATTCATTTAATTATGGATGACCTCAAGTGCTGAAAAGAAAGTAGAATTAGAGAATACTTGAGTTCTTTTTTTTATTGTCATTGCCGCTATAAGCATTCGATTTTTTTATTACGAAGTAGGAATTCCTACCACATTAGTTCTTCATTAGTCTTGTAGCAAATATTCTATAAATATCTTACTTCGTGAGGTATTAATTTGTGGTAAAACTCTGTCTCGAGTTTATCGGCGATGCTGCTTTTTTACCAAGTTGCCAATTTTACCGATCTTGAGCTGTATCTTGGAAGTGAACTTTTTACAGAAATTGTAAGTTATTGAATTATCGTGCGAATTTTTTGAGAGACCAAGTAAATAACGTTACTGAATTTCTTCTCTAATCACTTTCCTATGAAATATCCATAAAATAAATTGTATTAATGTGATTACAGTAAACTTATTAAACAGCTGATTGAAGTGCTAAACAATTTTTTTTTGTATCAATAATTAAACGAGATTACATGTCTTTTGCATTACGATTGTATTGGGAAATTAAACCCAATTGTGTCATTAGGTTAGGATTTGGAACTAGATAAAAATCTCCGGATTTTTTTTTATATTGATACCGTAAAGGAGATTTAAAATATCATTAAAAGGCCAATGTCCAAAAAATATCGTTTGGAAATTTCACGAATAAGTTCCAAAAAATATCGTTTGGAAATTTCACGAATAAGTTCCAAAAAATGAGAGATCATATATTTTTCATCAACAGTTTTCAAAGTATTAATAGATAACGTAAAATTGTAGTTTTGGACATGTCCATCCTCCTTTTTTACAATTAATGTACTTTAAAATAATTAAAATTATTCCAAAAATAAAACTCCAAATTTCAAACTATTCAAAAGGTACCACTTTCAAAAAAAATTGTTTAAAAGCAGATGCTAAGAAGTTGTGAGAGAAAACACTATAGCGTTCGCATAGTAAAAAAAAAATATTGTAAAAATTAAAAAAAAAATATTATAATTTGTCTTTATTTTTGTATAGAAAAATGATTTTTAACAAAAAGCAATTTACTTTCATTAAATTAATAGAAAATATCTATATACAAATGATATAAATAAAACTTAGATGTCCTACAATTAAACGAAATGTTATTCAGACTCGTGTAGATACCTATAGAATTTTCAATCAATTAAAAAAAATCGATACTTTTAAAAATTTTACGCCTTAATTCTATACCTCTTTATTTAAAAATTGTTGTAAATAGCCTATAAGAAAACCAAATTTCTCTGCTAAAATACAAAATCTCCATTGTAATGAATGGTAATAACTTCTTGAAGAGGTAATATTTATCTGCTTTTTAGTAAAATTACATGATGTAAATATGAAAACGGGAACATATACTTTACACTGTCTTCCGAGATAAACTTATTCATAAATTATCTTAAAGGATATTTGAAAGACTTTATAAAATTAGACTCGTATAAGTAAGCAAGACGTCCGCTTAAGCAGATGTATACTAGAATTTGTAGAATGGGCTTGATAGTAAAAGAAGATTTTGCAATTCAAAAATATTTTATACATCCTTAACTGTAGGAAAGATAGAAATTTTCAGATTTGCATGATAAATAATTCAATAACTTCTACATTTTCTGTTTCGTTTGATTTTATGGACATGTCTCGCAAAAAAGTTTTTATCCGAGATAGATTTGAATTCCAAGTTATTTTTATTGTCGAATGTTTTAGAATGGGAAGATAAAATTCAAATGGATTCGTTAAATAAAAAAAAGCAAAAAATATTTATATTTAAAAATATATATAATACTACTAATAATATAAGTGTATAATTTCAGTTTTGTAAAGTGACGGCTAGTTTGTGATCAACTTTATAAGAACACAATACTGGTATTTTCAAATTAACTTTCATAACTTAAACTTCAGTATTGTTTTTGGAAATATTTATTACAGTTGCAATTTCTTGATGCTATATAAAATAAATCGTTCACTCAAACAAAATTAAAGAATTCCAATAAATTTTCTATAAGTGTCAGCATCGAAACATGTATAACCAAAGCACATAGTGCTACAATTTTGGTTTGCACAGCTGTCTAATACAGCATCAAAAATTATTAATTCATATATTAACTGCAACACTTTCAAAACCATTATAGTCAATGAATTCTTAAATTTTTATTTCAAAAATCGTTATATCTACTATAAAATGAAAAATTTGAATTTTGTCTTCCCAATAATTCCTAAATTTTTGGTCATAGTGTTTAAATTCATATTAGAAAACGTTGCTTTGTATTGCAGTGCAAATATCTGTAACAAATTGATCCATGTGTGTATTCAAGTATAAAAATTGAAGTGGCATTTCAAGTGCAATTTTCAACCAATTCAACCGACTAAAGTTGTTTCGTGCGATAACTTTTCCGTGCTTCTCACGTGCTTTCATTTTTTATCCGTCCATTATATTGTATGTAAATAATGGACCACTGTTGATATTATTTAATTTCTTTTACAAGAAGTCACCTTTACATTATGTATAGCACCACTAATTATTGACTAAAACGGTTCAAGTGAAATATACGGTGTGCGATGATGTTGTTAATATTAAGGATGTAAAAAAAAAATCTAGGGTTACAACAGTTTACTAACCCTAGTCATTTACAATTGTGTTAGAGTAGGTTGCCAACCAGAAATGAAATCGCCTTCTTAGGCGAACTTTTTTTGTTAATGGGAGATTGCACCGTATACTTTATTTTAACCATTGCGAGAGTGAACGCATAATTTTGAGTAAAGTGCATAGTTCAATGGTCTATTTATAAAAAAAACATTTCGAAGTATTATTTAATACACGACACATTTATGGCATAAAACTTTAACATATAATTTATTTACTGTTAGATCTATTGAGTTTGCCTCGAAAAACAAAAAATAATCGTGAAGAGAGGAACTTAATTGAATAAATTTAATGGCGTTATTGAAGGCTTTTAGTTTAATGCAGGGAATAGAACTAGAGAAAATGGGTTCATATTATCAAAATCGCAGCTTAATCGAGATGGTACAAAACATTATTTTTGTAATAGGAAATAGATAAATATAAGAACTTGCCTGATAAGAGTTGATAATTCTTCTGTATAGTATTAAACAAACAATCGGATCTGCACTGAGTGATTGCTAGGATGATTTAAACAGGAAAAACCTTGTTGGATTTCGAACGTGTTGTTGGTTGTTTTTATTCGTATTAATACGCTTATCACGTTGTTTCTCCTGCTGGTACACATGCAAAAAAAATTATATGCCTTCTAACTGTAATACGAGTTGAATCTAAAATTATCTTGGGTATTTTTCATAACGATGAAAAATATGCAAATCACAATATTTAAAAAATAAATAAACCTAATTCATGTTAAGACAAGTCCGAGTCCAAAAATATATTTTTACTATAATATTACAACAAAAACTTAGAGAACACTAGTAAGATGTTAATAAAATCAGCAAAATTAATAATTATTATTGAAACCTTTTAAAATTTAACTAAAATTAAGAAATAAAGACTTGTACTTAAATGGTAAACTCCATATCTGTACTGGCAGAGCAAAGCTTCTTCGTTTAAGTTCTATACGATCACACACGCAACCTAAATATTTATCCCGTCCACCAGTACGCAATATCAGGGCAGAACTTGAAGTTCAAATACCATACTCTTTTTGAACAATGAAACACATTGCAAGAGTCGTGTACCTTCTATACTATTTGGTATAATTAAGGGTTAAATAATAATAATACATATAACTGAAGAAAAAAATATTTCTTAAAAGTAAAGTTGAACAGACTACATGAATGCTAATTTATCAATAGACCATTTGCACTTTATTCAGGAGCTTGTAAAGTAATATTTTATCTCCTTTGATTTGTTCCCATAGAAACAGTAAGCTTCTATACGAAGTTTTTGACTGTTAATTTATTTCAAAATTTTGTTCAAATTTAGATTAACTAGATTAGTTATATTAGAGATTTCTGAATCAAAATGATCAGCTTGTAATATGAAATAATCGCCTAAGAAACAATGTAATATTAGTAAATCTTCTGAGCATTTTAGATGCCAAATTCTTATGGAATATCTCATGAAATATAAGATATATCATGCTCTTCTGTAACCATATTTTCAATAAAATTTATTGCAGATCTTTCTCTTGTTGTCAGCATTATTTATAAAATTACACCAAAACAATATCCTCTCAAAAGTATTTAGGAATTAGTATTTATGAAAATAGTATTTATATTCTTCTTTACAAAATTGACCAGTTTTAGGCACGGTAAAAAAATAAAATCTCGTACATTAGTAGAAAATAGTCGCAAGTACAAAATAACCGATTTTCAGACATGCTCGCCAATTACATAAAAATATTGAAATACAAGTTTTAAAAAAATTAGTTAATTTTCTATAGTTATTTTGTGTAATTACTTTGTCAAAGAAGTCTAAGTATTAGAGTACTAAGACAATGTCAAGTAATTGATGGGACATAAGCACGCTTTCCTGTCTAAATAGAAATATTTATGGGGAAAAATGGTGTAAAGGTAGAGGGAAAAGGATACATTAATATGCAATTTACCCTTTTTTAAAGTAAATCTAATATCATGAAGATTCCTATTAAATTTCATTTTCCTGCCTACATACTAAACGGAAAGATACGAAACATCCTAATTTATAATGCTTACCATCTTTTTCATATCTCACTACTGGACAAGGCTTTGGCTGCACATCCTGGTTGGTAAACAAGTAGCGAGCTCATAGTCGGACGGTTGAGATTTCGACCCTAATTGGCCAACTGACACTAATGCATGTTAAATCTGTCGAGGCTTAAATGTCCTCATGCCGGACAAGGATGCTGAAATTTAGAGAGTGCGGTGTCAGCTTGTGAACTGTCTTCATCATCTGATCATAGTTCAAATTACGCACCAGTACAAAAATGTCACAGTAGGCAATAGCTCTTTCATTGATTAGCTATGGTGTAACATCGATTCAATCAACTAACCATTTGTTAATTCGAGAAGTTAGATTAGATGGCCAGTATTATATATATATGAATAAAGAACATAATTTAATTTGTAAACATAAATTACCTACATACTATATTTTTACTTGTAACACTCTTTGCACTCTGTTGTTGCTCCTCGGGCGACAACATAAACAGTTCTTTTGGTTTCCTGTTCTTTAAAAAAAAAAAAGAGAACAACATTATCTTGCATTTAAAAAACATCGACCTTTTTGCAACTTGTTCTCTTGAAGATCCTGAACAATAATTCCCAACCTCCCCTCTATGAACAAAAACAATTCTGGAAAAAGAACAGAGGGGAATAACTGTTTTGCAGAAAAAACGGAAATGTCAAACATGTTCTCGGAGTGGAAAGGGTTAACTATTTAGTTTTTAATATTTTTAATTTCTCAAATATATATATATTTTTATATAAGTATCTGAATTTCAATTATTTTCTATCCAAATTTTATTTTATCGAAATGTTATCATTCTATCCAAATGTTAATCTAAGGTTTGTGTTAAATGTGAAATTAAAAGAGAAGTAGGATGTTGACCAGTCACTTTTTACTGGAATATAGTACACAGACAAAGTATTGTAAAGAAACTCGTTTAACATAAACAGTTAAAACAGGACACAGTATGTACAAATAGCAATTTACAGCACAGGATTCTTTTATGTACACAACATTAAGTTTCTTTCATTAAATAACAAATGCACTAATAAGTAACATAACTTTAAACTTCTGATAGGAACAGACCAAAAATGGCGGCCAACTCGGAAACATTAATAGACATTTCTTGCACCTCTTAGAAAACAGGAAATGTATAAAATATATTAAAATTTCTAATTTTACACAGCCACTACCAATTTTCTAATGAACGTATTGGTAAAAGAACCACACAATAGGTATGGTAAGTAAAAGCATTAATTCACTTTTATAAACAGATATTTGTATAACTTAAAATATAAACGATGAAAATAAGTGCTACTAAGTAAAAATATCACAATAGAAAGGTAAAACTTGTATATTTACATTAAAAAAAACTGGGTTTAAAATAAAAAGTTGAAATAATACTTAAACAGACATGCATTTGCTTTATATTCTTTTGTTAATGTTTAGAAATGTAAAATATATATATATTTTAAATATAAGGAACTGATTGAATAGATTGTTGATTGCACCAGTATGTATTATAAATATCTGATATTAATAAATATATAATCAATATATATGATATAAGCAATTTAATAAAACTTTATCCTCAGATCATTGATTTTAAAGTATTCAACAACAGAATATAAATAGAGCATGATATTGAAAATTTTTATCTCTTTGCAGTTCACTGTGAACTGGACCTAATAACTAATCCAATGAATGAACTGGAAAGAGTTAAATCAGTACTTCAAATAAGTACTCACTGGCTCTCATGAATAAACACAGTTGGGAGAAAAACACTACATATTACCTGAGACACAGTAATAACACTTTAAAACAATGCAGCAAGTAAAGTAATTTGATTTACACAACTCACTGTTTAGAAATCACAACAATGAAGAAAGCTTAAATATATAAATTTTTTTTTAACTAAATCATGAAATTTGTCCCTTTTTGTTCGAAATTAAAGCTTTTTAATTAAAAAAAAATTCTAAAAATGAAACAAAGCCTTCTCTCTAAAAAAAAAATATTAAATAATTTTTATTCACCTACTAGCATAATTCCTGAACTTGTTTTGCACAAACACCAAACTGTTTTGTACACAATTTCATCTGGATTTTAGCATGCTTCAAACACATACAGTGTTGAAATACCATTGAATATATCTGTACACATTGACACTAACATGCATTAAGATATTCGGATTAAAGATCTAGAAATACTGAACCACATGAAATGAAATAACCTGCACTTTACCAGCATTCCGACCATAATCGCAGGAAACAAATAATTTATAAAAGAAATATATTTCAGAGAAAAACAGTTCATATTACATAACACAGTAGACCTTCGATACAACACCACCTCACAGAACAAGTACAATATGGTCGTTCAATGAAAAGTCATTGCAGGAACAAGTACAATATGGTCGTTACAATGAAAGGTCATTGCAAGGACCAGTATAATATGGTCGTTACAATGAAAGATCATTGCAAGGACCATTTCAATATGGTCGTTACATTGAAAGGTCATTGCAAGGTCCAGTACAATATGGTCGTTACAATGAAAGTTCAGTGCAAGGACCAGTACAATAAGGCAATTGCAATTTAAGATAATTGTAATGACCATTATTATACAAAATATTGACATACAAACTAATCAACCAATTGGGGAGTAGTAGAAACGTTTGTTACAACAGCGTATCATTGTAAGAAGGGTCTACCGTACATAAAACCTAGTTTATGCAACAACATATTGCCAACTAAGAATAAGAAATATTTTAATTAGTAAAAAGCACAATCACATACTTTATGCCTTTTTCAATGGTTTCAAACTTCTTGTATAGGTAAATAGTCAAATTTTAAAATTTCACACACCAATACTGTATGAGTAATTAAGTATATACAGTTCAGATGTCACTCGACTTTGAAATTTGTTTGTAGTAGAGGTTTTAAGTAAGCAATGAATCAAGATGCGTAAAGTAAAAATGATAAATTTTCACCTTCCAAAATTAAAATAGTGTCGCAAATAAAAATTAACAAAAATTCAAAACGTAACAAATTGGAAAAAACTCATATAGTCGAATGGTACAAACTGATTCCATACATTATTAAAAATGTGTCAATTAAAATAAAAAGAACAAAAAGGGGGAAATACCAGTACAAGTTAATCACTATGAAATAACCCAATTAAAATCATAGTAAACTGTATTTCAAAGTATTGGATGCTTTACGAAATTGAACTGTATTTTGTAAATATTTATATTAAAGGGCTAAAAATTAAAATGCAATCCTTCATTTGTTTATAAACATTTAAACAAAAATTTACATAAAAAGTATGGCTTACATTTTTATGTATTAAAGGTAGAACAACAACAACAAAAAAAGATTGTTACTTTTGGCATAAGTACCATTCGACGCCTATATGCATATTTTTTAAACAGAAACATACTGATTAACCAATAACATAACTGTGGGTAATTTTTTTTAAAAATCAATTTCTTACTTAATTACACAACAATTAAACATATTATATCTCAAAAACAATCATTCAACACATGTGCCACAACAAAATACAAAAACACATACTGCATTTAGAAAGGTGCAGGAAAAAAATTCAGTGCTCCATATCTACATGTCATTGAAAAATAATGTCAAAGGCTGGACTTCACATGAGATTCGCATAAGTAACCAGCAATGTTTTCATGTATGTATAAAAAAAAGAAATATACAAACCTGGATTCTGGTTTTAAAAATATATTAAATTTGTGAAAAATATACAAATGAGTGGGGGCTTAAATAGAAAAACTCCTACGAATTAAATAAAAGGAAAAGTGGGATCCCCAGTGAACATACTATAACATTATATACTATTGAAGTCTACGTACATCTCTAAATACTACAGTTGAACAATTTCAACTTAACCTATTATATTTTACTCAAAAAGATTACTATTTATATAAACAAGTAAATAGAATCTATATGAAGGAATAACTAAAATATTCAAGGCATATTAAACAATTTGATACTTCCACATTTCAATTTATAAGCAGCATTAAATAAACTCTAAAATAGAAATGCACAAATAATTTAGTATTTAAAGTAATTACATATACTTTTCTTAACAATAAGTATAAAATTAACAAGAAACTATCTTAAAACGGATACAATTCTAAATTTTCAACAGATACTTTTAGATAAATTTAATAAATCTATAAGGTAACAGTAATATGAATTATCAATGTAATAAAATATACATAACAGAAGCTAATTGCAATCACTAAGTCTATTCAATATATATTCACATAAAAAACGCCCTATAATAGTGCACATGCAAGTCAACAGTATAAAACAAAAATTAATGCATAACTTGAAAAATGCAAAAGTTAAAAAAAATGTGCAAATTTAAAAAAATCTATGAAATATTTAAAACACTATTTAGCTTCATTCTTAAAAAATATTCGCATTTTTAATATAAAATTATTAACACATAAATTTAAAAATATTGTAACAAATATTTATTAGATATAATTTATGCATTAATAATTCAGTAAAATGTAATAAAAAATTTATTAACCTAATAGGGCAAAAGTGGCTACTAAAAAATCAACTAATATACTAGTATTATGCTTATTTGTGTTATTATCATAGTACAATCAAAACTAGTACTTATACCATTGTACTTATACAAAACTTAATACCATAAAATATATTCAAATTATGCATATAAGTAAATAAAACTAAACTAAGAAAGCTCAAATTACTAGTAAGTAATCGGATTGCATGTATCACAACTGCATATGTACTAGCTTTAATGTGACTACTAATTAAATTAAATGACTATACAAATGAAATTGTTGGGTAGACATGTTAAAATATGCTATTTTAAATAAAACTAAATAACTATTTTGGATATGGTAAATGTGCCATATAGTTGCAAAAGTAAAAATTTCTACTTTTTTCCCATAAGCTTTGATATTATTTAAAACTTCTCAGTATTTAAACAGCTGATGGATCTGGACATGTATACCGATTTATGAATCTGCAGTTTTCCCAGAGGTAGACTTACTAAAAAAGTACCTCTCGATAATTTTTAAGGACCTCTTAAATTTTTTGGCACCTTTGGAGAATTGTAATTTTTTGGTGCAGAATCGCATGTAAATGCGGTTTTGTAGCAGGTTGGCGCAGGATACTCTGGCGCAGAAATATTAAAGATGCTACATTCTTGTGAATTTCCTCGATTTTCTAGAGTATCGATTCTTTACAAAACAACAAACGAGCTGAGATTTTCAGAAGTGTCGTGTATGATAATAAAATACCATTGACTAAATAATCGGACAAAAGAGAACAAAAGTGCACTTTTTTTCTGTCACTAAATCAGTCTATTTATGCTTTTCTCACCTTGCCGATTTACACTTGCCTATAACGGTCAAAAGTGTGGATCAAAGTAAAATCCGGAATTCTACAATCCGATGTTTTTAATACAACCGGAATTCTGGGATCTAAAAATTTCAAAAACTTGGAATTTCGGGTTAGACATGAAAAAATACCACCCATGTGAATTTGTAAAAAAAAAATCAGGTTTGAGAAAATTAAGGACTTTAAGGGCCCTTAATTAAGGACCTACCTAAATTAAGTAGTTCTTAAGGACTGTGCGAACCATGGCAACCCTGTAACCACAAAATTACCGACTGTTCCAGATTCCAATTTATAGCAACTTCAAAAACATGAACGTTACCCTCAGAAGAAAATAGTTAAGAACCAACAACTTTTGAAGCTAAATGGCACAAATACCTAATAAAGATAAATTATTTTATGGCTGATCAGAAGAATAAGCAAACAATCGCCATCAAACACCTAACACTATATACCATGTCAATATATACAACTATAACTCACCTAACCACATTAGACCTGGGGATCCCATATTACAAACATCAAGGATTTACATTGTGTCTAAAATGGACTGAGCATTCTTTATTGTAAGACGGAATATTGTAGCACGTTCTTTGCTCTTACCCCTAGTTCCTATCTCAGCAACGACACTTTGAGCGTAACTAGGCATGCTACTCTGCACTATGGGAAAACAAGAGTTGTTATGAGAAATGGTTGGACTGTTATCACAGGGGGGGAATACAAAAAAACAGGGCATGCATTTGTTACTACTCAATATATAAAAAATGAGGGTCGGCTACCAGTCGCAGTCTATGGAACAATGTAATATGAAGCCTTGCATAACTGTAATTAAAAAATAGGTATTTTATGTTTAAAAATACCTTAAGTTATATATTTATAATTGTACATATTATAAATATAAAATATGTGGTTTCATAAGTGAATTTTTGTAAAACCCAACACTAATATTTTTTCGAAAAGTACGATTCGTTGGGTATACAAGTCAGAAAATTGTAACCGGCATCAAAGTAAACAAAAACTTGTAGAGTAAAATTCAGCCTCAATATTTTGTAATGCATAAAAACACAGTTAAATAAAACATATAAAGTCAAACTTCATAAAGACGAAACAATTTGAATTTCAATTATTATTTATATTAATTATATATCATTTATAATTCCATTATATTCCTATCAAAAATATAATAAAATTATATTTTATTAAAGTTGCTAATTTATGTAAATTTCTTTTAATGATCAGTTAGAAGCAAAGAGAGGGATGTATAACTTAATACCCTGTTATCCTTAAATATGCAATACAGCCTATATTCTTCCTTTTGAAAATGTAAAACGACATTATTCATAGTTGAGCGAACTGTTTGTCAAGAGGTGTTAAGTTCCAAAATTCCATTACTAGGCAGTTAAACCTATTACTGGCCATAGTTGTGTGGGTCCTAGTTTAATAGGTTGCACAATAATGAGTCAAATTTCGTTCCATTTAACATTATAGCCAAGGGGAATTGCAAACTTTAAGCACTTCTCAGAAATCTGTTTTTGGACTTGCATCATTTAACAGCCATCCACCCAGTTAAGTGAAGTTCTCCTTCGGAAATTTTGACTGTAGGTGAAAGACATGCACTGCTTTAGCCCCCAAAACCATAGTTACAATTCGAATCCAAAACATTTAAGCATGTAAAATCCCAGAAACGTGGAAAAAAAGCAATTTATATTAATAAATATAGACAAACAAAGAGCAACCCTCTGTTGTTACGCAAGGCTCCATCGCCCCCAAAACGAACACAAGAACAGGTAGTGAGATCATAGTTGAAGGATGAGGACACACTTGAGTACTTCCCACTAGGTATAAACAGGTATCTAATGACTAGGAGATTGGATCAGTCACGACGGCTTCAAGCACGATTACTTTAAACGCTGAGTAACGTTGGCAAGAGCAACAGCAAATGCTTGGAGGGCGCAAAATGGATATTGAAAGTCAAGGGTGTAAGCATTCCCATCAATTCGACCAAACTGCATCACCTGGGGAGGAAAAGTTGGGTTTGTAAGAATATCAAGATGAAAAGAAAGGTTTATTTGTTCAAAATATTTATATAAAATGTCTGAATAGAAAGTAAACCAAACATATTTATCTTTTTAACCTCTTCTTGGTTGTAATTTTTTTTTCAAACCAATATTACAGACGGAACTTTTTAATTATTTATGAATATATATTTTTATGAAAATGAATATATATTCTACCACAACTTCTAATTGTTTGTTGTAGGTATATATCTGTTCCACTTGCCCTTGTGGTCTGGCCCGTATGATCTCCATGGGACCATAAGGGCTCGTATAATCGCCAGGTGACCATAGGGCCTGTATGATCTCCAGGTGACTATAAGAGCCCGTAGGTTCTCCATATGACCATAAGGGCCTGTATGATCTCCAGGTGACCATAAGAGCCCGTAGGTTCTACATATGACCATAAGGGCCTGTATGATCACAAGTTGACTACTAAAAGGGCCCATATGATCTCCAGGGGCCAGTCTATGGCTCAAAATAAGCTACTGCAAAGCCGTGTGTTACCTTAAATATTTTTGCATCAATAATTGCTTCTCAAGGCAAACGTTGCTGTAATTATTTGCAACTTTTTTTAAAATAATTTTTCCTTAAAATTATATTTCACAAACGTTAGTCAAGTTAATTTTTCATTATTTATTTCTACAATTGCTTTAAAATTTATGAAAAAGAAACTGAAAATTACAGATAACAGAATCGCTTTATTATAAATTTTGCTGTGAGCTTATAAAAGCTCACAGCAATGTTTGTTGCCAGCTTATATTGTGCGCTGGGTCAGTCAATGCTGAACATGACAAGCAAAGCTAATCAAGAATGGATTATTGCATGTCTTTACAATTACTTTTTCCATGGAGAGAGAGTCTAATATAATTATGCATGTTACATAATATTTTTCCTTATTTTTCTTTCATTATACATAATTTTATGTGTATTATATAATATTTTTTTAATTAAAATTGAAGTCAAATTTAGCTAACTTTTCAATTATAGAATATAGTATATTCAAAGAAATATTAACCATAATTACTACAATGTTTAGTTAACAAACATGTAGTTAAAACAATAAATAGTTATGGCATGTTTTGCATAACAATAATTAGAACATACAGAGATATAATTTTTATATTTTTTTAAAAGCATCAAATTAATAATGCCATATTAATACTTATATAAGAATATGTTTTATAGAATTAGTTCACATCTTATACAAGGAAACCGTACAAGCAATTGAATTATGTGATATAAATAACTTTACAATCATAACATGCATGTCTCTGTGATTAGTAACAAGTGATCATTTAACTATTTACATTAGCAAATATCAAACTATATCGATGTATCTATCCTTAAGATATCCTTGAGTGTATACTAATTTTGAGTTTGCATTAATCCCAATTTCCTTAAGATATCCTTGAGTGTACATACTAATTTTGATTTTGCAAATCAACTTAATATTTGAAGAAAAAAATTAAGAATACAGTATATTACATAATTTGTATATATATATATTACATAATATAGCTTTAATATTGTCCTGACAAACTATACATTTTCTTCCATAAAACGAACTTTACTTTGTAACAAGCTACAGGATGAAACCAGTATTGCATTCCCAATTCTAAATAAACATTGACATTTCTTGTTCTTAACCTTAATTTTATAATAATACAAACTCACTTGTCTGCCATGAAACTCGATTTGGAAATTCTTCGCAGACTCCTGCGTCACCCGTCCGCCGAAGTCAAGCTGATACACCTGACTCAGGTCATTCCAGAGAGGGGCTTTGTTGTGTAGGACGAACTCCCGATAAGGAGGCAAGTTACTGTTGGCCGGAACACAATCCGTAACTGTTCTTCCACCTCGTTTCTTAAGCTGCGTAAAACAGGAACACGTTAATAGCAATACGAAAAATTACATTTAATAACGACCAAATATTAAACACTTGTTTTACTTATCGAGGCTTTTGAAAATTATAGACAGACTAGTTTAAGTTTAAGCTAACACAAAGTAGAATAGTATTCTACAAAATCGGATAGATCGAATATTGTACTCCTAAAAACTTATTTTAAACGGTAGAGGTCGTAACTGAGTTGCAAATATCTTATAATTATCAGAAACAGGTAGTCAATTTAACTTCAAGCTATAGCTACACTTTGAAATATTGATGATAGTTTGGGATCGATCCCCAAGGAAAGACTCAGGGACCTTGTCTCGTAATTATTAGCCATTGTCTGATGACAATAACAACCACCAGAATGTGCATCCCAAACTTTCACATGATGAACAACATGAGGACACTTGAGCCAGGACATACATAATATTCAATAGTCTTTTCTACCAGTGAATCTTTTACTGGGAACCAAACTAAAGGCCCTCCAAGCATGAGCCTGCCTGTCAGGCTATCACTGGTCTCGGAAAGAGCAGCATTACCATTCATAAAGACATATCAATGGTAACACATATATATTTTATGTTGTATATTTCTATTGGTTTATACTGCAAATTACAGTGTAAACCAATAAAAATATACAACATAACATATGTTACTACAAGTACTTCAGCTTTTTTGGGAATGGATACAGTCAATGCAAATTACTTAAGTCAATACCAATCACCCTTTTTAATCATTGATAAAATTACAGTGGTTAATAATGCTAAATACATAATAATCGCAAATTCTAAAGTTAATATATAAATGTGTCAGTAAGAAATTTATTATAATATTCTTCTTGCAATATTCCTCTAAGATACAATTTAAAATAAATTTTGAAAATGAAACAGGAAGCTACATTACGAAAATTAAAAAAAGCTAGGTATATATATAACTGACCTCAATGCAAAATAAAAAGGAAGTGAACAGAAATACATTTAAAAAACATGCATTAAAATTTAACTTGTGGAGGTACTGCAATAAAACAAACATCTGTTTATTTTGAAGTAATAAGACAAATTCAAAAGACAGATAAAAAAAATTATATAAATATAAATTATTAAATATAAGTATGAGAGATATGAGATTCTAAAGGAATCTGATACTGAAGCCTTATATAATAGCACAAAAAAGTTGCGATAACTTCCAATAAAATTGATAATAATGAATAATACATTGCATTTTAAATTGTACTGCAACGATAGCTAACTTTAACTGCAACTTGCTCTGATATCATGTGGAAGTGAACTGGGTTAGTTACCACTTTAGTCTCTTAAAAAGGGGTTAGAACCTTAAGTCTCTGGACTCATCACTTAGTTATAAAACAGTTTGTAGACCTCATGGATAATTAAAAAATGAATAACCTAGTACCAATTAACTAAAAATTGGAACAAACCTTTCTCCTAATGTAAGCCTTCTGGAAGCTTTCGAGATCCTTAAAGTTCTCCCCCGGCATATCCTCCCCACTAAAAGCCCCGTCCTCGTCAGAACTGTCCACCAGCTTCTGCCGCCGCATTTTTCTCAGCAGCAGCGGGCTGTACAGAATGCCCCGCCGCTGCGTCTTCTTGCGCGCCACCACCGGAGAGGATGGAATGCTCAGGCTCACCGTGACGGAGGAATCGGACAACTCGCTCGTGTCGTCACCCCCTTGAGGGTAACTGGCACGGTGATCCTGGAGAAAAGAGGCTGCCGACAAGTCTGGCATTTCACTTGGCACATTGCTACGGCGCCGCACCGGACTGGAGTTCTCCGATCTCGCAAGCTGTTCCAGGTTTTTGAAAGCTTTATTCTTTTTCGATGATTCCGCAATCTTATTCACATCTTCGCAGCTGTGGAATCCCTTTATCAAGGTGGTGGCAGGTTCAGAGGATTTTGGAGTGGTGGGTTTCTTCACCGCCGGGCAGGAACACGCCAGATCGAAAAAGCCCTCTTCCCCAACCGAAGCACCGTTGGTTTTCTCGCAAGGTTTCTCCCCGTCGATGCAATCGTGGCAGTGCATCTTTCCACACGGTGGGTTGGGTTTTAGTGTCAGCCGGCGTTGGGAATGCTTAAACGTGGAACCGCTCTGTTCTCGGACGTTAGTGAATTCAGCCATGTGCTGAAGGTGATTGGCGCTGTGGCTTCTATTTACATAGAATGAGGAACTTTGACTGTTTGGGAATGGCATCTTCTCGCAGCTAGGGGTTTCGGGATCATCGATGAACTTAATGTCCCCATTCTTCTTGGCTAAAATATTCTCTTGATTGGATGATGCCCCGGTAGATGAAGCGCCCTTACTGTCCAGAGTCTGGATTGGCAATGATGATGGCAAGGTACAAAATGATCTCTGAGAGTGATTAGAGTTTATTTCAACGATTCTTCTGGAGCTTAGTGGCGATTGAAGGCTGCTCCGGAAAGACTTGTCGAGGATCAAACCACCCGGCTGTGCGGGGGCGACGTTCGCACAACTGGGAGCGGCTTTCCCATTGACAGAACTGCTGGAGTTTGATTGAGAAGACAGGTTGGAATTATCGTTTTCAGAAAGACTATTTTGCGCGGAGGCATCCTTGGAGGAATCGCTGCTGGCAACCCCAAACTCTTCGCTAAGATCCAGGTCCAGCGAACTTCCGCCCAGGGACGCACAATCCTTAGGGGGGTGAATCGGAATGGGACACTTTGATTCAAACTTTTTCTCCAAGTTCTTGTGGAGAAAAGTGAAACCTGAGCCGTTTGAACTGGATGGAATGTTGTACTGCATAACGGGTGGATGCAAGTTCGGAACACAAGAGAGACTAGTCTGTGTTGCCACAGACACTACACTATTATTTTCTGCTCGCTGAAGGCTGATTACATGCACGCCCTTGTCGCCAGTTATTTCAAAGGTGAGAAATTCCTCGTTGGGAATGAAGTTGACGTAGTCACCGTTGCCACGGTTGGAGAACATGTGCTGGTCTCGATCTTGGTTTAAATGGCAGCGGAAGGTAGGGTTTCTTTGCTGTTTTTTTGGTGTCATAGGAGCAATAGGGATGCTGTCTTCATAAGAATCTAAAAATAACAGGAATGCAAGTTAAGCAAAAATAAACCAACTCAGGAAAAATTGTTGATAACTGAAATGAAAACAAAAATTTGACAAAGAGGAAATTTGACAAAAGTTTAACTAAAAATAAACGTAATAAACAAACCAAGTGAAACTATTAATTTTGTGGATACTAATGGAATACTTAAAAAATAATATATATTGCATTTTATAGAAAACTTTTTTTGTGCTCTAAACGTCCTGTGCTCAAAATTACCACTGAATCATCGTAATTTCACAACACGCATAGTTAAAGAGGAGTTTGTTTTTCTACTGTCATAATTTACTTAATTCCAATTTACACAAAAAAAAATTTTAATCGATGCCTTTTTTAGAGACAGCTAGGGTAGTTAGGACACTTGTGCTTGACTGAAAAGGGCGGAATTTTTAAAAAGAGGGCAGCATTTTTTTAAAAAGAGTAATGAGGGTGCTATTGAGGTGCAAAAAGGAAGGGCAGACCGCCCTTCAAAAAACGCCTAGAGTGAACACTGTATTTAAAATGAGTCTATACACAAAATCCCCACCTCCAGGCTCGTCTTCGTCCTCCGAGAACACCACGGCCCCCCCTGCCCTGGGCGAATCTGCCCCAGGTGGACAGAACTCCCGCGGCTGGGGTCCCCGCAGCTCCTTCATGAGCAGGGTCATCTGTCGCGGCTGCAGGTGCAGGAGGCTGGTGCGGTAGGTGACTGTGCCCAGGACAGCTGGCAGCCACTGCACGAGGCCCAGGATTTTGAACTTGGTGCCCCAGATGTTAGACGTGACCGACACGATCTTCTCGCTCTGAAATGGACACTGTGTAAAGTTGCAGAAGGAAAATGATGTTGTTATGTTCTATATATTTGTAGGAAATAGTAAATAGAGAGGATTTGGGGAGTTTGTATTTGTTTTTGCATTTTTTTCAAAGCGATTTGAAATTTAAAAGTTGACTTGCACTCTATTATTAAGAAACACATTCCGTGACTTTTCTTTCAGAAGGTTACGAGAAAAAAAAATTAAATACTTGAATAAAATGTTTTTCACCGATATTCAAAACCTACAAAAATATTTTAGGGTTTGTACACATTTTCAAAAATAAGGAGTTTTTACGGACTTTTCGAGGAGCTTGAAAACAATTACAAGGATCTGATTTTTTTTAATGCAAACAACTTGCATACATTTGTAATGAAAAAGTAGCTTTCAAGTTGCAAATAGGCTTCTTAGTAATTTTTATTTTAATAAATGAATATAAAAGAGTAAAATAGGCGCAATCAGCAAAAAGCTATTAGGTGCAAAGAAGCCAGCTCTCTTTTTACTTAGATACAAAGTTATGTTTAATTCACATTAACAAGTTTTTAATAAAAGTTTAGTAAAATGAACATTAATAGAGTTTTAGCAAAATGTTTTAAATGATAATCGTCTAAAGTACTTTTTAAGAACCTTCTGTGTTTTGAAACTTTCTAAGGACTATTAACACAAAAATAAGGAGTTTCTAAGTTGTACTTTTTAAGGGCCCTAATGAACATGAAACTAAAATAAGAAGTTTTTAAGGGTAGTACTTCAAACCTTTGCACTCGGAAGGCGCCTCTCATGCCCCAACATAACGACCCATTCTTTTATTTCCTTGTTCTTTAAAATAATTGAGAATAGCAGGATATTGTATTTAGAACATCGATCTTTTTTGCAACTTGTTCTCTTGCAAATACAAAACAGATTAGGATTTTTTTCCTTTTATGAGTATAAAAAAAATCTGTGGAAAAGAACATAAAGGGGAATAACTGTTCCATAGAAAGAACACAAATCTCAAAGTGTTCGTGGAGTGCAAAGGGTTAAGTGTCAGTAAATGATAACCTAGTAACAATTTATAGCAAAATAAGAAATTCTCCTTTAAAAAAATGTATGTTTTTCTTTAAAAAAAATTTATTAATAATATTGGAAGGAATAGGGCAGGGCCCACTAATCTAAAAGTTTTAAAAATACTCCTTGACCACTTCAGATTTTTTTTTAAAAATTGTTAATTATTCCTGATACTTCCCTTGCATTTTCAGGGTGGCAACAACATTCTGGAAAAAAAGTTCCCTGATATTTCCCTGATTGTGTCACAAAAAGTTCCCTAATTTTACAAATACATTATAAATGAAAAATTATACGCAATGCATATTGACAGTTAAAATATTAATTTATGGATACAACACAAATTATGCAATTGCGACAGGAATAATAGTAATTAAACATGTTCTCTGGAAGCAAATAAGGCAAAAAAAACAAGTTTTTTGAAATTATTTCTTTTGTAGTTAATTTTAAATGTTTTATATGCTTCCTATTTTCTATTCCAATCTTCAGTAAACCACATACTCATTAGCCCCTCACATGTTGCTTACAATTCGAGGCCCAATGCACTTTGCTTTTGCTGCTCCTTCAAGCAGTGGTTCATGTTTTTACAAAAATAAAACGGAAAATATGAAAATGCGCATAACCATACTCATTTTTTAAATTCTTTTCAAGAACTAAAAGGAAATATTGACAATTAAATTACCCCGAATAGAAGGCAAAACAGACGATAATTGCCGATTTAATGACCCAAATTTGAAAATTTCCCTGATTTTTTGTGAAATTTTTAAAATTTCTTTGATTTTTCCCTGATATTTCCAGAATAAAAAATTTACATGATAATTCCCTGATGTCCAGGTTATGTTGCCACCCTGATTTTAGATATTTTTTGTTTCCTCCTACAGATTTTGGTTAATTCTGTTTTACAGAAGACACATGGTAACAATGATTAACAATAGATCAAAAAAAATTATACAAAAACTGATTAAATAAGCAAAAATACATAAAAATTTTTAAGAATGCACTGAGCTTTGAACAGTTGTCAAGGAAACCTTGAGAAAAAAATAATGAATTTTTCATCATTATATATATATATATATATATATGTAAAGTTTATTATTTATAGTTGCAGTCTTTATTATTTTAAGATAAGTTCCATGATGCAGGTATAAACCAAAGTCCGAAAGATCAAGTTCCCAACATTTATTTCTCTGGACTTCACAACCCGACTTGATAGCTCGAGGTTACATCAGGAATCTCTAGATAATACGGAATACTTTTGGAAGGAGAATGCACCGTGGACGCCTCTGATTGGTTCATCTCGGTTTTAGTTCGCATTTTTGGGTTTGGGATTTTGAAGTGGCGCGGGAGGGAAAGTAGTCACATGAGGTATGTTGTTTTTGTACTGGGAAAAGGGGACTATATCCAAAGTTAAAGAAAGTTAATTAAAGTACATTTTAAAGGGGGGAAGAGTTATAAAATATATTACATATATTATATATATATAGCCTTCATAATTGAAGGGATAAGTGGATGAAGAAAGTATGTAACAAAAAGTAAGATTTTTTGAGACAGTTGTGGTCACATAACTCCTTCCGATACTAGTATATCTGTTAATTAAGACTTCTACAGTGCTGCTTTCAATGTCAAAACATACCTCCTACATTCATGACCATAACTCGATTTTTAAAAAGACATCTCTTCAAAGTTTACCTCTTCAATTATTACAATGAAACAAAAAAGGTTATTTAGGGCTTCTAAACACATAAAAACTCCCCAAACCATTTTCTACTTAAAATCTCTCATTCAAACCAAGTAGCGATAAACCAGTACCTCCGGCAACTCGTCAATATACATGATCTCCCTCCATCCGGTCTCGGCCGCCCGTCGCTGAGTATGCCTCCTCCGTCTCCCCTTCCGCCTCTGCATCCTGGGTGAGGCGCACCCTTCCTCCGCCTCGCTGGAGGAAGAGGAGGAGGGAATGTAGACGGGAACAACGGCCAGGATGGTGTTGAGCGCCGTGGGAGGATACGAGTAGGGCTGGCAGTTCTTCACACGGTACAGAGGGTGGGGCAGTCCTGGCTCTGGAAAGGATACAATGAGATTTGTCAATGATGAAAAGATTTTTTAGTTTTAACCCTTTACAGTCGAGAAACATGTTTGGCATTGTATGTTCTTTTCATGGAATGATTACACCATGTTCTTTTTTATGTAATGGCTACACCCTGTTCTTTTTAATGGAATGGCTACATCCTGTTCTTTTTATGGAATGGCTACATCTTGTTCTTTTTAATGGAATGGTTACAGCCTATTCTTTTTATGGAATGGTTACATCCCATTCTTTTTAATGGAATGATTACACCCTGTTCCTTTTATGGAATGGCTACATCCCATTCTTTTTAATGGAATCATTACAATCTGTTCTTTTTATGGAATGGCTACATCCTTTTCTTTTTAATGGAATGGTTACAGCCTGTTCTTTTTATGGAATTGTGATATCCCATTCTTTTTAATTGAATGATTACACCCTTTTCTTTTTATGGAATGGCTACATCATGTTCTTTTTAATGGAATGGTTACACTCTGTTCTTTTTAATGGAATGGTTACAGACTATTCTTTTTATGGAATGGTTACATCCCATTCTTTTTAATGGAATGATTACACCCTGTTCTTTTTATGGATTGAATACATCCTGTTCTTTTTAATGGAATGATTACACCCTGTTCTTTTAATGGAACGGTTATATCCTATTCTTTTTATGGAACAGTTATATTCTTTTCTGTTTAAAGAGGTATTCTGGAGTGGGTTCTTTGTATGTTTAGGGAGGATAATTATAAAAATTCAATTGTTAGGTATGAAGATGAATATTAATCTCAGTATGCCAAACACGTGTATATAGGGGTTTATGACATTTGTGCCAAATGCTTGCTTTTAAAAAAAAAAAGAATTTGTGAGGAATTTTAGATAAAGAAAGTTTAGATCACAAACATTTGGTGATTCTAGATGACAAAAATGATTTCTATTAAAGTTTGTGAGAGAATAACTATTTTAAACTCAAGAATATGTTGCTCTCTTTCATTTTAAAGAACAGAGACAAAAAAAAAGTGTGTTGTTACTCACATGCCTTACATTTATTTAACAGTTTCCTACAACATTTGTCACAGTTTTTTTTGTGATTTTCTTAAAATAATTAAAAACCTGAGCTAATTAATTGTTTAATTAAATAAATTTTTACTACCAACTTGCATTCAAAAAGAAATTGCTTTAAAAAATGAATTTGAACTAAAAAGTTAAAAGGAATTTAAGATAAATTTCATGAAATAAGACAATTTAAATTTAATCAAAACTTTTTGAAGGTTTATTTGAGTTTTTTTTTTTTCAGTCAAAAGTCGTGTAATATGAAAAATCCTTTGAAATCCACACAGTAATTAGTATAAGCTAATGATACAACTGTAACAGTTGTTAAAATCCATACATTTACAGACAATCCATAAAAAGACGACAGACATGAAATAAATTAGATATTTTTGTTGAAAAGGGCCAACACAACTTACTTTAAAAACGAAAATGCATATGCCATTAATATATACACAACATTTAAATAAACAAAAACAAAATTAAAAAGCATTAAAAAATATTCAAGAAACACATTTTTATGAATATAATTTTTATAGCTATTCAGGCTCTTTTAGGGATTGTAAAGTTCTCTCAAATGGAAAAATACCTTGAAATTCTGAAAAAAAATTATAACCTAATGACATAACCACACAAAATAGTGTTAAAAAATACACACAAGTCGACAGGACAGGGTTCCCACTCTTTTTTCAAAATAAAAAATAAGGACTTTTTAAGCACTTTCTAAGGACAAAAAAAAAGTTTTTAAGGACCCTTTGTTATCGCGATTCTTCTGTAGGTAGAAATTTTTTAAAGACAAATTGGAGCAGTCAATGTTGGTAATAACTTACAAAAGACGTCCAATGCAATGTTTGAAGGTATGTCAACATACATCATCATATAATATGAGCTTAAGAAATAATAAAAAAAAATTAGGACTTTTCTATCAGAGGGTTTAAAGCTGCATCTATGTAAAAGACATAAATTTTAATTTAACAAGTTTTACATTTGTTATTGGCAGAAAAATCAGTTGATATCTTTCTTTTTGTCAGAAATAGTTTTTTCCTATATCCTATCCTTTATCACAAATATTTTTTATTTTATTTCCTTACACAAACTATATTAGCTTTTATAAATAAAGAAATGTCATTGACAGTTTCTGCCTCGTTAGCTAATTTTTCTGCTGTGTTTTCTAACGTTAAAATTTCTCTTTCCAGGGGTATTTTATTTGAATTCAAGTTATTCACTTCTTCCATTTGAAGTTTTTTTTTTCTTTTGCACATATGACATTTTTAAGTTATTACGAAGTTCTTCCATATGCATAACTTTTTATGTCTAGAGTTATAAACAAATTCTCTCATGTCTTTTGAAATTACAGTTTTGTGTATTTCATTTGAACTGTTTGTGTTCTGAAAAATGAGTCTTTATGCTATGTAGGATTCTCCTTTAAAATTCTCCACTTCTAATGATTTATTGATACTTAGTAGCCTGACCATGAGATAAAATTACCATGATTTTTACATAGCTCAATAATTTATTTTTGGATTTATTAACAGAAACAACGTCTTTCAAAAAATAATCCAATCAAATAGTTTTAGGATCAAAATTCCGAAATAACGAAGTAGTTTCACAGTGTCTTGTAAATAGTCCGAATAGAAATAAGATGTCATAAACAATCATTTTCGAAAAATTTAATGCAATTTGTTAAGTTGGTAGACTTAAGGTTGGTACTTCCTAGGAGTAAAAACCTTCAAAGTATCTTTTGCTGTTTATATTTGTTTTATCAAATAAATAGAAACTGTTAGGCTTTAAATGAAATTATTTAAAAGCAGTTAAAAATATGCAACCAAAAAAATAATTAAGAATTAATCAATTTATATAATATTTTAAAATATATACTTAACTTTCATATGTTGCATTTTTTAGTAAAATGTGGTTTATATAATAAACCAAAACACTAACAACATATTACAAATTTGCATACCTTGTGAAAGGAAGTCAGTTAAGAAGGTTGCCACTGTCTAACGGATATAAAATTCCTTAACTTTTCCACTAAAACTAGATTTATTAGATAGTAATAAATTTATAGAAAGCATACCTTGGTACTTATTCTTAGCATGTTAATCTAAATCATTAAAAATTATACTAAGTTATTTCCTTAAAAATTAGTTTAATAAGAAATTTGAGAAACTTTCAAAAAGCTAAATAAAAGCCATTTTTTTTTAAGTGGGAAGGTTTGTGAGAAAGGAAAGTTTCAAATAAAAATATTTCATTTTATAATATATATAAATGGTTAAACAAAATAGAATTAAATTGGAAATATAATACCAGCCCAACAAAAAGAAACAAGCTTCTTTAAAAATAAATCCTTTTATAACTGAAAATGACAAGTTCTAAACTTTAATTTCGTTAATTAAATGATATTTTCGAAAAATGTAATGCAATTTTGTTAAGTAGTGCAAAACAAATCATGATAAAACAGGAAGTAATGAAATACATGACTTTGTATATCAGATGCAAAAGGATTGAAAGCCTTCCAACGAAGATCGCGTTTAGTGAATTTGTACAATTTCAAGGTCTCCATGAATGAAAAAAAGAAAAAAGCTTCTTTAAAAATAAATCCTTTTATATTACTGAAAATGACAAGTTCTAAACTTTAATTTCGTTAATTAAATGATATTTTCGAAAAATGTAACGCAATTTTGTTAACTAGTGCAAAACAAATCATGATAAAACAGGAAGTAATGAAATACATGAATTTGTATATCAGATGCAAAAGGATTGAAAGCCTTCCAACGAAGATCGCGTTTAGTGAATTTCTACAATTTCAAGGTCTCCATGAATGAAAAAAAAGAAAAAAGCTTCTTTAAAAATAAATCCTTTTATATTACTGAAAATGACAAGTTCTAAACTTTAATTTCGTGAATTAAATGATATTTTCGAAAAATGTAATGCAATTTTGTTAAGTAATGCAAAACAAATCATGTTAAAACAGGAAATAACGAAATACATGAATTTGTATATCAGATGCAAAAGGATTGAAAACCTTCCAACGAAGATCGCAGCAGATCGCGTTTAGTGAATTTGTACAATTTCAAGGTCTTCATGAACGAAAAAAAAATACAAAAGAGCGCCAATTGAAGTTTACATTCGGCAGATACACGACGAAATTATAGTTATAATCATCTCTTCTATAGAGTGATATCATCCCCGTTTGACGAAGATCGCAAATATTTCTACATGTTAAAGTTTCAAAAAAAAATTTAAATTATCTCTTTTTTGATTGAGCATCGATTTTTCATAAAACAAACGAACTGAGATTTTCCAATGACAAAGTGTCTTTTAATAATGAAATAAAAAAATCGGACAAATCTCAAAAAGTTATTACCTTAAATATTTTACAAATGTTACTTTAGAAAATGTGCTTAAAATTGAAATGTTGACAAAATTTTTAATCAAAATAAAATCTAGAATTCTGCATTCCTAAGTTTTTAATACCCCCTTAATTCCGGGTTCCGAAAATTAAAAAAACTCCGGGTTCCGGGTAAGGTCCGAAAAAGTACAACCCCTTGGTAGTGCAAAGCAAATCACGATAAAATTGAAAATACTGAAAAATAAGTATTTATATTTATCAGGTGCTAAAGAATTGTAAACATTTCAAAGACGATCGCAACAGAAGGCGTTTAGTGATTACCTCCATTTGACGAAGATTGCAAATATTCCTACATGTTAAAGATGCTATATTCTTTTGAAATATCCTTTTTTCAAGATTGAGCATCGATTCTACATACTTTTGTTATAAAGCAAATGAACCGATATTCCAATGAGGAAATGTGTTATGGTAACGAAATGCCTTTGTCTAAAAAATTGGACATCAGGAATCAAGTCCTTTTATTCTGACGCACAATCCTTATACATTCACGCGTTTCTGTGCTTTCCGTATTGCATAATTATACTCCCCGTACAACAGATAAAAGCGTGCCATTCGTACCTTACATTCTTACAAACACTATTTAAACTTTAGAAAATGTGTTTAAATTTTCTCATTTCCTCTTCATGAGGTAGCCGTAACTTCGACAAGTGCCAGACAAACTGAAACATGCACCAAGACGGAGTATTAAGGTTCATTTGACGCACGTGTAACGAGGATTTAAAACAAAATTGGTGGAGAATTACACATAAATGTGGTTTTGTAGCAAGTTGGCAAGGATACCACTTTTGGAGCAGAATTCCCATCCCTTTTTGCACATTTGCGCTACGAACAGGAAATCGCACTTGAGACTCGATAGCTCTCAAAACCCCACACTTGGCGAAAATATAACCGATTTGTCCGATATTTATCGTTCAATAAAATTCCGTAGTGCCGAAAAGCGACATTAAGCACTTTTTTGGAGATAATGTAAGAATTGACAATTCAAAAATTCCAACTTCGTCGCGAAGGAAAATGAAGGAGTTTTTAAGGACTCTTGATCAAAAATAAGGACTTTAAATGGCTCTTAAAAATGAAAACCAAAAATAAGGAGTTCTTAAGGACTTTTAAGCACCCGTGGGAACCCTGCAGGAATACCAATGTACTGTAACCATATTCTATGTACTATTATTACTTTACAATAAATTACATACTTTACATAAGTTATAACAAAAATTAACTAATACATGGTTCACACAGATTTTCAAAAGTAAAAATTAAGTAGTTCTTAAGGACTTTTTAAGGACCTCTCGATAATTTTTAAAGATCTCTTATATTTTTTTGACGCTGTTAGTGGAGAATCACACATTTTTGGTCCAAAATTGGCGTAGAACCGCACGTAAATGTGGTTCTGTAGCAAGTTGGTGCAGGATACCACTTCCGGCAAACTCTTGCGCAGAACCGTCCTTTAAAGATGCTATATTTTTGTGATTTTCACCGTTTTTCTAGAATGAGTATCAATTCTTCACAAAACAACAAATGGAGACTTTCTAACAATGAAGTGTCCTGTATGATAATAAAATACCATTGACTAAAAAATCGGACAAAAGAGATCAAAATTCCACTTTTTTTTCTGACACTAAATCAGTCTATTCACGCCTTTCTCTCCTTGCTTATTTATACACTTGCGCATAACGGTCAAAAGTGTGGACATGATATGCGTAAAATCCGGAATTCTACATTCCAATAATTTTAATGCACCAGGAATTCCGAGTTCGAAAATTAAAAAAACTTGGACTTTCAGGTTAAACACGGAAAAATACCACCCATGTGAATTAGTAACAAAAAAACATAAGTTTGACAAAATTTAAGGGCCCTTAAGGACCTACCTAAATTAAGTAGTTCTTAAGGACTTTTAAGGACTGTGCGAACCATGTAATGTAACATATAATCAAGTTATGACCCAGTCTCTTACCCAGTGATTGCGGTTCAAAGATAACAAACTCTGGCCTTATCTTGCTGACCCTTTTCCCTTTGAGGAGTGGCACCAGACCCCCTAGATACTCCAGGAACATGGTGTAGGTGGCACTGCCCGTCAGGTCATCGTCCTCGTGTCGGATCATGGTGCAGTGGAAACGGATATCGCTCGATGGGGGCTTGGATACGAATTCACGCAACAGGTGGGGATCGGGCAAGTGGCACTGGGATAAAACAGTTGTTAATTAACATTAATCTTGTGATATTTAGGTGCCAGGTAAAACATTGAGGATATATTGAGAGTCAAACAATTTCCAGGTTTTAATTGTTGCAGGGTTAATTTGATACAGTTTCATAGACAGTAATTCACAGCTATAAATGTCAGAAGGACTTCGTGAAAATGTAGCACTCATTTTTAATCTGTTATTTATAACAATAGACACATAGAGCAGGATTTGAATAAAATCAAATATACAATATTTTTTATAACGATTGATGCACATGTATTATTACCTTGATAGTCTGTGTCGTAAGATGAGCGATTAATCCTCGCAGTCGTTGAGGTATGGGTAGTTTCGGAATTAAAGCATCATTCTGCAGCGATCCGTAAGTCGCGAGGCGAGATAGCAGCTGGAGAGATGCAATCTTCTGGGTTACCCAACCAACGTGGATAATGCACCCGGTTGCTATGAAGAGACGCTTATCGTTGTGGCCCCAAGTCAATGCAGTGACAGGACTCTAATGGAAGAGATTGAAAGTAACATGAGGACTGCGAAATATTTCATTTTAAAGAAAAAGCATAATAGAGTTTGACCGAAAATAAAAGATTCTGAATTAACAATAAACTACTTCACTAGATTTTTTTATACAAAAAGATAATTATCAAACTTAATTTGCTACCATCTAATTTATAAAAAATATATGAAATTGTTTTTTTTGATAATAGGTTTCAATTTAGAATATTTCTAAATCAAGACTTCTTTTAACTAATATTTTGTTTAGTTGTTATAATATGGATTGCTTTCAAAGGTTCTTTTAATATTTTAGATATTCTCTTTTTTTCCAAAATATAATTTATTCGTGAATATAAAAATCCTGTTTATTGCTGGGAAAACAAGAGAACCTTAACACCAGTTTAAGACAACATTAAATTGATTTTGCCATGTTACGGTAAAAATAATTTTCAGAAATAGCATAGCAGAGATAACAAAATATAAATTTGTATGAAAGTTTCAATCATTAAAAAACTTGGATTTCTAGAGCAAACTAAAAAAATACTGAACTGAGCCAGCTAAAATAAAATACCGAACTGAGCAAGCTAAAAAAAAATACTGCATTTGCTTGAGAGACAGAAATGTTGGTTTGTAGATACAGATCATTGCAATACATGCTTTATATAAACCAGATCAAATTAAAATTTGTTGTAATTATTTCTAGGGATGAAACGAATATCCGGCTGATTTTAAACTATCCTGTAATTATCCAATAAATGGAAGCAAAGTGTGGGATATCCGATTACCATGACGGATATAAGAAGGAATAAAATGCCACAGATTTTATTTGGTGGCGATCAATTATCTTTTCTTCTCACTTTCAAGTATTTTCCCGAAAATTCTACCAATGTCAAGGGAGAATGCAGTCTGCATTCTCCCTTGGATTTTTCTCTGGCTATTCAGATGGATAAGGAGTGAAGTGATAAGTTTTTCATCAAATCTTGACCGGGTCTGCAGTCTGGTTAGAGCTAGTTTTAGCATTTATAAATATAGTGCAATTTATATCAGTAATTTGGAAATATTTAAAAATTACATTTTCAAACACATTGTACTGTACAGTTCCAGCCGTTTCAAAATCAGTATGAATATAAACAGTTTATTAAATAATTGTTAAGCCAAGATCTTTTCATAAAAAAGAACCCTGCCGGATATCCGTCAAAATCCAGTTCGGATATACGGTTTGGAATGTGCACCGGATATCCGATAAAACCACCATCCAGTTCAAACCTCATCATTTCTGATAGCAGAACAAATTGTATCACTTGAAGTTCAAAAATAATTTAAAAGTGTGAGATAATGACTTAAACAGCTCCAACAATATTCTTTTGATATGTCCAAATAAAGAAATAACATATTATTAATAGTGCTTGATAATTAAATTATATTTTTATGTAATTATAAGAGTATGCTAGTTCAGAAAAGTATATTATCCGAAACATAGCAAAAATGATTATACTCCATTTTAAAATAACTTAATTTATGCAAAATTTTAATAACAATTTTGAAAAGTTAAACTAATTTCTATCGTATTAAGTCACAGTTGCCATGTGCCTTTAATAAATTTTTGATAGAAAATATCAATAACTGGTAAGGAAACAGTAAACATTCTTAAGGAGTGTTACCACTAAAATGTCATAGTAATTTGTTAAATAAAGTACTTTTCATTGTATCAAGTATGGGATTGTTATTTTACAAATATAAAGTGCAGTTATGCGATGTGCAATAAATAAAAAATACTATAAAGTTTTAACACAAATAAAAATGAATATATATTTTTTTTAATCTAAAACACAAGTACATTTTATGAAACATAAAACGCAACTTGACGCTTTTCTAAAAAATGTGAATTTTTTGTGCTTTTGCATATGAGGAAATAAAATTTTTTATTTAAAATAAAGTGGGCAGATTTGTAGAAACATATTATACATATGTAAAACCAAAAGGAATTAAAATAATTTTAAACAATATATTTATATTTTTTTATTCATTTTATTTAAAAAAAATCATAAATTGTTATTTAAGTTGAAAATGGCAGTTTAGAAAATTAATCCGACGGAGTAAAAAAATAGTTGCCCCATTTCCAAATAGAAATGGGGCAACGGTACTTTGGGATTATCCCGTTGACCTGCCAATGCTCGCCAAGTCCTTCGGCGCTAGTTTTATCATGAAAAAAATTTCCAAAATAAACATTGTAAACACAATAAATTTATCAAATCATAAATAAATAATAATAACCATATATATTATTATATAAATCATTTCGGCGGCCAAAAATCCTTGATAGCTTTTAAAGCGCAAACAAACAAGTCATTATCTTTGTGCAACCGCTGCCACCTAAATTCGTTTAAATACGAATCCAAGGGTTTTCGGGTAGTTCCGCCGTGATTCTTGTTCCGCCATTTTGCCGAAGCATATTTTCTTAGAAGAAATAATTCCATACATGTGAAAATATGCCACTGCACTTTTTTCGGTGCTAGGCAAATCCCATATTCGAATCATTTTGCAGCGGAGTGAAAAAAAAAACAATATTTCAACAAGCTAAAGAAAACTAACTTGTATAGTCAAGGTCGCATTATGTCGACTAGATACGTCCCGGTTATTGGCAGTTGCAGTTATTGGCGCAGAAGCTAACTTTTGGTGATAATATTGGGTGTGGCGATAATATTGGGTTTGGCGAAAATGGTCGACGGGATAATCCCAAAGTACCGGGGCAACTATTTTTTTTTTATGTGATCGATTTTCTACCTAATATTTTAATGAGAACTAGTATAGAAAAAATTATTGAAGATATAAATCATTTATATTCAACGTTTTAATTTGACAGTTCATATAAAGAATAGATATAGACGTTGCACAAAAAATATTAAAGAAAAAGTTAGAGACCAACATTTATATGTGCAATGAACAATTTACAAAATGGCATAACATAAAGTGCTGCAATATTATACCAAACTGTGGCCAATAAGTATTTAAAAGCAAATGCAAATCAATTAGTGATATGTAAATAGAAAAAAAACTGTAATGGAAATTATACCAAACCTAACAGTGCAGAAGAGCAATAACATATTATTCACATTTACTTGAGTGCAGGGTATCGGAACAACAAATCGCAATACACCAGTGTCATTGTAAAATTGCAGCATATTCACAAAACTGCTACCAGATGCATCCACCGACATCCCAGCAACTGCCAGCAGTTCTCCACTATTCGACCATTCCATTTTCAAGCCTGAAAATCATGAATACTTAAGTAACAAAAAAGTAAACAGGGTTCATATTAATTTGGGAGTCAAAATTTAGCATTTTGAAGGACCTTTTAAAATAACTATTAACACATTTCTAAGGACCTCTTAATTATTTAGAAATAAAAATATTTTTGACATTTAAAGCACATATCAACCTTATTATGTTATCAACCTTATCAAACCTTATTATGTTAAAACACACTGTATTAAAACAGATATTGCTTAACTTCAAGTGTTTATGATCGCGTTAACACATAAGTTTACATTAAAAAAAGGTTGCTTGGAAGCAGTCAAAATTATTTAGAATAGTCACGTTCGGTCAAACAGTTTTGACGGAATTGGTTTTTTAGTCAATTAAAATTTAAATAAAAATACACTCAGGTGTAAAAAGCAGAAATAACACTAGAACAAAAATACAATGTAACCTCAAAGGTAAAAAATTAATATAGCGAATCGAGTTCAACCTACTCAAAAATAGAAAAGCAAAGGTGTCCTAAAATAAAATAATAATGTAGTCTGAGATTGGTAATTCTATAGAAAATCTTCAATTGGTAATTCCTTTTAAGGCCTTAACCTGACAGGAACTAAGGATCCAAGTTAAAAATTAGGTTGTTTAAGGGCACTTAATTAAGGACCTAGTCAAACACGTTTTTAAGGATTAATGTTTGTTTAAAACAATATTTATACAAAAATAGCACAGGTCTTTGTTTTTACCTTTGAGATTAGTTTCAATCACATTTGGAAACAAATCATCATAGCTTCTCATAAGGTTGATGGTGCCACTTGAAAAGCAGACCGCTAATACAGACGGTCTTTCACCTGCAAAAGAAGTCATAAAATATTGCAACAGAATCTAAATAAAATGTTCCCTAATATCAAATAATTTTTTAACCTAATCCACATCAATGTTAAAAAACGCAAACTCGGTTTGAGATAATGAACACTCAAGAGTCATTACGCAGATTTTGATCAAAGGTATTGCTAACAATATAGTTCAAGTAGATATAGCATAACCTACATAAATATTAATTTAAGTGATGAAGTATAGAATAAGAATGTGATAATACGAGTCTAGGCTATTTTAACTGCTTTACTTTGGCGATTTCAAAATCTGAAACATGACAGCACTAAAACGAATACAATTAAAATAATCGCCGGACAGTTGTCAAGTGATTGTTTAGTCACTCAGCTGATTAAAAGCTGCAGTACAATTATCATTCGTGCCAGACAACATAATAAGAGATTTCATTACATCAGTCACAAGTTCAACTTCCCCCCCCCACAAAATTCATCAATTTTTTTAAAGTTCTACGAAGGGTGCATATATTAAAATGGTCTTGCATTGAGTATAAATCTTCACAGATCACTTTAAATAAATGAGTGCATATTTTTTTTCCATGACTGAATGCTACTCAACTCAACACAAATACAAACATTAATGTCAATTTTTGTAATGGCCATTACAAAATGAAAAAAAAAATCTGTGGTCATACATAGGGTCAGAAATGTGTTTTCATAGGCATAATGGGAAAAAAAATATTTTTGCTAAAATAAGTGAAAAAGGACCATATTTTGAAAAAAAATGACTTTTAAGTACTTCAAGTAACAAAAAAAACTTTAGGGAAAATAAAGACCTTTGGCGAGGCCTGTAGGGCCATTCCATGGATTTTGAAACCAAGGGGGAAATTATTTTTTTTCACATTATCATGATTATGGCACATATTTTTTTTGAAAACATATGATCTTTCTTGTAGTGAACTTTATTTTTGTTAAAAAAAATTATATCTCATCGTAAATTGCATATTTTAAGACATATGCCAAGAATTGTAGATGGCCTGTATTATAATGCATATTTCTTTAAGGCTTCTACAATTCCTTCACTTTTAATATAGATACCAAACATACTCTAATTTTCAATTACTAATATGTTTTTAGTAATAATATATAAAAAAATAACAAAATAATCTCTATTTTTTTAATCTTTGAACAATTACAGCTTAACAAGTTTTTGGGGTGTCACATACATGACCATTAACAGATGTTTTTTTAGTTTTTATATCATTAAATTTATAGAAAAATTCTGAAACATTATTTACAAAATACAATTATACTATTTGACAAAATTACATTAAAATTTAAAAAAAAAATTATATTTAAATTATAATTTTCAATGGTCAGGTATGTGATATTGTGATTAGGCATGACTTCAAGCAGTCATGTATGTGACATGAAATCAGGAAATGCAAAGCAGCTGTTTTAAATTAATCTCAATAACTTGAACCAGATGGCAGTGTTTCTTGTTACTCCTCTAACTGTAACACCTGCTGTTTGTTTTAAAGCAAGGGTTCAGAGCACATTGTGTTTAAAGTATGCAGCAAGTGAGTTTTTATAAAACATCATTGCCTAATTTTGTTATTTGAAGCATAACTGATGAACAAAGAGCAAAGGATAATGCTAAACAAAAAAGGTATTATGAGAAAAAAAGAAATGATCCTAATTTTAAAGAGAAAGAAAGACTGAGGCAAAAAAAGTTAAGAGATGCAAAAGCAACAACTATGACAAAAAAAGATAAAAAGAAACAAATGGAAGCTGTTAGAGAAAGGCAAAGGAAATGCAGAGCAGTCAAGAAGATAAATAATTCTATTACATTTTCAAGTTTGAATTCTTCTACTGTGACTACCCCAAAAGATTCTCCTTACAGAATTCCCCAAACACTTGGCAAAGCAGTAAAAAAACTTGGAATGCCTTACCAACCTCAACTCGAAAGCGAATGGTTGTTGTGAGCAATTTAGTGAAAAAGGTGGGTTTGAAACTACAAAAGGAAAGCGAGTCCAATGTTAGTGATGAAAATCAAAACAAAGAACTTGTGGTAAAATTTTTATGTCAAACAAATATAGTCTATACTGCTCCAGGAATGCATGACGAAATGACAATTTGGGAAAATGGTATTAAAAAACGTGTTCGTAAACTTTATCTTACAATGTATATGAAAGAAGCACATGCTTTGTTTAAAGAAGAAAATCCGAGCATTAATATTGGATATTCGAAATTTTGCAGTTTAAGGCCAAAAAATGTTCTTCTTGTTAAAGACACTCCTAGAGATCAGTGTAAATGCTTGAGTCATGAGAATTTTATTCTGTTGTTAAAGGGATTGAATATTGACTACAACAATGATTTTTGGAAAGAAATACTCTGCAATTCAGACTCGGAATCAGAGTGTTGGGAAACAAAATGTGATAAGTGTAATGCTGGAGAATTGCTTTTAGGTTTTATTGGTAAAAACGGATTAAATAATGACTCTAGTGTTCAGTGGCATCAATGGGTTAAATCAGAAAATAACCGTTTCTTTAAAGAAACCAATGAAGGTTGCGTAGCTGAATTGACTGATAAAATTTTAGCAAACTTTGAAAGTTTCAAACAACATGTAAAAATTAAACGGATCCAAGCTGCCGCCTTTCAATCTGATATAAAACAAAGCAACACTGTTGTATTGCAAGTAGACTTTGCTACGAGTTATTCATGTGAGTGGCAAAGCGAAATATAGTCTGCACTTTGGAGCAGGGAAAATGTAACTTTGTTTACATCTGAATTATTTGAAAACAATCAAAAACCAGATTGCTACCTTATTGTAAGTGATACTAAAGATAAATCTAAACTGTCTGTGTCTGCTTTCATTTTAAAGCTTCTTGAAACTATTAAATTTCAAGCAACTAAACCAAAATTGATCATTTGGAGTGATGGCCCGTCCAGCGAGTTTAAAAACAAATTTATTTGTTATTTTCTTTTTATCTTATCCAAAATACAAAAACGCTTTTCTGGTTTTGAATGGAAATATTCAGCAACTTCCCATGGAAAGGGAGTTGTTGATGGTATAGGTGGTACCGCTAAGTCCCGAGTATATGCAGAAGTGAAGGCAAGAAGAGCCATAGTACAGAATGCAATCGACTTTACAACAGTTGCCTCAAAAGTTTTATCAAACATTTCTGTCATTTCTATGTTGCAGAATGACATAAATAAAACACAGATTGATTGGAATTTAGCCAAGAATGTTCCCGGAATTAAAAAAGCACATATCGTTAAATGTTCTGACGAGCACATTTGTTTGTTTACCAGCCAGCAAAATGTGGATACTCCTATACAAGAGTTATGCTATTGTGAAAATACAGAACAATGTTCCAAAAGTACCCAAGCACATGCAGAAGATCACATTTCATCCATAAATATTTCACTTGGCATGTTTGTACTAGTAAAAGTGTTTGGGAAAAGGTCATGGAAGCCCTATGTTGCACAAGTATCTGCTTTAGACGAAACGGATATTAATCTGGTTTTCTTAAAGCAAGTGTCTTTACTTAATTTCATTTATCAAGAAAATGATACAGGACTTATTAAACGTGATGATATAATTAAAGTGTTGTCAACACCCATAATTAACAGTCGCAATATTGTAATATTTCTAAATTCAGTTATGTAAAATTGAACGATGTCACGTACATGACTACATGTCACATACATGACCTGCAATATTTTATTTTGTTAGAAATTGAAAAATTCAAAATTATTTTAAATAATTATTAGTTTGTCTTTATCAATCCTTTTCCTAATGTCAATTTTTTTTAAAATGTATTTCATGCATATAATTCACTGAATTTACAAAAATAAGTTAGTGTTGTCAAAACACACTTCTGTTTTTTGTCACATACATGACTAACTAAAAATAATGTAAAAATACTATCAAAATTTAAATATAAATATGGTTTTCATTACTATTTACAATAAATCCTTTTTAAACTGTTAACAAAATAGATTTTTTTTCTTTTCGCTACATTTGTACAAACATTTGTCAGATATTTATACATGTCTTATAGAGTGATTGTCACATACATGACCGTGGAATCAGCCTGTAATTATTTTAACAGAACGTTTGTTCAAAATGTTGTTTTGGCAGCAGTCAGACTTAATGAAATTTTATTCTGCACTCAAGACAAATATGTATATAGTTTATGTATTACTGCCCTCAGATCCAATTTTAAATCAAATTCATACATCTCCATTATGCTTATTACAAGCAAGCTTATATGAACTAATCATAACTGGTTTGTTCTAAAATTGGAGTGAATGGCACCCCAACATTCAAACATCTACACCACAAACACTTTGAATGAGACTGGACTAAACAGTGAATGTTAAGTCTGTTAACAAGCAAAAAACATTGCAATCCTCTGATTAAAAGCTGGCCTTTTTTCAACTAGGCTCTAACAGGCCTCTTACTCATTCATATTATATATAAAAAAAGGAAGTGTTTACATTCAATACAGGTCAGAATCGTCTAAAATAAAAATTAAGTAATTATCTCTTAAATAATTTTTAAAAAATCCATTTTGTAATTTCAAATAATTAGATGGTGCTACTTTGCAGCAATAAAAAGTCAGCATAAAAGCTTTGTCAATTTTGTGAAACTAAAGTTTTATGCAGAAAAATTCTTGACAAAAAAAATTAAAAACCTTTAAATTTAAAAAAATGCAGATTTTTTAAAGGTTAAACAAGAAAATTAAACTTAAATTTTTCCTGGGTGATATTCTAACTATTTAAGATGTTCAAATGAATAATATTTCAATATTTTATAATAAATATAACCTTATAAAAGTCGACATTGGATTGAAAATATATTAAGTGTTTCACATACAAGGTTTTACATAACACAGCAGTATGTTCACAGAATCATTTTTACATGCTTTTATTTAACTCACACTGCCTGGTCTGATGTGTCGTCAAATCTTGTAACTCAGTTTAAACCCAATTCCAGATGTCATAGCGATTTGAAACTTGGCATACATACGTAATCCCGGTGATAATACAATAATTAGAGTCATAAAATTGTTAATTACTAATTAATTCTAATTAATAATGAATATTTTTAAAATCGAAAAATCTGGCCAACGCAAGATTTGAACCCATTATCTAAGAATACAACGTCAAATGAATGCGCAAAATGTAATGTGCAGTATTCTGGTTTTGTTTTGATTGAAGAATATATTTTCAATACAATCTAAAGGAATTCCTAAGACTGAAACTTACTAGGAGAAGGATTTCTCTCTGGTCTTTTAGGAGGTAAAGCGAAACTATGCCTATCATCCTCATAGCCCTCGTCCATTTTGAACTTCTCGCACGACCATTGCATGGATGCAATAGGAGAATCGGTCTGAAGGTTTACTTCTGCGACAATCGCTCCGTGGACGTCAATGATAATTATCTGGCCTCCAGATGTCCCAAACATAACCTGCATTAGAATGTTTACAATACATGTAGTTTACTAGAATTTTAGTTCTAATGCAGTTTGCAAACATGATGTATAATTTAGTTGAAAAAATCAAAATTAATTTTAATTCATTATATCTATAAAAATATTCAGTTTTGGTTTATAAATAATGTCTGAACTAAAAACTTATATTCAGAAATATTAATCATAGCAAATAAAAAATACATCAAAATTGCCTTTTTTATGTATATATGGAATAAATATTTTCATAAATATATAAACATATGCAACTAAATCTGTTTTTCTTACACACTTAATGAACAAGAATTATAAAAATTAATTATTAGTTATTAAAAGTTTCCTTTTTACACAATGAAGTGATAAGTAATGCATGTTTTAAGTAATGCAAGTTTTACAAAAGTAAAATTCCTGCTACTGGTCTAACCAACAATACTGAATTTGATAACAGTGATGACATGAAAATAATATACTACTGTCAATATAAATATGTAACAGACAATTTAACTAAAGTAAATTAATGTTAATTAACTACTTGTCTAACATAAAAATACCAATTAACTTTAACGTCGGAATACATATAATAAACATACATTCTGATCGTCCGGCGTCCAAATACCACAGTTTATACTGTGATCCAGATTCAACATTGAAGACCAATATCGCTGTCCTGACACTGATCCGACCAGGACAAATCCGTCCCGATAACAAATAAGTGCCATGCGGCCGTCATGGCTCCAAGAAAAATCTGTCACTTGGACGCTGCGATCATTTATCAGTTCGATTGACCATCGGCCCTCGTACTTGATCCACACGAATATCGTTCCGGTGTTGTCACACGAGGCTAGTTTCTGATAGGGTTCGTTCCATTTCACTAGAGTTATCTAAATTAAAAGGACAATATTTTAGTTACAAGAAGCATTTGAACTAAGCATGAATGAAAGTTGATAAAATTACGAGCTGACAAAATCAAAATATGTTAAATTCAAAGAACACAATTTTGAAATAGGAAAAGAGAGAACAAACTTTGCAAACTTGTGATGCTTTTCGATTTTCCAGAAATGAATTTACATAATTTTTGGTTTATTTATAATTATTACATTTATTTTTTATAACAAATTTAATATTTTAAGGGTGTAAAAAATATGCCACATTTCATTACTTATTTGAATGTTCTGCAAGTTCAAAAACGAGTTTATTGGCATGGATAAACCAAAATAAATCATATGAACATTTCAATAACATCAATTTACCACTTGATAGATAGAAACATGTTTATCCATTCGAGTATCTACAGTTTTTCCAGTAATACACATAACATAAAATCTATAAAAAAAAATGTCTTTTTGAAATAATTTTCAAATTTAAAGCATCTGGAAGATTTTTGAAAATCTTCTCTACTAATATTTATATAAATTCTTAAGTTTTAACTTTTAAAAATATTTTTATATAAAAAAAATAATGTGTTGGAAATATAAATTAAACTTTCCTGCAATGAAAACAAACATACAGATTCAAAATTTTGCTTATCCGTTAGAGGGTTAAGAAACCAAATTTATTATTTAAACTAAAACATTAATTGCTTATAAATTTTTAAGTTTCACGTTAAAAAGGAACATAATCCAAGGATTTGGGAATTTGCAGGATCAGTGTGGCCTATAATCTACAAAAATATAAAAATGACACTACATGCAGATATATGCATTGCTTTAGGAAAAAGCACAATTACTTTAAGATTTTTTCAACTGCATATGCCCTTGAAAGCATGCATTAGTATAATATAAATCAAGGTAAGATTTTGAATACATTTTCAAAAAAATCAAAAGGAGTTAATTATGTTAAGAAAGTTCATCTGTGCAATGTAGCTGTCCCATTTACTTCTTTGATGGGTGATACCTATCCATATTGTAAAAACCAATTTCCCACCAATGCTTTAACAGATGTTTGCAACTGTAAAATTGTTTTCACTGCTTGGAGGTAGAACCTTTTAAGAAGCCATTCCCTGGAGGTCAGCTCAATTATCATGCTTCAAAAACCTGGTAAAAGACCCGTTTATCTCAAGTAGCTACAGACCGATCAGCCTTCTACCATCCTTGGCTAAGGTCTATGAGAGAATCCTGAATACCAGGATTAAGCCACATCTAACACATATTCCATCAGAACAATATGGTTTCCTACAGGGTAAATCGACCACGCATCAGCTGGCCAGGATACTTGAGTTCGTGGGAGCAGCCACGCACAATAAGCAAACCTCGGCACTCCTAATGTTAGATGTGGCCAAAGCCTTTGACAGGGTATGGCACTTGGGATTAATTATAAAGCTCAGAGATTGCAAGCTGCCTCCAGGGCTTATAATAACAATATACTCATATCTCAATAATAGGAACTTTACTATTAAATTTGGCACAGAAACATCTACCTCCAGAATAATTGAAGCCGGTGTACCCCAGGGCTCTATTCTCGGTCCCATCTTATATTTCACCTATACCTCTGACTTTCCGACTTTTAGGCAAGATAACAACTGCCTAACCGCTTTCTATGCGGATGACACTGCGGTGGTTTGCAAATCCGCTAAGTCATGCATTTTAGGAGAGGATGGAGGTCTGTCATGTATGACATGGGGAAAGGGGAGACTGTGACATAACAAAATGTGGAAGAAAAACTGCTTTATCCCTAAATATAGTGTGAATAACTTTTTATACACAATCATTCTAATGAGCTCTTTAATAAAACACAAAGAGTACTAAAAGTTTCAATGATTGTTTTTTAACTCTGCAAAAAATTACTATAGGGGAGGGGAGGGGGTTAAAAAAGAATGAAAAGTAGCATGACATAATAAATGAATACTTCTTACACTATGAAAAAAATTTCAAAATTATAAAGTACTAAAGTAATTGTAAAATAACTACAAGAGAGTTTAGTATATAATTTCAACACAAGTAATTTTAATACATATCAGAGTAATTTTTTTCCTTATATTAGGTATAGATTAGGAGATACGTTAAGACATTTTTAGTTGTTTAATGAAATATGTTAAGTTTTTACTTTGGAAGAGGGTAGGGTTAAGGGAGATTTGATTCAATCAGTGGCACAGCAATTCAAAAATGTGTAGAGAGAGAGGGGCTCAACTAGTTCCATTCCAGAAATATTTACTAATTTATAAATATAAATACTAATGAATTATTAATTAGAAATTAGTTGAAAATAGTAACGATTATCAATTTGTTTATTTCTAGTTAATTACATAAATTTCTTAAGAAATTAACAATTTTGTTAATATTTAAAATTAGAATTAACATAATTTTTATAAATTCCATGGTTTTTTTGGGGGGAGCGAGGGGATATTGGTAGAAAAATGTGACTTGAAAGAATATGGGGAGAGGACAGCTTGCACTTTCTGAGCCCCTCCCTTTCTTACACCTATGGATTCAACTGTTCAAATTTATTAAACAAACGTTAAAATGTAATTTAAACAAATTACATTTCAATCCGAATGGGAGAAAAGGCAATTTTTATAATAGGGTAATTGACAAAGGAAACAACTTGACAATGAAATTGTTGATTCTACAGGAGCAATAAGATTTTAAGAAGTTACATATTCATCGGGGAATAGTTAGAGGGTACTAGACTGAACCAACGTTGTTGGGCAATGAACCTGCTGGTGTTGGTTATCATAATTTGTATTTTATAAATTTTAAAGAATGTTAATTATATTTTAATGGATATAGTTTCCAAAATACATCAGAAAACTTTTAAACTTTGAGAAATATTTAAGCAGATTATATTTATGGATTTAAAATATCATTTCCAGAAAAACTGGAGTACCGATGGAAACTAGACTTCCAAATCATTTAAGGGTTTAAAAATAAAAATCTCATGTACCGACTTTTAGATATTTTCGAAAATCTAAAGCAGTTTTAAAGAGATAGCTTGAAAGTTGTACTTCAAACCACTTGACTGGACCCACTGTGCCGGACTTTCAGGTGGTTCGTCTACGACGTTTGTGTTTTGTTGGGTGAATTAATATTGTATTAGAACTGCACAGTGGGTTATTCGCAATGTTTCAGAATCTATCCCAAAGAAAAACCCAGGAACATTGCCGAGTAATTTTGAACGATGGTCAGATGATGAGGATTACACCTCAGCTGGCACTACACATGCAATCTGACACAAGCATGAAGACATTGAACCACAACAGACTCAATGTGCCGAGTCCCTTCTTTTTGGTAGGCAAAAGACACTTGTCTGAAAAACCTCAGATAACGAGATCTCTACACAAGTGATGCAAACCAACCCCTCAATCTTGTCAATGTAAGTCGAAAGCTCTTATCTTTCAGCAATCCGCAAGCTAAAATTTGTGTTTGTGTTTTATCTATCTAGGTAAAAATATACAGTACAGTGAAGAAGTTCTACTGTACATTTATACAGTAGACCTGCTTATATTATACAGGCTAAACATTATACAGGTTGTAGTATATAAAGCAGACCTTCTTGTATTATACAGTAGACTAAACATTATACAGGTTGTAGTATATAAAGCAGACCTTCTTATATTATACAGTAGACTAAACATTATACAGGTGGTAGTATTACCGACCATACATTCTTGCTTTGGTCAAATAAGAGGTCATTAAACATTACTACAATGTTTTATGTCTTGCTCACAAAATTTATGAAGGATAAATTTTAAGCAGTAATATGATTTCTAGCAATAAATAAAATTATGAAATCAAAATCATTACACTATTTATATACAGATTACACATTGAGTAAAAGATAAATGACACTTTATTTTATGATTTATTTATTTACCTCTGCTCTATGCCCCCTTAAATTGTAGTTGGATCGCAGGGGCATATCCGCTATTCTCCGATTGTGGCATGAAGTAAAAGTCACACCAACAATGCTCCTGGCATTTCCAGTGGCCAGCCAACCGTCCTGGTAGTAATGTATCCGGTTCAGCTTCCAGCCGTCCTCCTCCGGCAAATCGTCCGGCACCTTGCCCATCCATGTCAGACTTAAAATAGCACAATCCGTTCTTGTAGAAGTGGTTCTTTCGAAGTGCAAATGCATGGTGTTCACTCGGTTGAAGATCTCTTTATGTAAACAAATCTCTTTTGATTAGGCCTCATTTAACCGTCTCGTGGAATAAAAATTTCGATCGTTTGGTAATAAAATATAATTTTCAAAATGACTAAATTTTGATTGTAATAAAATACAAAAAAAGAATCGTTACAAAATTTTCCTAGGGTAAAAAGTAAACAATAAATAAATATTTAAATTTTCAATATAAATAAAGTTAACGGGGATATATAATAACAGTTATATAAAACAGCAGCAGGCGATTTTGATGGTTCCATTTCGCATTGGAAAACATTCACATGGAACTATTCTCACTGAAAAGCAAACAGTTTTATATTGATCGATTTTAATGATCATCGGACTGCGAGAGTTTGTGCAAGCCGTTTAAGTAACCTTCGGGAAAGGTTTGCGGTCATAGTTAGAAGCGGGGTTTCGAACTAAAAAGCTCCCAAAAGAACACTTCTTGTAAAAGATGTTTTGGAAAAAGAATTCCGCGTACGATAAGCGATTGAAAGATTTATCCAAATGCCAAAGCTGTGTCATCTTCGCCGCATCAGCTGAATGCACCACTGTCCCCACCTTCTTGCCATGATGAAAGGCGGCGCTGCAGCGGTGAAGGAGTAAGGGCGGGGTTGCTGTATGGGGAGTTTATTCGCCGGATTTGGCGATGGTAAGTTCGATTAAAGGAAAACGAAACTAAAACGGAATTCGATACCATGAATCAGTAATAAGACTAATGGAGGAATTAAATAGAATCCGATTTAGAACACAATTTGATGATCTCATTTAAATACTATCAATTGCATAAAATTTAAAAAAATCATTTTTAATTACAAAATAACTATACCTGTGTGGTCTCGCGTTGCTTGGATCTTGAAGCTTATATGTATTTTCTGATGAATATAAAAATGTTAATGTATATATACCGATCATATCTTTTTATGAGAAAATGTGATGAGTGAATGAAATAGTTATTTAACTGATAATGTACTATATGCAAGTACTTTTATTAAATTGTTACTTGGAACTTGTCTTCCACGTTTATACAGATATTCGAAATGAGGAACTTGTTAAATATGGATGGTCAAAAGATACAGTGGGGGCGATTGGGGGGACAAGGAGGGGCGGTTGCAGTTGCCCCCGTACTTTTTTCGATGTTGCCCCCACACTTTTTTATTTTTGCACTTTTTAAAACTAAATTACAAGTCAATTGTTTTACTGCATTGTCGAACAAAGGAAAAATTTTGTACCCCAACTTCCTCCCACTTCCAGAGGCACGTAGGTAAGGGGGGGACAGGCGTTCAAACCCCTCAGATTGAAAGTCAAGTGAAAAAAAAATTTGAACGAATTTGGTAACGTCATTCTTTTAAAAAAAATTCCACATATTTTAAAATAAAATAAATTATTTATCTAAATGGAAAAGCATTGTTATTCAGATTTCCGGACAGACAGCTGTTAACATAATCCGTTGGCGCCTCGCATCTGCTAATTATGTTTTTATTTTTGGATAAACAAACAGTATATTTGACCTTCAATTCTAATAATAGATCAAACCCCATTCTGTTATCTATGTCTATCTGAAACTTTTACATTAAAATAGTATTCATAGTATTTCGATTGTACTTTAATTTAATTTAGCATTAATTCTTCAATTTATAATTTGATTTCAAATTATTATTGGAAAATTCCTTCGTATTTCAGTAATCATTGGTATTCGTAAATTTTGACTTTTATTGCACTTCATAACATGTGTAACAAGGCTCCAGTTTAATTTAACCGTGAATGGATATATTTTTGATAAATTGAGTCTAAAGATTGATTTATTCCTACACGGATGAGATGTTTTTGCTTTTCCCAAAATATCCATTTAAAATTAATAGCAATAATTATCCGACAATGAGATAATGTTGTTATTATTATTATGATTTTAGTTTAGAGTTTTACAAACCCGAGTTGGAAAAATTTATGCCCGAAGATGTATATTATATGTACTTCCATTCAAGCCATCTTAACAAAGCAACCTGACAAACTTAAAATAGTTGTTCAGAAGGTAGTTTTCCACATTATATAATGTGGACAATTCTTTTGGCACATCATTTTAACATTTCTTCTGTTTATAACTTCCTCACGTCGCCCTGGAAGTACAACGGATGAGGCACTAGAGTGCGGTGCCTGAGGATATGGGTTCGATTCCCGGTAAATCTTCGTAGTAATTGTCGCTACTCATGAAAAGTGATTAATAAAGACAGCCTATGTAGGCAAGCATCAACTCTTTTTACTCATTGTAGTCATTTTTGAGTATATGCCTTTTTTTAAAAATGAACTTATATATTCGAAGCTGTGATAAGCATCGAATGTAATCAAAAATAAGTACATTTTACTTATTGCCATGCTTTTTTAACATTAATTCTGTTTATAACTTCATCATGTCGCTCTTATCGGTCACGGTTCTGGTAGTACAACGAATAAGGCCCCTGGACTTCGGTGCGCACGAAATCAAGTAGTGGGATTGGGTTTGATTCCCGGTAAGTTATAGTTGTAATTTATTGAAAGTTATTTATAAAGGTAGCCTATGAAGAGAAGCAACTGCTCTTTTTACTGATTTTTGAGTACATGTCTTTTTCAAAAATGAAAATTATGTATTCGGAGCTATATCGAATATATTAAAAAATGAGTACATTTTACTTATTTTTATGTATCTATTTTTAACAGTGTAAGAGAAATTTTCATTTTTCGGCTCATTCCACTCCCCCCCCCCCCCCCCCCTCCCTCCTCTTCCATCTGTGATTTTAAAGTCATATATCTACTTCAAAAGTAACTTCATGTCAGATGAGTACCTATTTTTAACAATGTATCGAGACGACCAGGGGGGGGGGGGGGGGGGAGGGGGATTTAAGGCTTGCAACGCAAATTCATCATTGGGTTAGGGTTCAAATTTAATTTGTAGAATATGATTAGAATTCTGTGTGCAGTTTGCGTGCGCACTAGGTAACACGAGCAGTGTAGTCAGGTTTTACCAGTAGTCCCTTATTGTTACGGCAAACCTGCCAACTTCAACGGATTGTCCGTAGTTTCTATGGATTGCGATACCGAACTACATTATAGAAACCTTATTAAAAACTACGGATTATATTCGTGTATAACCCGATAAATGTAAGTCAAAAATTTCATAAAAAGTCAGGAGATCGTCGGCTACTTATGCGACTCATTAAGAATTAGAATGTAACCAAGATGCCTATATAAAAAGATGGATTCGAACATAGGCGTAGGAAGTAGGGGGGCTGGGGGTGCTCGAGCCCCCCCAGGAATTATTTTGAAGGGGCTCAGCCCCCCCCCCTAATATTATACTATTTGTTTGTTTTTAAATACTTAAAAAACAAATTGTAGAAATAGATAATTCCTACAAAGAGGCATTCGAAAGGAAGATTCCATCATTTATTCTAAACGTGCTTTAAAATGGGGGGAATTTGCTTTGAAAGCTACAACGCTAAAGCTTTAAAGAGTAATTTTAAGAATAACGTAAAAAATACGCTTTTAAATAAAAAAAAATATTATTTGTGGACATTTCATAAATTATAATCGTTTATCCCGTAATTTATTCCCTTTCAAATAATAAACCATCAGATTCATGCACTATTTTCTAAACAGCTTATATAGTTGAAATTTATTCTTTTAGAAAATTAAGATTTTGTTAAAGAAAGTTAAATAGAGACGAATTCCTCAAAGCTGAAAAAATTCATATTTTAGCGTATAATACGGACATTTGAAATTACTATTAACCTTTTCCTGGTTACTTTATGTTCTAAAGCTGTCCAAACAAAAACGGATACAAGTTAAAACATTTAACAAGTTAAACACTTGTTTGTAAAAATTTAAAACATTGATTGTTTTTTAATTGTTTAATAGCTCGCAACTCCGTACTAGTTTATATTGTATAACAATATATTTAAAAAAAAAATTCAGCCCCCCCCCCTGAAAAAAAGAAGTTCCTACGCCACTGGATTCGAAATAAACGCGTCGATCTTGTTCGCGATCCGGTTCTTGCTCCATGAATTTTTAATATGAAGTCAAATAATGTTTAGTGCTCATACACTGTAAAAAAAAGGTTTTTAAATATGAGTACCTGAATCAACTCGTTTTTCTTTGAATACAATTACATCGCAAATAAGCGATGACGTACTCAAATTTAAGTTATCGTACTTTCTCAGAAAATGAGGAAAAACAAATGTGCATTCTCTAATATGAAATGGTTCTAGGAATGCTTCTGCTTCCTGCTACACAACAAAAAAAGTTTTTTTTTATTAACTTAAGTCATCTACACAATTTGTAAATTCTCACTGCGGCGCTTCAAAGACACAAATAATATTGAAATATACATTGTAAAAAAGAAGTACTTAAAAATGAGTACATGAACGTACTAGTTTTTCTTTGAGGGCAATTGCATTTTAAATGAGAGATAACGTACTCAAATTTAAGTAATCAAACTTCCTCAAAAATGAACTATGGGATTTAATATCCCTAATATCAGTTTCTGTTCAAGCTATCTTATCAAAGCGACCTGACAAACATAAAATAGTTGTTCAGAAGATAGTTTTCCACATTATTTGATGTTGATTGCTTAAAAGAAATTGATTTATTACAACTCAATTATCTTACTTCCTATTCTTTTGGCTAACTTTTTTAACATTTCTTCTGCTTATAACTTCTTGACGTCGCCTTGGTAGTTTAACGGATAAGGCTCTGAACTGCGGTGCCTGAAGATCTGGGTTTGATACCTGGTAAGTCTTGGCGATAATTTTCGATATTTCTGGAAAGGGATTTACGAAATCAGCCTATGTAGGCAAGCAATTGCTCTTTTTATTCATTTATACTCATCGTACTCATTTTTGAGTACATGTCTTTTTTAAAAATGAAACTTATGTATTCGAAGGTATGATTCGTATCGAATGTACTCAAAAAAGAGCACATTTTACTTATTTTTGAGTACCTATTTCAAACAGTGTAAGTTTAATACTTGGGTGCATTTGTACACCTGCTTTGAAAAGTTCATTTCGCTTTCCACATTATTTCTTTCGCTATCCCCTGTATTAAAATTACGCAGAAATCTAAAAGAAAAATCGAATATTTTCTATTCGTTTCACAGAATTTTTGAAACACTATACAATGTTCCACACGAATAAAATGAGCTTTTGACACAAATTAGAAATCCCAAACTGTTTATTAACTACTAAAACATTATAAAAATAACTACATTAAAATACAACACCAAAAAAGGCATCAAAATAAATTAAATATCTAAAAAAAATTACTTTTATTTAAAAAGACATGCACCTATGACACGCGCGCACAGGGTCATATGATGCAAATAATTTCATGGTTACGTTACTGCTTCCGTTATAATACTTTCTCTTCCGGTTCACACATACCTTTTATATGAACCGAGTTTTAACCCTTTGCACTCCGTTGGCGCCGCTAAGGCGACAACACAACGACTTGTTCTTTTGTTTCCCTGTTCTTTAAAATAAACAAGAACAACATGATCTTCTGTTTAAAAAACATCGATATTTTTTTCAACTCGTACTTTTGCAAAACCAAAGCAGATTAGGTTTCTTTTTTCTATAAGCATAGCAAATTCTAGGGAAAAGAACATAAGGATGAATAACTATTCCGTAGAAAGAACGGAAAACGCAAAGAGTTCTTGGAGTGCAAAGCGTTAAAGACGTTACATATCCAAAAAAAATAATACGACGCTAAAAAATTAATCATTTTGGTTTCCTGTTCTCTAAAATAAACGAGAACAGCATGATCTTGTGTTTAAAAAACATCGATATTTTTTTCAAATCGTTCTTTAGCAGATCCAAAACAGATTAGGTTTCTTTTTTCCATAAGCATAACAAATTCTAGGGAAAATAACATAAGAATGAATAACTGTTCCGTAGAAAGAACGGAAAACGCAAAGAGTTCTTGGAGTGCAAAGGGTTAAAGACATTACACCTCCAAAAAAATTAATATGAATCTATTATTAACACTCTGTTTTTGGAACACTCTGAAATGTAACATCTTCTAAGATACCAAGTAAATAATAAGCTGAGACAGTAGTGAAAAATGATAGATTTCCCCCTGGATGTTTATGGGTGGGTCCTAAATTCTTCCTCTACGGCACTTTATTGCATCGTAAAACACTCTCCCCGACCTATTGCAATGTTACACCAGGGAACTGCCAACTAGATATTGATTCTAAAGTTATTTTTAAATCGAAATTAAGAATTAATAACACTGCTTGGAGAGAAAGGTGTACAATCAATAAAAAAGGTATATAATATTGGATTGATGATGACAGAGCCGCGTTTGAAATAATATTGTTAGTTGTAATTTTAAATTAAATCATACATTTAAGGTCGTATAAAACGTTTGTATAATTCAAATGTATTCCGAAGTTAAGCAAGCTTGTTATACAGTAGACTCTCGATAACTCGAACTTCGATAACTCGAATTTTTCGATGTCTCGAAAAAAATCGATTTCCCTGCACCTTCATTACTTATTTTATGTAATTTTATCTCTTTAATTAGAAATTTGTCGTCGTTATTTTCGATAACTCGAAGTTTCCTCACAACTCTAAATTTTGTTTTCCTCTCTAAACTACAGATTTTGAAGAACCTTTAGCATATATGTAATTGCCACGTTCTTCTTTATCGGTTCTCTTTCTTATTGTGCGTTATTGAAAGGGTATACGTACTATGTATTCCTACCTGTGCTTCACCCTCTTGTTTGAATGTCGCCAGTCACTTTCTTGGAACATTACCGACCATCCAGAAATCAACTCACTTAAAATATGAAGACGACACTCGACCCCTTCTCATTTTTGTTTAGGCTTTCGTGTGGTGTTGATTTGTCGCTGCGAATAATAGCGACAAAACGATAATGCAATGCACTTCTCTATAGCCGCATTTGATGAGATCGCTCTCAGAAGAAGAATGATAATGAAGAATGCTAACCTCCTCCAAAGATAACTTTGTAAGAGGCTCTATCTTTTATAAAAACTATGCGTGCATTCATTGAATCGAGGCCGGAAATGAAAACATCAGAGACATGTCAAGCAATCATGCATTTGGAAAATATAATTGATTTCGAAAAAAATAGAAATACTCACCAAACTATTTTGGATAGATATGTTAAATAAAGTCGTGTAAGTATACTAGTATTTATTTTTACCAAAACAGCTTTTTTATAGGATTTTCGATAACTCGAATTTTCGAAATCTCGAATTTTTATACACTTCCCTTCGAGTTCGAGATAACGAGAGTTGTCTGTATTTCCTTTAAATCGTAAGTTAATATATTTTTCCTCGAATGATAGTTTTAATTATTGAATCTTATGTTCCGAAATTCACAATTAAGCTTACCAGAAAATAAATTAATAGTATTTGATATCTATCCATATACTATTAATATTACTTTATACAATTATACTATTAATAATACTATAATACTATAATATATATAATATATTATTATTAATATAATAATATATTATGCAATAATACTATAATAATACTATTAATATTACGGATACAACGTTAAAAGATTTCAATGGTTTCACAGAGATCTCAAAGTGCAATGATATTCTGTAATCCATGAAAATGATAATAAAATATTTATCTCTTTATATTACTTTCAAAATGCGGTCAGCAAAATAAAAATAATTGATTTCCGAAAAACAAAATTGTAAATATCACAAATTAAACACATTTTTTTAGAGAACATAAATGTATTATGGTATATTTATATTGTACAAATCTGTTAAAAAAAAAATAAAAAATTCTCCATTATAGGAGGATTGTTTACAATTTTCATTAGGATTTTATTATTATCCTTCCAAATATTTTTTTCAGCAAGTTGACTGTGTGTGTTGTGCGGGCTCCATTGTGGTACAGGCCCCTAGGCTGCAGCCTATGTAGTATATGTCTAAATCAGGCCCGGCCCTGGTACTTCAAATAAAAGTTAAATTCGAGATTATTCCTATTTTTCTATACTTTTCTACACTTAAACAGTACACTAGATCGTTTCTGTTCATGGAATATTTCTGGAAATTTTACAATACAGTTTATATTTGACGGTTAATCAAATAAAAATCACTGAACGGATATTATTTGAACTAATAAATAGGTAGCTGAATTTTAAACTTAAAAATAGTTTACTTTTAATTCGCCAACACGATTTTCCGTGATACGAAACTGAAATCCAGGCAAATTTTGCTTTAGAACGCTGCTAATGTTTAATCACTGGATTTTACTTGAACTAATGAATAGCTAACTGAATTTTAAACTTAAAAATAGTTTACCTTTAATTCGCCAACACGATTTTAAGTAATACAAAAATGATATCCAAGCAAATTTTGCTTTAGAACTCTGCCGTCTATGCGAACTTTCCTATAAAACATCTCGGTAGTTTCCAAAATACTGTGGAAGAAAGTTTTAACTCAAGTTACAGATAGAGAGCATGGCCTCGCTTTTTTCATCCTTACACGCGGTGCTTGACGTCTGATAAGGATACAATACAGTTTATATTTGACGGTTAATCAAATAAAAATCACTGAACGGATATTATTTGAACTAATAAATAGGTAGCTGAATTTTAAACTTAAAAATAGTTTGGAATGAATAGCTAACTGATTGGTTGACGATCCGGATTTAAGAATTTTGAGGCACTACACTGTGAAAAAAAGTATGCTTAAAAATGAGTACATGGACGTACTCGTTTTTCTTTGAGTACAATTGCTTCATAAATGAGCGATGACGTACTCAAATTCAATTAAAAGTACTTTCGCAAAATTGAGCAGTATGGTTTAATATTGCTAATATCAGCTTCTGTTCAAGCCATCTTAACAAAGCGATCTGGCAAACTTAGAATATTTGTTCAGAAGAAGATTTTCCACATTATTTGATGTCGATTGCTTAAATGGAAACTGAGTTATTACGACTCAATTATCTTACTTCCCATTCTTTTGCCATGCTTTTTTAACATTAATTCTGTTTATAACTTCATCATGTCGCTCTTATCGGTCACGGTTCTGGTAGTACAACGAATAAGGCCCCTGGACTTCGGTGCGCACGAAATCAAGTAGTGGGATTGGGTTTGATTCCCGGTAAGTTATAGTTGTAATTTATTGAAAGTTATTTATAAAGGTAGCCTATGAAGAGAAGCAACTGCTCTTTTTACTGATTTTTGAGTACATGCCTTTTTCAAAAATGAAAATTATGTATTCGGAGCTATATCGAATATATTAAAAAATGAGTACATTTTACTTATTTTTATGTATCTATTTTTAACAGTGTAAGAGAAATTTTCATTTTTCGGCTCATTCCACTCCCCCCCCCCCCCCCCCCCCCTCCCTCCTCTTCCATCTGTGATTTTAAAGTCATATATCTACTTCAAAAGTAACTTCATGTCAGATGAGTACTTTTAAATTTAAAATCAGTCGTGCAATTTTTACACACTGTTAAAATTAGGTACTCAAAAATAAGTAAATTGTACTCATTTTTAAGTGCATTCGATGCTTATCATAGCTCTGAATATTCAACTTCGAACAAGACGTGTACTAAAATAAAATAAGTACAATGAATAAAAAAGCAAATGATAGCCTACGTAGGCTGCCTTCATAAATCACTAACAATATCGACAATTACAATCAAGACTTATCGGGAATCGAACCCGTCATCAGACATATACGTTGAACAACCAGGGCTACGTGAAGTGAAGAAGTTATAAACAGAAGAAATGTTAAAAAGGTGTGCCAATAAAACGGGAAGTAAGATAATTGAGTTGTAATAACTCAATTTCCATTTAAGCAATCGACATCAAATAATGTAGAAAACCACATTCTGAATAACTATTTTAAGTATGTCAGGTCGCTTTGTTAAGAAACTTGTTTGTTGAACAGAAGCTATTAGCAATATTAAATCACACTGCTTATTTTTGAGAAAGTACTTAAATTTTTGTACTTCATCGCCCATTTACGATGCAATTGTACTCAAAGAAAAACGAGTATGGTCAGGAACTCAATTTTTAAGTACTTTTTTTTTACAGTGCATTAAACCAGACTTATTCCACACAGTTGTTGTTTATTATCATCAAACACACAAGGATGACATTCTATAGGGAATTATATATTTTCAGACATTGCCATCGATTTATCTCTGTTTACTTTATATAAGGCATTTCAATGAAATTCCCATTCGTTTGCTTTTACGTCCGTTTCTGCAGGGGCGGAATAATTTTGTTATTTGTTAGGATCTAGGAGAAAAGATTTATCTTCTCTCTTTCTGAAATTCCATTAGAAGTTATCTGATCTTTTTTCGGAATAGTTTGGAGAAACACCCCCTATTGGAATACCTGATGCAAAATGTTTATTCCGAAACCAATTTTAGAATGGCTCGATTTGTATGCAAACATGGGGCTGAATGTTGTGCTTTGGGCCAGGAATTCATGCATTCATATAGATTCGATTTCTTCTTATCAAAATCAAAAGTAATGAATTTTTAAGGTAAAGTTTCTCTGCTGGATGATTTTCTTCGAGGCATATTTTATTGAAGGAAAATGAGCTTTCAGTTCTATTTTTTTTAATATTTTAGTTTAAAAGGAATAATATGTATTATATTATTATGCAATAATTGGCGTAAATAATGTCAATATTTTGTCTGTATGCGACATATGTAGACGGATTTTATTTAACCAAACTTTCACTAAATTTGAATGACTACTTCTACTTCTAAAATTGTAGTAAGTAGTTTTACTTTCGCACTGCAATGACTTTTGAAATATTTTGTTCAAATACATTCGTTTTCTTATCGAATATAGCTAACTATAGCAGTTCTGGAAACATTAGACCTAGCAACGAAAATAAATAACAATCAATATTTTAATCAAACAATTATTCAATCAATAATTTAATCAAACAATTATTTATTCTGTCAATAATCAATAATTTAGCAATCAACCAATCAATTGTTTAATAAATCAATCAATTATTTAATCAATAAATTAAACATTCATTTATTTATTCATTCATTTAATCAATCAATCAATCATTTAATCAATCAATCAATCATTTAATCAATCAATCAATCATTTAATCAATCAATCAACCATTCAATCAATCAGTCAACCATTTAATCAATCAATCAATCAACCATTTAATCAATCAATTTTTTAATCAATCAATCAATCAATCAATTATTTAATCAATAAATCAATCAATCAACCATTTAATCCATCAATCAATCCTTTAATCAATCAATCATGTAATCAATCATTTTATCAATCAATCATTTAATCAAACAATCAAATCAATCATTTAATCAATCAATCAACTTATACGTCGATTTTAATGACTTCAAGCAACGTTCATGCCAATAATAAAGAAAATCGAACAACGCATTTGGTCGTAAATACGTAACAAACAAACACATTTGCAGACAATCAGATGAAATACTGTAAGGTCGAATTAAAACAGGGACCTCGATAAAGCTCGGTCAATTAAAGCTGCAAGCTAATGTTAAACTTTTAAAAATAGACTAAATGTCTTAATTTTTAACAGTACGATTTTCGATTGTTAATTAAAATATATATGAGTACATCATATCTTTCGCATTCCTCTCTCATAATGAACTTTCCCAATTTTCTGCACGTAATACCTATACTTTCCTCATGAATGCCTTTTCTATGGGAATAATCAGACCATTCTGCACGAATATAATCCTATGATTCTTCCCAATCCCGTAAAAATGCATTCTACGAGGAAACCATTCGAAGATAAAGAGAAGATGGCGAAAAAATAAGTAGAATTGGCGCCAAGATGGAGAAAGTGGGGGCGTGAGATCTTCTCCTTTTCCTTGTCATTAATACCCTTAATATATATAATAATGAAGTCTGAGTACTAAAATAGATGTGCTTTAGTTCTATACTGCGAGAATACCAATGGATTAATTGTAAGTACATCAAAGAGGGCGCTCCATTAGTAAGTTCAGATTAACAGCTTTTGAGTTTGGTATAGATGTTAGAAATGTCATGGCTATCAGAGAGTTGTAATATTAAATAGAGAGCGCCTTCAATGCCAGACTCTCGTAAGGCCGCAGTGTCAACATTGAAAAGAAAACCCACATCACGTGGTTATAGCGCTGCCACATTTGGCGTTCAGACATCTGCAGGAGTTTCAAACTTGGCGCACTTTCTTCATTTTTGGTGATAAGGAGTTCTGCCCGTATTCAACTTTTTAACATATATGTACGTATTTACTTATTTTCAAACAATATGCGCTAAATATTTCCTCTTCATTAACGAAACGAAAATATTTTATTTGTGTTCAATACTCGAAGAAGCGAAACTCTTTATATTTCTCAGGTTTTATTGTTCATATTTTCTTATTGAAGTTTACACAATAACTATTGAAAGAACTTCGCTTATGGTAAATTGTTTACATAAAAACGTAACGCAATTATTTCAAAACTACAAAATAAGAAAAATATCCTTAATATATCTGTTAAACTCCCTTAAATTGTGACACTCGTTCAAAAAAACGATATTTAAATACAAAATTAAACACAAAACCTTATTACAATACTTCGATCTCGTTTAGTTCTTAAAGTCGCCAAGGCCTGCCAAGTAATATATAAAGCACATGAATAAATTGGCATTTCCGCCTATCACGTGGTTTCAATGTTGGACACACGGAAATCAGCATTTTTATTCCTCTATTTATATCATTACTCTATGATGGCTATGAGTAAATTAAAGTTATTTGATCTTTAAGTCGAAGGTTTTAAATTAAGTAATAGTGAAAAATGCAGCTTGTGTTATAACCTTATTACTTTTATACTAGCAATATGGCCCGGCGTTGCTCGTGGTCACTTTGCGCAATGAGAGCTGCGCGATTTTGTCTTGTTAGCGTAGCCATCGCATATCACTCTCTGTGCACTGTGAAAAATAAATTTTATCCAAATACAGATTTATTAAATTAGTTTGAGTATTTTTTGAGATACTTAAATCTATTTCTATGTTCACGACTTTACATGCTATTGCGACTACTATTTAAACTGATGTTTTTGTAAAATGTTTATTTTTGTGAAATAAATATTCCTGAATTTTTTAAATTGCATATTTTTTGTATAAAAATTAACCATTTAGTGACAATAAACCCTTGTAGTAAACTGCACATTCATTAGTTTTAATATTGGCGACGCAATTATATATCAAAGTAAAAATATTGCATTCTTCAAAATCGAAATAATGTATCGTATTTATTGAAGTTTTTTTTCTTCTTTTGTGCCAATTGGCGACCGGAGTCTATATAGACGTCTTTCAACATAACTTCATACGGGTCAATATTTACGGATAATTTTTCTTATAAAAAATTAATTATCAAATATTCATTTTTGAATACCAATAATATGTTTTTGAGGTGATAATTTAAAAATAAGATATATGGAGGTATAAATATAGAAAACCTTAAGTTAAACTTTTAGGGTGGACCATTTCAACATCATAGTAATATTGCACTCCGTAACAAATAGCACTATTGTCATAAAGTTAAGTTGTTTGGAACATGAATACACATGGCGTCAGTCGAAAGGGCTGGTTTATCTTCCTCCTTCAGTTGGCGAAGTTTTTATTAACGACATTAATTTTGTTATTTATACCCTAGTTTCGGCATTGTGATGATAGTTTTAAATATAGGACCTCTATTTTAGCTCATTTGGCAACATTTTTATTCAATTGGAGAAAATTTCTATTCATTTGGCGACATTTTTAATTTATTTGGCAACATGTTTAATTCATTTGGCAATATTTGGCGATATTTTTAATTCATTTGGCAATATTTGGCGACATTTTTAATTTATTTGGCAATATTCGGCGACATTTTTATTTCATTTGGCAATATTTTTAATTCATTTGACAATATTTGGCGACATTTTTAATTTATTTGGCAATATTTGGCGACATTTTTATTTCATTTGGCGATATTTTTAATTCATCTGGCGACATTTTTAATTCATTTCGCAACATTTTAAATTCATTTGGCAATATTTGGCGTCATTTTTAATTTATTTGGCGATATTTTTAATTTATCTGGCGAAATTTTTAATTCATTTCGCAACGTTTTTAATTCATTTGGCAATATTTTTAATTCATTTAGCGATATTTTTAATTCATCTGGCGACATTTTTAATTCATTTCGCAATATTTTTAATTCATTTGGAAATATTTTTAATTCATTTGGCAATATTTGGCGATATTTTTAATTCATTTGGGAATATTTTTATTTAATTTGGCAATATTTGGCGACATTTTTTGGTGATATTTTTAATTCATTTGGCGACATTTTTAATTCATTTAGCAACATATTTAATTCATTTGGCAATATTTGGCGACATTTTTAATTCATTTGGCGATATTTTTAATTCATCTGGCGACATTTTTTATTCATTTGGCAACAAATTTAATTCATTTGGCAATATTTTTAATTTATTTGGCGATATTTTTAATTCATCTGCCGACATTTACTCATCAGCCAATCAAAATGAATCGTTTATCCCAGTATTGTCTAAAAATATTTTTGGTCGCCCCAAGGTGATTTTTAACAATAATGTTATGAAGGGAAGATCGAGATGTAAATTTCCCATAGGCGTAATGTTAGAGAAAATGGAAAAAGTTCTATAACTTTTGAATGGTTACAGATATCCACATGAAACAAAGTGCAGATTTTAAACTAAGAAAAGTTTGTTCACATGGTGCAAGTTTCAGAAAAATCCGTGCAGTAGTTTTTGAGTTAAATCCGGACAAACAGACAGACAGACAGACAGACTGACAGACAAAAAAATTTTAAATGTGATTTTCGGAATCAGCGTATTCTAATTCGTGGAGAAAACTCAAAATGAGGGGTTTTGTTCGATTCCACTGACAGACACTCCATTCTTATATATAAGTATTGATTAGGAAGCGTTCGTTTATTACGTCATGGTGGTTTTAATCCTTTTCTACAACCCTTCGAGCATGGACCCTTTGTAGTAGAAGAGTCATGACGTTACTCTTGCTAACATCAAAGTGAAGCCAACATGTGTGGCCTCAGACACGTTTAATGACGTCAATCCATTCAGATTTTTTCACTGTTACACATTTTCCCAATTCATCAGCCAAGCGCGAGTATTTTTTAATTCATAATTTTGAAGAAATGGCACGTGATATGGGCCTTTCGGTCTGAGATGTAGGCTTCTCGATTATAACGTCATATTCTCTCTACTACAGACCATTCATGCTCGAAAGTACAACCCCTCCCCCATACATTTTTGCCTTTCAAAACTTCCATTTTGTGTATTTTATGAAACATTCCATTCATTAGATTCCATTAGATGAAAATAGTTTTTTATAAAAAATTTACTTATATCAAAGTTTATGAAAGACATTTCATCAACGTTTCAACAAAGTTTTTCTACGTCACGCAGCAACTGAGACTCCTAACAGAGAATTACAAAAATAAATTAATTAACTCCCCTAAATTTACACTAAATAAGCACTAATACACTAATTTATTTTAATAAAAGATAAGAGTTTATTATATATTTCTTAATGTTTTATTTTTTTTTCAGAAAAAATAATATGCTTTAACTATTTAATAAAAATATACGTTTGATTTCAAGAACTCACACTTGACTATTTCTATATGTATGTCAGTATAGTAAAATTTTATGTAACAAGAACATATAACGTAACTATTGAAATTTAGTATTGTTGATATACAGGGTGATCCCAAATAGTTGGGAAATGGTCATTGTATCACATTCAACTGAAATATTAATTTTGTCCAACTACTTCGCATATACTTTAATCAAGTCGTTTAGTTTTAATATCACTAAACAAAGTAATTAAAGTATAGCAAAAAGAATGGTATGTGATGTTTAGTTATAAAGCTAAATGATGTTCATCACCAATTTGCAATCACACTGTAATAATTTTAAATGATTGGAATAAATGATGTAAAAAATATAATTTACGAATTTTATATTGTATTGTATAAATAAAATGCGTGTTGTGTCCAAACATATTTACGTTATTACAAACGTATAACTGCTTTTGAGTCAAGTTCACATAACGAAAGTGAAGCTCGCAAAACAATTTGCAGAACCTTTTGCTAGATTCGAATTTAAGCGAGGAGGAAAATCAATTTTTCATGGAAATGCGTGTGCTGGAAATAAATTTTGAAAAGTGTCTTCTTTTTATTTTCTGTTTATGTGTTTATGTCGCTTTGAATAAAAACCTCCCCAATTGTCGTGTAAATTGCTTCTGAAGTTGAGGAACATAGAAGAAAAGAGCTTAGGAGAAAGTAAAGCAGCTGTAGGTGTTTTGAGTTATTGTGAGCTATTAACATTGTGCGTACGAAAACGGTCTGTGTTACATCCGTTCTTTTGTATTCAAACACGCATTCTCTGTTTTCAAAGAAATTTACACATTTATATAAACACGCGGCGATGTTGATATATATACAGTGTGTTATTTTAATATTAACACATTGATGGTGCCATAGAACTTTATGTAGTAAAATGGCTATTAAATGATAATGGATTTTTAGGTTTAGTCAATTAAGATAAACAAATAGAATAAATATTTGACGTGTATACTGTTAAAATAGGTACTCAATATAAAGTAAAATGTACTCATTATTGAGTACATTCAATGCTTATTACGGCTCCAAATACATACAATTTTGAAAAGATATGTACTCAAATTAGTAAAAAAATCAGATGCTAGCCTACCTATAGGCTGCCTTTAGAAATCCCTTTCAATAAATATGTACAACTACAACCAAAAATTACCGGGAATCGAACCCAGGTTCTCAGTCCTCAAGCTTATCCGTTGTACTACCAGGGCGACGTGAAGAAGTTATAAACATAAGAAATTTTAAAAAGGTGTGCCAAAAGAATGGGAAGTAAGATAATGGAGCTATTAATAACTATAACAACTCAGTTTCCGTTTAAGCCATCGACATCAAATACAGTGGAAAATCAACTTCTGAACAACTATTTGAATTTTGTTAGGTCGCATTGTTAAGATGTCTTGAACAGAAGCTGATATTGGCAATATTAAATCACACTGCTTATTTTTGAGAAAGTATGATTATTTAAATTTGAGTACTTCATCGCTCATTCCCGATGCAATTGTATGTCAAATGCTAGATAATGAAACACGATGAAGTCACGTTATGCTTAGTTTGAAATAAAAATGCCCCCAAATCATGTTTTTAAAGCCTTTTGAAAACTATTTTCCGGGGTAGGACCCCCGGAAAATACGAGATTTTCCCTCATGCAACTCAACAAGAAGTATTATACTAGAAATTGAAATTTTTCCAATTTTGTAAATTAGTTTTATGGTTTCTACAGTTCTCCGATTTTTAATTTTTTTTCTTGACTTTCAATGGGAGGGGTTTGAACCCCCTGAACCACACCCTTACCTACGTGCCTGGTTTATAATAATGGTTGGATCGCTTTACCAACGAAAACGATGCGTGGCGGTATTTCTACAGAAACCCGAGAAAGATAATTCAATAAAACACTTCAAAATAAATACAATATTTATGACTCCAATCAATATTTCTTTATCATTCCATTGATTCCGAATGAGATAACCGCAATGAAACGAAAGAGAAACATCGATAAATAAATAAATCTGCTCGCTTCAGACTTTGCCGAAGAACACCGCCGTCAAAGCTTCCATTTTTCCGAAAAAACCGAAAAATCGTTCGAAAAAAAAAAAAACTGAAACTACTTCTTTCGAAACTCCAACTGAAGATTTCTTTCATTCGAAGTAGCCAATAACCAGCCAGCATCGAGGGGGCAGGGCCGATGCCCTTGGGATTGATAAGCCCCGGATCAATTCTCGAAATTTGTGTGGGAAGAAGTGTTTATGCCGTACGTGTCTCCCCCAAAAAGTCTGAAAAGAAATGTCAGTCCAGATTTGTCTGTAAGAACTGCCGGGAGTGTATTTATTTTTAATGGAATCGCGGGGTTTTCGGGCTTCTGGAATTTATTAAATCCCAAGGGATGTATGATCTTAGTATGAGAGAGATTTTGCTGTTGATGTTTGTTGGGGTAGAGCAGTGGTTCCCAAACCTGTCCAAAGTAGTGATCTTGCGATCGGAGGGTTGAAAGCTTCGCTACAAAACTACTAGAAAGTCGTCCAGAATATCCAATTAATTATACTGGCGTGTATACGGGACTGGTGCACCATAAATCTGATCGGGGTCCAAAGTCCCGACGTCTATTAAAGGCGTTGGGTGCCAGTTCAGGTGTTTCCTCACCATCTGACCATGGTTCTAAAAATAACGAGGTGCATGTATGAATGTGTGTATGAATGTGTGTGTGAATGTGTATGTGTTCCCGGGTCTTTCCTTCGAGATTGACCCCGAACCGTCGCCAATAGCCCACTGTGCAGCTCTAGTGTGACGTTAATTAACCAAACCAAACCAAACCTCGTCATCTGACCATGGTTCTAAAAATAACGAGGTGCATGTATGAATGTGTGTATGAATGTGTGTGTGAATGTGTATGTGTTCCCGGGTCTTTCCTTCGAGATTGACCCTGAACCGTCGCCAATAGCCCACTGTGCAGCTTTAGTGCGACGTTAATTAACAAAACCAAACAAAACCCAAACCTGTCCGCGGACCATTGGTGGTTCGAAATGCGGTTCATAGAGCCAGTATTTAATTCCATAGATTATTTTATTTTAGTTTTTCAAAAACAGGTGTTACGCCCGATGTATTCCTTTTAAAACTAAAAAAATCTTTTGAAAATCAAAATAAACCCCTTTCAACCCAAATATGTACAATTACAACCAAGAATTACCGGGAATCGAACCCAGGTTCTCAGTCCTGAAGCTCATACGTTGTACTACCAGTGCGACGTGAAGAAGTTATAAACAGAAGAAATGTTAAAAAGGCGTGCCAAAAGAATGGGATATAAGATAATTGAGTTGTAATAACTCAGTTTCCATTTAAGAAATCCACATCAAACTATGTGGAAAACCATCTCCCGAACAACTATTTTATGTTTGTTAGGTCACTTTGTTAAGATGACTTGAACAGAAGCTGATATTAGCACTATTAAATCACACTGCTCAATTTTGAAAATGATTGATTAAATTTGACTAAATTTAAACGGTTGTTAAAATTGACTGCGGCCTTACACCAAAATTTGGTACCCATTTAGCTACAACCAACATTTGTTGTTTAGTTTCACCATTTTACGGTGCTACCACGGATACTATTTAGTGGTGAAACATTACACCAAAACTCATAACGTTGCATAAAACTCAAAATTCGGGTTTTCTTAGTATTTTAGTAGTAGTATTTTTGTAGCGAAGTTAGCAACCCTCCAAACGCAAGATCACAACATTCTTACTTTTCTTTGTCAAGGCTACCGATCGGGCTCGAATTAGGAATCCTCCGACTCATAGCTGAACGCCTTTATACACTGGGCCACGGAGGCCCTTGTTCGTCGTTGTCTTCCTTGGATGGGATTCCATGGTTTGTTGATGTAGCAACAGCGAAAATTTCGGTTGCAATTAAAGAGGTTGAACCAATTATCGGTGAAACCTCCGACTTTTTCCCGCTAATGGATTTTGTGTTCAACCTAGATTCCACCATAATATAGTGTAATTTGCTGCAGAGCTCTGTTTTGCACCTAGATATGGTACATCGTTGAACTGAAATTGTTAACACTATATATGCTTTATAAAGGAAACCAATTTGTATTACCATTTTAACTCTTTCTCATTTGATTCTATGATAACTATACCTATCAACCAGACATTAATTTGATATTGCTGCCTTCGTAATACGCATTACGTTAAAAACTGTTAACCTTTTCAATTGATAAATCTATTTACGAAATAATTAATTTTTTTATAATCTATATATCGATCGAAAGATGTGAAAAAGGGACATTTGCTTATGTTAAGTATACTTAATATAGAAAATATTCCTTTTTTACATCTTTCGATTCATATATTAAGTATATAATTTTTTTTTAAATGTTATATTAGAAGGTGGCGATCCGCGACTTGCCCAATGAGAGGTCCGTTGGCATCTAAAGGTGTTAACTACTAGGGTAGAGTGATTGTTACATGAAGCTATTCAGAACATAGAGTAATGATAAAAATAGAGGAATAAAAATGCTGATTTCCGTGTGACCATCATTGAAACCACGCGATAGGTGGAAATGCCAATTCATTCATGCGCCAATATTACTTGGCAGGCCTTGGCGACTTTAAGAACTAAACGAGATCGAAGTATTGTAATATGGTTTTGTGTTTAATTTTTTATTTAAATATCGTTTTTTTGAACGAGTGGCACAATTTAAGGGAGTTTAACAGATATATTAAGGATATTTTTCTTACTTTGTACTTTTGAAATAATTGCGTTGCGTTTTTATGTAAAAAATTTACCATAAGCGAAGTTCTTTCAATTGTTATTTTGTATACTTCAATAAGAAAATATGAACAATAAAACCTGAGAAATATAAAGAGTTTTGCTTCTTCGAGTATTGAACACAAATAAAATATTTTCGTTTCGTTAATGAAGAGGAAATATTTAGCGCATATTGTTTGAAAATAAGTAAATACGTATATATATATATTAAAAAGTTGAATACAGACAGAACTCCTTATCACCAAAAAAGAAGAAAGTGCGCCAAATTTGAAACTCCTGCAGATGTCTGAACGCCAAATGTGGCAGCGCTATAATCACGTGATGTGGGTTTTTCTTTTTAATGTTGACACCGGGGCCTTACGAGAGTCTGGTATTGAAGGCGCTCTCTATTTAATATTACAACTCTCTGATTCAAAAGCCGTGAGGGGTGTGCAGCGAGTGCCACCTCACAAGGGCCACTTCAGCTGGGCTCCGCGCCCAACTGAAGTAGTTAAAAGTTTGCTGGGAAACCATTTGCTTTAAAAAAAATCCTTTTGGATTAATTTTAATGTGTGGCTACGTGTATTATTTAGATTATTTTCAAGTTATATATTGTCTTAATGAATATTGTTATATTGCTTTAGATCATAAATAAAATTAAAGATTTTGCATGAAAAATTAGCTTAACCACAGATAAGAAGCTGGTATTACTTAAAAAAATCATTTCTTTTAGGGAGAGCGGAAAGGGAAATATCACTTCACAAATTGGGTTTGTGCAATATAACTATTTTTAACACTCCCTACTAAAGGGGCTCGAAGCTAGATTTGAATTTGGCCCTGCGACTACTTAGGGCGGCCCTGTAAAGCTATAGCAAATTGAAGTTATTTTCAAATAACTAATAGTTCTTGTCTAGTAGATCTCGCAGCCAAAAAACTACAACATAAACTTCGATTTTAATTACTTCAAGCAATACTCATGCCATGTTTGAGGAAAATCGAACAACGCGTTTAGTCGTAAAGGCGTAAAAATCAAACAAAATTACAGACGAAATGCTGAATAGTCGAGTTAAAGCAGCCCTCGTCCTCATTTTTGACGAAATAAATTTCTTGGAAAAAGTGACAAAATGAATGTCACCAGTTTGACAAAATCTTTAATCGGTGCAAGCACACACATATAGCAAGCGTCTGTATCGTCAAATATGAATACAAGCATTTTTAAGTGTGTAAATGTAACTATATGTTCGCTTTTTTTCCTTAGATGGTAATACACTAACATAGTTTACATAATTAAAAAAAAATATTTAAATCCTAAAACAACATTACAGAATACAGTGAAATTTTATCTATATATATAAATGCGAAAAACCCACTCATCACTCATCACTAATTCTCCAACTTCCCGTATACCTATGAAGATGAAATTTGGCAAATTTGTTCCTTATACCTTAAATAGGAAAAGTAAGCTATTTTTGTTCCGATCGAACGGATTTAAGGGGTTGTAAAACCCCTTTTTCGAAACTTCTCCATAGGATTAACATGGAGAACATGTAACAATGCAAAATATAAAATTTAAACAATGGAAATTTTTAATATTATGTAACGTACGAGGAGCATTCTGATTGGCTGATGACTAAATATCGCCAAAATGTCGCCAAATAACTAAAAACTGCCGCCAAATAACTAAAAACTGTCGCCAAATTAATAAACTTCGCCAAATAAATTAAAATTTCACCGAATGAATAAAACATTTCGCCAAATTAATAAAATATCGCCAAATGAACTAAAATATGATCATATATGTAAAGGAGCATTCTGATTGGCTGATGACTAAATATCGCCAAATAAATAAAACCTACGGCAAGTTATTAAAAACATCGCCAAATAAATTAAAATTTCACCGAATGAATAAAAATTTTCGCCAAATGAATCAAATATTGCCAAATGAACTAAAATATGATCATATTTGTAAAAATAACATATAAATGGCGAAATTAGTGTCAAAAAATTATAAAATATATGTCAAAATGGTGAAAATATGAATGGATAACGGGATATTCCGTACTACAACAACTATGAAAATTAAATTTGGCATGGAGCATGGCATTTTAAGCCAAAATTGCTCACTAAGAAAGGATGTTCATTTTCAAAAATTCAAACTCTAACTGCCAAAAGTAAATCTTGCCACTTATCCACTGACTCATCACTAATTTTCTAACTTTCTGTATAACCAGGAAGATGAATTTTGACAGAGTTGTTACTTATATCTTACATAGAAAAATAATCTATCTGGTAGGTAGAAGCCACTCGGTACCGTAATAATTGGTTAATGAATACTTTGGACCCCACGTGGTAGGAAGGTCAGAGGGAGAGTGTATAAATGGTCAATCTGATTGACGCGGCCTACCTTCCTCTACTCCATGTTATGTCATTTATCCACGAAGGCTGATTTTCCATAGAATTATTGGAGTGAAAGTGTATACTGCCTGTCATCAAGGGTGACATTTTCCTTCATGCGGTATAAAGATCAGAGGGTAAAATGGGTTAACAAACGACTTGATCGACGCGACTCTCTTTCCTATACCATGGTAGGTCATTTATAGCCCATAACACGGTTCCCCTGGGAGTAATATAGTGAACGAAATAGCCTGCAGTTAAGGGCGACATTCCCTTCACGGTCAGCGGCGGAATGGGTTAATAATCGGCTTGATCTATGCGGCCTACCTTTCTTTATATGAAGGTATGCCTATACGAGTAGTTATGTGGCGGAATCGAAAACTGTTGTTATAGACTCTCCCCCCACGTGGTACAAGTGTCAGAGGGGGATTGGGTTTGCGTAAATCTTCTGTAGTAGTGGGTAGGGGGATTGATTCGATTTTTTTTAAAAAATTGATTTAAAGTTCAATGAAGTAAAAAATAAGATTTATTTTTTATTTAAAAAAGTTAAATATTTAAAAAGTTCGGGGACAAAATCTAAAAAAAGTGCTGGGGAACCATCCTTTCTCGCTTATTGATAAGGTTTACCGTACAAAAGAAAAAATATGAAAATCTTGAATTTGGCAAATAAACCTTTTAAAATTCTTTTTCGTTTTTTTTTCTGCTTATATTTTCACCAATTTGTGAAACTTAACGACAAATGTTGACATAGGTGTCTAATAAAACTTTTTCAGATAATTTTTATTAACATTTATAAGAGTTCTTCCCGTTTAAATCTTTGGAATGTTACTAAAAGTTAAAATATGGATGGTGATCAACGGGAGTAATGCATACATATTCACGTTATTGTGTAGACAACTTCATATTAGCAATCTTTCCAGTTCTTGCAGGACCTTGCCAATAAAATTTCGTTTCAAATTAGTACTTTTAATACTGTGGTTCCCCCTCATGGGTGACAAATGAAGAATATTGTTTATTTCGCTATAAATATTGTATTTGTATCAATTTTGTAATTTATTTCCTTCCCGTGCGTAGAACGGGTATTTCAGCTAGTATAGAAATAAGTTGTAACCCAGAATAGGATATAGACTACTTTTTAAAAATGGAAAAACAGTTTGTAATGCAACAGGAATTTAATTAAAGTATATAAATACCAATTGGCAAGTTTTAAAATTAAGTAGGTGGTATAATATTCCTTCATTATTACATCCTATATTCCTACATCCTATTAATACATACGATGTTTACTTACTAAAATTTTGTACACTCTGAACTAAACAAAAATAGAAAATACTAATTAAGTAACGACAATAATAACAATAATGTATTACTAATTATAATTATGACAATGACTATAATAATGATAGAATGATATAATTAAAATCTATAAAATTCGAATCGTTACTTTTAATTTTAACACAAGTTAATTAGCACTAACACTTTGTTTTAACTATTATTACTGTTTACTTTTATTTTATTTGCAATTACTTACTACTGTCAATGATTAATACTATTCTTAATAAATATTATTACTAATATTATTTACGGTTGCTACTGTTTAATTTCATTAAATAATACTAATTTTTATAACTAATAATATACTTAATAATTAATATTATTTCTATTTGCTACAAGTACTACTACTACTATTTTATTTCTACTTAATAAATCTGATAATAATAATAACATCAAAGAACGAAAAAACAATGAAGAATTTATCAATTTACCATCGAACCATAATGAACCATTTACTATAACAAACTTCACCATTTTGATTATTTTTTCGACTTCATTACTTATTCAAGTTTTATATTTAATAAAATTCACCTTCTTCTGATATATGTACATCCGAAATTTCATCAACAATTTAATATTTTTCTTTCGTTATTTGTATTTAATTTAAATAAATGTTTCTCATTTAAATATGAAACCAAAGAACAAACATATCTCCATTTATCATTTCTCTCTTCTTATTGGCAACATGACTGAAAATTATGGCGGGAAACAATTTAATTACTGCATACATTTATCCTATTCTATTTTTGGCATCACGTGCAAACGTTTTCCGTTAATAAAGTCGGCTACGAAGAATTCCAAGATTAATTAAATTTGCTGTCCTTTGTTCAACTAAAATGGAGTTATTCTGGCAAATTTTACTTCTTCATAAGGCTGAAAATTAATTTACTTCATATTTCTTCTGAAAATTCTCGAGTCCTTCAACTTTGTCAAATGGTATTCTTCAAGATTAAATACTTCTCAGAAATTAAATGGCGAACATTTAGCAAGTTAAGTTTTTACTTTTTTTATTATTCTTTATGAAGAGTAATGAAATGTATCTATAGAGTCTTGCCCATCGTGACATAAATTTAGGCAGTAGAATCAAACATTCGAAAGGAATTACCGCCATTGTTTTATTTTGTCCTTTTCATGAATTTCACGAGTATTTCTGAAAGGTTTCCATTTAAAATTATAATGAAGACGTATTCTTAAGTGTGTGCCAGAAAAATTAACCAGTAAAATTTAGGTAGGTATCTTGAAAGAGTCAACAGTTTGACGGGGTTTCTGCTACAAATTCGAAATTTTTAGCTTTAGCAAAGGCTTTATAAAATACACTTAAATGTCGAGGAGTAACGTCTAATTGATTCAGTAGTTTTAGATAATCCTCATGGAATAGTGGGAAAATATAAGTTATATCCCTAAAATATATTTTAACCCGCTGACGGAGCTAAACGGCCGTACTCGTTCTATTAATTACCAGTTTTTCTAGAAATACACATTAACTTATACTATAAAAATATTTAATGTGAATATATTTTTCAAATAGAAACGTTCGGGTGTTCCTAGGAAGCTTTATATATTTAAATATTATCAACATTGTTATCATTTTCTTCTTTTCTTGGTTCATTATAATAATTGAGGGGTTTGCTGTAAAAAGGAGGTAGCTCCAATTATTCAAGTTTGCTGAAAGCCGTAAAAAAACGTTTGAAAATTCAAAATTCCTAGTTATGTGAAGATATTCTTTTTGATCAATCTTCTTCATTATTCCTACATATTATGACAGTATTTTCACTCAAAAATATATCTTCCAGATGACGTGGCACATGTTGGATTGTTGGAGCTACCTCTTTCTTGCAACCAAATAGATGATCTGGCTACCTCTATGAATAAAAATTCACAAAAAAATACCCTATACTATAATATTATTTTATTTAAAGAAAACTTCAATTGAAATATAGCATATAACTTGGCTTCAAAAGCAGAAAATTACATTTTTAATCATCACACTCCTTCTATGTAACGTCCGGCTCATCTGCTGCGTTGTCATCTATTGAGTAACGCGAGAACTAACGATTGGAGCTACATCTTTCTGGCACCAAACGAAAAAGTTTTTTTTACCACAAGATAGTACATGTAACTGTAAATTCCACCAGGTTTTGAGCTACATCCTTTTTACAGCAAACCCTTCAATTATTATTATTATTATTATTTCTAATCACTATTATTTTATTTTACAAGTTATTACACAATAATATTATGACGTAATAAATAGCGTGACGTAATAATTCATGACGTAATAAATAGCATGACGTAATAAATGAATTCTCCCCTCCGTTTTGAAATTTTTATTATATAAAGAGCGTTATTATAATTAATAATAATATAATCCTTCATATCATTTTCTCATTTTTTCTGGTTCATTATAATTATTATTATTAATTAATAAAGTCATATTATTTTATTGTACAAGTTATTATAAAATGACGTTATGACGTAAAACTAGTGTCACGTAATAACTAACATGACGTCATAAATAGCATGACATAATAAACACCACGACGTAATAACTAGCTTGACATAATAAATGAATTATCCCATCGGTTTTGATATTTTTATTATATAAAAGTATTATTATTATTAATAATAATTGTTAACATTTTCTCATTTTTTCTGGTTCATTATAATTATTATTATTATTAATTACTAAAGTACTATTATTTTATTGTGCAAGTTATTATACATTGATGTTATGACGTAATAAATAGCGTAACGCAATAACTAGCATGACATAATAAATAGCGTGACGTAATAACTAACATGACGTAATAAATAGCATGACATAATAAATACCACGACGTAATAACTAGTTTGACGTAATAAATGAATAATCCCATCCGTTTTGATATTTCTATTTTATAAGAGTATTATTATTAATATAATCATTTTTACCATTTCTTCATTTTTATTGGTTCATTGTAATTATTATTATTAATAACTACAATACTATTATTTTATTGTAAAAGTTATTATTTAATTTTTTATTCCCCTTACTATTACCAACAGGAAAGCCCAATCTCACTCATACGACAATCTCTTAGAGAATGCACCCAAAGGCCAGGGATTATAAGCAATCGATGAGCAGAGAACGTAGACACAAGATCTCAGACGATATCCACGCGCACTCCTCCTCCCACGACTTATTTGATTTCCTTCCTTCTTCCCCCTCCCCTCCTCCCCCCCCCCTAAGAAAATTCCACCCTCCCGCTTACTTCTTTCCTCCCACACTCATCCCCCCCTCCCCTCAATGTTGGTAATCCCAGAAATGGAAGACGCAGTAAAGACAACCGTTCGTCTTGCCTTGCGCTGCGGTATGCGAGATCATGTGCGCTTTTTTTATTCGAGAAGGGGTTTTATTGCGTTAGGGGAGTTTAACCCTCTCAAGAACGTGTTTGTTGAATGTTTTAGGAGTTTTTTTTTGTTTGATAAAGATGTTTTCAGTGTTTGAAGAGAAATACATATATACATTGTAACATTTTGTTTGTATATATATTTGTTTTGTTGTTAAGAGTGAAATTGCTATGTAATCTTTTTTTAAAAGTATGACTGAATCCTGTCAAAATGTTCCGCGCACGTTTTGGAATGTCGTTTTTTAACTCTAGGGTGTCAATAATAAATAATATTTCTATGATTGTATTGTGTTTGAGTATGTTATGCTTCGTTTATATTTCGCGAGTTCTGCATTAAATTGAATTTTGAGCACTTTGTTTAAATATAAACATCCTATAAAATATCCACTTTTTAGATAATGTTTGTGTTTCGAACAACTATATTTTAATTAAAAAAATAAACCGTAATTAATTTATAAAAGTATGGTTAAATGAAACGATATACAATAGATATTAATTAAACAATTATTTTCTTAAATAAAGTATAAAAAATAAATGAATTAATTAATTTAGATTTTAAACACCTTAATATTTTATAATAAAACGTAGCTATTATTAGTATACTATTACTTAAATTAAGTATAACTTAAAAATAATTATCAATACGTTATTTAAACTTTTTTTGTTGCTATAACACTTATTATTACTACATTAAAGATTTATTTTTTCGATTAATTAAAGCAATAAACATATACTGTCAATTTAGTTAAAAGTATTTATTGTTGGCCACATATTAGTATTTCATAACAATGTTAAAACTATTTCTTTTTAAGATTAAAAAATGGCTTGTAAAACCGTTACAAAACTAAAAACGTTAAAAAACTAAACTGAATTTTAAAATTCGGTACATCAAGTGCACAGTTTGAGGATCAATAGTACTTACACATAGATTTTTAGCCTTTTATGAGCAGAAGAAGTACGTGCTTTGAGTGCCACATACAAGTAGATATATTATTTTATTATATATATTTATATATTACATTCCTTATTTTTATTGTGAAATGTTTTACTGTTGCAAAATTTAAAAATTGCTAAGAAATTAAATTGAAACAATTCAATCGATTTTAAAATATACGAAATCTAATAAGAGTTCAACCTCCTTTACGAAGGTTCGAATTCGATATTGCTATAGCATTCTATGGATATTAACTGTTATATAAAAATCACTCCTTTAGGAATTGAGGCAACCTTAAAACGAGAAAAAAATTCAAATAAATATTCTATGTTTAACCTGTAATTTACTTTAATTACTCTGTGTTCTATCTAAAGTAAAAACAAGTGCACATACTCAAAAATGAAATGGTTCTAGGAATCGTTCTGATTTCTTCTACACAACAAAAAAGTTTTTTTTTCTTTTTCCTCTAAAATCAGCTACACAATTTAAAAAATCTTACTGTAATGCTTCAAATACACAAACAATATTGAAATATACACTGTAAAATAAAGGTACTTAAAAATGAGTACATGAACGTAGTCGTTTTTCTTTGAGTACAATGGACAATTCCCACATTTTTTTTTAATTTTTTTATTCTATTCGGACAACCGAAAAAGAGTCATCCATCGCAAAATTTTCACTTTCCGATTCGTATTTATTTTTTTATACGACTTCAAAGTTGGTCTTTTTTAAAGTGCGCGAAATCAGGCCAAAAGCGCGCGAAGGGGCTGTGACGTACCAATACCCTAAACACCCGCGGCGAAGGAGAAACCGAGCCACCTGGTACCGTGATCTTCGCTAGGTCTCGGGCGGAAGAACCACATCGTCGCGAATTTGCATCATATCTTCCCTTATGTTATAGCCAAAAACTGTGTATTGGCTCAATAAAGATAAGTTGTAGCGATTGTGTACAAATAAATATAATATAACGGACACAATTTATCCTTGCAATTGGGGAGCCAAACATTCAAAACGTGTTTTGTCACATAAGGCGATTCGTGGGGAAACGCCAGATAAGTTTTCCTAAATGCATTTATTGGTTCTTGAATATATTTAAATCTTCAGAAAAAATTCCATTTTGACAAAATTTGTTTCAGGCGAATAAAATAGGTTAGTTCTGTTGAAAATTTGAAGGCGAATTCGGGGGTGCAATAATTTAATTTTCGGATATTTTGGACAAAACTTGAATGGTTACTAATCAATTTTACATCACCAACTAGAAAAGTTCCGATTATCTATTCTATTTGCAAACCAAGATCAAAATTCGCAATTGATTCAAAAGTCAAGTATTAAAAGTTATCTCTTAAATACAGGAAAAATCCAACTACATGTAAATTATGCAGCAAACAATTCGGAAATAAGTCAAAGCCAGTGGCGGACTGGCCATAGAGTTGGTCAGGAATTTTCCCACGTGGCCGGTTAATATTTTTAAAATGTGGCCGGTGATTTCTTGAAAAGTTAAAAATTATTAAAAATATAATATATTAAAATCCAGCACAGGTTTATCAATAATGTTTCAAATTTGAAAACAGGAAACCATGGTATCTCTAAAAAGTCGAAATTATTTTCTTATTTGAAACTACGTTCCAGTTGTGGCCTATGGAACTGCGGAAAACGTGAAGTCAGTTTCGGCCTTGGTAGTACGTACGCAGACTGTACACAATCTAGTTCGGCCTTGGTAAAGGAGAGGCCGCATGGCCCAGCCCCCACTTCCTTTTTTTGACCAGTGCTTCTCGGGTGAAGAATTTTGATTGAACAGGACCGTTGATGGCTTCCCCTTAAAAATCTTTCAAACGTATTAAAAATTCTAATATGATAATTAAAATATTAATTATCATCTAAAATATTAGTAAATTTTGAAATTGTTTAATAAATTTTAAAATCGTTTAATAAAATCCGAAATCTTTTAATGAATTTTAAAACATTTTAATAAATTTTTTAACCTTTAATAAATTTTTTAATAATTTTCAAAATATTTTAATACATTTTAAAAGATATTAATAAACTTTATATAAAGAGTTAAATGTTGATATTATTTATTATTTTGTTTTCAAATTTTGGGCTAATATTTTTAATAACAAACATCAGTTTCGAAATTATTTTGTTGGCCGAAATTCAAAATTTTCCCGGGCCGTTTTTGAGTGCCAGTCCGCCCCTGGTCAAAGCTCACTTGTTAATTCATGCAGGAAAAAAGCTGCACAAATGTGAAATGCAATAAAAAATTTACTCCTCGGGATCCTATCTCAAGCGCCACCTTTTTGTGCATACAGCTGAAAAACCACACTCGTGAAGTATGCAACAAACATTTTACTTTAGATTCTAACTCAAGCAGAACTTTCTCTTGCATACAGTTGAAAAACCACACTCGTGCGAAGTATGCAACAAACAATTTGGAAATAAGTCGAATCTCAAAGCTCACTTGTTAATTCATGCAGGAAAAAAACTGCATAAATGTCAAGTGTGCAACAAGCAATTTACTCGTGGCGCTGATCTCATGCGGCACCTGTTTTTACATACTGGAGAAAAGCAGAACAAATATGAAGTATGCATCAGTAAAACATTTACTCTTTTAAATCCCATCTCAAGCAGCACCTTTTTGTGCATACAGGAAAAAAGCTACATTCTTGTGAAGTATGCAACAAACAATTCACTTCTGTATTCGATCTCAAGCGCCACCTTTTTGTGCATAGAGGTGAAGAACCACACTCTTATGAAGTATGCAACAAACATTTTACTCGTAGATTCACTCTCAAGCAGCACTTTCTTTTGTATACAGGAGAAAAGCCGCTCTCATATGTGAAGTATGCAACAAACGATTTGCTGATGGATTCAATCTCAAGCTGCACCATAAACTTGTTGATTGAGGGAAATAAGACTACCGTCAACTATTAAGCATGTGTGTGTTTTTTTTTTTCAGGAAAGAAAATAAACTTCAAACTGTATGCCCTCTATCAAATGCAGTAATATTGAAAATAACGTCGAACTTAAATGTTAGATGATATATTTAAATGATAATTATAAAGTTATATTAGAAAAACGTGCAAACGGTGAATACACAGGTCTCACACTAACAACAAATGCCGATTTAGAACGGACCTATATTTTATATTTAGCATATAATATCCGAAACAAGGGAATCGAATAGGCCAAGAAAATTTTTATGTTTGACATTCAATACAAAGGTAAAGAACGTATGCAATATTAATTATTTAGTGTGTTAAATTATTTTAACTTTATGATGTCAAAATTCGCATTTTTTTCAACCATCCTCAATCTCCAAATACAAGGAACGGTCATCGGAAAGTAACGAGAAGAACGCTTTATCCCAAATACTCGGATCTGTGTTTAGAGTATTCGTACGTCATAATCGGAGCAGCCAATAGCGGAGCGATTCGAGAAGGAGTCAAATTTTGCGATTTTCCTTTCGTTATACTTAACAAAGTAATTTTTTTTGGTGATTATCGTGTGGATATTTGAAATCAGCATGGTTTTCTCATTTAAAAAAAGTAGTTTTTACTCATTTTTAGAAAATGTGGGAATTGTCCATTGCATCGTAAATGAGCGAAGACGTACTCAAATTTAAGTAATCGTACTTTCTCAAAAAGGAGCAGTGTGATTTAATATTGCTCATCTCAGCTTCTGTTCAAGCAATCTTAACAAACCGACCTGGCAAACTTAAATTAGTTACCTAAGGGTTAAATTACGATTGTTCAATCATACTTTTACAATCAACATTTTCTCTTTAATTCTAAAAACTAAAGCCCGTGAATTCTAATTTGCTCTTTGAAGTATTTTATTAAATATTTTAGAGAATAATAACTGAATCGACGGTTTTCGAAGAATGTATTTTAACGAAAGATTGACATTGGCAGAATAGAAATTGCATTTCATTTTCATGAATAAATGATCAAACCATTTTCTGCCATATATATAATAACTTCACTAATACTGCATCTAACCTATTTCTAATAACTGATATATAATTTAACGAATTGAAATGCACTCAATTTAGTAACATTTTCACATTCTTTTTCCCGACGTAGTTTTATTGTTAAATTAACTATGCGCTATATTAAATAACTCAACTCATTAAGGGATTAAAACCAACATATCAAATGCTATTGATGCTTCTCACATAACATATTTAAACTTTTAACGTGGATTGCTTAAATGGAAACCAAGTTAGTACAACTCAATTATCTTGCTTCCTTTTCTTTTGGCACACATTTTTAACATTTCTTCTATTTTTAAGGACAACGGATAAGGCACTGGACGGCGGTGCCTGAGTATATGGATTCGCTTCCCGGTAAGTCTTGGTTGTAATCGTCGATATTTATTGAAAGTGATTTATGAAGGAAACCTATGTAGTCAAGCAACTGCTCTTTTTATTCATCGTTACTCACTTGTGAGTACATGTCTTTTTCAAAAATTAAACTTAAGTATTCGGAGCCATGATAATAAGCATCGAAAGTACTGGAAATTCCGTACATTTAACTTATTTTTGAGTACCTCTTTTTAACAGTGTAACTTTGAATGTCCAACTGCCATACTTACCTACCTTATCCATACTACCTTACAACCATACCTTCAAACTACAATTATCGTATAACTTATGTCCTTTTTGTCCTTTTTTGGATATAATTCCCAATTAAAGTTTAAAAATAAGTATACTAGGAAAAAAAAACTAAACAGTTCGAAGTAATAACTTATTAATGCAGGAATATGCGCAAAAAAAAACCTTTTGAACAAAAAATATCCTAACTATGTTCAATGACAGTGAATAGAGACCTAATGCTCCACTAAAACTATCCTTACAGCAAACAAGAAAAGATTACTCTTTTTTATGAGTAATAAATACCAGCCAATTGCCTTTCAGTATGCATAATACTGTTTTTAGTGTCTCTTTCTTGGTACTCGGAGTGGGATCAATAGCTCTTTTACTATGAATGGTGAATAAAACATGTGGCTCTTATAAATTATGTGCATTCAAGATTTTGGATATTCATATAGGATAGTGCTAAATATGTCACTTTGAAAAATCTAATAAAGCCTTTCTCTTAGTTTTATAGGCTATGAAACCATATGGATGTCAGTAACGGTTGTTGTTTACTTTAAATGTTCGTCTTGTATATTATATAAAAAAAATCGGAATCTTAAATTTATGATGGTTTCCTTATTCACGTTCACATTTTACAAATAAATAGGGAATAGAGTAGAGTCGTGTGTTTATTTCGAATTTCCATATAATCATAAATTCGAAAGACATAATTCAAAATATACAGCAAAGTGGAAATAGCAAAACGTCACAAAACTTTGAAGATGAGACGGAAAAAGAATAATTTCGTAAAGAGAATTGCAGCTATATACGAATCTAAATCTAAATATGTGTAACAGGTACCAGAATCAAAATTAATGACTACCATTACAAAAAACTCTATTAAAATTCTAAAAAACGTAAGAAATTCTTCGTTATTTTTGCAGACTTGACTGGCTTCAATTTTGATTTGTTAGACCGGATCCAAAATGCTGTAGAACTCCAATTATCCGATGGTTTTGGTTTGGTTTTATTAATTAACGTCGCACTAGAGCTGCACAGTGGGCTATTGGCGACGGTTCGGGGCATATCTCGAAGGAAAGACCCGGGAACGATGCCTCGTATTTTTGAACCATGGTCAGATGACGAAGACACACCTGAACTGGCATCCAACGCCTTCAATAGACGTCGGGACTTTGAACCCCGATCAGATTTATCGTGCACCAGTCTCGTATACACGCCGTTAATTTTTGCGGATTTTCAGGACGACTTTTCTAGTATTTTGTTGCGAAGCTGGCAACCCTCCGATCACAAGATCACTAATTTTTACTTTACTTTGTCAAGTCCATTGCCTGGCATCGAACTGGGAACCTTCGTATTACAAGCTGACGCCTTTAACCGCTCGGCCACGGAGGCCTCTCCAATTATCCGAACTCCGGTTATCTGGATTAAGAACGCTCGAAGAAGAAAAAAAGAAATCAGAGTAAAATGCATAATAATTTTTTTTATCGGTGAATGATATTGTTTTTAATAGTCGTTAAATTACATTCCATACTAAAGAAAAATGTTGTTTAATGACATAGCAGGAATACGAGGGTTGTTGATAATCCAAGAAGGGTTTATCTTCGAGTATTCAAGCTGCTGCTATCCTTACACAACACGCACTCTAAAAAGGCTTTTAATCAAATTCAAGCATACGCAAAGAAACCATATCTTATCTAAGTTTAATTTAGCTTAAGTGAGGTTGCATTTTATATTAATTACAATTAAAGAAAAGTGCGCCTACGGGATTGGCACCTCCTATGCGTGGATCTCGTGGTATAGTTCTCAAGTTCCTCAACAAGATGGCGACTCTTCAGCGTCATCGGAACTTTACTGCGTAGTTTTCTCCGGCCATCTCATTGGACGTGTCTCATGCGTGGGAGTTTTGTCCACGTGCTTTTCCAACAAGGGTGTAGACAAAACAATATTGAATATATTTAACTTTAGGTTCAAACTAAGATAAGAATTATTTCAAAATAACGTTTAAGTGGGTGCCCATTTTACAGACCCACTTGGCAACACAGAACATGAAAGTGTTCAGCATGAATGCTGTCACCACCAGGTTATAGATGTTTATATGTAGTGGATTGTTCTATTACAGACAAGCAGGTGTCTTAGGGAAATGGTCATTGATTTCCTATACAAAGTTCGTTTCTATACTAAGAAATAACCTTTTATTCGTTAATTATCCTGATATTCGATTATCCAGGTATTTTATATTCCGGATATTCGATTACCCGGATATTCGATTATTTGAGTATTTTATTATCCGGATATTCGATTATCCGGGTATTTTTTTTTTTATTATCCGGATATTCGATTATCCGGATGGGATCTTATCTCGATTGATCCGGATTATTGAAGTCCTACTGTACTTTTAGAGAACATGCTGTTACTAACCAATATTCACAAAAACCAAAAATGCTTTGTATTCGCATCTTTTTTCGTATATGAACTATTCCCTGTTGGCCGACTGAAATCTTATCTTCTTTCAATAGTGAACAACATCGGCTGAGGTTTTTAAAAATTCCGTATTAAAAATGAAAATGTTCCTCTCTAAACTATAAAGAGAAGAATAAATACTCTAATATTCTTGCATTTTGTTAATTTTTAAGTACAAATTTTCATATAATCAATCATACTAATAATGTATGTAGCCGGTCCCTAACTAGTTCCAAGGACCGGCTGTTGCCATGTTGGAAGCTAAACGATATCGAAATCGGATATTTGTGAGTTCCATCCTCATATTTTAATCGAAGATCCGTCTTTTAAATTAGGAAAGGAACATTTAATCATCATGTTAAAAGCGTTGTCGCGTTGGTTGCGATGCTCAAGTATCGTCCTCGTTATCTGAATATAGTTCTAAATAACGTAGCAATATTCCCATGTATATCCTTCTGGATTGTGTACGAAAAAAAACGCTTTACCTATAGCTCTTCAACTGGTGTACTCTAATTCTCTTACATATCGTTGCGTTTTAAGTACCCATTTTTATATAATCATATTAAAAAATACATAGCTGGCCCTTAACTAGTGTTGGAGGCAAAATTTGGCTATTATTAGAAGTGACAATATAATAATCAGAGATTTGCAAGTTTTATTCTTACTGCTCAAAATTTATCCTTACTGCCGAAGTTTCGTGGTTTAGAGGCTACTGAAGCACATTAAATCAGTCGTGATTAAAAGTCCTCACGTTGTTGTGGAAGTTTGATGAGTGGGGTGCCAACTCAGGAAATGCAATGATAATTCGAAATTGCGTTTCATTCAATTATGTGCACCCACTTTTTATCATAATACAGGGTGATCACAAATTGTTGGGCGTTGGTGGTTGTTTGACAATGCTGCATTTATCTGTATTGGCTTAACATTAACCGAAAATTGTAACATTCTCGATTTTGTTTTCCTAAAATTATAGTTTGGAATCTTCTAAATATTCTTGCAAAGTTTCTAGTACTGTATTTATGTTTTTTTTATGAGTAATTTGGGATTGTATACTGAATGATAAGAGGGAAAAGGAAAGGAACGAAAACTTTGAATTGTTATTTCTCTGTTTGGTTATCTTTGGTATTGAGTTACTCGAAACAATATTTTTATTATTAATGGATAAATGTATAAATTTTTAAGAATATTGTAAATTATATGTGTATTATAAATTGACATGCGAATTAGATCTTTAATTATTTTTTGTTTAAATTACTAATGTAAAAATATTGAGTTATGAATTTTTGTTGTTGTTATTTTGAATAACTATTTATATAAAATTAAATGCATGTAATATACAAAAAAATAATGCCAATTCTTGTGCATTATAGTTCAAAGAATATGAGAGAAAAAAATATTATAAAATTTAAATATTTAAAAAAGCCTTAGCGTTTTAAAAAAAAAAAAGCTTAAAAAAATTAAATTTTGAAAAAATACAAACAATTATGAAATTTTTGAACGAAATATTGTTTTCTTATAAACAATTAAATAATATACACTAAAAGTTAGATTAAAAATAAAAATAAATAAGAGTTTAAATGATACAGTGTCCCTTTAATAAAAAAAATTTGCCTTATTTACTTCGCTTATAGTTTAAACAAGTCGCCCAGTTTCAGTAGCAACAAACAAAATATTTTAAATATTTCAAAAAAATATTTGTTATGTGTAGTTAAACACCAAAAAATGATGCTCACCCAACAATTTGCGACCATCCTACACTTCATTTTAAACAATATTATCTTATCTAATACCCAAACTCTCGTTGTTCAAGCGACAAGTCATACAAAAATATCCAACAAAGAGAATTTCTCCAGCAACAAAACCCGCTATTCACGCACATTACACCCCCATCCAGCCCACTCAGCTCAACCACTTTCTCCCCAGGTCGCTTAACGGCCGAACTTACCACCAAATAGTTAATGCAACATTAATTTCACGAGGACACTACAGTTTCCACGAAGCGGGTCGCCGTACCCTTGCTCATCGATTTTGCCCCGAGGCAGCAGAACCAGAATTCCGCCATGTTGGTGCTAACCCTAAACTTAATCAACTCGCTTCGGTCCTGTTCATCGTCCGGAACATCAGTTCGTTTTGGAACAGCTATCTTTCCTTAATTAACTTCGAATTAGGTTGTCTTCGGAGTGTGCCCGTTCTTCTAGGAGTCGGATTATGCATGGAGATTTAGTGTATCGATTTGTTGCTGGAGATACGAAGTGTTGTAAAATTGCAAAGGAAGAATTTGGTGAAGTTCTTTCAAACTACAATCAATTTATTAAGTTTGGTTGAGTCTAGATTAATTAACTACTAAAATACTAAAGAATGTTTTTAAAATACTTCAAAAACGCGCTATTATTATATTAAATTCGCTAAGTTTACTAAAAAATAAATCGTGTCGCGTTCACACTCTATGAGATGCTAAAGTATTTTACTTGAAAGTACACCGCGCTTTTATTTTTAGTCCATTTTTATTTTAGCTAATTCATAGGTTTATTTTTAACTTTTTAGTACAACTTATTTTTATAAAAGTGTTTCTTATTTTTTTATATTTGTTATTTTTTACTTTTTAGTGACGTATAATACTCTTGTAAGGAATGAGCAAAATATCAAGTGTTTAAGTTATTTTTGGCTGCAAAATAGATTAATAAACAAAGAACACAATCCAATTTTAAGAAAATATTTTTTTAAATTATTTTAGTAGATTTTTTAGAAAGTTAATGTTTTAAATATGAAAAGTGTTATATGTAATGGTAAAATGGCTCACTTTATGAGCACTTATTAATGTTTATTTTTAATACTTTTTAACCTTACTTTTTATAAAATTATGAGATGATGACCAGTAGCTTAATAAGTCATGTATTTTAAGTTTAAGAAAAAAATAAGACTGCAAAAGTAGACCACTGATGACCAATACCCTTATTATATATTTTAGTTAACAATCTATTCCTATTTTTCTATAAAGAAATGATTTATTATTCCAAAATGTTTGAAACCTTTTAAAAACTATAAAAATAATGTAATTAATTTTTTTTAACAATTTCAGAACGATGCGATGTATTAAATATTAGTTTCTAATTTTAACATTGGCGATATAAAATGTACTCCGTGCATTTTTTTTATCGCCAATGATTAAATTTTTTTAAAAATTCATATTGAATATTATTTAATACAAATCGTAAGGTGTTCTAAAATGTTAATCAATCGTTTTAATAAGGTTAAAAATCAGGGTGTCAATACTTTAAAACTATAATAATACAAAAATATTATTTATTTATTTTCAGAAAATACAGTGCAACATATTCTATTTTTATAGGATAATTTAAATAGGAGCTATGCCACTTATGCATGAAAATGGACACTTTAATCTATTACCAGTTAAATATCGTTATATTTGGTTAATTTCTAATACATTTTATCTTATTTAAATACGATTAAATTCGCGATAGAGTTCCACAGGCATGATAGTTAAGATTTTTCTGGATTTATATCCCAGAAGACAAACTAGATAATATTAAAAAAAAAATCATTGAATATGAAATTTAATTTGTGATTCTAAATTAATTATTAATAGAGTGCAAATATTCATTCTCAAGTATTCTATCCGACCACAGAATGTACTTTTCATAATTTATCAAACAATGTAAATTTTCATAATTATTTCTTTATGTTAGGCTGCCCTACGGCGTCCAATTCTTCCAACTAGTTATAAGTAAAATAATTAAAATTTAAAATACAATGTGAACAAAGAAATTCCATATTAAATATGGAGTAGCTGCTTAAAAATCCAAACCGTTCGCAAAGTGTTATAGATTTTTATTGTACAATTTTTGCTATCTTTAAAAATGCTTTGTTGTATCCCTGCTAACGATTAAACAGTACCTCAAAGAATTGTGTTTCAACTTTTAAAAAGGGGTTATTGGATAACTTTTCCGGATTTTGTTTTAAATAATCGATATACACAATTTTTAAGACTTAAACCTTTGTTTTTAAGAGAAACGCGCCAATTCCCACGGATATGCACAATTTCTTTGAAACTTTATTTTAGTTCGTTTTCCTTTACTTACATTGACAAAACGTTTGAGCGCTTTGAGTTTTTTCCTTGATAAGTATAAATGACATATCTATGATATATCTTTCATGGTGCATACACGAGGATTCATGCATGTCTTTCAAGGTGCATTCAGGGGTTACTCAAAAACAAGCAAAATGAATTTATTTTTCATTACATACGATGCTTATTATAGCTTCGAATATGTAAGTTACATTTTTGAAAAAGATATATACTCAAAAGTGAGTAACACTGAATAAAAAGAGAAGTTGCTTGCCTACATAGGCTGCATTCATAAATCAAATTTCAATAAATATTAACAATTACAACCAAGAATTATCTGGAATCGAACCCATATCCTCAGGCACCGAAGTCCAGTGTATTATCCGTTGTACTACAAGAGCGATTTTAAGAAGTTGTAAACTGAAAAAATAATAAAAATGTGTGCCAAAAGAATGGGAAGTAAGAAAATTGAGTTGTAATAACTCAGTTCACATTTAAGCAATCGAATAATCAAATAATGCGGAAACCATCTTCTGAACAACTATTTTAAGTTTGTTAGGTCGCTTTGTTAAGACTGCTTGAACAGAAGCTGATATTAGAAAAAACCACATTGCTCATTTTGTGAAAGTACGGTTGCTTAAATTTGAGTACATCATCGCTCATTTACGCTGCAATTGCACTTAAAAAAACAAGTACGTCAATGTACTCATTTTTAATCAATTTTTCTTACAGTGAGAAAGCGTGAAAAAAAATAAAGAAAAAGAGAGAGAACGAATATGTATATTTAATAACATCCACGCTAAGTTGATTGCATTTAACTTTCACCCCACTTTCCTCCGGCAGCTCAAAATATTCCAATTACTCAATTACTCATGTCCACAAAGTACGATGTTTTACACTGTGTTTTAAGAAAGTATAATCTACGCAGTTAATGTTTACTTTCTAATATCTTATATGAAATGCAGAGAATTGGCGGGATAATTGTATTTAAGTAGAAATGCTTAATTTTGGGGTGGGGGGAGGGGGAGGAAATCTTAAGGTCCCCTGAGTCCGAAAAGGGGAGATTTCTGCGTATCTGTGAACACAATAAAAAGTAAATAAATATGCAACAGTAATAACTTTGTGATAAGTTACTGATATAAATACAACAGTAAACTTCGGGCATAAGTTACTTATATAGGTGCAGCAGTAAACTTTGTGCATAAATTACTGATATAAGTACAGCAATAAACTGTGTGTAAAAGTTACTGATATAAGTACAACAGTAAACTTTGTACATAAGTTACTGATATAAGTACATCAGTAAACTGTGTGCATAAATTACTGATATAAGTACAGCAGTAAACTTATACACAAAGTTACTGATATAGGTACAGCAGTAAACTTTGTGTTTAAGTTACTGATACAGGTACAACAGTAAACTTTGTGCATAAGTTACTGATATAAGTACAACAGTAAACTTTGTACATAAGTTACTGATATAAGTACAATAGTAAACTGTGTGCATAAATTACTGATATAAGTACAACAGTAAACTTTGAACAAAAGTTACTGATATAAGTACAGAAGTAAACTTTGTGCATAAGTAACTGATATAAGTACAACAGTAAACTCTGTGAATAAGTTATTAGTATTGGTACAACAGTAAACTTAGTGCATAAGTTACTGATATAGGTACAACAGTAAACTTTGCGTATATAAGTTACTAATACAGGAAAGTCAAAAATTTTTGGGCGATGGTCATTGTTTGGCTGTATCACAGAATATTATTTTCCACAACTATTTCGGTTATATTTAAAAAACAAAAATTGCTTGTATATAGTAACAACAAAAAGTAGTTAAGCTGTAACAAAAATAATAGTTTATTGTGTGTATTCAAACAGCCAAACAATGACTATCTCCCAACAATTCCTGACCACCCTGTATTTTCGTCACAAATTTCAATGTATAAATAAACTTTATTTATGGGAACGTTCAATGAAAATAAACAAAAACAAGGCATCGGCTGCATTCACAGTTACCACGACACATAATCTGATAAACAATACATTCAATGAAAATAAACAAAAACAAGGCATCGGCTGCATTCACAGTTACCACGACACATAATCTGATAAACAATACATTCAATGAAAATAAACAAAAACAAGGCATCGGCTGCATTCACAGTTACCACGACACATAATCTGATAAACAATACATCAGCAGTCATTTGCAGCATCCAAAACGGTTTCCACACTTCAGCGCAATCGATTTAAAGTGCCAGAAATAACCACTCCATCAAAGCACGTCCATCAAAAAACCGAAATATCGTTCCTTCGTAACGACATCGACAAATATAATAAATTAGCTTCCTGAAAAGACTTCCCAGTTTGAACCCTGCAACTTCTCTCTTTTTTTTATACTGCCTCGTAAAAGGCTATTAAAGGTTTTCCTGCACTTTGGAGCCATTGACATTTAAGGGTTCTGTTGGAAAAATGTCGTGGAACACGATGAAAAGGGGGGAAAAGACTTAATTAGGAAGCTGGAAAAGGCTGTTCTGTCAATTACGGCTTAATAATAAGGGGGGCTTCCATTATTGGATGGAGTATAAAGGTTCGAAACCTTTCGGTGTTGTTAATATAAATAATAACAATGGGAATTGTTTCTGGGAATCGGTTGTTTTTATTTAGTGTGTTTATAAAAATTGGATGGGATTGGCGTAATTGTTGGGTTGTGTCTAATAAAGTCGGTGTATTTTAGATTTTTGTCAAGGGAACTGTGCAGTTATAAACATTAAAAAAAGCGGATTTTCAGTTTATTGTGAATGGGGTTTATAATCTCCTTACCTGTTATTTGATGCTAAGTTTTTGAAAAAATTCACGTATTATGTTGTATTAAATTCGAAATTAAAATTTAAATAAAAGTGGGGATGCCTCTTTTTGGAAGCAGTTACTATTTGATTTTTTTTAATTGAACTGCTTAAAATAAAGTCAGTATTAGTATAATTAGTATATTTCCAGTCAAAACAAAATTTTATGTACCATTTATTTAATGCAAAATCTACATGTTAAATCTAAATTTTAGTTGTTTTACTAGAATAAAAAATAAATTTGTGCGAAAATAGGAGTCAAAGAGTAAACGAAAATTCTCTCTTTCAAAAAAAAGTTGTTAAAAAAGTTTCTAGTTGAAAACCTGAATTAAATTTAGGTTCGGTAGTTTAACTATAATGTATTCTACGTAAAAATAATGTGTAAAATAAAATGAGATGGGATTGGCGTAATTGTTGGGTTGTGTCTAATAAAGTCGGTGTATTTTAGATTTTTTCAAAGGAACTGTGTAGTTATCAACATTCAAAAAAGCGGATTTTCAGTTTATTGTGAATGGGGTTTACAATCTCTTTACCTAGCATTTGATGCTAATTTTTTTTTTTAAATCACGTATTATGTTGTATAAAATTCGAAATTAAAATTTAAATAAAAGTGGGGACCCATCCTTTTGGAAGCTGTCACTATTTGAATTTTTTTAAATTGAACTGCTTAAAATAAAGCCAATATTTCGTTCACTCGCTGATTCTGAATTGTTGAAAAATATTTGCGTGGGAAGTTCAAGTATCAATCAATTTAGATTCACCACTGATTTTATGTTTTACAATTTTTCAAGAACTGGAGTTTTTCTATCTTTTGGTAAATTTTTCTCAAAAAGTATATTTTCAGTCAAAACGAAATTTTATGTACCATTAATTTAATGCAAAATCTACATGTTAAATCTAAATATTAGTTGTTTTACTAGAAAAAAAAATATGCTTGTGCGAAAATATGAGTCAAAAAGTAAACAAAAATTCTCTCCCTTTCAAAAAAAGTATGGTATGTTTTTTCTAGTTTAAAACCTAAATTAAATTAGGTTCAGTAATGTAATTACAAGGTATTCTACATAAAAATAAAATTTGGTTATTGTATATTGAAAACTGTTTTAGAAAAGTTTTCCCCGCGAATGAATTAACCACCTAAAATCCCACAGTTATAAAATTACTTTTTTCGTACTAAATGCACAAAATATTGTGAGTGAATATTATTAAATATTATTTTACCACATGTATACACCATTTTATTCAAATTTTATTAATAGTATTGTAGTTCCACTACTTTTTTTTATAAGCACAAAAAAGTATCCATTTTAGTTTATCGCAAACTGCACTATCCTCCTAAAGCATAGTTTCCATTGAGGTAACTATTTATTTGAATTTTGCTTGAGTTTTGTTATTTGAGCCATCATTATAGTAATTATATATAAAGATTTTATGCACAATTACTTATTAATTTGTTTTTAGTTTCATTCATTTGAGGATTTAATGTTATATTTATATAGTTTCAAATTTAAACTTGGTAATGTTATTCTGGCTTAAGAACTGTTATATTTTTTAATTACATTTTAATACGATTACCTTCTATAATAAGTTTTAAAACTACGCTAAATAATTATTGCCTTTTGCATAAGCATAGCAACGATAAATCTTAAAAGTTACAATTACATGATAATTTCATTGGCGATAAATCTGCACTATTTTTTTTTTGTAAATCTCAAATGAGGATGGCTGATTTTTGCCAGAAATCAAAATCTAAGCTCATATCAAATGTAATTAGATATTCAATATTTCTCATACGATACGAGAAAATACAACTTGATTAAAATGGATATAATTTCGTTTCCTTACTTTATTTAAAAAGTAAACTTAGTGGATCAGCTCAGGAATGGTTTTCTACCTCTCCTTCGTGTCAAAAGGTGACGTCATATTGTTTGTGGTAGATACCACTTGGCACAAGATCGTACGTTGGGGGTACAAGTTAAAAGGCGTTACGTTAGCGTGTGAGTTGGATGGCCCGAAAATGATAAATTACACAGTCAAATAATAACAATAGCATAACTTTTATTATTTATTAACATAAATACGCCAGATAAGCTTTCGGAACAATAATGGTACACACAAATCAATCCAACACGGAAGCAATGTCCAACTAGAGTTCGAGCTGGTTGCAGAGGTTCGATAATTACAATCACTTACGTGAAGACTGCTGGGAACAGCAGAGGACTGTGGACAGACGGAGGCGCACCCGGACAAATGACGGCGCCGAAAGATCTTCAACATTCGGGATACCACAACTCCATAAGAAACGCCGTATTCTTTCTATTCTCAATATACAACCACTAACCATGCACAATTGATACGCTCTACCTCAAATATTATGACAAGACTGGTAGGGTGAAACTCTTCGTACATTATTTTACTGCTGAATACGTGACCGCCTGCATAAATAATGGCCACTCTTTCAAAACCACTCAAGCGTTTTATAGCTAACCTGCACCGCGGCACCGCCGCCAGGTGCGCAAATCACGTCGCGCGCAATCACCTGGCGCGCAAATCAGGGACAACGTCACATACCGAGGCCGTCCTCCAACTACCATATTCTGTTCAAGTAGCTCAGCAGAGGACAACCTCTCCACAGTACTCGCACAAGTTTTATCTACCTTTAAACTTAATAACTCTATCTGTGAGCGCAATTTCTTTAACTCATTAGGCTGTTCACTTTGAATCTCGCGTGCAGCACAAGTGGGTAACGCATTAACCTGCATATATTGTATGTTTTGTTGGGCCAGTGTTAGCTTCTGCGCTAACTTCACTAATTTTTTAAAATCAGTTTCGTCCTCAAACATTAACTTTTCACGAACACCTTCAGGAAGGGCATTTAAAAACTGAAGAGCCTGAATCTGATTTAACGCATTCTCATCCGTTAAGGTTGTATACGTTCTAGAAGCCATAGTTTCAATTCTATGTGCTAAATTTTTAACAGTTTCCCCAGGTAAAAGTTTAATAGTCTGGAAAGCTAGCATGCTAGACGAAGGAGTAGCTTGCTCCGAAAAAAATTCTCGAATTTTTGCACATGCTTGCTCAAACGTCACGAAGGAGAGGTAGAAAACCATTCCTGAGCTGATCCACTAAGTTTACTTTTTAAATAAAGTAAGGAAGCGTCATTTGACCAAGAATTAATCAAGCTTAGTTCAGTAACTTGATTTAAAAACCACGCCACCTTATCCGGATTACCAGAAAAAGGACATATACTAATAGTTAATGACCTAGCACTTTCCCCGGCTGACCCATCCGGTACCTCAACTTTAGCCATACTCCTAGTAACAGGTGGCATTAACCAGATAAATATATACACTTGGTTAAACACTCAAATATACAGAACAAGCAATGCAATTTTCAACCCAAAAAAATAAAATATTTTGTATTATACTACAACAAAATACTTGAATAAGCACATTAAATCACACTACAAGCCACCCAACAGCCACCTCTAACAACGACCTGGTCAAATTAACGGCACCATGTCATATTGTTTGTGGTAGATACCACTTGGCACAAGATCGTACGTTAGGGGTACAAGTTAAAAGGCGTTACGTTAGCGTGTGAGTTGGATGGCCCGAAAATGATAAATTACACAGTCAAATAATAACAATAGCATAACTTTTATTATTTATTAACATAAATACGCCAGATAAGCTTTCGGAACAATAATGGTACAAACAAATCAATCCAACACGGAAGCAATGTCCAACTAGAGTTCGAGCTGGTTGCAAAGGTTCGATAATTACAATCACTTACGTGAAGACTGCTGGGAACAGCAGAGGACTGTGGACAGACGGAGGCGCACCCGGACAAATGACGGCGCCGAAAGATCTTCAACATTCGGGATACCACAACTCCATAAGAAACGCCGTATTCTTTCTATTCTCAATATACAACCACTAACCATGCACAATTGATACGCTCTACCTCAAATATTATGACAAGACTGGTAGGGTGAAACTCTTCGTACATTATTTTACTGCTGAATACGTGACCGCCTGCATAAATAATGGCCACTCTTTCAAAACCACTCAAGCGTTTTATAGCTAACCTGCACCGCGGCACCGCCGCCAGGTGCGCAAATCACGTCGCGCGCAATCACCTGGCGCGCAAATCAGGGACAACGTCACAATCCGTAAAATATTACACTGTAAAAAAGGTATGAGTACTTGAAACTACTCGTTTTTCTTTGAGTACAATTGTATTGTAAATGAGCGATGAGGTTCTCAAATTTAAGTAACCATACTTTCTGAAAAATGAGCAGTGTGATGTAATATTCATAATCTAAACTTCTGTTAAAGCCATCTTAACAAAGCGACCTGACACACTTAAAATAGTTGTTCAGAAGATGGTTTTCCACATTATTTGACGTCGGTTGCTTAAATGGAAATTGAGTTATTACAACACAATTATCTTATTTCCCATTCTTTTAGCACAGCTTTTTAACATTTCTTCTGTTTATAATACTTCAAGTCGCCTTGGAAGTTTAACGATAAGGCTCTGGACTGCGGTGCCTGAGGATATAAGTTCGATTCCCAGTTAGTTTTGGTTCTAATGGTCGATATTTATTGAAAGAGATTTATGAGGCTAGCATTCACTAGTTATAGTTAGGCTATAACTAGTGGATGCTATAGTTAGGCTAGCATCCACTCTGTTTATTAATTTACTCATTGTACTCATGTTTGAGTACATGTCTTTTTCAAAATTGAAACTTATATAATCGGAGCCATGAAAAGCATTGAAGGTACTCAAAAATAAGTAAATTTTACTTATTTTCTATTACCTATTTAAACAGAGTAGCGTTACTGAAATCCGAATTATATATTTTTATTTTCATTGTAACGAGCTAAAATGACGTCGTAAAACTAATGAAACAGTTTTCCTTTCTAAAGAATAATAAAGATTTATAAAAGAACATTAATTTTTAGAACTACTAAATACAAACGATGTGATAGCGGATACAAGATGAATGAAGTTTTCAAAAAAAAAAAAGTATCTTTAGAATCTTTTTAACGACAAAACCCTCTTTTCAAACACACGAATACAGTTAATTTACTTTAATTTAACGCTCGGTTTAATCGTTCTACATCTGTGTTCAGCAGACGATACGAAAAATGCTCATTTGGGAGAATCGAAGTGAAGTGATGTTGACATTTGGAACGCGTGAAAGCAGTTTTCTTTTGTTCTTTATGTTTGAATAATTAATGAGGTGCTTCGAGTCAATTAATTAAAGGTTTAGAATTCTTGTTTGCATTCCATAAGAGTTCGAATCTAATGAAATACGGCTATTTTTAGTGAACTCGCTCCGGAATATTAATTAAAAATTGATCGAAAAATAGTTTATTCAGTATTGTAGTTGGATGATTAAGCATGGTTTATTTTAATTTTGAATGTCTTCTTCGAAATATCTTTTTTAGCGAAAATAAAATATCGTTCCGACAAGAAAATGCATTTCGGAAATGTTTAATTCAGCAAAGCCAGAGTTTTATGTTTGTAGGAATTTTTAAAGCTTAAAATTTAATTAAATTTTTGCATTCAACGAATTATTCATTCAATGAAATATATATTAGTTTATAGTTCTTTTTCGAGAAAACTACAATTCATTCATTTTACAATACAAATAAAGTCAGTGAATAAAAATATTTATTTGAAGTAGGTAGATAAATTTTCTAACTTTTTTCTCGATCAAATAAGAATGAGTAAAGTTTTTAATATTTAAAATTATTTAATATTTAATCAAAACAATAGTTTATGATTACTGAAGAATTGAATTGCAGGTACAAATACAGACAATGCACAGACATCAAATTATTTATTTTTGAACAAACTTTCGAAGAAATTTCAAATAAGTTTAAGATTTATGGAAATAATAAAATTATAGGAATTGGAAGATTGGAAATTTTTCTACGGTAATACAAACAAAAAGGGTGCAGGGTTTTACAGGGTGCAGAAATCAAAAATAGTGAGATTGTAAGTGATCTGGGTGTGTTGGTAAATGAGGATTTTAAAATGAGTCATCAATGTACAGTGCCTAGCAAAAAAGCTAATAGAATGTTGGGGTACATCAGAAAAAGTGTTTCATCAAAATCTAAGGATATTATCTTGCCATTGTACAGAGGTTTAGTAAAGCCACATCTTGAGTATGCTGTACAGTTCTGGTCACCATATCTTAAAAAAGACATTGAATTGTTGGAGAAAATTCTGCACAGGGCTACTAAAATGGTTCAAGGGTTTTCAGACATGACTTATGAAGATAGATTAAGAAATTTGAAATGTATACTCTGGAAGAGAGAAGGGTTAGGGGAGATTTGATTCAACTATTCAAATTTATCAAACAAGGAGATGTGGAGGGTTTAGATTTTAATATGAGTGATAGAACGAGAGGTCATGGATTTAAGTTAAACAAATCCCATTATATCGGGAAGGGAGAAAACACTATTTCTATAATAGGGTAATAGACAAATGGAACAACTTGCCAGTGAATATTGTTAATTGTAAAGGAGTAACGGAATTTAAGAAGAAGTTAGATATGCATTGGGGGATAGTTAAGAGGTACTAGATGGACCAACCTTGTTGGACCTAGAGCCTGTTGTTGGTCGTCAATATTTGTATTTGTATTTGTATTCACTGCGTAGAATGGACTGGTGAATATTAAATCTAAAATGTTCCATACGTCCTCATGTTGAAAGTGTTGTAAATATTTGGAAAATAGAGCGTGATTTTGAGCAGTGTCCTCTTCATTTCAAGATAATTAAAAATTACTAATCAGCGTTCTCATAGGACAAATTTTGAACTGTCGCCAACAGTCCATTTATTTAGCTTTTCTGCGACGTTTATTCAAACATTTTTTTTACGCAATAGATAATATTAAATCTAAAATGTTCCATACGTCCTCACGTTGAACGTGTTGTAAATATTTGGAAAATAGAGCGTGATTTTGAGCAGTGTCCTCTTCATTTCAAGATAATTAAAAATTACTAATCAGCGTTCTCATAGGACAAATTTTGAACTGTCGCCAACAGTCCATTTATTTAGCTTTTCTGCGACGTTTATTCAAACATTTTTTTTACGCAATAGATAATATTAAATCTAAAATGTTCCATACGTCCTCACGTTGAACGTGCTGTAAATATTTGGAAAATAGAGCGTGATTTTGAGCAGTGTCCTCTTCATTTCAACATAATTAAATATTACTAATCATTGTTCTTACAGGACAAATTTTGAACTGTCACCAACAGTCCATTTATTTAGTTTTTGGCGACGTTTATTCAGACATTTTTTTTACGTAATAGATAATATTCAATCTAAAATGTTCCATACGTCCTCACTTTGAACGTGTTGTAAATATTTGGAAAATAGAGCGTGAATTTGAGCAGTGTCCTCTTCATTTCAACATAATTAAAAATTACTAATCGGTGTTCTTATAGGACAAATGTTGAACTGTCGCCAACAGTCAATTTACTCAGATTTTGTGCGACGTTTATTCAAACATTTTTTTACGCAATAGATAAGTTATGCTAATTACCAGCTTACCAGTTTCGTTTTTTGGTTTTCTGTCCAATCATTCGGAATGGTCCGTCATCAACTTTACCCATTACCTTTAACTTTTTTTTGAATGAAAACGTTGCAATGTAGATGTGCACAGGAATCTAAAACGATAAGATTTAAGATATTGTATTTTTTCTTTTGCTTTTGAAATATTGCTCGGTTAGAATTATGGTATTCAGGGGGATTTAATCTCACAAAAATCTCTGTATATAAATGCAAAATACAAACCACTGACTCACTCACCAATAATTCTCACACTTTCCATATATCCAGGAAGATGAAATTTGGCAGATTTGATTCTTATATCTTAAATATTAAAGTAAGCTATTCGCAAACTTCTAGCTGAAGTATGTGTTCTTCCCACGTGGACTAAATAAAATTTCCTCCTTACGCATTTTCCTACTTCCATGTACCCAGGAAAATGAAACTGGTCAGAGTTGTTCCTTATACCGTAAAAAAAACGTTATTCGTATAAAAAAAACGTCATGCTTGTGACAGTGTGCTGTCACACGTTGCAATTTTTATATAGGGATCTGACCTATATTGTACTTTGTGCAATTTGGTCAGTTGGCTAGACTGACTGTCGCTGGTTTTATTACTATGTTACAATGTGGGGGAGAGTTACGTCATTGAGCTATTTTATGACCACACCAGGATTGGTTAGGAGGGGTTATCCAGAATGGCGGAGCTAATTCCAAGTGGTGGGTTTGGTAATTCATGCAGAATTTCAGCCCCTACCCCAAGAGAACACCGTGGGAAATCTAAGATTTTCCACCTCACTTACGATTTTGTCTCTGACCAAGAAATACGAATAAATTTTACTCCCACGACTCCCGTCCATGCGCACCGAAGGAAAAGTCCCGATGCCATGACCCATGACGGAAGATCCGTGATTCCATGAACAACGAATGACAACGCCCCTGAAAGCCGGATCTCTACGAGCCACTGGAGACCAATGAATCACCGCAGACAGTAGCTCTCCTCCACAGTTCACGTAAGAGTCAATTTAGCATAATATTACACATAACCCCCCAACCCTAAATTTCTACTGCAATAATGAACTTAATTTGTTAATAAAGCACCGCTTAAAATTTATGTGTATGATATGTATTTCTTCCACACCAACATTATTCATAATGCAACTAAACAAAAAATAACACAACGCAAATCAAAATGTACTAACCACAACTTTACGACAATGCTTATATCTATAATCAATAATTTTTTTATTAAAATTTAGAGAGGAAAAGTAATAACGAGTCTTATAATGGATAATTTATTTTCTATCACTGAAATATAAACATTATATTTGTATCTATATTGTGCGTTATTTTTTTCCTGTGTGTAGAATTGGTATTTCAGCTAGCACAATAATATATGATATATATTGTATTACCTGAGTCATTACAGACTCTTATTAAAATCACTACAAAAATAAAGCATATTGTTTCAATTTTATCGTGTTATTATTACTCATGCTTATCTACTCATAGGCCTTAATTATGCCGTATTTTGTGGACACTATTTAAATAAATAAAAATCTTATTTCCCATCTTTTAGCATATCTTTTTAACATTTATGTTTATAACTACTTCAAGTCGTTCTAATAGTTTAACGGATAAGGCTCTGGACTGCGGTGCCTGAGGATCTGGGTCCAATTTCCCATTAGTTTAGTTTTTGTTGTAATTGTCGATATTTATTGAAAGTGATTTATGAAGGCAGCTTATTTAGGAAAGCAACTGCTTTTTTATTAATTATATACATTTTTGAGTTCACGTCTTTTTCACATATAAAAATTATGTATTCGGAGCCATTATAAGCATCGAATGTATTCAAAAATAAATACATTTTACTTATTTTTGAATTCCTATTTATAACAGTGTAAGCAAGAGGCTCAGCGAAATCTCCGTCATCAGTTGAGTCGTCATCAAACAGTGAATATATTTCGACGTAATACATATATAAATATTTCTATTTCATTAAATATATATACTTCAACTCGTCTCCAACAATGCTGGATAGCCCTGCTATAAGGGTAACAAAAAGAAAAACATAACACATTACACCAAAAGCGGAAGGAAAACTTAAAAATAGAACCTTAACATAACAGCCTTTCTAACTAATGGTTATTCTGAAAGCAATTTCCCCTAATAATCATATTAACGAATCAGATGCATTCTTCTATGAGAATAAAAGGAAATCCCCATAAGGCTCCCGAAGAAAATCCTGAAGCTTAAGGAAATGATAGGAAATATAAGAGAAGTTCTTATTGGTAGTGGAGACAATACTCCGACCCAGAATAGCTTTTGTTTGAAAACAAATTTATGATTTGCCCTAACATAATAAATAAACTATTATTTAATTATATGAGGCAAAGATGCGATTTTTGTTTAGAATTTTTTCTATAATAAATAAACTATTATTTAATTATATAAGGGGGAGATACGGATTTCTGTCAAAACTTTTTTTGACAATGGTACCTTTATAAAGTCGGTGCACATTAAAATAATAAAAAAAAAAAATTAGATATTACGTTAATAGTTTTGGAACTATAGTTTAACTGCCAAATAAAAAATACTGCAAATGCATGTTTTTTGCTCGACAAAGAATGATATTTTCATAAATATTAATAAATACACTTTTCTGAGATATTTTACTAATAAAATGCCAATTTTCTTTAAGAGGACCTTACAGTATGCAATGAATTAAAATGGGGAATTATTTGTGCTTATTAAAAGCAACTACAATATTATTAAAATTCAATAGGAATTAAATGTTGTGAACTTGAACTTATAATGCAGTCGTTATAAATTTTAGAGATTTACTTTTATTTTATAGTTCAATTTATACACTTATGCGGAATTTGAAATCTGCGCATGGTACGGAAAAAGTTATTATTTTAAAAATATTATTTAAAAAATAATTTCAGCTTTGTTGTAAAGTCCAGAAAGATCCTGGTTATCCAAGGGTAAAGTTTCCGGCAAGTAGTCCGATAATTCCGAGTTCGAATTATCTACGTAGACTTGACAAGTTGTAGAGAGCTCGTGATCGGAGGGTTGCCGGATTCGTTCTTACAAAATATCGTCTAAGATATCTACAATATCAACCGACATGCATAAGGGACTGGTGCATTTTAAATCTCACCGTGGTCCAATGTCCTGAATATTGGGGTTGCATTGGGTGCCAGCTGAGGTGTTTCACCCTGACCATAGTTTCAAAATTACGAGGCGTTACTTGGCTGTGTTAAATTTCTTAAAAAAGAATATAAATAGACAGCCGGAAAAGTGCCAAGCAAATAAAGTCAGAAAAGACCCTGCTATAAAAAAAACGACAAAGGAAAATTAATAATAAAATAATAATTTTAAAATCTGGATAAGACATTCTATATAAAACATGCAATGGTAAAATGATAAAATATTTAATACTGCAGTTTTTTTTTTAGAGTAATTTTACCATCCATTTTACTTTTCATCTAATATTAATTCTAAATTTTTTCATGTTCCTATCTGTTTTTGAAACTTTATAAGAGAACCAACTAATAGGAACAATCTCTTGTACTGATCCCTAATTATCAAATACCTTATTTATTCAATTTATTTTCTGATTAACATTTATTTACATTTGTTAGTTGAATAAAGTTTCAATCACGTTTCCGTAAATCTCTGATACTACGCAATTGAGTTAGAATATAATATAACTAACTATAAGCACTGGAGCAAGGACTCCCATAGATCGACAATGTACTTTACAGTGCCACGCTGATTCATACAATTCGGAAGAAAGGTTGAGAAAACATTCATCCTTGGCTATGCGGGAGTCTTACGTGACGTCACAGAAATGTTTAAAATTGATTTTTCGGTGTCTATTGTCTTCTTTTTTCTTATAAATAAGTAAGGGAAAATATTACTTGTATAATATTATGTATTTTTGAAAGCCAGAATTGCATTTTAAATCTACGCAAATCTATGTAGAAGGACTACTTTTTTAACTTTCGCTCAAAAAGGTGTATGTTTTTCTACATCCGCCCAAAAAAGGAGTAAAGTGGCCGGCGTGTCTTAGTCTCCGCTCCAGTGTTTATATTTATATTATTCTAGCTCAGGACACAAGTCTCAGATTGAAATGTCTTCACTTCATTTTTTATGCGCAACTAAAACAAAATATTCTCTAGAAATACATGCTGATTGGCAACGATATATTCAAAACACGAGTCACAAAAATATTCCTTTTGCAATAATATACATTTGCCATTCCTGTTGTCAATATTTGGTTTTATATATAGTGAGTACTTTGAAGAATTGAATAGATTTCGGAGGTTTTTTTTGGTCTTTATTAAAATAGCTTGATATGTTCAAACAAGCTTTATAAACCAAACAAGTAGAATTGTAGATGATATTAACAAGATAAGTTGAGCATTTTATTTAATTGCATTTTAGAATATTTATTCAAAATTTTACTATATGCCTTATCGTATACGCAGCAAGAAAATTATGAAATAACAAATTTAAATTGCATTATATAGTTATTGGTATAATTATAATGAAATTTAGTAAAATTCGACGAATATCGGGTAGTTTATGTAAATAAATTCAGGTTTCAAGTTTGAATAACGTGAGAAATATTGATTTATTAAGTAAAATTTCATACTTTTCCAGTTAAATGCGATTTTTCAGCTACATGGGGTAGTAGGATAGAAACACCATTTTACGCATTTAGAGTGATCAATTTTGACACTATAACTCAATAGCAACAAGCACGATTGACATAAATATCTGATCTCATTCAATGATAAAATAGACGAGGTTTCGTGTTGAATATTGAACTCCTAGCACTTACAAAGGCGTTAAAAGCGTCCACTGCGTTACTCGTGACATATTGTTTATATTCGTTCATTTGGTGAGGATTTTGTCGGTGACTAATCCTTATATATGTAATCTGCTTGAATAACATTTCTAGTAAAATCATTGCAGCCGTGCTCCAACAGAGCCACACCCCATTTTTTTTATTTCGAATAGTTGAAATGCGATATAAATTATTTTCGTAAAAGAATATCGAAAATCTTTTTGATAAATTAATGATTTTTTTTTATATAATACCTATGCATTATAAAAATACACATTTAAAAGAGATTTTTTCACTTTTTCACTCAACACTAATAAATCTCACGTACTTTTTTTTTACATCACGGCGAAATCTAATGACTCCAAATATCAATCACTTCAAATAATCTTTATTTGCCTTAAATTGCATGTCCCAATTTACTTTGTACACTCTTTTTAAAAAGGGAAAAAAGGAATAACACACAATCCAATAAGCAAAACATATTTAATCTCATTACATTCGGTAGAAATCCCTTTTTCTTTCCCTAAAAACCCTAAGAAATACACTTGATTTATTACAAGTGATTTTGAATTCCCTATTTCCAGTTCCACTACCTTTGAAGTCGCACACTTACTTCACATTCCAGCATTCACAGATTGAAAAATGGCCGAAGTCGCAATAAAAACGCATTTCTCAAGTAGGGATATTTTTCCCTCCCCGTGTGGCGCTAAAAATACAATTTGTTACGCCCGACATTTATAGGGAATTTATGATTATTTCAATCCCATAAGAAGATGGATGCGTTTGAATTCCAAGACGGAAAATAAGGGAAAAAATACATAAATTCATGTTAAAGTGAATGCGTTTATAGTGTAGCGATCTTTCTTTCTGGGGGCACTTAAAAAGGCACTGTAAAAATGGATTCGGTAAATTGTTAAAGTTTCGTCATTTTGGAATACTGCTTTTCTTAGTATTAAATCTTAGTACTTAGATGATTTGTTGAATTAACCTCAAACACCGTAAAACAAAAAGTACTTAAAAATGAGTACCTGAACATACTCGTTTTACTTTGTGTGCAATTTTATCGTAAATCAGCGATGGCGTACTCAAATTTAAGTAATCGTACTTTCTCAAAAATGAGCAGTGGGATTTAATATTGCTAATCTCAGCTTCTGCTTAGGCCATCTTAACAAAAAGACCCGACAAACTTAAAATAGTTGTTCAGAAGATGGTTTTCCACATTATTTGATGTCGATTGCTTAAATGGAAACCGAGTTATTACAACTCAATTATCTTACTTTCTATTTTTTAACACACACGTCTTCTGTTTATAACTTCTTCAAGTGTCGCCTTAGTAGTTTAAAGGATAAAGCTCTGGACTGCGGTGCCTGAGAGTCTGGATTCGATACTTGGTAAGTCCAGGTTGTAATTATTAATATGTATTGAAAGTGGTTTATGAAGGCAGACTATGTATGCAAGCTACTGCACTTTTTATTCATTTTTTCTCATTGTACTCCTTTTTAAGTACATGTCATTTTCGAAAATGAAACTTATGGATTTCGGAGATATGATAAGCATCGAATATACTAAAAAATGAGTACATTTTACTTATTTTTGAGTACCAACTTTTTACAGTTTATACAATGGTAAAATTACCTCCTTAGATTTATATGATACTTTTCTTTTTATAAATACCAACATTTTATTCGCCTTTTTACTGACTGCCAACAAACAAATCCAACTTTTCAAGGACAAACATTTCCAAAAACTGATCCATTTCTATGTCTTCAAACATGCAGAGTTCTTTTGAAGCATCCAAATACGACATTCATTTACTTCCAACTTCCTTTCGAGTTTCTCAACTACTTTCATTCAGAAATTCCGTTTCAATATCTCAGTACTTGACCATACTTCCCCACAGATAGCAGGACACAAAGTTTACTAGGATTATTGCTCGGATCCCTGTATCAATTTCCCCCTATTTCTCCCATGGAAATAGGGATTTTTCAAAAACTATTTTACCTAAGGAAGGAAAGAAATTCCGATTTTACGATGCAGGGAGAAATTTCATCTTCTTCCGTTTACTGGGGTCCTTCATAGAAATATGCAAGCAGGAGGGTGCACGGGATAAAATATACACATAAGCATATTTCTATACCTTTTTACGCGGAAATATGACCTGAAGCCATTTTTTACACTTCACACAAGGTAGGAAGATTTCATATGGTGAATATTTTATATATATAAATTGTAAGAAAAATGGTACCGGACTAGAATACATTTTATGTGTAGTCGATCAATTAACTTTTTAATATTATCTAACTGGTGATAAATATATCAAAACAGATAGGATATGTATTTTTTTAAAATCGGATGATCCTCCTGAAGTATCTGCTATCTTTATATATAATTATCTTGGGCGGTGATTGAAAAACGCTGGTTTTCTCTACGCGGAATGGCAACAGTTAGTTTATGTACAAAATTTTGTTGCGCCCGCATTTTTATTTTACCGTTATGTAAGCCATTTTGACGATTAACCCCTTCAATTCATTGGTAAATAATTATTTTGATGCTGTCAGCTTAAATTAGGAAGAATGTAAGCCTTATTAAATTAAAAAATAGAAGTTTTTAAAAACGCTTTACCAAATTTTAAAATAGCGGAAAATTGAGGTGGCGCCATCTGTTGGGAATTTTGCAACTAGCGAACGGAGCGTGAGCGGAGCAGGGGGCGGAGCCTCCTAGTATGTTATATAACTTTACCAAAGAATGAATCAGCTAATTGTAATATAACAGACACAAATTACTCCCTTAATCAATGTCAACCAGAATGCGCATAAGGTCAGAAATTGCTAAGGCAAAATGAGTGTCATTTAACTGGATAGCAACCTATTAAAACACAATCCAATATTACAACTATAAATATTACAATTTAAAGTAGTATTTTTATCAGTAATTGAAATAGATGTTGAGTTATACTAATATATAAACTATATTGTGGGATTGGTGGACAAACATAGTAGGTCTTCTTTTTTCAATATATTATTTTATTTTAAATGTGCCTGTATAGTGCTAAAAAAACTGTTAGGAAAAATCCCTCATGTTGCAAAACGTAATTTCAGCAGATTATAGAAATAAAGTATTGATCGCTAACGCATACCTTAATAGAAGAAAGATGAACAAGCTGTTACGTCTCACTCCGCCCCCTCCCCACCCCGTGCGGGTTTTGCTTTATTTCAGTATTTTACACAAATCGGCGTTTTATTTCCTATCAAACAAGACTAAATATATATTAATCATATTTTTTATGTAGTTATAGTGTCGGAATAATCAGGATTCTCTATTTATATATATATATGTATAATTATTATCTAATTCTTTAGTTCTTTTAACAAGTAAATGATTCTTCATTTCTCTAAATTTGTTAGAACACTTCAAGGAGTGATTTATAACATTATTTTATTAAAAAAATCTCTGAATTACCGAAATGAAATATATAATTTTATAACGTTTAATTTTTCTTCCATTTATATAACACATAATAATATTAGGGGAAATTAAGTGCAGATGTGATATAAGTTTCTAAAAATATTCATGTATGTATTATCATCTTGGTTTCAGTAGAAGTTTTCGTTGTATACTTTTTAGCAAATATTGTTGAAACAATAAAACACAATAATTCAATACTAAGCATTTATATGAAATTCATCATTTGAGGACGTTTAAATATTTAATTAAAGAGTACATCTACGTACAGCGACCATAGAGTAATGATACAAATAGAGGAATGAAAATGCTGATTTCCGTGTGTCCATCATTGAAACCACGTGATATGTTGAAATGCCAATTCATTCATGAGCCAATATTACTTGGCAAGCCTTGGCGACTTTAAGAACTAAACGAGATCGAAGTATTGTAATATGGTTTTGTGTTTAATTTTGTATTTAAATATCGTTTTTTTTTAACGAGTGGCACAATTTAAGGGAGTTTAACAGATATATTAAGGAGATTTTTCTTACTTTGTAGTTTTGAAATATTTGCATTACGTTTTTATGTAAACACTTTACTATAAGCGAAGTTCTTTCAATTGTTATTTTGTATACTTCAATAAGAAAATACGAACAGTAAAACCTGATAAATATAAAGAGTTTCGCTTCTTCGAGTATTGAACACAAATAAAATATTTTCGTTTCGTTAATGAAGAGGAAATATTTAGCGCATATTGTTTGAAAATAAGTAAATACGTACATATATGTTAAGAAGTTGAATACGGACAGAACTCCTTATCACCAAAAGAGAAGAAAGTGCGCCAAATTTGAAACTTCTGCGGATGTCTGAACGCCAAATGTGGCAGCGCTATAACCACGTGATGTTGGTTTTTCCTTTCAATGTTGACACCGCGGCCTTATGAGAGTCTGGTAGTGAAGGCGCTCTCTATTTAATATTACAACTCTCTGACAGCGACAACATTGTTGAAAAACAATTACCAAAATACATGCCGTACTGTAAATTTGAAATTTGAAATTTTAGACAAAATTAAAGAATATATGTTATATTTCTAGAGATAATTGGACAAGTTTGCATATACACGGAAAGAACAAGTTTGAGATTGTCCCAATTTAAATTACAAAAGAAATTCTATATAATAATAGATAACTGTAATAACTTTATCATATTTAGTATCCTCTTAAAATGCAAATTGTAGCTCTCGCAGGCCTTTAACTTAAAAGTTATAATTATGCTTTATTATGGAATCACAAATTAGGATTTTTATTGTAAAATACTTATTTCAACATTACATGGGCTTCATGTTAAGTTCATTTAAACCGTATGTAGATTTGCTTACAAAATTATTTTGAGAAAAAATAAGTTTTTCCTCATGAAAACATTTTTGTTGCAGTCCGAAACTATGGATTCAATTCACATGGATCCACCTTAAGAATAACACAAGCTTGTGTTTTTTAAATTTTAATATATAATAAATATTGGTTGATTCATTGATTATGACTAATAAATCGATTATTTATTATCAAAAGTTACTCTATATGACAGGGCATCCATAGCGTCTATTATTCATACTTTTTTAAATACACTTACTTAAAACATATTATTCTTCTATAATTTTTTTGCTTTTTTAATCATTTAAAATTATATATAATTGTTTAACATAACGTTACGAATATTATATAGTCCTGTTATTTAGAAACTATCAAAGTAATGCTCGATAATAAATCAAAATATATGTAAATCATGTATTAAATGGTACAGCTCACAAAAACAATAATACTGATAGTTTTAAAACCTATTGAAACTGTATTAAATATAAAATATATAAATAATGTAAGAGTCTGTAAAGGTACCATTGGGGATATTTCTCAAAACCAAACAATCAGGACATTCCGAAAAAGAATAAAATATTTTATGGCTCTAGACATTCTTCTTGAAATCTAGGAACTTATGTCGATTTGAGTTACAAATGATGTCAACGTGTCTAAACATTACTCTGTAGATGATTCTTAGAGACGTGTATCGATAGTATGTAATAACTCTCTTGTCGTCTGTAGATGTCCAAATGTCATCACGTTAATATAAAAAAAACTTTGACTATAAAAACGAAACATTCTTTTACAAAATAACAGTTTTTTTCTGCTACGACTTAATGATATATATACACGCTACTTTTTTAAGGTCGGGATAATGTTGTACACTGTGTTTTTGATGTGAAACTACAGTAAAATCAGGTTCATAAAGTATCAGGATAGAAACGCCATGTTACGTTTTTAGGGTGATGTATTCAGACAATATTATCCCATGAAAAATAGCTTCATGGGATATTTACATACATTTTGTCTTGTTCCATAGAAAATTTGGCAGTAATGTGCGTAAAGATTTGAATTAATCAAAGCACTATTGTATATCACTGTAAAAAAGGGTACTTAAAAATGAGTACAAGAACCTACTCGTTTTTCTTTGAGTACAATTGCATCGTAAATGAGCGATGACGTACTGAGATTTACGTAATCGTACTTTCTCACAACTGAGCAGTTTGATTTAATATTATTAATCTCAGCTTCTGTTCAAGCTTTTACAAAATAACAGTTTTTTCTGCTACGACTTAATGATCTATATACACGCTACTTTTTTAAGGACGGAATAATGTTGTACACTGTGTTTTTGATGTGAAACTACAGTAAAATCAGGTTCATAAAGTATCAGGATAGAAACGCCATGTTACGTTTTTAGGGTGATGTATTCAGACAATATTATCCCATGAAAAATAGCTTCATGGGATATTTACATACATTTTGTCTTGTTCCATAGAAAATTTGGCAGTAATGTGCGTAAAGATTTGAATTAATCAAAGCACTATTGTATATCACTGTAAAAAAGGGTACTTAAAAATGAGTACAAGAACCTACTCGTTTTTCTTTGAGTACAATTGCATCGTAAATGAGCGATGACGTACTGAGATTTACGTAATCGTACTTTCTCACAACTGAGCAGTTTGATTTAATATTATTAATCTCAGCTTCTGTTCAAGCTTTTACAAAATAACAGTTTTTTCTGCTACGACTTAATGATATATATACACGCTACTTTTTTAAGGTCGGGATAATGTTGTACACTGTGTTTTTGATGTGAAACTACAGTAAAATCAGGTTCATAAAGTATCAGGATAGAAACGCCATGTTACGTTTTTAGGGTGATGTATTCAGACAATATAACCCCATGAAAAAGAGATTAATGGGATATTTACATAAATTTTGTCTTGTTCGATAGAAAATTTGACAGTAATGTGTGTAAAGATTTGAATTAATCAAAGCACTATTGTATATCACTGTAAAAAAGGGTACTTAAAAATGAGTACAAGAACCTACTCGTTTTTCTTTGAGTACAATTGCATCGTAAATGAGCGATGACGTACTGAGATTTACGTAATCGTACTTTCTCACAACTGAGCAGTTTGATTTAATATTATTAATCTCAGCTTCTGTTCAAGCTTTTACAAAATAACAGTTTTTTCTGCTACGACTTAATGATCTATATACACGCTATTTTTTTAAGGACGGAATAATGTTGTACACTGTGTTTTTGATGTGAAACTACAGTAAAATCAGGTTCATAAAGTATCAGGATAGAAACGCCATGTTACGTTTTTAGGGTGATGTATTCAGACAATATAACCCCATGAAAAAGAGATTAATGGGATATTTACATAAATTTTGTCTTGTTCGATAGAAAATTTGACAGTAATGTGTGTAAAGATTTGAATTAAACAAAGCCCTACTGTCACTGTAAAAAAAATGTACTTAAAAATAAGTAACTGAATCTACTCGTTTTTCTTTGAGTACAATTGCCTCGTAAATGAGCAATGACGTACTGAAATTTAAGTAATCGTACTTTCTCACAACTGAGCAGTTTGATTTAATATTATTAATCTCAGCTTCTGTTCAAGCTATCTTAACCTGACAAACTTAAAGTAGTTGTTCAGAAGACGGTTTTCCACATTATTTTATGTTGATTACTTCAATGGAAACTGAGTTATTACAACTCAATATCTTACTACCTATTCTTTTGACACACCTTTTTAACATTTTTTAAAGTTTATAACTTCTTCACGTCTCCCTTTATAAATACAACGGATAAGCCGCCCTGTTAAATACAACGTGGAACCTAAAGATCTGGATTTGATTCCAAGACATTCTTGGTTATAATTGTTGATATTTATTGAAAGTAATTTATAAAGGCAGCCTATGTAGGAAAGCAACTGCTCTTTTTATTTACTTTTACTCATTTTGAGTACATGTATTTTTCAAAAATGAAATGTATGTATTCAGAACTATGATAAGCATCGAATGCAATCAAAACGGAATAAATTTTTTTACTTTTGAGTATCTATTTTTATTTTGCCATAAATGATTAGCTTATATCTTTTACCCTAATGTGTGATGTGTGTAGGGGGGAAAGGAGGTATTTCATACGATAATCATCGCACTGCTATGCTAGTGCTTTATATTAAGCAAATTAAAACGAGCAAAGTGCCACGTTTTTACCTAACGGTCATTTTTTGGGGACATGGTCATGATCTACTCATATTCAGCGGTTTAATATATAGTTTTTAAGTATTCAGTATTGCAGTATTCAATATAATTGTTTTAAGTAACACTTAATATCTAAAACTGTAGAAATCGCACATTTTATTTTTGTAGGGGGAGAAGGGAAGTAATAAAATGTGGCAATAGCGCAATTGCGGCCGAAGCGGTTCGGGTTTACCATAATCTTAAAGAAGAACACATTTGTTTATCGCCCAGACAAAAGGTTGCCAAGGACCGCAATTGGAACTTTCCGTAAAATGCATCTGAGCCGAACGCTCAAACCTTTTTATGCTAAATATTAAAATAAACCGATAAGCAACAAAAATTCCACTTTAAAAAAAAACTTCCATCCAAATAATAATAATAATAACAATACCAACGAAAGGAAATATTCAAATAACACAGTCGTCCCTTTGAATAATTCTCAACCGACGGGATGCGGCAAAATATAGTATTTCCATTGTCCAATACAGAACAGAGAGGGAAGATGATCGCATAGACGCGATTTTCCCTTTTAGTCGCCTTCGTGGGGAATTTTAGTTGCCATGGCAACCGAGAAAAATAAGGACTAATGTTATGAGTTCTTTGGATGCGGGGTTTGAAATGCATTATTTTCTAGGCTTTTCAATGTATTTCAGAATAGAGTGTTGTCTTTATGAGTGGGTTTGAAGGATGAATTGTTTGTGAAGGGTCTAATAAATAACTTAAATTAACAAACAAGTATGGGTATGAATATTAAATAAATGAATACAATATAATAAATACAATAAGAAAATAAAGAGTTTTTTTGGTTCGGTAATTAAAAGTGGCTCATAGGGACCATAACTGCAAATATAGTTGCTTATTTTACTAATAAATTTACTTTTAAAATTAATAACAAACTGTTCATTTAAAAATGTCTTTGTATAAGTCATTTAGTTTAAGGGTCAAGCTACAAGGGAGTTATTATTAACATGCGTTACCGTTAGGACACTGTTAAAAATAGGTACTCAAAAATAAATAAAAATTTACTCATTTTTGAGTACATTCGATGCTTATCATGGCTCCGAATACATAAGATTCATTTTTGAACAAGAAATATATTCAAAATTAAGGACAATGAATAAAAATTAATAAAAAGAGCCGCTGCTTACCTACATAGGCTGAATTCATAAGTCACTTTCAATAAATATCAACAGTTACAAGCAAGACTTGCCGGGGATCGAATCCAGATACTCATGCACCGCAGTCCAGTGTTTTATCCGTTAAACTACCAGGGAGACTTAAAGAAGTTATAAACAGAAGAAATGTTAAAAAGATGTGCCAAAAGAATGGAAAGTAAGATACTTGAGTTGTAATAACTCAGTATACATTTAAGCTATCGTCATAAAATACTCAGAAAACCGTCTTCTGAACAACTATTTTAAATTCGTCATGTCGCTTTGTTAAGATTGCTTGAACCGAAGCTGAGACTACTCATTTTTGAGAAAGTACGATTACTTAAATTTGAGTATATCATCGCTAATTAAAGATTCAATCGTATTAAAAAAAAAAAACAATCGTATTCAAACAAAACCGAGTAGGCTCATGTTCTCATTTTAGTACCTTTTTTTTGCAATGCAATGCCTCCTGATTGGCAAAGTAACATTAAGTGATTTTATTCACCAATCACAGAGGCATCTGCTAACGTTAAGGGGGTCCGATACCTTCGACATTTTTTTTTTATTTTTATACTTGTACAATCCAATTATTTTTCTCTTTCTGAATATGCATAAAAAACCATTTTAAGACGCTCAATTTTTTTTTTCAATTGCACATTTATTTTTAAATTAAAATTTTAGTAAATTTTTTAACAATTTTAAAATTCCTACTCCTTTTTTGTTTTTTAATATTTTGAAGCAATTTTTTTTATTTAAGATCTTGAATAATATGTAAATAGATGTATGCATTCAAATTTTGATTCAGATACATCACTTTAAAAAAATAAAATATATTAGAAATTTTGGAAAAAAAATTGACGGAAAAAAACAAAATTCCATTTTAAGTGGTTTTAAAAAACAAATTATGGTAAAAATAGGAAATCTGAATGCATACATCTATTTAAAATATATTTATCTTGCTATACACACAAAAATTATGATTTTAAGTATAATAGTAAAAAGGCCTTAGCATTTTTAGTGTTCATTAAATTTCAAAACCACGAACAGAGATATTTGCTTTTAAAGTTTACATATAGTTACAACTATGTTATAGGAATACTCTTTAAAACATTCATAACTAAAAAAGTAATAGGAATTTTTTGAAGCAGTTTTTTGTGAGTTATTAAGATAAGTTTGAATATTATTTTTTAAATATAAAAAAAATGACTTTTTTTGCGAATTTCGGGTATCGGACCCCCTTAATAGGCGTAAGTAACGTTCTGGTAGAATGGCCCTTAGTGATGAGTTGACTATTTAGTAATATTTTAATCTGTAATATAAGTAGTGAAATAAAAAGGAATTATATGACTTCCAAGAGGCACGTATAACTATTGGAAAATTTTGTCATTAATTTTAGTATAAATCGAGATCTGAGAAACGATTAAGTTTTTTCGATACCTTTTATCATTTTGACATAGCAAAATATCTCAAAAATCTTTCGTTGTCATTCTGATTGATTATCGCAGTAAAACGTTATTTGATTCTAGAATAAAAAGTTTTGACAAAATCACTTATATCAAAATATTTTGCATTTGCCCAATAGCGGAACTAGTGGTTCTATAACCAATTTGATTGTATGGAACTTTCAAAACTATGAAATATTGCTTCGGTTTGAATGTGTAACCCAGCGTAATTTATTGAACGCAATTAAGTCTTGCAATTTATGTGACAAACGCGTTATTTGGGTGAATGTCATTCAACTTGTATATTAATACTCAGGGGTTTAACTTCATCTTCCTTTAGACCACAAATATTTCACGCAAACTTGAGTAATAAATTATATTCCAGAGATTTAAAGTTTAGCGTTCTATTCGTCATGGTTATTAGACAGAAAACGCAATTATACGAATGATGTCGAATAATTACAGATTTTTATCTTGAAACGCGAAAGCTTTAATTTTGATTTATTCAAGTATTGTTAAGCCGTATTCCATCCATTGTTTACTTTTATGGCTACAAGAAATAAAAAGATAATTAAACTATTCAAAAAAATATTCTTATAATATTTTTGTTCACTTATTGTGTAACGTGTTTAAAAGAAGATTTTAAGATAAAAAAAATATTCAGGAAAAGTTATATACAAAATATAAGGAAACAGTTTTATAAGTAGCAAATATCCCTATTATATATTATTAGTTAAACATAATTTACTTCGAAATATTCAATTATAAAATAACTAAAAATTTTTTTAATAATTTAGGTATAACCACTGAGCTAGAATATAATCACTCCATCAGAAAACGCGAGAACCACTGATCTCTAACTGTAACTTCTGGATAGGGCAAGACATTTTGTTGACTTGAAGCCGATATGGAGGCCGCCATGATGGGGCACACTTTTCTTGATACCGCAATATTTCGTATATTTCTCATGTTAAAATACGCCGACATATATTATTTTTGGGTAAGTTTTTTTTATTTTCTTTTTAAACCCATTTTAAATGTAATCTGCTATTAAAATAGGAAGTAATATGCAAGTCAAAGTAGAAGTAGTTAAAAAGCAAGAGCAAAAACTATCTGTTTGGCAATATAAAAATTAATACTACAAGAAGAAAATATAATATTTATATATATTTAATACTTCTACAATGCTTTGGTAATAAAAAACACCACTAAATCATTTTTAAAAAAATGTTGGGACACCGTATGGCAGCTTTCAATTGGTTTCAACGCGCCCGTAGAGGAAACAAAGTTTGAGCCTTCCAGCAGTTACAGTTAGAGTTCAGTGGCGAGAACGAGCACACCTTTTATATATAGTCTCCACTATCCTTGGTGCACGACCACTTTACCCCTTTTGGAGAGAAAATAGAAAAAATAGTTCTTCCGCAAAGGTTTGCGTATATTTAAACACACATTTATGGCTTTCAAAAATACATTACACGGAATACATTAAATGTTTTGACACACATACTTGCTTCCTTACTAACAAGAAGAAGAATACAAAGAGAACCGAAAGAAACAGTTTTAAATCTTTCTGTTAAATCCTTCCCGCATAGTCAAGGAAGAATGTTTTCGCAACCTTTCTTCCTAATTGTAAGCACCGGCGCACACTGGTAAATTACATTGTCGCCCAATGAGAGTACGCGCCCCAGTGTTTATTATTATTTTTAACTTAGTGGAATAAACACGCAAAACAGCTTATGTAAAATTTACTTTATATTACCATTTCTAAATAACTGCGCAGTATGATTTTTTTTCTTCTGTTCAAGAACACCAACTTTCCAATTCCACTGAGTGTGATTATGTTTGTGACAGATGCTTTCGCTTCATTTTTCTTGCAGTATAAAATGAATTTGCTACGATGGAGTAAACGAACATAGTAGGAAATGAAATTTGCTTATTCCTAGAGACCGAATTTTTTTAATAAATTTCAGCTTCCTAAGTTGTTTCCTACTGTTTGTTTGTTTGTTTATCAAAAGGTATTTTTTAAGGTCCTGACCTCTCCGTTAGGATATACAGGATTTCCTTCAAAAACCATACGTGGGATACAGAGAATATACACATATAATGTTTGTACAGGCCATTTGAAGTGATACACATTAGTAAAAATCGAGCAACACGCTCTGAGTTTGTTGCACATATCTTAGGTGTTAACATGAGTATTTGTCACTATGCGGGGTGCATACCCCTCAGTTTCGTATATAAAAACTTATAATCTAACTTAAAATCTAAAAAAAAAAAGGAAAAAAGAATTTCTGTGAAACAAAATTTTCTTGAGAGTCTCTTATGTAAATAATTTGTATCTTGAACCAATACGAAAAGTTTACATTGTGTAGCTTTTGAGTCCAGCATATTTTGTATATGAAACATACAATTTGATTATTTAGGTTCATTTATATTCCCATTTTTGTAATAAGTGTTGATACAACTGTCTGTAGGAATGGGTTAATAGAATTATTTAACAGTAGAGTAGGTAAATCAAGCACTGGAAAGTTTAAAGGTAAAAATGTAAACCGTAAATGTTCAAATTCTGCACAATTGTGTATGTAATGTACTATGGAACCCTCTTCTTCATCGTAAGGACAGATTGGATTTGCCTGGAATAATCTTGATTGGTGAGTCAGAGGTATCAAAAGGTATACAATATTGCGAGCAATGTTAAATATGCGAGAATAAAGTCCCTAACTACATATACCTGAATCCCCGTGACACTCGATACATCATGACTTATCCCTTTTTCTTTTCCCTTTTTTTCTATCTTTGCCTTTCTTTTCCCTTTTTTTCCCGTTTACCTTTAAGGTTCTCAACTCATCCCAACCTAATGAATCCCGATCAGCAAAAACGGGAAAAATCTGAATCTCTATTACCGTATCCAACCGCACTCTTATAAATAAGAAAAAAGGGAAAAGGGGGAAAAAAACACCGACGCGAAAAAAAAAAGAACTACGTAAATAGAACAAAATGGCGTATGAATAAAAGAAGACTGAAAAGCGCGGGAAGATTGTGGGGCCGGATAGTCTTTTAATGATAACGGATGGAAGGTACTGCCGGATATGTGGCACTAAAAGCAGAGGGGAGGTGCCGGATAAAGAAAAAAACAAAAAGCGTGCCGGATGAAAATCAATGTGATTGCGTGACCGAGTTCAGTTGCTGAAGTTTTTTATTTGTTCTACACTTTTTTTCTTGGAATCTCGCAGCTTCGCCTTTTCGATCGAGAAACGACGGGATTTATTTAATGCATTTGAGTGTCAGATGAAGTTTCTTGATTGTGAAGGACAGGAGGGAAAAATATGGGGACGTTCAGATTTCTAATCTTAACTTGGTTCTTCGAATTATCAATCTTGGAGGGTTCGAATTTCGGGATAAAGAAATTGAAAAGTTCTGGGAATGCTTTTGGCTAATCTGTGATTTTTTGAGAGGTTGAAGGAGATTTTTCAGTTCAAGGAGACGTTTGGGAGTAACTAGATATTTTAATTTTAAATATGATCAAATTAGAAATTTTAGTTAAACGATTTTTCAAAGATAGATCGTGTTTCAAAAATTAAGTATGCCCTTTAAATTAAAAAAAGGTTGTTTATTTGCTTTCAAACGTCCATTTAAACAATAAAAATAGTAGAAAAGTAGTAGTTAGTTAAAGTAAAAATTATTTTAAAAGACATCATTTATTTTCAAAAAATCTTTTTTAGAAAATAATTAGGAATATAACGTGTGTATTACCGAGTTATATTTTTTATGAGTAGGTATGTGTTCTAATTTTTACTCAAAAAAATCTGTTTATCAAAAAAAAAAATTTAAAAATATATATTTTAGAAAATAAATATAAATATGTAAATATATGTATAAGTGAGTAATATTTTTTTCTCAAATAATCACTTTTAGAAAATAAATAAAAAAAATATTTCAAAAAATCACTTTTAGAACATTTCTAGAAATATATAAAAGTGTATATAAGTGAGTAACATTTTTATAAGTAGTTATGAGTAATATTTTTTCTCTCAAAAAATTCCCTTTAGAAAATAAATAAAAAATATTTAAAAAAAATCTCTTTTAGAAAATAAATAAAAAATATTTTGAAAAAATCTCTTTTAGAAAATAATTAGAAATATATAAATATGTTTATAAGTGAGTTATATTTTTATATGTAGTTATGAGTTATATTTTATTTCAAAAAATCACTTTTAAAAAATAAATAAAAAAATATTTCAAAAAATCACTTTTAGAAAATAAATAAAAAAAACATTTCAAAAAATCACTTTTAGAAAATATTTAGCAATATATAAACGTGTATATAAGTGAGTTACATTTTTATAAGTAGTTATGAGTAATATTTTTTCTCTAAAAAAATCACCTTTAGAAAATAAAAAAAATATTTTTTTTTAAATCTCTTAGAAAATTAATAAAAAATATTTTAAAAAATCTCTTTGAGAAAATAATTAGAAATATATAAATATGTTTATAAGTGAGTTATATTTTTAAATGTAGTAATGAGTTATATTTTTTTCTTAAAAAATCCCTTTTATAAAATAAATCAAATTTTTTTTTTAATCCATAGGTTTTATAAGTTATTTTATGTGTTATATTTTTTATAAGTTTATTTACAGTTTTTTAATATTTATTAGCATACGGTAGTTTAGAGTGTTTGACTGTCATAAACAATACGGGTTTAGATAATTTGTTTAATTAAAACAAAGTATATTTGACCCATTAGAGGTGATAAGGCTTGAAAATCACCATTAAGTAAAAGCTTTTAAACACTTCAAACCTTTTAAAAGATATCCAAGGATCTCATTCAAAATATATAAATATTAATGAAAAGCATATCTTCAGACAGGAATTTGAATACTTTAAAGTTTTCTTTTAAACTTAAGTTTGCAAGTATATAAAATGAAAAGAATATGAAAAGTTTTTCTTAAACATTTAAATGCCAAAGAATAAAACTTCGTAAGACACATTTTTATTGTAATTTCTCTACGAGTTCGAGGATTAATTCAATTTTACTAAAGAGTAAAGTAACCTATGCAGGATAGAACTCTAGAATATTTTTTCTATGAAGAGTTTAATATAAAAAAAAGCCATTATCTGTTTTTTATTAAATTGAATTATTCATAACGAGTTAGGTTTAAATTAATGCATATATTTTTCTATCTATCTTTATAGTACTTTATTTTTTATATCAGTGTCTTTAGTTTTCAAAACTTCTAGTTTTATTTATATATACGCTAATATTTTTTTATATACTATAAAGTTCTATGCATAAGTAATTTAAAACATAGCAAAAGCCGTGTCTCGGCACAATATAATTTTTAAACATTTTTAAATAAAAGAACATAAAAAACAATGTCGTTCGGAATTTGTTTATATGTTTAATTTTTTTTTATTTATATTTTTTATTTAAGAGAGAACAATTAAACCGATTTGGATGGCCCATATTCTTTAGTTTAGATATAAGGTCAAAGATAAAACTAGGATAACTTTTATTCAAGTTGTAAGTTCCCTTGGACAACAAAACATATAACTTAATACTTGTTTTTGAATGAAAAAAAAGCAATGGCTAAAAAACAAGTAGTCTACAAAAACAATATAAATGCGTATAAAGAGTGTTAGTGAATCAGAAGAATATGTTTACAGGTTAATATACTTTATTTGAATGTTTTTCAATAAACTATTTCAGAAAATACTTCTCTTTTAAAGAATTTTATTTCAAAATTTAAAAAGAAATATTAAATAGTTAGTTTGTATTAAATTACGCAAAAAGAAAATCCTGCACTTAAAAATTAAAAAAATAAATTATTAAACAACGATAGTGACATTAAATAACAAATTATTAAACAATGACTGGCATTAAATAACAAACAAATAATAAATATTAACATTTAATTTAATTTAATAAAAAAAGTAATAAAACAATATAATAATAATAATAATAAAATAAGTAATATATAACTATATAATAAGAATAAGTAATAATAATAAGTAATACTAATAATTAGAAATAAAATACTTTAAATAAAGTAAGTAATAAAATACTACTAATAAAATAAGTAATAAAATACTACTAATAAGTAATAAGTACTTTATTAATAAAATACTAATAATAAAGTAAGTAATAAGTACTTTATTAATAAAATACTAATAATAAAGTAAGTAATAAAATATTAATAACATATTTAGAAATACAATATTAATAATAATAAAATTAGCAATAAAATATTAATAACAAAATTAGAAATACAATATTAATAATAATAAAATTAGCAATAAAATATTAATAACAAAATTAGTAATAAAATAAGTACTTTATTAATAAAATACTAATAATAAAGTAAGTAATAAAATATTAATAGCAAAATTAGTGATACAATAATTATATCAAATTTAGTGATACAATATTAAAAATAATAAAATTAGTAATAAAATATTAATAACAAAATTAGAAATAAAAATATTAATAACAAAATTAGTAATAAAATATTAATAATAATAAATTTAGTAATAAAATAACAATAATAATAATGTATAAGTCAATTGGTAGTCCATTGTATAAATCGGATAAGAGACGTTTATTCAACAAACCAAACTAATTTTTTTTTAAATATCAATCTACGATTTTATGGAAGACTATGACTGTTAGTAAAATTTTCCCTATAAATATGAAATAGAGGTCAAACCCTTACTTTCTTTATAATTAAAAAAAAACAGAAAAAATATTATATGCTTTGCATTTTCAGTCTGCTGTTATATTTAAAATTCTGTTTAACGTATCCGACATTAATTTTAGATATTACATTATACATCTTCATTTGAAAAGCTGCCATCAGTTGACTTTCCACGAAACAGCACACAAATAAATGTCAAAATTCAAAACAGTAAGCAATTCAGAATGTAGCGTTAAATATTTAAACATTATGGGGGACCGTTGGCATCAATTATAGACGCAGATCATAAAAGCCATTGATGGCTACAATAAAATCGCGTACGGGGCTGTTTCTTAGTATTCTTTGAGGTGCGATAAATATTTCAAATCCCTAAATTCATAAACATTCCGAGATTTTCAATATATTTGAGGAACATGTGTACTAATCCTGTTGATATTTTAAGTGTTAACTAGATTTATTAACCTAGTTAAAACTGATTTAAGGCGATGTTATGTATCTTGAAATTTTCATGTTGACTTTTTTATATTCAAAGCTATAAAGCAATATATGTAGCTGTGAAAATATCATCAAAATATTTTTGTGGTTTACATGTGATTTTGACAAATAAAAATACAATTAAAATAATAATATAACATCTTATAAATATATATATATTTGACTTTAAACTAGCTGAATCTCTAATATTTATTTCGAGAAATTGGTAAAAGTAAAGAATAAGGGATCACTCCGCCAAGTTACTTTTTATCGACCACTTTGGCGTAGAATGAATTCCATTTACAACACTGAGATATTGATATCATGTAAACAAGTGGGTGGAGATACTTTCTGTAAATTAAACCAAGGAGTGGTATGGAATGGAAATCTTACCTGGCGTCATTTTGGGGATGTTTCATAACTTATACGAATTAATTACTAAATATACGAAGCAATAAGTAATAGCGAATGTTTAAATTAGCGCAATAACTTATCACAAAATGGCGATTGGAAAACCAACGAATTTACGATTCGGATTTGAATTTGTGCATGCTTACAAAATACACGCATTTCATGCTATCAAATGAACAGGAAAAAATGCGTTCTGGGCAGTTCACTTGGTAAGTCACAACGCAATGGTTTTAATCTTATTATTTACAATCA